>CM039522.1:2934805-2960133 GCA_022433055.1 Begonia peltatifolia
TATATATATATATATATATATATATATATATATATATATATATATATATATATAAATAGACAACTATACTGAAATAGATAATCATCGTACTTCCATTAAAAAATAAATTCAAGTAAAAAATGATTGTCATTAAAGGACCTCTCTAACACACCATCAAAAAAAGCAGTGGTTTGAAGATCTAGCAACATCTCGTGAGTCATAAAGAAATAAAAGTGATGGCGACCTAAAGATCTAACAACGTCACCCCGATTGCTAGCGAATAATGGTCAACAATGACATAATTTGCAAAATTGTAATCAACAGATAGAACCTAATCAAGTTTAAGGATTCAAAACCCAATGAGTGGCATTACTGCCCTATTATCTATTTTCGTAACGTGTAAATAAAATATCTTCATACAATAGAAGATGTACTGGGATAGCCTCAAGATACTTTGTGTAAAAACTATTATCTTTATGCTATTAATTTCTGAATAAATTTTTTGCGTTGTTGATGGTCAACATATCATGGGTCGAGCTGTTTTGTTTTGTTGGGGGCACATTGGAATTTCTCAATCAATAGATTGAAATCGGTAATTTGGGAAATTACCATGAGGTTAAATTCGAGGAAAATTAATGTTGGATAATTTGAAATTTACCTTGAGTTGAAATTTTAGAAAATGTTTGGGTTCGTTGATTTAGAATTTAAGGATTTTTAATTAGTATATAAAATATATCTATTTGTTTTTTTTTTTTAAGAAAAGGAAATGTTTTAGTGAAAGGTAGGAAACCCTACCACTTCATTTTCCTCTTAGAGAGAGAGATAACAAAGAGGGAAATTGTTGAGCTTGGACGATAGGAGCGTGTTCATGGACTTCAAGCATCAATATTTGTGAAGGAACTTTGATGGTTGCTAAGTTTTACTCTCCATTTTTAAGTTCAAAGTTTAGATTCTTTGGTTAGTTTCAAATTCAAGCTTGAAGACTCAAATATGTGGTTTGTTTCTATTTTATTTAAGTGTATTTGAAGTATAGATAAGTTTTTTGGTCGAATGAAGGGAAGAAACGATGAAGGGAGGCAATTTTCCCGACCTTTCGTAGCTGGAAGCAGAGCCGTCAAAGTATTAAGTGTCAACTGCAAGCCAAACCCAAACGATATCAAGTGTCGACCATCGGGTAAAGTGTAGACTGTAGGCTAAACTTGAGAGTTCCAAGTGTTTACTGGTGGGGTAGCCCCTGCCTATAAGTGTCAACCTCTGACTTAAAGTTTTGATTTGTAAAACTTTTTATTTTGAGAAAATGTTGTCACATCGGCATATAGTTTGCGGCCATTTATAGTGTTCTAGATTGGGTTTCTAGTCCCAGTATAAGACTCATCTTATTTTCCTTTATAGTTAAGTGGGATATTCATAACCTTAATTTCTTTAAGCTAGGACGAGTTTGTAGACTAAGAGTCGATACCTTAGGTAGTCACTCTCGTGCCTAGGAAAAGCGATTCGTGTTGAGGTAGGGGTTTTATACTTTTTGCACTACATTACATGATTTTTATGAAACCCTTATTTTGATGAGTGTCATCCATTAACAAACTGACCTGTCTTGATCGCAACGCCAACACATCATCTTTTTACATATATGTACGATTTGTGTTAAACGTTTACCATTATTGCATGATAATTTTCCTTGTTGTTATATATATATATATTGGGGGATGAATTCTCTTGACACGTTGAATGGTTTCAGTGTCAAAGTATTGCAAGACTATTCTAGTATACCTTCTACTGTGTGAAATTAGTCTTGTTTACACGTTTGCAAAAATAGGTAATAAGTCAGGGCCTGAAACACATGGATTAAACATGTTCAATAAATAACATCAGATAATGTGATGAGATAAGTCCAGATAAAATAACTGCGTGAAGTAAATAGAATAAAGCTTACAAATTATCAATAGAATCTAACTTTAAAATTTAAAATAAATCCTCTAAGAAAAAGAATAATAAAAATAGAGAACTCTTGTAAAGAGATCGCTCCCGAGCCGATAAATAGTACTCCTCTTGATTGAATCTTGAAGGAGAGGAGTCGTTTGGTGTGAGTCAAATTGTAATAACCCGAAAAATTTCAGATTTTAAATCTAATTTCTGAAACTTTTAATTTAATTTCGGTTAGAGTTTCGAAAAATATTTTAACGAGAAATTTAAGTCATAAAACTCGGAATCTAGTTTTAGTGATGGTTTCCGAAATTTAAAGTTGGGAATACGAGAGTTTAGCAGAATTTTGGATGGTTAAGGCACGTAGGGGCATTTTTGGTAACTTTTAACGATTTAAATTATAGTTTTGTTTTAGTTAAAATTTTATTTTATTTTTTTATTTATTTAGTTAATTTTTTTTAAACAACCGAGAGAGAGAGAGAGAGCGAAGGTAAGCGACAGAGAGAGAGAGCGGGAACCGGGAGGTGGCGTCGACGATCAGCTATCGTGAGTGGGAAGCCGGCGCGCAGGGTACTCCAGCGAATTGTGGCTAGCTGGTGGCTCAATTTTCTGGGCCGAAAATTTGACCGAGAAACAGGTAACCTTCCCCTATTTATCTTCGGTTTTGCGACCGATTGTAGTTGGTATGCTCTGAGCTAGACTTCTGAGGTCCGAGCGTGTAACCAGGACGTTTGGAAGGGGGCCTAAACTGTGTTTAATGGTTGATTTGGCCGAGTGCTCGGGTTGAGAGGAAAATCCTGAAATTTTTGTTGACCGTGGGGTTCAGGTTTTGAGTCTGAAATCACGGGTTTTGCTCTGATTATGCTTAGTTGGTTGGAATGTGGATGTTTAGTGAAGAGATTTGTAGAAATCGGGTGAATGACGGAATTTGGTTTATTTTGTGTAAAAATGGATTCGGTTTTTAGCTATTTTGGCCTGGTTTCGGTTAATCGTTTTAAATTCTATTTTTGTGGGTTAAAATAGGTTGTTAGAGGCACGTATGGCAGCTGGAATCGTTCGATTTCGATATCCGACGCGAAAGTTATGTGCGTCGGAAGTTTATGTCGAATTTTGGTCCAAGTCAAATTAGTGAGTGTTTTTCGTAGAATTTCGACGTGTGATAGTGACATGACTGTTTTTGGTGCGTAAAGCTAAATTTGAGTGAGTTTTGATTGAGAAAAAACAAAAATGTGAAATTGGATAAAAATGACAGATTCGGTTTTTTGTGTTTTTCACCTGTCTACGAATTACTGTTTTAAAATCCGTCTTAGTATGTTAAACTAGGTTTCTGAGGGGATGTTTGGCAACTTGAATCGTTCGATTCTGTTAACGGACGCAAAAGTTATGTTCGTCTGAAGTTTAGGCTGGTTTTCGGGCGAACCACATTGGTGATCTGTTTTAACTGAAATTTCATGGGCTTAATTAAGAGATGTCATTTTTAGCTATTTGATTAATTTTGAAGCGAGATTGATGAGTGTTTGTTTGTGTTTTAGGTTTATTTGTGTTTTAGGTTGAGACACTTTTTGGCAAAACCATGCGTCGAGGGAGCGTAGGACGCCAGGTAAGTAGTGCATGCATGCGTTTTGCCCAAGTGGGCCTACAGTGTAGAACTTTAGGTTTATGTGATTGATTGTGGTGTGCGTGCATATTGTTTGACATGCATCATATTTTAAAAACGTGAACGAAAATGGTTTTGAGCATGTTTTGAGTATGTGGTGAGACGCGTGGCGGTGGTACCGTGGATCCTGCTAGTGCGGGCCGGTGCTTCACCAGTCGCGGATTCCGCTCGATGAGTGGGCCGGCTGGGCCGTCATGCGGCGTGAATGTGTTGACGGTGAGGGTGATGAGTAGTGGTACCGTGGATCCTACTAGTGTGTGGGCCGGTGCAACACCAGTCACGGATTCTGCTCGAGGAGTGGGCCGGTTGGGCTGTCGCGAAACGTGTGTGTGTGGCAACTATGGCCCCGTGCTGGGGAGGCTGGGACGGGGGCGACGTGTCAGGGTGTAGTGTGACGCGAGGTACACCTTTACCCTAATGTGGTTGCCGTGTGGTGATGCGTGTGTGTAACTTGTGGGCCTCGTTGCTGGGGAGTCCGGGACGGTGGCGACGTGTCAAGGTGTAGGGTGGCGTTAGGTCCCTCCTTACCCTGGTGTGGTTACACTACGCGTCACAGATGTGACAACATGAGTGTGAGCGTAGAGACTGCATGTGATAGGATTGCATTGACGGCTTTTTACTTTCATATCGCATTACTTATTGAGCGTTAGACTTATGTTGTGTGTTCTATGGTGTAGGTGCTGACGATCTTGCTGGTAAGCCTCGAGAGCCTAGTCCTGAGGCATAGGATGGTTGGCGGCGTGCGATCGAGCACCGGATGGCGGATTTGTTAGGGCAACCCGACTCGTGGGGATGGTAGGTGGTGGCTGGGTTTGTTTGCGGATATTTTTCTTTTGCTGTGATGATGTACAGTCGATGAGATGAGTGGTATATGCGTCAGTGTATAGGTGTATATGGAGTGTGTGTGATTTTGGCAACGTACGCATATATTTTGCATCTAGGAGCTTGGAATTGCTCTATACTGTGAATTTTCTTCATTTGTGTTTGATGGATTGTCGTCGTCTTCATACTCTGATCTTGTTATGGTAACTTCTCTGGATGGTTGATTGATGAATACTATTAGTTTTTGGTGAACTGTGTGTAGGGTTTAAAATTTTGGGGATAGCCAGTTTTTAGGCGTTACTCTGCCGAAATTTCGGGAGAGGGGTTAGGAGTCTAAAGGATATGCAATAGGTTGAGATGTATACAGTGAATTCTAGGGAAGTGTAGATGAGTGTGGGAGTGCGGCATGATCGCAGGTGCGCGGGGCACGTGGCCCTGTGGGTGCTCACGGGTCGTGCGCCGCCGGGTGAGGACGTGCGTGCGGACGTGTTGTACCGCGGCAGGGTGCGTGGGGCACGCGGCGCTGTGAGCGTGCGCGAGGCGCTGTGACATTGAGTTGGCGAGTGCGGCACCGCGAGGGTGCGCGCTGTAACACCCCGAGAAACCCCGCGTTCCCGGTGCGCTACAGTACATCTACACACTACACACCCTAACAGTTGACATAACTCACTCAATTTAATACCCCTTTCGTTTTCAAATCATTTTCAAAAGAACATTTGTGAGTATGAAAAATTTTCGACTCGATTCGAAAACAACTCGCGTCTCGAAGAGGAAACACGAAGTCCTCAACATAAAAACTATGCAGCGGAAAAAAAAACCATTTAAAACAGTTTAATATAAAACGGTAAGACTTGAAATCCTAGGAAAGAATCCAACACACCCCTCGAACTACACAATCCGGTACCGCGCACTCACGTCCCCACTTCGACACCCCGTGCGCACCCTCGCGGTACCACACGTGCCAACTCAACGCCACTGTGTCTCACGCACGCTCACAGGGCCGCTGCCCCACGCACCCTGCCGCTGTACGGCACGTCCGCGCGCACGCCCTCACTCGGCGTTGCACGACCCGTGAGTACCCGCAGGGCCGCGTGCCCCGCGCACCTGCGATCACGCCGCTCTTCCACGCTCATCTACACTTCTCTAGCATTCACTGTACACACCTCAACCTATTTCATATCCTCTCGACCCCCAACCTCTCTCCCGAAATTTCGGCAGAGTAACGCCTAAAAACTGGCTATCCCAAAAATTTAAAAACCCTGCACACAGTTCACCAAAACTTACAGTATCTATCTATCCATCATCCAGAGAAATCACCATAACCAAATCAGAATATGAAGACAACGAAAATCCATTAAATACAAATGAAGAAAGTTCACAATATAGAGCAATATTATACTCTAGCATGTAAAACATATGCGTACGTCGCCAAAATCACACGCACTCCATATACACCTATACACTGACACATATACAACTCATCTCATCGACTGTACATAATCACCACACAAGAAGGAAAAACCCCCAAACCAACCAGGCCACAACCTACCATCTCCATGGGTCGGGTCGCCTTAACAAAAATTCGCCATCCGGTGCTGCGGTCGCACGCCGCCAACCATCCTACGCCTCTGGACTAGGCTCACGAGGCTCAGCCGCAGTATCGTCAGCACCTACACCACAGAACACACAACATAAGTCTAACGCTCAGTAAGTAATGCGATATGAAAGTAAAAGCCGACAATGCAATCCTATCACATGCAGTCTCTACACTCACACTCATGTTGTCACATCTGTGACGCGTGCAGCCGCACCAGGGTAAGGAGGAACCTCACGGCACCCTACACCCTGACACGTCGCCACCGTCCCGGACTCCCCAGCAACGAGGCCCACAAGCTACACATACGCATCACCACACGGCAACCACATTAGGGTAAGAGTGTACCTCGCGCCACTCTACACCCTGACACGTCGCCCCCATCCCAGCCTCCCCAGCACAGGGCCACAGTTGCCACACACACACGTTTCGCGACAGCCCAGCCAGCCCACCCCTCGAGTAGGATTCTTGACTGGTATTGCACCGGCCCACACACTAGTAGGATCCGCGGTACCACTGCCCATATCCTCACCGTCAACACATTCGCACCGTATGACGGCCCAGCTGGCCCACCCCTCGAGTGGAATCCGCGACTGGTGAAGCACCGGCCCGCACACTAGCGGGATCCGCTGTACCACCGCCACACGTCTCACCACATACTTAAAACATGCTCAAAACCATTTTCGTTCACGTTTTTTTTTAAAATATGATGCATGTCAAACAATACGCACACACACCACAATCAATCACATAAACCCTAAAGTTCTACAGTGTAGGCCCACTTGGGCAAAACACATGCGTGCACTACTTACCTAGCGTCTTAAACTCGCTCGACCCACAGCTTCGCCAAAAGAAGGCCTCAACCTAAAACACAACCAATCTCTCATCAGTATTTATCTCAAAATTCACTAAATAGCTAAAAATAACCTTCCTTAACTACACTCATGAAATTTCAACTGAAACAGGTCATCGGTTTGGTCCGGCCGAAAACCAGCTTAAAGTTCGGACGCGCATAACGTTTGCGTGCGCCAACAGAATCGAACGATTCAAGTGGCTAAACGTCCCCTTAGGAACCTAGTTTAACATATTAAGACGGATTTTAAAATGATAAGCCACAGACAGGCGAAGAATGCTAAAAACCAAATCTGCCACTTTTATCAAATTTCACATTTTCACTTCTCTTCAACCAAAACTCACTCGCAACTAGTTATAAGCATCAAAAATGGCTATGCTACTCTCACACATCGAATTTTCACGAAAAGCGCTCGCTAATTTGACTTGGACCAAAATCGGGGATAAACTTCCGACGCACATAACTTTTGCGTCGGATATCGGAATCGAACGATTCCAGCGGCCATAGGTCCCTCTAACAACCTTATTTATCCCACAAAAACAGAATTTAAAACGATCAGCCGAACGTAGGCCAAAACGGCCAAAAACGGAAGCTGCCCCAAAGCCAAAAACGTCTGATTCTTGAATTAAATTCAAATTTCACAACTACTATACACAATTAGTCGTATCCCACTTATACATTCTGGCCAAGCTTGCTGGAATTGAAAGGAGGTCGAGCACCAAGCTCGGCCAACAACAGGGAAACCGACAGGGCTCGCCTTCGATTTCCCCCTCCAAATTCCCGGCACTCCCTCCTCAACACTTCAGCCAAAGTCATCGAAAATGGAGAGAGGTCGAACCTTACATTCGGCCAAACCAGACAGAACAGCAGAGGGAGGAAGAGAGGCTTACCGAACAATGGAGTTCTGCACACAACGAAAAAGAAGAAATATTCTAGTAAGGCACCCAAATCGTCGGTGGCAGAATTGGTCGGCAACCCGCCCTTCGCGGTCGTCGACAGAACACGCTCGGGCTCACTATCTTCAGAAATTCGAGCTACAGCAACTAGACGACCTCGATGGCCAGAGAAGAAACACTCGGTCACGGTTTCGCTCACACCCTCGAGCTTGACGTCCACCGATCGAAGATCACACCTCAGCTCTCGATCGCCCTCTCTCACTCGCGTCTCCCCTCTGCTTCCCTCGGGTGGCAAGTGAAAACAGCCGAATGGCTTCTTCCCGAAGCCATTCGGTTGTTATGTGTTTTTTTTTTTTAAATACCAAATTACAAAACTGCCCTAACGTGTTTAAATCTTCCATAATTTCATTAATTTCTCGACCTCCCGACTTTAAATTCCAAAAATCATCGCAAAAGTAGGCTCCGAGTCTTATAATTTAAATTTTTTCCCGTTGAAATATTTCTCAAAACTCCGACCGAGATTAAACTAAAAATTCCAGAAATTAAAAATTAAAAATTGAAATTTCTGGGTTATTACACGCGCGACGCATCGAAGTGGGGACGTGAGTGCGCGGTATCGAATTTGTGTAGTTCGAGGGGTGCGTTGGACTCTTTCCTAGAATTTCAAGTCTTGTCGGTTTAATTTTAACTATTTTAAAAGGTTGTCTTTTCCACTGCGTAATTTTCTTTTATATTGAGGATTTCGTGTTCCCTCTTCAGGACGCGAGTTGTTCTCGAATCGAGTCAAAAATTTTTCATACTCACAAATGTCCTTTTGAAAATGATTTGAAAATGAGAGTGGTATTAAACCAGGTGAGTTATGTCAAGTTTTAGTGTATGTCATAGTGTGTAGATGCACTGTAGCGCACCAGGAACGTGGGGTTTCTTGGGGTGTTACAGTTATGGTATCAGAGCCACGGGGTCGACATCGTTCAGAGGATTACCTGACACCGCCAACCGCTGCACGGGAGCACTCCATCAACTGTGAGCTTTATATTTATGTTAAAGGTAGAAAATGTCAGGAGAGGCGAGAGGTAGAGGTAGAGGGCGGCCACGATGAGAGGCGCCTCCTAGAGCTGTGGGTGACATGGATGATACTGTCCGGCAGCTTACCGAGTTGGTCCACCGTCAGTCTCAGCAGTTGGAGAGGTTTATAAGCAGGGACGACCAGGATCAGCCTAGCGCCCAGGGTTCGTCTGACAGAGGGGGTGACAGGCTGCATAGACTTAGACCCCTAACTTTTGAAGGATCCTCTCAGTGCTAAGAAGTGGATACGGAGTACGGAGAGGATGATGAGTTTTGCCAAGGTAGAGGAGCAAGACAGAGTTTCTAGTGCGACATTCTATCTTGCCAAGGATGCGAGCCATTGGTGGGATACTGTGGTGGCCACGGGAGATGTGGAGGCCATGACCTGGGAGGAGTTCAGGTCGGTGTTTTTCGGCAAGTATTTCAGTCATTCTGTCAGGACACAGAAGATGGTGGAGTTTGCATAGTTGAAGCAGACCGGCACTGTGGTCGAGTATGTACGGCAGTTCGAGGTCTTGTCGCGGTTTGCAGGACATTTGGTGAGCCACGATGAGAATAAGGTACATCAGTTTGTGCAGAGCCTGAAGCCGGATATTTATATGGGCATGCGGATTGCGAGGACCCGAGGCATGCCGTACGAGGAGGTGGTAGCGAAGGCCCTTGACATTGAGGAGGCTCGGGTGAAGCTTCCTAGTTATCGGGAGGTACCCAGAGAGCAGCCTCGGAGATCATTTAGAGAGTCGCTGCCACAGGCCAGCGGGGAGGCATCCGTGGAGAAAGGCCTGAAGAGGCCTAGTGACAGTTCCAGCTGCCAGGGAAGCACTAAGAGGCCGCAGGGGTCGGAACAGTTTCCAGTGTGCCCGAAGTGTCAGAGGAGCCACCCAGGCGAGTGCAGAACGGGCCCAGTGCGGTGTTATAAGTGTGGCGAGGTGGGCCACATGTCCAGAGAGTGCCAGAAGCCGAGTCAGAATCGCTGCTTCAACTGCAATGAGGTGGGACACTTTGCCAACAGATGGCCAGCTGCGAGCAAGACGTAAGCCAGAGTTACACCGAGGGTCTTTGCCCTTTTTGAGCCAGATGATGCTGCCCAGCCATCAGTGATAGCAAGTAACATTTTTGTTTCTGGTGTGGCAGCTTATACTTTGATTGATACGGGTGCTACGAACTCGTTTGTGTCGACGGGATTTGTGGTTAAGGCCAACTTTGAGTTTAGTCCCGCCGAGCGACATTATGATGTGACATTGCCATCCGGGGAGCATTTGTATTCAGAACAGGTGGTGCGGGGCAATGTTGTGACAGTGGGGAGCAAGCAGTTATATGCCGAGCTAGTCATACTCCATATGAGCGGTTATGAGGTGATCTTGGGAATGGACTGGCTGTTCAGACATCATGCGGAGATTGACTGCAGGACCAGAGAGGTTCATTTTTGGCCCCCGGGCAGGGGTTGCCAGGGATTTTTGGCAAGTGTCGAGGATGCGCAGTCACAGGGTGATACTCGGATACAGGATATTCTTTTTGTACAGGAGTTTTCGGAGGTGTTTCTTGAGGATTTGCCAAGGTTGCCTCCTGACAGGGAGATTGAATTCGAGATAGATATTTTCCCAAGTGCTGAGCCGGTGTGCAAGAACCCGTACAGATTAGCACCTATTGAACTTAAGGAGCTGAAGACTCAGCTGGAGGAACTGACGGATAAGGGCTTTATACGCCCTAGTTTTCCACCTTGGGGTGCGCTAGTTCTATTCGCTAAGAAGAAGGACGGGTCCCTACGTATGTGTATTGACTATCGGGAGCTGAATAAGTTGACGATGAAGAATAGGTATCCATTGCCAAGGATTGATGATTTGTTTGATCAGTTACAGGGTGCCCGAGTGTTTTCTAAGATCGACCTGAGGTCTGGCTATCATCAGTTGAAAGTGAAGGAAAAGGATGTACCAAAGACGGCCTTCAAGACGAGGTACGGGCACTTCGAGTTCCTGGTTATGTCTTTCGGGTTGACCAATGCCCCTGCAGCATTCATGGATATGATGCACCGAGTGTTCAGGGAGTACCTGGACAAGTTTGTGATTGTGTTTATCGATGACATTCTGATTTACCCGCAGAGTGAGGAGAAGCACAGGGAGCACTTGAGGACCGTATTGACTATTCTGAGCCAGCATCAGCTGTACGCTAAGTTCTCAAAGTGCGAGTTTTGGTTGGACATGATTCACTTTCTTGGGGCATGTTATCTCCTCTGAAGGTATTTCAGTTGATCCGGTGAAGGTTCAGACTATAAAGGAGTGGCCGCGACCGATCAGTGCTAGCGAGATACGTAATTTTTTGGAGTTGGCTGGATATTGTCAAAGATTCATTGATGGGTTCTCTAAGATCTCGGCCCCCTTAACTCGGCTGACCAGAAAGAATGCGAAGTATGAATGGACCGACAAGTGTGAGGACGGCTTCCAGACGTTGAAGCAGAGGTTGACTACGGCTCCTGTACTGACGCTGCCCGTGGAAGGAGAGAAGTTCTGCATTTATTGTGATGCCTCCAGGGTTGGTTTGGGGTGTGTTTTGATGCAGAGTGGGAGAGTCATTGCCTATGCCTCTAGACATTTGAAGGCTTGCGAGCAGAATTATCCCACTCACGATTTGGAACTGGCGGCTGTTGTGTTTGCACTCAAGATATGGAGGCATTATCTTTATGAGCAGCAGTGCGAGATTTACTCAGACCATCAGAGCTTGAAGTACATTTTCACGCAGAAGGAGCTGAATTTGAGACAGAGAAGATGGCTCGAACTGGTCAAAGATTACGATGTGGAGATCAGGTACCACCTGGGAAAAGGCGAATGTGGTGGCGGATGCCTTGAGTCGGGTGACAACCTCGACTTCTGCCATGACTTCGATAGTGCCTGTTGAGTTAGTGGCAGAGATGCAGAGTTTTAGCCTGGAGGTGGTTTCTGATCTGACCGCTACTCTTTCGACCTTGTTGTTGAGGCCGACTATTTTGGACAAGATCAGACAGGCCTAGAAGACTTACTCGAAGTGCAGCGAGCTGAAGGCGGGTATGGAGACCAGGCCTGATTCTGAACTCAGCTATTCAGAGGATGAGATTCTGAAATTTCGGGATAGGTGGTACGTCCCAAAGGATGAGGAGCTGAGGAAGGATATATTATCAGAGGCTCATTCATCTTCTTTCTCTGTGCATCCCGGAAGCACTAAGATGTACAAGGATTTGAAGCAGCACTATTGGTGGCCTAATATGAAACGAACGGTGGCTGAGTATGTTGAGACCTACGTTGTCTGCCAGCAGGTGAAGGCGGAACATCAGCGACCATCTGGGATGCTCCAACCATTGCCTATACCAGAGTGGAAGTGAGAGCAAATCACCATGGATTTTGTGGTGGGACTGCCGAGGACTGCCAAGGGCCATGACGCGATCTGGGTGATTGTGGACAGGTTGACAAAGTCGTCACACTTTTTACCCGTGAGGATGACTTATACTATCAGTTTGCCCAGTTATATATTCAGGACATAGTCAGACTTCATGGGATTCCGGTGTCGATTGTTTCAGACCGAGACCCAAGGTTCATGTCCAAGTTTTGGAGGAGTCTGCATAAGGCTATGGGCACCAGATTAGATTTCAGTACGACCTTTCATCCCCAGACCGATGGGCAGTCAGAGCGGACTATACAGATTCTGGAGGATATGCTCAGGGCCTATGTATTGGAGTTTCAGGCGGCTTGGAGCAGGTTCTTACCGTTAGTGGAATTCTCGTATAATAACAGCTACCAGTTCACCATTGGGATGGCGCCGTACAAGACTCTTTACGGAAAGAAGTGCAGGTTGCCATTATATTTGGATGAGGTTGGGGAGGTCCGATTGATAGGTCATGAGATCTTACAGCAGACTGTCGACAAAATTACTGTGATACGAAAGAGGATTGAAGCAGCTCAGAGTCGACAGAAGAGTTATGCTGATCAGAGGCGTCGGGAGTTGGAGTTCAATGAGGGCGACGAGATATTTCTGAAGATCTCACCGTTCAAGGGAGTCGTGAGGTTCAGAAAGCGCGGTTTGTGGGACCATTCCCGATTGTCAAGCGGATTGGGAAAACTACGTACCAGCTGCAGTTGCCTGTGTCGATGGATGCCATCCATGATGTTTTCTATATCTCGATGCTGAGGCAGTGTATGCGCGATCTCTTTCAGGTAGTTCCGCAACAGAATATAGAGATCCAGCCGACGCTGTCCTACGAGGAAAAGCGAGTGAGGATTTTAGGATCAGCAGTGAAGGTGCTGCGTAACAAGGAGATTCTGCTGGTCAAGGTGATGTGGCGCAACCATGGTGTGAAGGAAACTACTTGGGAGAGGTGTGATGATATGGAGCGGCAGTATCTCAACTTATTCGGTGCGTAAATTTTGGGGACAAAATTCTCATGAGGTGGGGGGGAATGTGATAACCCGAAAAATTTTAGATTTTTAAATTTTATTCCCGAAACTTTTAATTTAAGTTTGGTTGGAGTTCCGAGAAATATTTTAACGGGTAGAATAAATTATAAAACTCAGAGTCTAGTTTGTAATGGTTTTCGAAAATTTTAAAGTCGGGAGGGCGAGAATTTAGCAGAGTTGCGGACGATTAAAACACGTGAGGGCATTTTGGTAATTTTTATTATAAAAAAGAAAAAAATATAATCTGCCGATGAGCTGGAGGGAGAAGTTGGTTCGGCCTTCCCGCGCTGAAAGACCGAAGGTATGTGTCCCCTGTTTTCGGTTCTGTCGACCGAGCGTCGAAGCTCGGTTGTTCTTGAACTCCCGACAGTTAGAGCTCGGTTATTGGGGCATTTTAGAATCTAGTGTGTGTGTGTGTTCTGGAGTCAGTGTGTGGCTCGGCCCTCCCGCGACAAAACCCATCCGAGAACAGGGAGTTTTCCCTTTCGGTTTTGTCCTGCTTTGATGGCCGAGCATGAAGTTGTTTTTACTTCTAAGTTTCAGAAATTTCGTGCTAGAATTTAAGAGGAATAGAAGTGAATTTCATGGTGCAATGGGCGGGTTGAGAAATGCACGATTTTGTGAAGAGAACCGTGAGGATTTTTGGTGCTGCCATGCTATTTTCTAATTAGGAACCACCAAATTGTTAGTGTGTACATTGGTATGCCAAAATGTGGATGTTCGGTGAAGAAATTGGCGAAATTGGAGCGAAGTTGAGATTTCGGACATTTTTTGTATAAGAACAGTTCTGTTTTTGGGGATTTTGATGGGGTTACGGTTAATTGTTTTAAATTCTGTTTTTGTGGGTTAAATTATGTTGTTAAAGGGACGTATGGCCGCTGGAATCGTTTGATTCCGATATCCGACGCAAAAGTTATGCGCGTCGGAAGTTTATGACGGATTTTGATCCAAGTCAAATTAGCAAGCGTTTTTCATAGAATTGCATCATGTGATAGTAGCATAGCCGTTTTTGATGTGTAAAACTAGTTTTGAGTGAGTTTTGGTGGAAGAAAACAAAAATGTGAAAATTGGATAAAAAGGGGTTGATTCGGTTTCGGGGTTTTTTCACCTAGCTGCGGCTTACCGTTTTATAATCCGTCTTAGTATGTTAAACTAGGTTCCTAAGGGGACGTTTGGCAACTTGAATTGTTCGATTCCGTTAACGGACGCAAAAGTTATGCACATCCGAACTTTAGGCTGATTTTCGGCCAAACCAAATTGATGACCCGTTTTAATTGGAATTTCATAGACTTAATTAAGAAATGTTATTTTTAGCTTATTTGGTGAATTTTGAAGCGAAGATTTATGAGTGATTGTTTGTGATTTAGGTTGAGGTATTTTGGCGAAGCTGTGCGTCAAGCGAGCGTACGATGCCAGGTAAGTAGTGCATGCATGCGTTTTGCCCAAGTGGGCTTAAACTGTAGAACTTTAGGGTTTATGTGATTGATTGTCGTGTGCGTACGTATTGTTTGACATGCATCATATTTTAAAAACGTGAACGAAAATAGTTTTGAGCATGTTTTGAGTATGTGGTGAGACGCGTGGCGGTGGTACTGCGGATCCTGCTAGTATGTGGGCCGGTGCTTCACCAGTCGCGGATTCTACTCGAGGAGTGGGCCGGCTGGACCGTTATGCGGCGTGAATGTGTTGACGGTGAGGGTGATGGGTAATGGTACCGCGGATCCTTCTAGTGTGTAGGCCGGTGCAACACCAGTCGCGAATTTTGCTCGAGGAGTTGACCGGCTGAGCTGTTGTGAAACGTGTATGTATGGTAACTGTGGCCCCGTGGTTGGGAGGCTGGGACGGGGGCGACATGTCAGGGTGTAGTGTGGCGCGAGGTACACCCTTACCCTAATGTGGTTGCCGTGTGGTGACGCGTGTGTGTACTTGTGGGCCTCGTTGCTGGAGAGTCCAGAATGGTGGCGACGTGTCAGGGTGTAGGGTGGCGTTAGGTCCCTCCTTACCCTGGTGTGGTTACATTACACGTCACAGATGTGACAACATGAGTGTGAGTGTAGAGACTGCATGAGATAGGATTGCATTGACGACTTTTTATTTTCATATCGCATTACTTATTGAGCGTTAGGCTTATGTTGTGTGTTCTATGGTATAGGTGCTGACGATTTTGCTGGTGAGCCTCGAGAGCCTTGTCTTGAGGCGTAGGATGGTTGGCGGCGTGCGATCGAGTACCGGATGACGGATTTTGTTAGGGCGACCCGACCCGTGGGGATGGTAGGTGGTGGCCTGGTTTGTTTGCGGATATTTTTCTTTTGCTGTGATGATGTACAATTGATGAGATGAATGGTATATGCGTCAGTGTATAGGTGTATATGAAGTGTGTGTGATTTTGGCGACGTACGCATATATTTTGCATGTAGGAGCTTGGAATTGCTCTATACTGTGAATTTTCTTCATTTGTGTTTGATGGATTGTCGTCGTCTTCATACTCTGATCTTGTTATGGTAACTTCTCTAGATGGTTGATAGATGAATACTATTAGTTTTTGGTGAACTGTGTGTAGGGTTTAAAATTTTGGAGATAGCCAGTTTTTAGGCGTTACTCTGCCGAACTTTCGGGAGAGGGGTTGGGAGTCGAAAGGATATGAAATAGGTTGAGATATGTACAGTGAATGCTAGAGAAGTGTAGATGAGTGTGAGAGTGCGGCGTGATCGCAGGTGCGCGGGGCACGCGGCCCTGCGGGTGCTCACGGGTTGTGCGGTGCCGGGTAAGGGCGTGCGTGCGGACGTGCTGTACAGCGGCAGGGTGCGTGGGGCACGCGGCGCTGTGAGCATGCGCGAGGCGCGGTGACGTTGAGTTGGCGCATGCGGCACCGCGAGGGTGTGCGTGGGGCATCGAAGTGGGGATGTGAGTGCGCGGTGTCAAATTTGTGTAGTTCGAGGGGTGCGTTGAACTCTTTCCTAGAATTTCGAGTATTGTCGGTTTAGTTTGAAACTATTTTTAAATTGCTTTTTTTCCGCTGCGTAGTTTTTATATTGAGGATTTCGTGTTCTCTCTTTGGGACGTGAGTGGTTTTCAAATCAAGTCAAAAAGTTTTCATACTCACAAATGTTCTTTGAAAATGTTTTAAAAACAAAAGTAGTATTAAATTGATTGAGTTATGTCAAGTTTCAGTGGTGTCATAGTGTGTAGATACACTGTAGCGCACCGGGAACGTGGGGTTTCTCGCGGTGTTACACAGACTGACCATCAGTCTGAGGGTGATGTGTTGTACTCAAATTTAGTTTGGTGCCCAAAGCTCTCTGAAGGGTACTCCAAAACTTTGATGTGAACCTCGGGCCTTTATCAGACGCTATACTTGAGGAGACACCGTGAAGACGAAAGATGTTATCAACATACAACTAACTTAACGTACTTAACATCGTCAAGCAAAAGTCCATTTTAACTTAAATAAAATGAGCAGACTTTGTCAATCTATTAACAATCACCCACACAACATCAAATTTTTGCACTGTCCTCGACAAACCCATTACAAAATCCATGGTGATTCTATCTTGCTTCCACTAGGGAATAGGTAAAGGCTGTAATAACATAGCTAGTCTCTGATGTTTAGCTTTAACTTGTTGACAAGTCAAACATCAGGAAAGATATTCTGCTACAACTCATTTCATTCCAACCCACCAATATTGACTCTTCATATTATGGTACATCTTAGTGATACCTAGGTGTATAATAAATTTGGACATATGGGCTTATGCTAAAACGATATGTCTCAATTCTAAATCTTTAGACATAATAACTCGCCTTTTGAAAGACAAAAATCCATTGGGGTTGATTCCTCAACTGTCAAATTGTCCACTAGACCGAATTTTCTGAAGTCTTTCTTTTAATTCATTATCAAATTTCTGCATATCTTTAACATGATAAATGAGTGTGGGGGTAGCAACTAAATTAAATACTCAAATATTTGACTATCATTTTTGTAATGCAGTTGATAATCTTCTATAGTCATACATCTCTTCCAATTTTCTAATAAAAGACTAGAAAGAGATCCATGAGGGTAACGACTCAAGGCATCAGCTACAACATTGGCCCTTCCAAAATGGTACTCTAAGGTAAAATCATAATCTCCTCTATACTCCATCTATCGACACTGCCAGAGATTTAGATCACGCTGCGTAAATAGAACTTTTAGGCTCTTATGGTAAAACAATATTTCAAATTTAGGTCAATACATGTAACGCCCCAAAAATCCTCCATGATTCCTGGTTCGCTACCAACTACTACGCGTCACCATCCCTCATATCGTCTACTAAATATTTTCTAAAAATTGGAAAGCTTTGTTTTTTGACTCAAAACGACTCTTTTTTTTTAACTCAAAACGACTTCCAAAAGAAATACATATAAATGCTACAGCGGAAACTCGTTTAAAATCGGTTTAAGTAACTTCACTCTTAAAACATAAAAATTAAAGAGACCGGTCGACACCTGCAAGAGCCGGTCGACACTTAAGTTGTCTCGGGTTTTTATCGGTCGATACTGACAAACGCCGGTCAACACTACATTTCTCTCGGATCGTTTTATCAGTCGACACCGGGGACACCGGTCGACACTTCTGCACTCGTTTCAGAGAGGGGTCGACACCCGCTGTCGTAGGTCGACACCTTGATCCTCTCTGCTCGCGCAGGTCGACCCTCGCGGTCGACACCCCTGCCAATTTTACACGGACCGGTCGACACCTGTAACCAGGGGTCGACACCTACTTCGGCTCCACCCTGCGCAGGTCGAACCTCGCGGTCGACACTCACCCTCCATTCTTCACTGACCGGTCAACACCTATGGACTTCGGTCGACACCTTGCACCCCAGAAATTTTAGCAGAATTCGACAAAACAACACGGTTTTGACTAAACATTTAAAAGTCATGAATCCACTTCTCAACTCAATTTTACAAACTTGTTACGTACACTAAAATATTCAACCAAATTTCAAATCTCTCTTTTACATCAAAATAACTAAGTACGACTTAAAATATCTCACCACTCATACTTACACCCGCCATAGTCAAAACGCCTCCACAGCTGGCCTAATCATCCCACGAGCGTCTTTCTCCAACTGCCTCCTAGTCCTAGGCATGCTCGGGAAACTCACTAGTTGTTGCGTCGTCACCTACATCACAGAACTCAACTATTAGCCTAATGCTAAGTAAGTAATGCATATAAATTTAAACACGGAAAAACATTCACATCCCAACATATGCAGTTTCTATAGTTTCGTCTCTACTTTCATTTTCGTCTCTTTCTTACATGTTCTTTATCTTCTTACTACTGGATTCTTCTTTATGTGCTAGATCGAGATGACACACCTCGCAGTCCACCTCACTGGACAAGGCCAAACTCGATTTAGTAAAGTGACACACCTCACGGTCCACCTCACTGGACAAGGTCACCACGTAAAGCGGAGGAAGAGTGATACACCTCGCGGTCCACCTCACTGGACAAGACCACTCAACCTCACCTTTATTATCTTCTTACGTAGCTTCTTATTTTGTTCGTCTCATTACATCCTACTGTTTCACTTCGTAAACATATGAAAATTCATTTTCGTTTCGTAGTTTAAAACCATGATGCATATTACAAAACATAACATAAAGTAAACATGCAATACTTCCTATTGAACTGTGATGTAGACTCGAAGGCAAAACTCCTACTACACTACTTACCTGGTGTCTTTACCACTCGTAATCCAAATCTCGTACGCTAACTGGAAAACCTATAAAATTATACATCCGTCAATTCTAACTCATTAAATTCATAACTCCCTATCTTGAAAGTCCTAACTCATACTAAAACCGAAACTCTCCACTAAACCTGAAATCCCGCATAATTTTCGTCCAACTTCGGATATTCACAACTTCTCCAATATTCGTCCAAATTGGATGATACAAAGTACTACGGGTTCCTGTGGACGTCTAGTTTCTTATGGTCTCATCCATTTTCTATTCGGATGTCCACGACTTGACTGAACGTGGCCGAACGGACACCGTTCTAAAAATTCACATACCCGGCCAATCAACCACCCAAATCTTTTCCACCAATTCTCGTAATCCACTCCTATTTCTATCATAAGCACCAATATACGGATGAAATTCAACTCTACACTCAACTTCTCACATTACCCTCCTAGGTTTTCACCAAATCACCCTATACTCTTGTCAAACTCACTTTCGTCACTAATAACATTAACACATCAACTAGCTACACAAAACTAACTATAACTTACCATGATTCGGAAGAACGAAAGAGGAATCGATCGCCGATCACTCGCCGGAGAGGAGAAACGAGGGGGTGGGGGGTTTGCTTGGGAAGAAGAGCACCGAAATTTCTTTTTCTTTTATATATATTATTTATTATAATTAATTCTAATTACCATTTCGCCCTCAACCATAATTCTTTCGATAAATCTACTATACGGTCGGTGATCGGATAAAATCTTAAAATTTCTCCTTCACCATTATTCTTGAAATAATTCTTTACCTAACGTTACAAACTTTCCAGCCTCAATTACGACTCGAACCTCACCGTTGACCGATACGAAATTTCAAAAAATTGAATTAACTGAAATTTTTCAGGTGTTACAATACAAATAACTTTGCTAAATTGTCAAAGCAAAAATAATAGCAGCTAACTCCAAATCGTGTGTAGGATAATTTTGTTCATGCGTCTTTAACTCTCAAGATACATATGCTATTACTCTATTTTCCTGCATTTAAACACATCTCAATCTAACTCTTTACGCATCTGTATATACTGCATACGGTAAGCTTTCATCGGGTACTACTAAAACTGGCGCAGTGGTAAACCTTTGCTTAAGCTTTTCAAAAGCAATCTGAAAATTATCGTTTCAAGTAAATTTTATATCTTTCATGGTTAATTGACTCAATGGCATAACAATAAAAGAATATTTTTGAATGAATCATCGATAATCAAAGAAACTTTGTACTCTTAGTAATATTCTTGGGTGATTTCCACTCTAACACTGCTTTGACTTAAACAGGGTTTAGTGAGATGTCATTCTGAGAAATGAATTGACCTAAGAACTTCACCTTTGTCATCCAGAAGTCACATTTCTCTCGTTTTGCAAATAGTCGGTGTTCACGTAACATCTATAGGACAATTTTTAGATGCTACATATGCTCCTCATGAGATTTAGAATATATTAAAATATCATCGATGAACACCACCACGAATTAATCAAGATAAAGCCAAAGAACTTGATTCATCAGGTCCATAAAAGTTGTTGGTTCATTAGTTAGTCCAAATAGAAGCACCAAAAATTCATAATGTCCATAGCGAGTATGAAAAGCTGTTCAGGAATATCTTGTTCACAAATCTTTAATTGGGGGTAGTCGGATCACAAATCGATCTTCGAGAAGTACTTTGATCCTCCGAGCTAATCAAATAGATCATCAATTCTTGGTAGAAGGTATTTATTCTTAACTGCCACGTGATTTAATTTTTGATAATCTATGCATAACCAAAATGAATCATTATGCTTCTTTGTGAATAAAACTGGTGATCCCCATGGCGAAATACTATTTCGAATAAAATCTTTTTGTATATTTTCCCTCATTTTCTTAATTTTGAATATTTACTTATTTTGTAAGAACTATGGGTGGAAACTCTAATTCTCTTTGAGGCTTTATTAGTGCTTGTAATCTTCAGCTCATTTTGAATTAAAAACTGAAGTTTATTTTCTTACAAATCTTGAAGCTTCCAAGCAATAAGTCGCCGTTTCTCCTCAGTAAGTTATATCCGAGTGTATGTGTGTATTCTGGTTTCCACTTTTATGAATGTAGTGGAATCCTTTTATGACATTCATTCTTTGCCTCTTCCCTGAAGATAGAACAATCAGCAATGGTGCACAAATCTCTCATCATAGCAAGTTGGATTGTTCTTCTACAAAGAGAACCAAATACTTAAGAAGTGCGACTTTATCATATCTAGAACCAATGAGAAATGCTTCATCCATATCTTCTCATCCTCATCAATTCACCCCCTCATTTTTGGATATAGTCAACTCCACACAAACAGTTTCAACTTGTCACAAGAATTGCATTTATTCGTTTTCACACTAGAAAGTTATGTCTTTCTAAAGTTGATATTTTGTTCTCGGTCAGAGTAGTAATTCGAGCTCCAGCTGCCTTCAGCATTTTAATCATAACTTTCGTTCTAAATCGATCTAGAATGTGATGTTTTGAGGGCACATTTCCAACATCTAGGGCTAAAAGTTGTTAAAACTTCAGCTCCAAAATCCAAGTACAACTTGAGTTGTTAATATTAAAAGTTGTTATTTGTTTTTAGCAAAACAGCAAATTCAATTTTCTTGTGTTTCAAAGTTCACCCATTTTAAGTAGGGGTTGGCACAGTTCGGCTTGGTCCGATTCCGAGCCCAGACCAAAACTGGATTGATGTTTCGGGATTTTTTTCGTGAATCCCGAAACCGACCCTGGGAAAGACCAAGATTGGGCCAAAAATTTTTGTTTGGTCCATGTCTGGTCCCCATTCCTCCCACCAACATTTTTTTTTAAACATTAAATTTTTTCACATAAGGTTACCAACATTCTATTTTTTTTAAAACAATAAAATTTTTTACCTTAAACTATCCAAAAATCTGTTTTATTAAAAAACATTAAAACTAAATAAAAATTTGTAGACATTAAAACTATGCTTAACAAAAAAGAGATAGGGATGCTACCCTATAATTAAAATGAGATCTAAGAAGTTAAATTCAATATCCAAAATAAATCCAACTATATAACATACAAACTAAATCCAATTATTAAACATTTAAATGAAATGTAAGAAATTGAATTCAACATCCAAAAGAATCCAATAATGTAACATACAAACTAAATTCTACTATCAAATATTAAAATAAAATCTAAGAAACTCAATTCACCATCCAAAAGAAATCCAACTATATAACATACAATGAAATCTGAAAAATCAATTCCAAACCATTAAAGATAAATATTAAAATGAAATCATTAGTCAATAATTGAAACTATATCAAACAAAAGATGTGTCATCTTTGAGATAATTTTCATCGATAGAGTCAACAAAATCTGCAAAATGAAAATATTGAAGACATTAGTTACTCCTTAATTTAGAGATAAGCATGTAAAACAAATAAATATTAGAATGTTCGAACTTTCTTCTATAGTTGTGATAGTACTATCTTCGAAATGATCATCAATATTTGTAGAAATTTTCAAAGGATTGAATGTTTTGAGCCAACTTTTAGAGCATATAAGAGCATGAACAATTTAGGGGCTTAGAGAACTATGAAATACATCAAGAACACGACCACCACAACTAAAAGCAGATTGTGACGCCACCATAGAAATTAGAATGATCAATATATCTTTCGTAATTGCACTCAAAATTTTATACTTCTCGGAGTTCCTCTTCCACCGAAATAATATGTCAAAACTATTTAAAAAAATCTCTAACTTCTCAGATAAATATAGATCAATCTCTGACATATTAGATTCATCACTTTTCTCAGAAGATTTGTCAGAACCATAAAATATAGAGTACACTGCACTTGAATGATCTTGCGCCAAAGAACTCATGGACTTTGGAGACCTTTTTCGACTATTGCTGCTACTTTGAGTCTAGTCTTCATTGGTTGTATCATCTTTATATTCGGTATACAATTTTTCAACTACATCCTATACCTGCTTAAGTATTGTGTAGCTCTATCACTTCCAAATAAAATGACTAAACAATACCGTAAAAATTTTATTTTGTAAGTTGAATCAAGAATAAGAGCAACATATGCAAACATGTTTATTTTTTCACAACATCTCCAATTTTTCTCAAATTTCTTATGCATCTCGTTGGTCATTCTTCTTAACATTAATTATTATTGCCGTTATCATATTTCTCAATAGCAATTTTCAAATTTCAAACTTCACTTACGTACATATTCGATGTAATATGCAGAGAAGTAGAAACATGAAATGTCATAGTATGAAATGTTTCTAAGAATTTAATATATTCTTGAATGCATGATCAATTTTCAAATGTGGGTGCACCTTCCACTCTCATTTCATGAAATAAAGAGCTACCATTCTCTCTTAGTTTTTCAAAAGCCGCTTCATACTTCTCAGCGGTTACCAACATCAAATTGGTTGAGTTCCAACGAGTAAGAACGTCAAGTGACAAATTACTTTTACAAGTAATTTTGACTACATCAACAACGCAAGCTTTGAACTGTTGCAATCTTCCCAGAGAAGACCTTATATTCTTAACAACTTTTCTTACCCTTGCTATAGACCTTAATGTTCTTTCAAACTATTAGAAATGATCAAATTGAGGACATGTGAAAAACATCGTATGTGTATGTGATCGCCATTTAAAACCAACCCCTTCCAAATTCAATCTGTTTTCGTCATACGGAATAACGACATCGTTGGAAGATGCATTGACATGGATATGCCCCATAAGCCCATTAACATGGGTATGCTCCATAAGCCCATCACAAGAGCCCGAGCCCAAACCCAAACAATTAGAAATGATCAAATTGAGGACATGTGTAAAACATCGCATGTGCATGTAATTGCCATTTAAAACCAACCCTTTTCAAATTCAATCTGTTTTCGTCAAATAACGGAATAACGACATCGTTGGAAGACGCATTAACATGGACATGCCCCATAAGCCCATTGACATGGGTATGCCTCATAGGCCCATCACAAGAGCCCAAGCAACCAAGACCCATGATTATGATTTATCTAACTTGTGTTCTAACAAATTTTTCTCTTTTGTAGGTGAGAACGACTTTGAAGACTTAAAGTAGGAGCCCAATGCACAAGACAATGACCAACCTAAGCATGTCCTTACTTGGGAGACACGGCTCAAGACTACTCAAAAGGGAATTTGTCTTCCCATTACTTAAAACCGTGTAACAATTTCCTTCTCAACTATGTTGGTAAACATTATCTTATTTTGTATTTGTGGCAAACATTTTGTAATGCGTGCATTTAGATTGTGTGGTAAGCATTAAATGTATGCTAAGATAGAAGGTGGTGATTGGTTTTACACAAAATGGATAAAAGGGGCCCAACATACTCGACCCAACCAAACCAACCACTCAGCCGAACCATTATGTTTTACTTAATTTTGAGTTTCCAAACTCAACTATCAACTTGGATTGATGACTTGGCCAGCTGAAGTAACTATGGAGACATACTTGGATTGATGACATGGAAAGTTGCATGCTGAAAACACCTCACACATTCAAGGGACTCTTCACCTTCTCTGCCATGCATGAGTTCAATGGCTTCTTGTCTATTATTTTATTGCAAACGCTTCACCACCTCTTAGAATATATATGCATGATATTAGTGATTGTAAAGGGGTTCTTTCGATGAATAAAATATTGGTTGTTTCCATAAGGAGCAAGAGGATTCCTTACATTACCAGTTGAAGGTAAGTTTGCCTTGGTTGTTTGCAACTAAGGGGAGTGTGCCTCCTTTGCTCTGAAGACCATTGTTTCTTGACGTGCATCATAGTTCTATTCTTCTCACTCACTCTCTTAAGAGGAAGAAAGAGTAGAAGATGGTCAAATCGGTTCCCTGAGGTTGAGAATTGGAAGAAGTCATTTCCAAAAGCATAATCTTGCCGCTTGGACAGCCTCGAGTTGCTCTTCTATCATCCATCACCATTTTATTTTTTTTACATTGATCTTTTAAGGTTCTGTTCATCACTCTTAAGGTAATAACTACGCATAATCTTGTTGCAATTTGATCTCGTTTAAACACCTTAACACTTGCAATTTAAGTGTTCTCGGCAAAACCGAGAACCATAACATTTAGTATTTCTGTTTGTGGGTTTTAACTCGGATCATTTCAAGACCATCCGCGTCACGCATTGTCAATGGTTATGGTTGTAACATTTTCAATCTCTCAACTAAGCAAACATTTTTTAATTTCCTTACCAATTGATTCACCCTTATAGTTCGGAATCAAACCAAAATTCAATATCTTCTTTTGCACATGCCACTCTTAATCAATATAATGACATGTCAGCACAATGTAATTCAAATTTTGAATA
>CM039522.1:2960633-2983548 GCA_022433055.1 Begonia peltatifolia
AGCTTTAATATGGTCATGTTTACTTTTTAATTTTACAATCTATGTTTTATCTCCTAATGTGACACTTATTAATTAGTTCAATTAATGATTTATTTTAACTATTTATAATTTATCTTAATTATTATATCAATCAATAAATATAATGTCATGAGATAAAAGTTAAAGTGTAAAATGTAATGTTAGATCTACCCTTAATTTTACATTCTAATTTTATATTATGACGTGGCGCTTACAAGTCATTTATTAATTGATGTAATAATTACGATAAGATTATAAATATTTAAAATAACATATTAATTCAAGCAATTAATAGACGCCACGTGAGACGGTAAAACTAGAGTGTAAAATTAAAAGACAAACCTAACATTACTTAAGTGTAAATTTAGATGATACACCTAACATTGTGAGATTCATAAAACAAATAGTGGAAGGTTAAGTTATATCAGATTCTCATGTGTTTGTCAACTAAAACTTCACTTAGGGAGAGATTATCAAAAGCACACATGCCCATTTTCGCTCATTCCTCAATCAATCTTTGTATTTTTTTCTTTAGGCGAAGTACAAATTACTGATGAACTTAGAGTTCATGAACAATTGATACCCCAGATTGTTTTTTTTAGCAAAATTGTTAGTCTTTAAGTCGATAGCAAAAAGACCTATGCTTTAATTAAATTTGTTAAACGTCTTATGTTTTTCACTTGTAATTGTCATTTTGATCCACTCTAATTAACCCAATTCATAGGTCTTATATTAAACGTCATATGTTTTCCACTCAATTTCGAACACATACATCAATTAAATTGCCTTAGTGTGTGTGCGAAATCAAATACGATAAAATAACCATGTTAGGTTAAACTATCCATTACAATAAAATATATTCGACATTTATCGAACTTTTTAAAACATGAGTGATTTTGCTAACGACACAGAGTATAAAGGTAGTTTCATTCAAATAATTTAGGAAATCAGTTATCTTCGATCTCACGTGTAGGGATTAAATTTCACTTTATAGCAAGATATGGAGAGAGAAATACACAGTAAAAAAGATTGGCATGTGCGTCTCACGAACAAATTTAGAGTTTTTTCTTCTATCTCGACAAAAACGAATTTGGTAACATGGTATTTTTCAATGACAATCTAATAAAAAAGGTAATAAGTTAACTAATGAACAGCTATTTTCTTATAAGTAGTGTTACATTTATGTCTTAATTTCACGCATTAACTAATTTGTACAATAATATCTCCTTTATGTGTTATTTATGTAGTATTGTTTTAAGATGATATAAGATAATTATTTTACTAATAATTGTGAATCGGCTGAGATGGCATAGGGCTCGGAAAAGAGCCTTTATTTTAGTTAAAAACAGTTGGAGCAGTTTCCGGTCCACGATTGAACATTTCCCTCCTCCCTCTCCCGTCTCTCCTCATTCAAAAGTCTTCCCTGCTTTCACCTCTTTTCTTCCTTCGATCCGATCTCCTCCGCCGCTTCCTCGCCCCTTTAACCTCCGATTTCACTTCAGGTAAATGTCTCCTATCTAGAAACCACTGTGTTGCGGGCTCATCCGCGTGAATTCAGTTTGCGTTCTCTTCTTTGGCCTGTAATTCGATTTATACTTCTCTCTTGAAATCTGTTTTTTTTTACTCCCTCTCCGTCTCTTTTCTCAGTGATTTGGATTCCCAATAATGATGGAGAGAGCAGATTCTGCTCAGAAGCTGTATACTCGGATGCGTCTCTGGGAATTTCCGGATCAATACGTCATCGAACCAACAGATGGATCTTGCGGTTCCTTTTTGGCAATTAGCCGCGTAGATGGATCAATGAAACTGATTGGTTGGATGTCTTTTCCTTCATTTTTTTAGTGAAATTCATGTTGGCCTATTGGTTTCATTTTTTGTTTAGTCACATTTCTTAATAAAAGGCTTGATTCTAGATGTTTGAGTTGGTTTACCACTCTCTCTTAATTTCAGACGAACTTCCTGAATGTGGGTCAGTCCGGGTTCCTAAAATTCGTACAATTTTTGGTGTTGTTGGTATGCTTAAACTCGTGGCAGGTAACAATGTCTAATCATATTCTTATGGTGTCATATTCCTAATATAGATTATCCCTTGAATTGAATTTTAGATTTGATTATTCACTAGACTGTGATCTGATTTTTTCTTAAATTGGTGACAATAGGTCCCATTACTTTTCATAATCACATAGTTAAGTTAAAGAAAGTGCAAATTTTCAGGGAGAGAACAATTAATATAAAATTATTGCTGATGTATTAATGATCTGTGAAAAGTACTATTGCATCGTTGGGGGAGTAAATTAACCATGTAAGTTGCTTATGGTTTTTACATTTCCCCTTTATTGTGGTAATGATGCTTAAATGATTGATAAAGTCACAATCTTTTGTACCCTAGGATTTCAGATGCGATTGCACTTGAAAATTGCTATATTAACAGTAATTAATTTAATTAGTCCTATAAAACTTAATATAAAAGAAGTGATACATGAAAAACTTTATAATTATCTCATATTTTTTTTCTTATTGCCGCATCTCTAACTATTTTTATATTATTTGTTTGACTATGCAGGGTCGTATTTAGTAGTCATAACGGAGCGTGAATGTGTTGGATCATACCTGGGGCATTCTATCTTCAAAGTTTCATCCTTAAAAGTTTTCCCCTGCGATCATTCCTTGAGCAACACTCCTGTAGAACAGGTACTTGTATATGTTGATGTGATTTTTCTTTAAAAAACATATTTTCTCATATCATGCTGGTTTTTATTTAATCTATTTGGCAGAGAAATATGGAGGCTGAATTGTCTAAGCTCCTAAATATTGTGGAGAGAACTCATGGGCTTTATTTTTCTTATGACACCAACTTGACACTGAGGTGAGCTACTTTCATCACTAGTTATTTGTCTTTATTTCAGTTAGAAAGATCAGCGTACTATGGGAAAAAAACGCATATTGTTCAGCAGCTTACCACTAAAGTTTTAGTTTCCATTAAGTTAATTTGTTGATTTTTATATAAGAATGATGATGCAGTTAGTGCATGACCTTGAAATTTGCAGTGCCCAACGTTTGCATTATTTGGGCGATGAATCAAAATTACTACCCCTTTGGAGACAGGTAGCCTTGTTTTTGGAAGAGTTGGGTTTCTTCAACTGAATTTTATTTTATGAGACTTTGCTGGGAATTAAGCAATCTACCATTTTAGTATTTAGATCGTAAATGAATTCAAATTTTACTGGGTTCATTTTTTTTTTCTTCCAGGCAGAACCAAGATTTCTGTGGAACAGTTACATGTTAGAAATGCTAGTTGATATTAAGGTTTATTATTTCAATATCTTACTGTCTCATGCCATATTCTTTATTACAACATTTCTTCGAATTACTAATGTTGATGTGATCCTATGGCTGCAGCTTGATCCATATATGCTTCCTGTCATCCAAGGGAATATCCTTGTTTTTTGTTCTTATCGACTTTACTATGTTCATTAATGTGGTTTTTAATGTTTCATGTAAAGTTTTGTTTTTTTTTTTGGAATGTTTTGCTGTTTTATAAATTCTCCTTGACTAATAATTAGGCTTTCAGAACTTTCAATCAGCTATTGGAAAAGATATTGTTGATGTTACACTCATTTCTCGGAGATGCACGAGGAGACATGGTATTTTATGTCTGCATTTGCTATAACTATAAATTTTAGACTTTTATATTTACACTGTTATGTCTTTTGTAAAACACTTTTTGACGAACATGTCAATATGCTATTATTTACGAAGGTGATTAGCTGGGCCTTTGAAAGCAATGAGTTGTTCAATCACACTTTCAAATTCACATAAACGAATCATTTGTTATAGCAGTTACAAAGAATTAAAAAAAAAACTTTTATCAGAGTGCCCACAATCATTGTTTTTATGAATTAAAGAGGGATGATGTAGTTTGCTATGAAGTACCAATGAAGTTTATTTTCTTCTTGATTTACGTGAGAGGTCTTGTATGTCTTGGTTCGTAGTAATGATGATTGAAAACAGTGAGTGTTTTTTATAAGATTGATAGGTTTGCTTAAACTTTTAAGCAGTGTTATTGATTATTGTCTGGAATGGGTATTATAGTCTTCAGAGTATGGAAATTTTGGTCATTTTAGCTTCTCTTTAAGAAACATTGTAATTACTTAAAGATAGGAAACTAAATATACTAACTACCGTGACAATCAATATTTATTAAGTCATATAAAAATTGATACTAGTATTTTGACGTAAGATGCGTATCTTTTTTCGTAATCAATCTTTATGCAACAATTATGTTGTAGATGTTCAACATTATAAAATAAGTTTCATTTCATGAAGGAACTCGCATGTGGAGAAGGGGAGCTGATTCTGATGGATATGCTGCTAATTTTGTGGAGACTGAGCAAATTATGCACTTCAATGGCTTCACAGGATCATTTGTACAGGTCAACTACTATTTCATCTTCATATGTAGTTTATTTTTTTGTCTACATTTCTTGGATCACATTTTTGGATTTCTATTTGAATTTCAACTATTTTTGCTAAGTTTCTCTGAACATGCATCATATACAAATTTTTCTGTTGACGCTGTAAGTATTCTTTTGTACAGTTGATTGCATACTATAATTGTCGCAGTGCAAATTGTAAAAGTCTCCATTGTATGCATATTAGTTTAGAAGAAATGATCATTTTTAATGTTCATTTTACTATTGTAAGGTGCATATTTATAGATGATTCTAATTTAAGAAGAGACAAATTATTCCCTAATTAGTGCTAATAACAAATTGTAAGGAAATACTCATTGAAGATTATCCCTTCCATTCAGAATTTGTTTTTTCGTAGGTAGGAGTTGACTATTATGGATGTTGATGGAGAAGTTTTGGCTCTTTCCATGTCACTCTCCCTCAAGCTTGGTTCGAAAGTATTTTTCATTCCAAAGTTCTATGAACTTGATAGGAATAGAGATGTATTTCTGCAGAATTCAACAACCTATCATTTAGTACAACTATACTTACCCCCTACCTTAGTTGTTTGTCAGTTACCCAATAATTTTGTCTTTACTAACTCCCTTCTCTTTCTCCTTATAGGAGGCTTAGCATTTCCACTAGCGCAAAAACTTATATTGTCCTCAAGGTTAAATCTTGAAATTGGATCTTAATATGATCATAATTTTTCCAAGTAGCCTCATAAGACGACTCCCCTTCCCATTTTATCAATACTAGTGCGCCATTTAGCTCATCAAAATTCCCTGAACATCAAATAACGACTCAAGCATGACACTTTTTAGCCGCTCCCTTAGAAAACACCATTGGTAATTCTTGAGCTAGAAACTATTGTCCTTTATGTTTCTTTAAGTGAGATACATGAAATGCTGGGTGGATAGTGGTATAATCTGGTAGCTTAAGTTTATAAGCCACCTTCCCAATATGCTCGACATTTGGAATGGACCATAAAACTAGGTGCCAACTTCTCACTACCAGTTTTTTTTTTTTCTTTAATGATCTCTGTCTATACGGTTTGATTTTGAGATAGGCAAATCCGCTTCTTCAAGCAAAACATCCCTTTATGTTTATTAGCTTCCTTAATCATCCTCTCTTGAGCTCCACTGATGTGAAATTTCAACAATGCTAAAGCATTATCCCAGTATTTAAGTTGACATTCCACAAGTGGAACAAAAGATGCTCCTTCCTCAACGGTTATACATTGCATAAAAAGTAGTGTTTGTGGCTCTATTGAAACATATATTGTACCAATACTTCCACCCACAGTAACCATTTATACCTCACCACGTCTTTGGTTTATCTTAAGAAAAACACCTTAGGTAAGTTTCTAAGCATCGATTTACCACTTCGGTTTCACCATCGGTTCGAGAATGGTAACCGACGCTTCTCCTTAATTTTGTACCCTGAATTTGGAACAATTCCTTCCAAAAAATACACGAGAGTACCTTATCTTGAACAAACACGATTTATCGGTGGAAAACCATGTAATCGGAATACTTCTTTTACAAAAATCATGGCTAGTTTTTTGAGCTGTATAAGGATGTTGTAATGGTATGAAATGAGCATAATTGCTCAATCTGTCCACTACCACGATTTGATTTTGGCAATCCCTCCACAAAATTCATTGAGATGTCATCCCAAATTTTGTCTGGTACCGGTAATGCTTGAAGTAACCCACATGGAGATAGGTTTTCCACTTTGTTTTGATGACCAGTTTCAGAGTTTAGTACAAATTGCCGCACATCCTTCGCAACACCTCTCCAAAAATTTTCTTTAGATTTATATGTGATAAGTTTTGAGAACACCAGAGTGATCTTTATTAACCCACCATGAAATTCCTGTAAAATTAAAAGAATTTGAGGCGAGTTTTGAAAAATCACTAGCCTCCCTTTATAAACAGTTTACCCTGCCGAATAGAAAAACCAGCTTTGTTATTAAACACTTATGCAATGCTTCTTAATTTCTCCTAGCCACGGATCTTTGTCTACTCTACACATTTCCTCTTCCAAGGACAAAAAAACGGAGCTCATTAGCATTGATAATTCAATTAATTCCACTTTACCTTGTGATTTCCATTGATAATTCAATTAATTCCAATTCAATTAATTCCATTTCACCTTATATTGAACCTAAAAGTCGTAGCCAATCAATTTTCTGACCCACTTTTGATGATCAGTGCATATTTGTCGCTGCTCTAACAAAACGTTTGAGGCTTCTTTGGTTAGTTCTCACTACAAACTGAGTTCCTAACAAATAGGGTCTCCACTTTTTCATCTCTAGCAATATATGGCCATAAATTTACACTCATATCCTGAGTTTAATCTAGGTTGAGCTGTCAACTTCTGACTGTTATACGTAATAGGGCACTGCCCTTGCATTAAAACAGCACATAGCCCATACCATGATGCATCTGTTTCAATAATGAACTACTGTGTAAAATCTGGTAAAGCTAAAATAATTGTTGCTGATATTCAGAATTCTCCGTAATGTCCTAGTTCTTACAGCATAGGGGTTGCTAAATAAAGGTTACGTCCATAGTGATGTAGGAGAACATATAAGAAAAACGCACTTTCGATTTGTAGCATTTAGTTTAGATTTTCTATAATGGTACATGCACATTTAGTTTAGATTTTAGGTTAAGAATTGAAGATGGGTGGATCCGGATACTGTCTTGAACAACCCCTTATTGTTCTATTAGAGTTCAGGATCGTTGATGAAATCCGGTTAAAAATGTTGTTGTTAGGATTTCATCTCTCCATAAGAGGGTTTTCTATGTTTCTTCCCATCATCATGACTTGAGCTACCTCCAAAAGATGCATGTATTTCCTTTATACAGTCCAAATTTGTTGGGGAATATGAGCTCTGATGAATAAATCAAATATTTTAAAAAACTTTGAATTTTTTTTTTTTTTTTAAACTCGACTCCATTGTCATGTTGCAGGGCTCATGAGGTGTTAAATTGAGTTTTAGTCATACTTGTTTAATGGTTCGAATGACGTCTAATTTATTCTCTCATAGTTAAAATCCATATGAAACTACTATAATCATTATTTAAGGTTAGGAATCCATTCAAGTAATGAGATTCGCAAGGATTCTCAAACATTACTTGATGAATGAATTGTCTTTGGTTTAATTTTAATATTTTATCATTAATTTAATTTTAATAGATTTAATTTTTGTTTTCTATTTAAAATATTTAAAATGTTGAGATAAACTTTAAAATTAAACTTTTAATCATTAAATTTTTATTTTGATAGTTATTTTTCTGGTGTTATTCTATTTTCTTGTTTTGATTATGAAATAAAATTTTTACCGTACTAAATTAGTACAGAACAAGAATTTAGATCTCGATCGATGGCTAATGAAGTTATTAGTGAAAAACAAATTGTCGATGATAAATTACAATTGAAAATTCTAGAACAATAATTCCTGAGAAAGTTAGAAGAAAATGACAAAACTCCTGATAAAATTACACATGTTGACTATGATGATCACATTTGATTTTACCAAGTAGCAAAGAATAAAAAATAGCAAAAAAGAATTAGTATCAAATCCTAATTTGGTAGAGAAGGAAACCCTAACCCTAACCTTTTGCCAGTCACCGGCCACGGCCAGACCGGTCGGCCACGGTGCCCGGATATCACAGGTGACACCCATAGGCCGTCGTTCGCCCTGATGCACGATCGAGCCAACTTGGCCGTCGAACACGAAGCAGCAGTCGCGGTCACCGCGACCTTTGACGAGTGCCGCCGACCTGCCATCGACGCAGACCATGGCCGAACTAGCAGCAGAGCTCCACTGGACGGCCACAAATTGAGCGGGAGAGAACGCGACTTGCCTCCGTGCGATCTAGCAGAGCGCTAGTCCGCCGGATTTCGCACCTACCAAAGGCGACCTCAGCCAACTCCGGGCGTTCCCAACCACTCCGAAGGCCGGCAAGGATTACTAGCCGGTGACAGTAGCGAGCCCGATTCCGGCGACGAACTTTCCGGCATGGTAGCGAGGGTTTTGAACAATCCAGTTCAGAAACCTAACAAACAAGTTGATTTTTTTTCCGCTAGATCAAATTATTAGTTACCCAATCACGAGCAACACAAATTTTGCTCGAAAACAGCCACAAAGATTTAACTATTCGTCCGATGAAGGAGATGTTTTTTGCAACAATCGGGTTTTTAATCAAAGGCTCGATACTCGCAAGTTCAAGATGAAAATGGATCTCCCTACTTTTGATGGCCAATTAAATATTGAAGATGGACAATTTTTCTATTATTTGAATATTATCAAGGACAGTCAGGTCAAACTTGTGCCATACAAGTAACTTTCGCCGACTCATTCTAAAAAGTCAATTTATTCCCACCGAATCGACATTTATTGAAGGTAAAGTCATTAGTCAAAATGATGATCCTTTAAATAAAATTTCATAACAGAATTTCAATGGAAGCCCATCAATCATTGTTCAGTCTGATCTTCAAGCTCAAAATCGTCAAAAACAACAAGACAATACCAATGCTTATGTGCTTTCTAATTTCAAAAAATATTTTCGATGCAATCAACCAGGCCATCTTTTAAATAATTGCCCGAGTAGATGTTCAGTTCATTTAATAGATAAAAGTGGTGGTGCCGAACACAAGGTTGACAGAGATGTTTATGCAAATACTGAAATTGCAGGAGATGTGGGTGAAAAAGTCGTGTGTGTCTTCTGACGTCTGTTGATTATGTCAAAAGAACTAGATAACTCTTAACGCCATAAGATGTTGCGAATAAGGCAAAGCCTGTAATATGATATTGACCATGGTAATACAGAAAATATAGTTTCTAAGACTTTGGTGAAAACTTTAAATTTACATATGGAAAAACATCATTTCCTGTATAAAATTGTATGCATTAAAGAGATCTGAAATTTGAGTTCATGAAGTTTGCAAGATTTTAATGTCCATTAGAGCGTATTACAAAAATGAAATCACGTGTGATGTAGTGGATATAGATGTTTGTCATATTTTACTTGGTTGACCCTAACTTCATGATGTAGACGCGACTTATAGAGGGCGAGATAACACTTTCATGTTCCAGTGGCTCGATAAAAAGATCGTTCTGGTTTCACATCTTCTAGTGTCAACAAATAAAGTATATTCTTCGAGATGAGGGCGAATTCTTTTAAGGGGAAGAGATTGATGTAAGACAAACAAGTCAAACAAGCTCAACAAGCCCATGAATTGTGTTGTAGTTTTAATTTAATATCTTATCGTTATTTTAATTTTAATCGTTTTAATTTTTGTTTTCTATTTAAAGGGTTGAGATAGATCTTTATGGTAAGATTTTTGATCATTAATATAATTTTTTTTTATTTTAAGAGTTATTTTTTTGGTATTATTATATTTTCTGTTTTGATTACGAAACAAAACTTCCGTTGCACCACTACTAGGTACAAAAAATGGAGTTCAACAACATTTGTTATGAATAGAATAAGAGACACTGGAATTTTTCGCTAACTCACACGTGACTTGTGAGTTCAGAACTTTCTGAGTTTGCACGAAGCCAAAGATGTGGCTTTGCTTGATAGTGAAAACTTGGATGTCTCATTCTTTCATGTATGTGTTAATAATATTTTTTGAGCTTATTCAAGTAGGAATTGTAGTTACAACAACTGTGTTATTGATAGTAAAGCCCATCATATTAGGAATTGACTTTTCCTGAATAGGAGTATTGACTGTTCTCATTGTTGATAGAAGTTTTCTCACTTTACTTAACAATGGCAACCTGGAATTTTTTATTACATATGTTCTTTTCCTAGCTCGTAACTTGAACTTATGAATTGGTCAATGTTCACTTTCTTGTTCTTAAAAGTTATTCAGTAATTCTAAGTGATACAAAACTTATATTTCAATGTCCATTTGGATTTTTCAGATTCGAGGGTCCATTCCATTGCTGTGGGAGCAAATTGTTGATTTAACATATAAGCCTAAATTTGAAATAATCAAGCTTGAGGAAGCTGTACGTGCTCCTGTAGTTTCTTTTTCCTGTATGGGAAGAAAATGTTAGTATGACATGCACCTACTATGTTGTGATTTTTGGCTATTGTTTACATGCAGCCCCAAGTAGTTGATCGACATTTCCTAGATTTGAGAAAAAAATATGGCAATGTGTTAGCCGTTGATCTGGTCAATAAGGTGCTTTATATTTGATGTGCATTTAATGTTCGTTGAAGTATTAAGCCACTTCGAATACTTGTTTGTACGTAGTAATGTATTATAAATGTTTATGGTGAATTTCATATGTATGGATAAATGTTTGTATATGGACAGCAGGAACTAAAAATTATGCATCTATTTGATGAGAACTTCTCTGTTCTCAGTAGTGTTCTAGTGCGCATGCTGTGATTTTCTTTTTTTTCGGATCTGAAACTGTACAAGGGTGAAAATTAAGGGATTTACTCTGTCCCCTTCTCTTATAATCAGCTTGGAGGTGAGGGGCGTTTGTGCCAGAAGTTTGCAAATGCTATGCAACATGTCATGAGTGATGATGTAAGGTAGAGTTTTCTTCCGAACAATTATCTCTTATGTTTAGACATATCTTGTTAAATTATGTTGAAAAGCTACATTCATTGCAGGTATCTACACTTTGATTTTCATCAGATTTGTGGTCATGTTCATTTTGAGCGCCTCTCCATCCTTTATGAGCAAATTTCTGACTTTGTCGATCATAATGGGTGAGATTTTATTTAAATGTTGGTGAATGTCATAAATTTAAATGTGCAGTTTGTTATTAAAAGTTTGAAATGATTTGTGACGAGACAGAAAACTTCTTTTAAACAAAAAATATATATTAGTAATAACTAACCTTTGTATTAATTTTTATTTTTCTAAATCGTGGTGGAATATGGTCAGAAACACAGGTCAATGTTTAAGGTGAATGGACCATTCTATAAAGTGCTCAATATAGACTAAAGGTTATTTTATAGTAAAATGCATCTCTCAAGGAAACTCATTAGTCTTTAATAATTTTCTCTCTTATTTTTTGCATCTGTAAAATTGTGATAATTAAATTTCACTTCAGCTATTCATCTTATAAGAATAGTTTGTTTAAACCTTGAACTTGATTAAAATATCTTGTGTTTTGTATAAGTGGAATTTTATTTGGGGAACTAGTTGTTGCAATCGAAGCTTTTGATTTGAGTTTATGAAATGTTGTGAATGAGGGACAAACAAGATTCTTTCAGTCAGTTCCTTTTTCTTCTTTAATTAGGATGCAAAATCTGCCAAATACCCAGCGGCTCGAGAAGTAATATACTTGCTCATTTGTAGTTAATTCTGTTTTTTCATGTAGGTACCTATTACTGAATGAGAAGGGTGAGAAAATGAAGGAACAACTTGGGGTTATAAGAACCAATTGTATTGACTGTTTAGATCGTACAAATGTTACACAGGTAACTTAGCCTATTGGTACATATATCTTGCATGCTATCAATGCATGGGAAATTTTAATTATGCATATATTTTCCGTGACGCTAATGTATGGTGCAAAAAAGGAAAACCTTGAAGTGTATCCCTGTAGAACTTTCATATTTTTTACCTGGAAAATGTGATCAATTTGCTATTGTACTGAGGCGGTCTTATGAGCGTGTGAATAATTTCTTCAAAGCTTGAATACAACAGGATGTTGGCTTTAAATTAACATTAGTAATAGATCATGATACATATTGCTCTTAGTTACTGTTTGATGAAGAACCACCATCATGATTAAATTCATTATTGCACTATTTATCTCAAATCCATGTGGTTGTATTGTTGCCGATTGTCATTTTCATCATCAATGTTATAATGGTTTTGAAATAGCTTTTACTCTATAATTTATTCAATCCAGGCAAGATATTTAATCATGCGCAACTGATTTCTTGGTAGTTCCTTCCCCACGTTTCTTTCTAACTAATTGCCGAAAATTGCTCCAGAGCATGATAGGAAGAAAAATGTTGGAATGCCAACTTAGAAGACTTGGAGTATTTGGTGCCGACGAAAATATTAGCTCACATCCAAACTTGGACGAATGCTTTAAAATTTGTGAGCTCATCATCATTCATTAGACATGGTTTTCTATAATGCTAACAGAGTTACCATATTTTTGTCCTAATTCTGTTGCTAGCTGCAAATATATATGATATAAGAAAATCTGGGTTTGTTTTTTGTCATGTGTATGAATATAGTGTGGGCTAATCATGGAGATGACATAAGCATTCAATACTCTGGCACTCCTGCATTGAAAGGAGATTTTGTGAGGTGCCTTTCTCATTCTCTTTTGACATTCTAATGCACAATATTGTTGGCTATTACTATGTCAGCTTGCGTTAGGTTCTTTTTCAATCTATTAGATTTACTTTTTAGTTTACAATTGCTAATATAGTAAACTTGTTCGTATATAGTTGTATCAGGGCTGTGATTTCTCACTTGTTTTGTGTTGATATAACTGAAGAGCGTTCAACAAATAAAACCTGAATGAACTGAAATGTAGCATGATGGTGATTATCTTTTTTTTTTTAATCTTCTTTTTACTCTGTTCATTCACCTCATTTAATAGGCATCGTTGAATGAATAGCTTAAAGATGCTATTAGTTAAAACACTAGGGCATGCTATAATAAATGTAGTCAATGGATATTGAACTATTGAATTCTAGAAACTTATATTTTGTTATCAAGCCAGGGAAATTTTTCCCCTTTCGTCAGTGCTAACTCATTTCTGTACTGATTGTTTATAGATATGGCCAACGTACTGTCGAAGGAATCCTTAAGGATGGCTGGAATGCTCTTGCCCGTTATTATTTGAACAATTTTTCTGATGGAACAAAACAGGCAAGCACCATACCATCTTCATTCACGTTTAGAACATTATGTACATTTGAACTGTTATCAACCCTAATTGAAGCCATATTACTTGTCAACATAAGACTTGAAGTTGAATATTTGTGGAAAAGATAAATTTTGTATTGATGTAAGAATATGTAGATTTTCGGCTTTTGGAAAAGAAATAATTTTACTTGGAAGGAAATATAGAATAACATCCTAAACTAACAGAATAAAATCGTTTATGATAGAGGACTGTTTTTCTAAATGTATAGGACACCAACTTCTATATTACCTTCTATCAAATTTTCCTGGGAGAGGAAATGATACTGACTTTCCTATGATATTCAGTTAATGTTATTCTAATTTCAAGTTTTTTTTTGGGAAATGCTTTTTTGGAGGACAAAGCTTTCACTCAGTAATTTGAAAAGATTGGTTTTTTTTTTTTTTTGGCATTTTAATGACTGTTTGTAGTTACTCATTTTTTTTATATTTTGTTTATGTGAAGGATGCCATTGATCTTGTGCACGGACATTATATTGCTTCCATCAGCAGGGATTTTTCATATCCATCCAAGAAAGGAGGAGGCCTAGAGGCTGTAGCCGTGAGTACAACCAAATAACACTTTTCAGTAAAATAAATTATCAAAATCCTCAAAAATTACATTTTAGCTCATAATATTCCACCTTTGGTTCTGTTTTCCCAGGATCTAGACTCTTAAAATTGAAAAATTGAGTTACCTCATTTTAAATTTCATAGTGTAGCAGACTATTAGTTGAAGTGGTCGCGTAATTGTTCAAGTAGTACATCAGAGCAGAGAGCAGTCCACTCAGATGCATAGGGTGGTCATTAAACAACACTTCCTCATCTTCTTATGAGTCCAACTTTGGTGTTTTTGGAATTATTTTTTTCTTTTTTCCTTCTGAAGACACCATCTTGTTTATGTGTGGCCAAATTTCTTGGATTTCTTGAGAATGCAATTGGTATAAATTTACTGATAACTTACATTAACCAGTCCATGTATCGACCACTTGTACGTTGTTTTCCCTTCTTTGGTGTGGGCTGTGCCAAAAGCTGGATATGCCTCATCTTTTCTTCCATTTTTTTCCTATATCATGCCCCTAGCATTCTAATCTCGTTTAGTTTCTTTTACAGTCATTTCCACTGGCTTTATCACTCATGTTGACTGGGCTCTTCTTTGCTACAATGTCGCTGAGACAAGGTGAGATTTATTGAATATGACGATGCCAAGTTGATTCTTCTTTTAAAATTTCATATTTCATGTTATGCATCTTGTTGGAACCACTGAAAAATTCTTATCTTGCAAAGCTTTTTCTTCCATTGCTAGTTTTTTTTTTCTTTTAATAATTTATATACTTATTTGAATTTGCAGCTCGACATGATTTTCGCCACTTGTTCTTTTCTATTATCTGGGCAAGCCTAAGCTTGGTGATTGCATGGTTTGTTAGGACCAACGGTCGGATATTTTGCAATCGGCCTCATTTGTTCAAACCTCAATCCTAGATTTGGGTCTAGGACTCTCGGCCATGTTCCTGTTAAGCATTCACAGTTTGTTTATTTTGCTAATTCCAATGGGTTTATGAAGCTCAAAGCTTTCTTATCCTCGGACCAAACCATTCTTTTGTACTAGGTTCAGCGGTCTACAGTGTTAAATTATGGGTGATATCTTGAAGTTACGGAATCCCTTGAAAAAGGGTTGTACTGCCTGCTGGTGTATTCTTTATTGTTTATTATCAATTTATTTGTTTCCATTTGGAATAGAAAGTTGTTTTATTTACCGACGTACAATGCGCTCTTCTACTCGTACTATTTTTCTTGTAAGATGGTCCGAGTGTTGATAAATATTAAACTTGCACAGCTCGAGCAATACGTAGTCCTCTCTCTCTCTCTCTCTCTCTCTCTCTCTCTGTATGAAAGGATGCATTAATCTGGCCAGTTATATGTTTCTTGAAACGAATTTAAATTTGCCAGTTTTGCAACCATTTATGTCAAGTCCCTCTTATCAGAAATTTTTGTATATTTACCGATGCACAGATAGGTTCAATGAGCTGCCCTTCAAGGAAACACTTATTTCACGCTGAATTGTGTACTTCATAACAATATAATGATCAGCTATTTTATGCACATTCTCCACGAAGAGAAAGAGTCGTTATGATAAAAGAGCAACCCAAAAGGAATGGTGAGGAGATCTTTAAATGTGTCCTCAAACAACCCAACTCCAACTAGGGTAGCAAGCTCTGAGCTGGGATTGTGTAAAAGAATGCAGATAATGAGCCTCGGTAGAATGCAGATTACACATTCCAGATAATTAAGACTGTAGAATGCAGAATTGATCAGAGGACTAGCCGGAAGCAGTTTGAGTATTAACCGTCCAGACTGTCCAGATCGAGACCAGCCTCATCCTCATCAGTTTTTTCTAGTGAGGTCTCTGGAAAGAATGCTTCTTGCGGATACATCTTCTGCAATAACTGTGAAGTACAAGTACAAAATCCAATCAAAGTAGCTTGAGGCGATTGAAATTTACATGATCAACAAGGAGAATAGTGCACGGATAAGAACCTGCACAGTAACCTACAGGAGATGTCCTCCTTGCACATTAACCTAAAGACAATTTCACGCGGGCAAACATACATTGTACCAATTTTACCAAGAATTAAAAAAAAAAACTCCAAAGATCACATGCATTAACCACAACAGATTCATCTCTCAAAGAAAAAGTACATCACAATGCTATGCCCACTTCAAAATTTAGGCACCCAATACGCTTTACTTCTGCCCCTAAACCCAAATTAAGGGAAAGGTTAGGGGCAGAAATATCAGTATGAGTAATGATAATTTGCACTTGACAGAAGCTTTACAGGCACTTTGCGCGTGTATTGCAGAATGTTGGGGGCCATTAGAAGATTCTCTTTACATAGGGAAAGCAATATTCTAGTATTTTTTTTTATCTATTTTTTTCTGGTGATAAGATCAAAGGACACAATTGAGCTTCTGGAACTGCTTATTTGCGTGCTTCCTTCTGATTCAATACAAACTACTGTTTATCCCTTAATTTTCTAGCGTTAGAATCTTATCACAATTTTAGACAATATTTATGTAATTAATACAACACTGAAATTCATAAACGTAATACCTTTGAAGTTTCCTCCAAAAGATCATCATAGTTTATGTTTCCATCTGGCATAGGAGAGGAGTAAATAGATCCCCATGAACCCTGAAAGTCATACAAGGTTCAGTCCTCTGCATTCAAGCCAATCAGTAACAATATCTACAAAAGAGGGGAAAAAAATCCTCACCAATGGTGTCAGCAATACATTGCACATAAACAATTTCCAAGAAAAATTTGCAAAGTGATTCTTATAACACATAAAAGGAAATTTTCACAATCCAAAGTAATAGATTTTTTCCTCCATTAGCATTGCATTCATGGGCTAAATAAGCTTTCAAAAGTATAACATTACCTAATCATAATACCATTGTCCCACAATAAGTAGTGCAAAATGAGAGTCCAAAACAAGGAAAATAGCAGTGAACAAAACAAAAGAAGCAGAGACAAAGAAACCAAAAAATATGGTCATGTAAATGGCAAGTTGAAAACTTTACCATGCTTGGCACTTCCTGAATATACGATGTACTCCAGAGTAGAGGGGGTTTTGCATCCTCCATTTTGCCATCTTCACCTGGAGAACGGCCATCAGGATCTCTAGAACTGAGAAGTGAGATAATTGCATCCACAGCAGCGTGTAGTATTTTCTTCCCCTGCTCTGCTTCATCACAAGCTGTGGAAATGTAAATAATCGACCTAGAAAAACAGTAAAGGTGAACAGAGTCAACTTCAAAATTGACGTTTCTAAAAAAGATGAGTAAATTCCCATATAAAAAATCTCTTAACTTTTTTTTACTTGACCACATTTTATTTTTACCATAGTAGTCAATAAATTGTCAAGAGAGACGCATCTTATGCTAGCAGTCATAGGATATTTAGAATTTAAATAGAAATATTTCTCATTTAAAACTGCAAAGAACCAGAGACAGGTCTTATTTAGGGTGACAGTGGCATTATGGTTGTCGCATCAAAGGTAAAGGGGTGTTGTTTTTAGGGCATAGTGTGAATGTGTGCCTTTAGACACAACATGTGTGATATAATTTATCACGCAGAAGGTTCATGTATGTAACAACGACAATTTGTAGGCTAACTATAATTTATCATTATGGCCTTTACCAGCAGAGATCAAATATACTAATTCATTTCCTAAAGCACTGCCAAGAATAGTTTCGTAACCTGGAAAATTTACAGCGACATGAAAATTTAAGATATAAAAAGAAGAATAATCTTTCCTCATCTTTCGGTCAATTAATTTTTCTATTGGTAAAAGGTACCTTCATTACAAGGAATTGAGGTTTTTTTTGGTCTTGTACATTGAAATAGAGTTGTACAAAAGACGTGAGCTACAAAAAATCTAAACCCCTCACGAGACTAAACAAAGGACTTGCAAATCATCCCTCCCCCCACCTAAAAAGTGTACAATAAAAAGAGTCTAAATATCTCTACGTCTAAAAGATCGTCACCCCATTCCTCTTGTTCCAAATGCACCAAAAAATGCAATGATATTTGCATGATAAGTTATAGCCATTATATGCAATTAATATTTGCGTTACATTAACAGGATTTATCATGTACTGCCATATAAACATAGTCTGCTCACCATAAAAAAAATCCTTGTATTATGCAAACATTTAAATTTTACCAGAAAAGCTAAATGTTTAATTACAAAAGAACACTCGATAAATAACTTGTCATAGCATAAAATGACATTCCGTAAGTGAATTATAGACAACACATCAGCAATTTTTTATTGACTCAGAAAAACAATGGCTATATTACATCTTTCAATTGCTCTTGATGTATTCATATATAGGTTAACTGGGTTCCTTCTTATTATTAACAGCCCTATAATTTCATTCTTCTCAATCCATATACTGAAAACGAGAATAAAGAAAAACCCAACATCATTCTGCCTATCAACACTACAGACAAATGCAGAATTAACGGAGAACTAAATAACTCACATGCCCAAAGGACAAACAGCTAAATTTCCCCCAATCTGAAGTACTCGAATTGATCTGACCTGCTCGGGAAACAAAGCTGGAGCAAGGAGAGTCAAATTTTAAATTTCTTTTCAAAAACTTTAATAAATCTTTGTTGGGTTCAAGAAGAAATATTCATACTCTTTGGAGGGAATATCACCAGACTATTCAATACATCTGGCATCAAAGAACAACTGGCTATACATATTCCCCTAGCAACCTTTCCTTTAACTTCTTTAAGACTTAAATCTTGAAAACATTGTTTTAACTGATCTGGTGGGGATGAACAAAATGGCAATGGAACAATGAAGGATGGGTCTAGCACCAAATCATGGCTGAATATATCCTGACCTGAAGCTAATTTGACACCCTTGTATTGTCCATTGTGCTGCAAAAGTTTACAGAGGATATATAAATTCATATTTTACCTAGCCAAACTTAATTTTAATTATCGTGAGGGACATAATGTTATCATAAACATGCCTTGTCACCAAGAAGGGCAATAACAGGCATTCGAAGTACCTGAAAAAGGAAAGAGAAATTACTGAAACCTTAAATGACAAAAAAGTGAAGGGACAAGAGGAAAAGATCCATTGGGTAAACCTAAATGGCACTCCAGCAGAAAAGAAACACCGACAAGACTCAGATGCCTCTCTTACCCTTACATTAAATGCATTCTATAAAAGACAATCTCAGGAAGAAAAACTAACTTGATAATAAGTTTCACCAAGTCACCTAGGCAGTGGCAAATCTATAACTGAATGGTATATTTTTTAAAAGTAAGTTTAGATAGAAGTTAAAATTTAAATATCAAGAGAGCATAAATTAAAATACGAGTTTTTTCGGAAATCAATCTTCCCATAAATGATATTCACCAAACAACCAGAAAAAATACATGTCAAATGGGTTGTTGATTCATCATACTATCTAAATCTTAAAAGACAGTCTTCTGAACTTACGTACAAACATCCTTTGACAGCAGCACGGCGACAAAATGCTTGAGCTAGTTCTCCTTGACCATACATAGGATAAATCAAAGCCCCCGGTGCATTAGCAAACCTAACAAAAACAGTGAGGAAAAATATTAACAAAATTTCTTGAAACATTTGTCAATTGATCTGTATAGTAGAAAAGCAAGCTGGTAGAGTAGAGAGTAACCAAACCTGCCAACTGATGAATTGTAAATAGCCAAACGATCTATCCCCTCTGTAGTCTTGACAATGTCTGTAGATCCTTTAATATCCTCTTGATCATATTCTACCATTGCAATAGCATATAGAATAATCCTGCAGGCTAGTAAAATTGGAAATCATAAGTAGTTATAGAGTTTTGGAAGTAAGGAGGTGCTTAGAGTTTGTAAACTAGTTCCATATTGCTGGTTTTGGGTACGTGGAACAGAAGACTGAGTGATTAAGTCATTGAATGTTCGAGAATTCATGTACTTTATTTAATAATTTGTTTCGGTAGAGCAGGAGGGTGTAGCTTTGAGTAGTCTAATTTTTAAGGATTAAGACTTTTAGCTCTCTCCTCTGCAAATAATTTTTAATGGCGATAGAACTTGATTACTTGTCCAAGAAAACTAGTTATAGATGCATGAACTCCTTGCAACGGTGCAAACATAAACATAATAAATAGCAAAGGAATGTTAATAGGTTGAATGGAGAAAAGACAGCAGTTCTCGAACTAGAGCATGAATCAACTGGCTAAACTATAAAGTGTGCTTAAGAATCATGTTGTGAAAGAACCAAATACAGCACAATTAAACCTTCCGGAATTATCTCAAAGAACAAAGCCAGTTGAGAAGTAGGCAGGGAAAAAATTTTGAGATTGAAGCAAACAAAATAGTACGTTTTTATCTTTGGAGGCAACTGCATTTTGTTCAAGAATTCAACAAATGGAGTCTCCAAATCTTCCTCAGAAATTCCTGTGCGCTCGTCACCAACGTCGGAATCCAAGTGCTGCTGAACCAGCTTGAAAAATCTCATCAACTGGTTCTTCTCTTTCAACCCGAGACTCTTGTCCTTAAATATAGCGGCGCGAGAGTCGGGTACACTGGAAAACATCCCATAATCATCGCACACATAGCTGGCATCGATGCTCTTGAATTCCAAGTACTGGCTAGCACCTGATTTCAGAATCATGTCAATGCATTTATCGGCGCAAAGCAAAACCCTAGGACCGGCCAAATCAATGTCAAACTTTCTGGAATGTTCTTGGAGAACATCAGGGCAGTAGGAAGTGACCTCGACGTGAGAATACAGGGGCCTGGTGGCAAGATGTACGGATGCATAATCTAGGTCGTCGGTAGAGTGAGAAGAGGACAAAGGCGGCGGAGGTGGGGAAGAAGAAGAAGAAAGAGAATCGAGAAAAGCGGTTAAATCATGGAGTGGCAGGGAGGAAAAGTGGGAGCCGTAGAAGGGATTGGGGTCAATATGGAGGACTGTTTTGCCGAGGGAGGAAGCGGCGGCGGCGATTATAGATTCAGGTAGACCAGTGCCAACGACAACGAGGTCGAAGGTGGTGGGATCAATGGAAGGGTATGAGAAGCCTCCGCTCATTTCCGAAACCAAATGGCGACGGCGACCAATCTATTGATGATCCCCTGGCCGATCGCCACTACCCCGGCGCAATTGCAAAACTAGGCTTCACAAAATGATGAGAAATCGCAAAATTAGCACGCTCACTTGATGAGAAATAACACTTTTTCTCTTTTTTTTTGGAAAGCGCTGAGCGTCGTGACTAGCTTGTCCGAGATAGCATACAGAAACAGAACAAATAGTCAGATGTCTTCGCAAGCGATAGTTGGATAATGATGACATTTAGAAGCCAACTAATATGTGTGGAATTCGATTAGGGTAGAACTGGAAACCGAACCGACTAGTTTTCAAAGTGTCAAACCAAATTTTGAAACTGAACCGTCAAAACCAATTAGTTCAGTTCGATTCGGTTCTAAGTTATTTTTAATGAAATTCGAATCCAACCAAACATTTAACTCAAACTAACATGTTTAGTGTCCAGTATTGTGTTCGGCCGAAGTTTGCCATGCGAACTACGAAGTAGGGGTGGAGTGCGAAGTGCGGTCCAGTGTCTGTGTGGCTGCAAGCTAAAAAGGACTCCGACGATCAGCGAGAGACATGCAGGTAATATTTTTGGGAAAAAATAGTTTCCCCAACGAAATCCGGCTCGCTAGACTTATCTTGTTCATCCCTTTGCTCTTGAGTTTTGCCCATTTGAGATCATGATTAATTTGATTATTGAAGACATTGCACTTGTACATTGCACTGTCTTATTGAATCGTTTGTACGTTTCGTTGTCTTCTAGTTCTCTTTCAGACATTTTTTCTACGACTTCTTTCTCCATTTGAATTAAAGCTAATTCCAAAAGGGTGTTCTCAGCTTCAGTTTGAAGGGAGAAAACTGCTCTAGATGCCATTCCTTCTCCCTGCCTGATTGTGAATAAAGCTAATTTCTATGTTTCGAGATCTGATCTTAATGATATGGTAGTTACCTTCAAGCAGTTTACTTTGGAAATTGCTTTCTCTATGTTTGCTTTCGCTGCCTCCAGGTTCCTTTAGCCAAGGCTATGGCAGCATGCATCTCTTTGTGCGTTTTCTTTTCTATTTCCTCGGATCCTTCCTCGAGTTTTTCATTCAATTTCAATTCCATGTAAGAAGCTAACTCATTTCTCGAATCGAGAACCAGAGTCGAGGCAGAGTTGAGCTTTGATTATGAACAAGTCTTTGGATCTCATCACCATGTTTTACTTAGACGAAGATTAAAATATATATTTGAAGATGGATTTTTTTTTTATGTTAATCTTACTTGTTAAATGTTAAATATTTTTTTATGATAGGATGGAACATACTGTGAATGAAAATATAAGATGACGCAAAGACGAAAGTAAAGCATGACATCACTTCATAAAAAATGAATCTAAAGACAGAAAGCGTATGTATTGTCGAGCTACGTATGTGTGTCATTCTGGAAAGAAAGGAATTACAAAGTTGCACAAGCATCTAAGTAGATGTTCGAACTTCTTAGCTACTATGAACGAGAAAAAAAAAACTTTATTTTTTAATAAAACAAATATAGAAGGAAAAAGATCAACAAATTCAAAGAATCTTAAGATCTTTAACGAGCAATGATGTCACGAGAGGTTTACTAGAATAGTCGTGATAGAAGAATTACATTTTAGTATTATAGAAGGTAAGTGGTTTGTAAAACTGCTAAATGAATTGCAACCTGTTGCGAAAAATATTACGAACGCAAGTGAACATGTTGCAAAAGTAATAAAGTGTATAACTATGAGTTGAACTCACAAAAACTATTTTCGCTTATTATTAAACGACTTTAATTCTAATTATAGATGAATAACGAAATTTCAATAATTTTGATTAAAAGAAAATAATGAAATTTAATCAAGTAAACTGAAATTAAATAAAATTGTTGGATCTAAAGAAAGAAAAAT
>CM039522.1:2984048-3010000 GCA_022433055.1 Begonia peltatifolia
TCATCAAAAATTTATCCTAGACATCAACAGAATTTCAAACTACCAATTCTAGTATTGTAGGTTCTTATCAGAAAGTAGACATGCATACTTTGATTAATCATGTTATACTATTAATGAAACAAAATTAAAACATGATGAAAAGCAAATAACCAAACATGTTGGACAACAAGACAACACAAAAACAATCGAGAAAAATAGGAACAAGACCAAACAGAAACAACAAAAAACAGAACACAAGAACAAAGGAGAGACATAAGCAAAACAAAACAACACTTCAGCTCTGATACCACTTGACACGAAAATGGAGGAGAAAAGGAACATAAAAAAAATGGTGAAAAGCATAAACAAAATAAAAGGAATGAAAATGCAGCAGATGATGTAGTTGGAATGCCACAAACAGAACATGGAATGGAGGGTGTCAGAATACAATGGAGTAGAAGAAAATTTGGAGGACCCTTGGCTGACCGAGAAGCTATCTTATGTTATGCTTCTCGGTGCATGTCTTCCTGTGAAAAGGCAACCGCTGCTAGGCACTAGCTTTCATCATCAACCTTTTAAACTCTGAAAACAGAAAGGGAATGAAGCATTAAGAGATCACAACCGCCTTAAAGTTGATGATCAATGGAGGCACACTCCTCTTGGCAGAACCATGGCTTACCTTGACGGTAACCAGAATTGCTTCTGAATTTTCAGAGAGAAAATCTCGGTTTTGTATTAATCAAAAAGGGAAGAATGTTTACAAACACTAAAACGATGCTTAAATACCTACGGTGGCTAGGTTTATGTGTAATACCCGAAAATTTTCTGTTAGAAAGTTGTGTCGGATTTTTGTAAGTTTAATCGGCGGAGTTTTGGTTCGAATTAATAACGGAGAATTTCGGCCCTTAAGTGAAAGTTTATTTTAAGGCTAATGGTAGAAAGAGAAATTTAAGAATTTAACCGGGTTCAGATGAGATCACGGAATTGTGAAACGGTTTAAGGAGGAGGGCAATTTGATAATTATGAGTTAAATAATAAAAAAAATAATAGAAAAGGGTGAACTGAGAAGAAGAAACGGTGTTCTTCTTCCCAGCAACCCTCTCCCTCGTTTCTCCTCTCCCGCGTGACGATCGGTGTCTTCTTCCAGCAAGTTCTGCCGATTTCTTCTCTATTTTCTCAGAATCACTGTAAGTTCTCGTTAGCTTTGCGTAGTTAGTTGGTGTGTTACCGTTATTAGTGGCGAAACCGGGTTTGGCAAGGATATAGGGCAAATTGGTGAAAACCTAGGAGGATAATGCGAGAAATTGAGTGTAGAGCTTATTTCTGTCCGTGTAATGGTGCTTAGGATAGAAATAGGAGTAGATTAAGAGAATTGGTGAGGAAGATTGAGTGATTTATTGACCATGTACGTGAGTTTTGGAACGGTGTTCGTTCGGCCATGTTAGGTTAAATTGTGGACATCTGAACGGGAAATGGATGCAATCACAGGGAACTAATCATCCTCAGGAACCCGTAGTATTTGGTATCGTCCAATTCCGAAAAGTAATGGCAAAGTTGTCAATTTCCGAAGTCGGACAGAAATTGTGTGGAATTTCGGGATTTTTAGACAGTTTCGATTTTGATGTGAGTTAAGACTTGTAAGTTAGAGAGTTATGAATTCGTTGAATTGAAATTGATGGATATATAATTTTATAGGTATTCCAGTTAGAGCACCAAGTCACGAAACGCGAAAGGATTTCGAGAACGCTAGGTAAGCGGGCCTACACTATGGAACGGTAGGATTGTTTGGTTGTTTGGTTGCTTGTTTGCTTGTTTATCGCTTTGATTGCCATTTAGTTATTCTGTCATGGAGTCGTGCATTTGTGATTGTCATGCATCATGGTTTTGAACTACGAAACACGTGTTTTGAGCATGTTTTGAAATGTGTATGTGAAACGTAACCAGATAAGAAAAGATTTGCAATGCATGGGTGAACGCCTCGTCGTTAACGTGCTAGTGAGAAAGTATTAGGGGGTTCCCATGGATGAAAGTACATAATGTGACACGGTTTGTGAATGCCTCGTCATTAACGTGCTATTGAGAGCACTAGAGGGTTCAACGATTGATGTTAGGAGGAGGTTACGTAGGGCCGTTCCGTATGTGAACATGATGTGTTTCTCTAACCTCGCTCCGTGGGTTATGGAATGACCGTGCCGAGTGTGGAAGGGATGGGTGCCGGCCTGACTCACACCGGAAAGTGAAAGATGAAAATAACGAAACGAAAAGAAAACGGAGTTGAGTATAGAAACTGCATGAGTAGGGGTTGAGTTATGCATTGGTTTTCGAGTTCATATTCCATACTTGCTAAGCATTAGGCTTACGTTTTGTGTTCCTTGGTGTAGGTGACGACGCGCTGTCAGGTGAGTTGCTAAATGACGAGCAGGCCTAGGTCGGAGTTAGCGAGAGATGTCGCGTGCCGGTGCAGGGAAATGTTGAGGCGACACGACCATGGCGGGTAAAGAGAGTATAATTTTGTAAGAGTTTTGAGTTGAATAGAGTTGTATAGGTTTTTGAGGAATTTAGGTGGTATACCAAGGGTACAATGGATTATTAAAATAGGATATGGATGTTTTGAAAATTATTTGAGGAAAGCGTGTTTTCAAATCATAGGTTTTATTTCGCGAATTTAATCGAGGAGATATTTTCGTGCGTTTGGGTTTTTATGAACTGGTGTAGAATTTTTACTGATACTGGTGTGAGGTGTCGACCGGTCAGTGTAAACGTAAGGTGAGTGTCGACCGCGAGGCTCAACCTGTGACAGGCAGAGCCGAAGCAGGTATCGACCGGTCCATGTAAAAATGGCAGCGGTGTCGACCGCAGGGTTTGACAGGGGAAGACAGAGAGAAATGAGGTGTCGACCGGTGACCGTAGGTGTCGACCGGTTATTGTAAAATCTGTGAGAGTGTCGACCGCGGGGATCGACCTGCGCGGGCAGAGAGGGCCAAAGTGTCGACCTGCAAAAGAAAGTGTTGACCGCTCTCCTATCTGAGCATAGAAGTGTCGACCGGTTAATTCTGGTGTCGATTGCTGGAAAGACACGAGAGGAACAAAGTGTCGACTAGTGTTCCCGGTGTCGACCGATGAGAAATCCGAGACGACTAAAGTGTCGACCGGTACTTATAGGTGTCGACCAGGAGTCCCTGTTTTAGGCTTAACAAAACGAAGTTTTGCCGAAAGAGAATTTAATTGAATTTGCACTGCATAGCTGTCAAAAATATTTTTCAAAACTGTCGTTTTAGGTCAAGGAATAATGTCCTAAAGTTTTAAAAATTTTACGCAATTTTTTTACAATACGGGTGTAAAGAGTTGGTATCAGAGTTGAGTAGTAGCGAACCGGAAACGGGTAGGTTTTCAAGGTGTTACATTATGAATGTCCAGAGGAGAAATTAGCTATTGAAAGGCTTCTGTCGTGTAATACCCAAAAATTTTCGTTGGAAATTTATGTCGGATTTCCGTAGATTTTAATCGGCGGACTTTTGGTCCAAATTAATAATGGAAAATTTCTGCCCCTTAGTGAAAGATTATTTTAAGGCTAATAGTGGAGAGAGAGATTTAAGAATTTAACCGGATTCGGACGAAATCACGGAATGGTGAAACGCTTTAAGGAGGAGGGCAATTTGGTAATTATGAATAAAATAATAAAAAAAATGTGATGAAAAAAATAAAAACACCTTACGGTGTTATTCTCCAGCACTCTCCTTCTCCTTCGTTCTGCTCTCCCGCGAGCGGTGTCTTCCTCTCCTCTGTGCTACGGTTTCTTTCGTTCGTCCGCGAGTTTTCGAATCTACAGTAAGTTCTCGTTAGTTTTGCGTAGTTAGTCGATGTGTTAGCGTTATTAGTGGCGAAACCGGGTTTGGCAAGGGTATAGGTCGAATTAGTGAAAATCTAGGAAGGTAACGTGAGAAGTTGAGCGTAGAGTTGGATTTTATCCGTGTAATGGTGCTTAGGATAGAAATATGAGTAGATTACGAGAATTAGTGAGGAAGTTGGGAGATTTATTGGCCGTGTACGTGAGATTTGGAAAGGTGTCCGTTCGGCCAGGTTCGGTTAAGTTGAGGGCATCCAAATGAGAAATGGATGCAACCACGGGATACTAGGCATCCCCCGGAACCCATAGTATTTTGTATCGTTCAATTAGGACGAATATTGGAGAAGTGGTAAAATCCCGAATTCGGATGAAAATTGTGTGGAGTTTTGGGTTTATTGAAGAGTTTCGGTTTCGACGTGAGTTAGGAATTTAAAGTTAGGGAGTTATGAATTTGATGAGTTAGAATTGACGATGTGCCTTTTTATAGGTATTCCAGTTAGAGCACCGAGTCACGAAACGCGAAAAGAATTCGAGAATGCCAGGTAAGTGATGGACCGCTTGTGAATTGCCTTCGGGCCTATACCATGGAACGGTAGGATTGTTTGGTTGTTTGGTTGCTTGTTTGCTTGTTTGTGCTTTGATTGTCGTTTGGTCGTTCGGTTATTGAGTCATGCATTGTGATTGTCATGCATCATGGTTTTGAACTACGAAACACGAGTTTTGAGCATGTTTTGAAATGTGTATGTGAAACGTAATCAGATAAGAAAAGACTTGCAACGCATGGGTGAACGCCTCGTCGTTAACGTGCTAGTGAGAAAGCACTAGGGGGTTCCCATGGATGAAAGTACGTAATGTGACACGGTTTGCGAATGCCTCGTTGTTAACGTGCTATTGAGAGCACTAGAGGGTTCAACGATTGATGTTAGGAGGAGGTTACGTAGGGCCGTTCCGTGTGCGAACATGATGTGTGCCTCTAACCTCGCTCCGTGGGTTATGGAATGGCCGTCTCGAGTGTGGAAGGGATGGGTGCCGGCTTGACTCACTCCGGAAAATGGAAGATGTAAATAACGAAATGAAAAGAAAATGGAGTTGAGTATAGAAACTGCATGAATAGGGGTTGAGTTATGCATTGGTTTTCGAGTCCATGTTTCCATACTTGCTAAGCATTAAGCTTACGTTTTGTGTTCCTTGGTGTAGGTGATGACGCGCTGTCAGGTGAGTTGCTAAGCTATGAGCAGGACTAGTGTCGGAGTTGGCGGGAGATGACACATGCCGATGCAGGGGAATGTTGGGGCGACACAACCATGACGGGTCAAGAGAGTGTAAATTGTAAGTGTTTTGAGTCGAATAGAGTTGTATAAAATTTTGAGGTTATAGCATGTGTGGTATGGGGATAGTTGAAGGTCGAAGTAAAGTTGTGTCATTTTAAGATTTAGTAGGGAAATATTACGTTTTCAACATATGAGCTTTACTTCGTGGATTTAGTCGAGGAGTATTCGTAGTGTGTTTATTTTTAAAACGAACTGGCATTGTTATTTTCACTAATTCTGGTGTGAGGTGTCGACCGAAGTCGAAAGGTGTCGACCAGTCAGTGTAAATGTAAAGGGAGTGTCGACCGCGAGGCTCAACCTGTGACACGCAGAGCCGAAGCAGGTGTCGACCCCTGGTTATAGGTGTCGACCGGTCCATGTAAAGTTTGCAAGAGTGTCGACCGCGGGGATCGACCTGCGTGGGCAGAGAGGGCCAAAGTGTCGACCTGCTGAAGGAAGTGTCGACCGCTCTCCTAGTTGAGCATAGAAGTGTCGATCGATTTATTCTGGTGTCGACCGCTGGAAAGACCCGAGAGGAACAAAGTATCGACCAGTCTCTGTATTTCTGTGTTTTAAAATGGTGAAGTTTATTTAATCTAAATTTAAACAAGTTTACGCTGCGGCATTTATATGTATTTCTTTTAAAGTCGTTTTAAAAAAATAAATCTTTCCAATTTGTAAGAATTATTTGGTAGAGGATATGAGGGACGGTGACGTGTAGTAGTTGGTAGCGAACCGAGAATCACGGAGGATTTTCGGGGCGTTACATGTCGGGCATTTGCGAAATGGAGCTCAGCGCTGATGAGACTACTTGTTTGGCACACAGAGGGCTTCGACTGGTCAGTTAGTCCAGGTGGGTAATTTGTGCCCTCGTGGAGTGCTCACCGTCAATTACAGAATCTCGGGGTCGCTCGTTGAGCGATCGTCTGAAGATCGTTCTCGGTCGCTGAAGGTTTGTTGGGCTCCTTCGTGAAGCTGAAATACACGCTGAGTGTGGAGCGTGTGAGTTGAGGCTTTGTTGAGCGTGAGCAGGCTAAAATTTTATGGGGTGAAGATTTAAGCCCATTTTGCCTTAAGTGTGTTCTTGAATGCTATACCTAATTTTGGCAATCCAATCTTAAAGCTACCACTAATCCTAACCACACAATCTAATATTAATGTCTAATTATGCATGATTAAAATTAAGGCTAAATTTTTGCTCAAATTACATAAATGCAATTGTTTTGCCAAAAATAAATTAAAAAATTAAATATTAGCCAAATTCCCTCTTTATCTCAAGCTTTAAAAGAACCATTTTTTCTACAATACTCACAAACCAATTAGTAGATAATTAATAATTAAAACATATACCTTGGTTCATGTTTGTTGGATTGGGTCGTAGGCACGTCAACACCTAATATATTACAAACAAGAAATCTCAATAAAACTATAATCATGGTTTAACTTGCGCTTTTTTTTTTTTTTAGAATAGAAACACAAATTGATAAAATTTGACAGATGACAAAAGAGTTTGTTTCTATCCTCCCCATCACATTTTCTGACTCTCCTCCAAATATTTCAATATTCTCCATGCTCATTAGATATGGTCGGATACTGAATAATAAGCTAGGCTGAATTATAGGTAACAAATGAACGGTAAATAATCAGCTCAAAAGGGCGACTAAGGGTGTCATTAAATGATACAACAAGGTTTGAGCTTCAGTATACATAAACTACATACGTTTGACACCAACAGATCAAGTCAGATAAGAATGAAAACATACGCATGAATTTCGAGGTTATTTTGTAAGCTCAAATAAATACTAACTACTACAAGTCATCTTTTACTTAGAGTTTTTTCTATGGGCTAAAACATAATATTATTCAAAATTTCAGTCATAGACAACTCAACTAAGATTTTAGATTGCAAAACTAAGCAAAATATATTAAAGAAAGAGGGGAAGCTAAAATCATAATTCGGCTATATCGTAACCCCAGAAAATAGAATTAGTTCATACTAGCATCATTAAATACAAAAGAAATAATAGAGTTAACCGTTTCAGAAGAAAAGAAAAAAGAAAACTATGCTTGTTGATGTGAAATTCCCTTCCTGAAGCTTTCTCTCGATTCCGATCTCCGTCTTCAGCTCTCGCGATCCCCCCTTGACGACTCTTTTGCTCTCAACTTATAACCTAATTTTTCAATCAAAGTTGGCGTCCATCGGATTAGCGGCTGAGATCGTTTTGATTAAAAATCCTAAAATTAGACTTTATTTTAATCGCGATAGCCGATCGATCGGTTGAGGTATAGCCGATCGATCGACACCTTTTCTGTAATAACCCAAAAAATTTCAAATTTTTAAATCTAATTTCTGAAATTTTTAATTTAATCTCGGTTGGAGTTTCGAGAAAATATTTTAACGGAAAAATTAAGTCATAAAACTCGGAATCTAGTTTTAGTGATGGTTTTCAAAATTTAAAGTCGGGAATATGAGAATTTAACGAAATTATGAGCGGTTAAGACACGTGAGGGCGTTTTGGTAATTTTATTATTTAAAAACTTAAAAAAAATAAATAAATAAATATGTTAAGTGGAATGGCTTCACGAAGAAGCCATTCCACTACGTTGTTCTGCGACCCGAATGCCCGAGACGAGAGGCGCGAGCGAGAGAGCGATCGAGGGGGTGTGAGAAACTGAGCCGAACTACCGATCACCAGCGGCCAGCGTGGAGAAGCCCTTGCCGGTGAGCCAGACATGTTCGGCAAAAACCCGTTTCAAACGTGGCCTGATTCTCCGAGCTTCAAAAATCTGAAGGTAAGCTTTGTTTCGGGTTTTCTGTATTGGCCAGCTTAGTGCTCAGTTTCCTTCCATTTTGCGGTGAATTTAGCCGCAATGTTGGAGTGGATTAGGGGGGAGGGATGTCGTGAATTGAGGGAAACCGAAGGTGAGCCCTGTTTGTTTCCTGTTGCGGCCGAGCTTAGTGCTCAGCCTCTTTTCAATTCCGACGAGATTGGCCGAAGTATATGAGTGAAATGTGCCTAGTTGTGAATGGAAATTATGAAATTTGGATTGAAATCAAGAATCGAACCTCTGTTTGGTGTAGGGACAGTTTCTGTTTTTGGCTGTTTTGGCCTGGCTTCGGTTGATCGTTTTCAATTATGTTATTATGAGTTAAATTAGGTTATTAGAGGAACGTATGGTCGCTGGAATCGTTCGATTCCGATATCCGACGCAAAAGTTATGCGCGTCGGAAGTTTATGTCAGATTTTGGTCCAAGTTAAATTAATGAGCGTTTTTCGTAGAATTGCGACGTGTGATAGTAGCATGGCCATCTTTGATGCGTAAGAGTAATTTTGAGTGAGTTTTAGTTGAGGGAAACAAAAAGTTGAAATTTAATAAAAAGGGGCAGATTGGGTTTCGGGGCTTTTTCACCTAGCTGCGGCTTATTGTTTTAAAATCCGTCTTATTATGTTAAACAAGGTTCCTAAGGGGACGTTTAGCCACTTGAATCGTTCGATTCCGTTGACGGACGCAAAAGTTATGCGCGTCCGAAGTTTAGGCTAATTTTCGGCAGAACCGAATTAGCGACTTGTTTTAGTTGGAATTTCATGAGGGTAGTTAAGGAATGTCATTTTAAATTATTTGGTGAGTTTTGAAGTAAAAATTCATGAGTGAATTGTTTGTGTTTTAAGTTGAGGTATTCTTTTGGCGAAGCTGTGCGTCGAGCGAGCTTAGGACGCTAGGTAAGTAGTGCATACATGTGTTTTGCCAAGTGGACCTACACCGTAGAATTTTAGGATTTATGTGACTGATTGTGGTGTGCATGCGTATTGTTTGACATGCATCATTTTTTTTAAAAAGGGGAACGAAAATGGTTTTGAGCATGTTTTGAGTATGTGGTGAGACGCGTGACGGTGGTACCACGGATCCTGGTAGTGTGTGGGCCGGTGCGTAACCAACCACGGATTCCGCTCGAGAAGTGGGCCGGCTGAGCCGTCACGCGGCGTGAATGTGTTGACGGTGAGGGTGGTGGGCAGTGGTACCGCGGATCCTACTAGTTTGTGGGCCGGTGCAACACCAGTCGCGGATTCCACTCTAGGAGTGGACCAGCTAGGCTGTCGCAAAACGTGTGTGTAGCAACTGTGGCCCCATGCTGGGGAGGCTAGGACGGGGGCAACGTGTCAGGGTGTAGTGTGGCGCTAGGTACACCCTTACCCTGATGTGGTTGCTGTGTGGTGATGCGTGTGTGCAGCTTGTGGGCCTCGTTGCTGGGGAGTCCGGGACGGTGGCGACGTGTCAGGGTGTAGGGTGGCATTGGGCTCCTCCTTACCCTGGTGCGGTTATACTACGCGTCACAGATGTGACCACATGAGTGTGAGTGTAGAGACTGCATGTGATAGGATTGCATGGACGGCTTTTACTTTCATATTGTACTACTTACTGAGTGTTAGGCTTATGTTGCATGTTCTATGGTGTAAGTGCTGACGACATTACTGGTGAGCGTCGAGAGCCTAGTCCTGAGGCCTAGGACGGTTGGCGGCGTGCAACCGAGGCACCGAACGGTGGATTTTGATTGGGCGACCCTACCTGTGGGGATAGTAGGTGGTGGCTGGGTTCGTTTGCAGGTATTTTTCTTTTGCTATGTTGATGTATAGTCGATGAGATGAGTTGTATATGTGTCAGTGTATAGGTGTTTAGGGAGTGCGTGTTAATTTGGCAACGTACGCATATATTTTACATGTAGGAGCTTGAAATTTGCTTTGTATTGTGGATTTTCTTCACTCGTAGTTGATGGATTTGTTGTTTTTAAATTTTGATTTGGTTGTGGAGTTATCTCTGGGTTGTTGATGGATAGATATTTATAGCTTTCTGGTGAACTGTGTGCAGGGTTTCATTTTTGGGATAGCCAGTTTTTAGGCGTTACTATGCCAAAATTTCGGGAGAGGGATTGAGAGTCGAAAGGATATGAAATAGGTTGGGATGTGTACAGTGAATACTTGATAAGTGTGGGTAAGGGTGAGGGTGCGGCGTGATCGCAGGTGTGTGGGGCACGCAGCCCTGCGGGTGCTCACGGGTCGTGCGGCGTTGGGTGAGGGCGTGCATGCGGATATGCGGTACGGAGGCAGGGTGCATGGGGCACGCGGCGCTGTGAACGTGCGCGTGACATGGTGATGTTGAGTTGGCGCGCGCGGCACTGCGATGGTGCGCGCGGGGCGTCAAAGTGGGGGACGTGAGTGCGCAGCACCGAAATTGTGTAGTTCGAGGGGTGTGTTGGATTCTTTCCTAGGATTTCGAGTCTTGTCGGTTTATTTTAAAACTATTTTAAATTATTTTCTTTTCCGCTGCGTATTTTTATATTGAGGATTTCGTGTTCCCTCGTCAGAGCGCGAGTTGTTTTCGAATCGAGTCGAAAATTTTTCATACTCACAAATGTTCTTTTAAAGATGATTTGAAAACGAAAGTACTATTAAACTGAATGAGTGGTGTCAAGTGGAGGCCATGACCTGGGAGGAGTTCAGGTCGGTGTTTTTCGGCAACTATTTCAGCCATTCTGTCAGGACACAGAAGATGGTGGAGTTTGCACAGTTTAGGCAGACCGGCACTGTGGCTGAGTACGTACGACAGTTTAAGGCCTTGTCGCGGTTTGTAGGGCATTTGGTGAGCCTCGATGAGAATAAGGTACATCAGTTTGTGCAGGGCCTGAAGTCGGATATCTATATGGGCATGCGGATTGCGAAGACTGGAGGCATGCCATACGAGGAGGTGGTAGCGAAGGCCCTGGACATTGAGGAGGCTGGGGCGAAGCTTCCTAGTTATCGGGAGGTACCTAAGGAGCAGCCTCGGAGATCATTCAGAGAGTCGCTGCCATAGTCGAGCGGGGAAGCGTCCATGCAGAAGGGCCTGAAGAGGCCTAGTGACAGTTCTAGTAGTTAGGGGAGCACTAAAAGGCCACAGGGGTCGGGACAGTTTCCAGTGTGCCCGAAGTGTCAGAGGAGCCACCCGGGCGAGTATAGAGTGGGCCCAGTGTGGTGTTATAACTGTGACGAGGTAGGCCACATGTCCAGAGAGTGCCAGAAGCCGCGTTAGAACCGCTGCTTCAATTGCAATGAGGTGGGACACTTTGCCAACAGATGCCCAGCTGCGAGCAAGGCGTCAGCCAGAGTTACACTGAGGGTCTTTGCCCTTTTTGAGCCAGATGATACTGCCAAACCATCGGTGATTGCAGCTAATATTTTTGTTTCTGGTGTGGCAGCTTATACCTTGATTGATACGGGCGATACGCACTTGTTTGTGTCAACGGGTTTTGTTGTTAAGGCAAACTTGGGGTTCAGTCCCGCCGAGCGACATTATGATGTGGTCTTGCCATCAGGAGAACATTTATATTCAGAACAGGTGGTGCGGGGCAATGTGGTGACAGTGGGGAAGAAGTATTTATATGCCGAGCTAGTCATACTCCATATGAGCGGTTATGAGGTGATCTTGGGTATGGACTGGCTGTTCAGATATCATGCGAAGATTGACTGCAGGACCAGAGAGGTTCATTTTCGGCCCCCAGGCGGGGAGAGTTACACTCCACGGTTGTTGGGCAAGGGTCACCAGGGGTTTTTTGCAAGTGTTGGGATGCGCAGTCACAGGGTGATACTCGGATATAGGATATTCTTGTTGTGCAGGAGTTCCCGGAGGTGTTTCGTGATGATTTGCCAGGGTTGCCTCCTGACAGGGAGATTGAATTTGAGATAGATGTTTTCCCAGGTGCCGAGCTGGTGTGCAAGAACCCGTACAGGTTAGCACCTACCGAACTTAAGGAGCTGAAGGCTCAGTTGGAGGAACTGACAGATAAGGGCTTTATACGCCCTAGTTTTTCACCTTGGGGTGCGCTAGTTCTATTTGTCAAGAAGAATGACTGATCTCTACATATGTGTATTGACTATCGGGAGCTGAATAATTTAACGGTGAAGAACAGGTATCCATTGCAGAGGATTGACGATTTGTTTGATCAGCTACAGGGTGCCCGAGTGTTTTCTAAGATCGACCTGAGGTCCGGCTATCATCAGTTGAAGGTGAAGGGAGAGGATGTACCGAAGACGGCCTTCAGGATGAGGTACGGGCATTTTGAGTTCCTGGTTATGTCCTTCGAGTTGACCAATGCCCCTGCAGCCTTTATGGATCTGATGCACCAGGTGTTCAGGGAGTACCTGGACAGGTTTGTGATTGTGTTTATCGACGACATTCTGATTTATTTGCGGAGTGAGGAAGAGCACAGGAAGCACTTGAGGACCGTATTGACTATTCTGAGCCAGCATCAGCTGTACGCTAAGTTCTCGAAGTGCGAGTTTTGGTTGGACATGATTCACTTCTTGGGGCATGTTATCTCCTCTTAGGGTATTTCAGTTGATTCGGTAAAAGTTCAGGCTGTAAAGGAATGGCCACGGCCGACCAGTGCTAGCGAGATACGCAGTTTTCTAGGGTTGGCTAGATATTATCGGAGATTCATTGAGGGATTCTCTAAAATCTTGGCCCCCTTGACCCGGCTGATCAGGAAGAATACGAAGTATGAATGGACCGACAGGTGTGAGGACAACTTTCAGACATTGAAGCAAAGATTGACTACGGTTCCTATACTGACGCTACCCGTGGAAGGAGAGAAGTTCTGCATTTATTGTGAAGCCTCCAGGATTGGTTTAGGGTGTGTTTTGATGCAGAGTGGGAGAGTCATTACCTATGCCTCTAGGCAGTTGAAGGCGTACAAGCAAAATTATCCCACTCACGATTTGGAGCTGGCGGCTGTTGTATTTGCACTCAAGATTTGGAGGCATTACCTTTATGGGCAACAGTGCGAGATTTACTCAGACCATCAGAGCTTGAGGTACATTTTCACGCAGAAGGAGCTGAATTTGAGACAGAGGAGATGACTCGGGCTGGTCAAAGATTACAAGGTAGAGACTAAGTACCACTCGGAAAAGGCGAACGTGGTGGCAGACGCCTTGAGTCGGGTGACAGCTTCGACTTCTACCATGACTTCGATAGGGCCTGTTGAGTTGATGATAGAGATGCAGAGTTTTGGCCTGGAGGTGGTTTCTGATCTGGCCGCCACTCTCTTGGCCTTGTCGTTGAGGCCGACTATTCTGGACAGGATCAGACAGGCCCAGGAGATTGACTTAGAGTGTAGCAAGTTGAAGGCGAGTATAGAGGCCATACCTGATTATGAGTTTAGCTATTCAGAGGATGAGATTCTGAAATTTCGGGATAGGTGGTACGTCCCGAAGGATGAGGAGTTGAGGAAGGATATATTATCAGAGGCCCATTCATCTTCTTTTTCTGTGCCTCCCGGAAGCACTAAGATGTACAGGGACTTGAAGCAGCACTATTGGGGGCCTAACATGAAGCGAGCAGTGGCTGAGTATGTTGAGACCTGCGTAGTCTGTCAGCAGGTGAAGGCGGAACATCAGCTACCGTCCGGGATGCTCCAACTGTTGCCAATGCCGGAGTGGAAGTGGGAGCGGATTACTATGGATTTTGTGGTGGGACTGCCTAGAACTGCCAAGGGTCATGATGCTATCTGGGTGATTGTAGACAGGTTGATGAAATCGTCTCACTTTTTGCTTGTGAGGATGACTTATACCATGGATTAGTTTGCCTAGTTGTATATTCAGGAGATAGTTAGACATCATGGGATTCCGGTGTCGATTGTTTCAGACCGAGACCCCAGGTTCACGTTCAAGTTTTGGAAGAGTCTACATAAGGCTATGGGCACCAGGTTAGATTTCAATACGGCCCTTCATCCTCAGACCGACTGGCAGTTAGAGCGGACTATACAAATTCTAGAGGATATGCTCAGGGCCTGTGTGTTAGAGTTTCAGGCAGCTTGTGGCAGGTTCTTACCGTTAGTGGAATTCTCGTATAATAACAGCTACCAGTCCACCATTGGTATGGCGCCGTACGAGGCCCTCTACGGAAGGAAGTGCAGGTCGCCATTGTATTAGGATGAGGTTGGGGAGGCCCGATTGATTGGTCCTAAGATTATATAGCAGACTGTCGACAAAAGTTCTGTGATACGGAAGAGGATTGAAGCGGCTCAGAGTCGACAGAAGAGTTATGCTGATCAAAGGCGTCGGGAGTTGGAGTTTAATGAGGGCGACGAGGTGTTTCTGAAGATCTCGCCGTTCAAGGGAGTAGTGAGGTTCGGAAAGCGAGGGAAGCTCAACCCTTGGTTTGTGGACCATTCCTGATTGTCAAGCGGATTGGGAGAACTGCGTACCAGCTTAGTTGCCTGCGTCGATGGATGCCATCCATGATGTTTTGCATGTCTCGATGCTGAGGAAGTGTATGAGCGATCCCTCTCAGGTAGTGCCACAACAGGATATAGAGATCCAGCCGACGCTGTCCTACGAGGAGAAGTCGGTGATGATCCTAGGATCAGCTGTGAAAGTGTTGCGCAACAAGGAGATCCTTTTGGTTAAGGTGTTGTGGCGCAACCATGGTGTGGAGAAAACTACTTGGGAGCGGCATGATGATATGGAGCGGCAGTATCCCAACTTATTCGGTACGTAAATTTTGGAGACAAAATTCTTATAAGGTTGGGGGGAGGATGTAATAACCTGAAAAATTTCGAATTTTTAAATCTAATTTCTGAAATGTTTAATTTAATCTCGGTTGGAGTTTCGAGAAAATATTTTAACAGAGAAATTAAGTCATAAAACTCGGAATCTAGTTTTAGTGATGGTTTTCAAAATTTAAAGTCGAAAATACGAGAATTTAACGAAATTACGAGCGATTAAGACACGTGAGGGCGTTTTGGTAAATTTTATTATTTTAAAACTTAAAAAAAATAAATAAATATGTTAAGTGGAATGGCTTCATGAAGAAGTCATTCCACTTCGGTGTTCTGCGACCCAAATGCCCGAGAAGAGAGGTGTGAGCGAGAGAGCCCTTGCCGGTGAGCCAGACTTGTCTGGCAAAAACCTGTTTCAAACGTGGCCTGATTCTCCGAGCTCCAAAAATCCGAAGGTAAGCTCTGTTTTAGGTTTTCTATATTGGCCAGCTTAGTGCTCGGTTTCCTTTCATTTTGCAGTGAATTTAGCCGCAATGTTGGAGTGGATTACCGGGGGGGATGCCGTGAATTGAGGGAAATCAAAGGTGAGCCCTGTCGGTTTCCTGTTTCGGCCGAGCTTAGTTCTCGGCCTCTTTTCAATTCCGGCGAGCTTGGCCGAAGTATATGAGTGAATGTGCCTAGTTGTGTATGGAAATTATGAAATTTGGATTGAAATCAAGAATCGAACCTCTGTTTGGTGTAGGGGCAGTTTCTGTTTTTGGCCGTTTTGGCCTGACTTCGGTTGATCGTTTCCAATTCTGTTTTTGTGGGTTAAATTAGGTTATTAGAGGAACGTATGGCCGCTGGAATCGTTCGATTCCGATATCCGACACAAAAGTTATGCGCGTCGGAAGTTTATGTCGGATTTTAGTCCAAGTCAAATTAGTGAGCGTTTTTTGTAGAATCGGGACGTGTGATAGTGGCATGGCCATCTTTGATGCGTAAGACTAATTTTGAGTGAGTTTTAGTTGAGCGAAACAAAAAGTTGAAATTTAATAAAAAGGGGCAGATTCGGTTTTGGGGCTTTTCCACCTAGCTGCGGTTTACAGTTTTAAAATCCATAAGATGTCAAACTAGGTTCCTAAGGGGACGTTTAACCACTTGAATCGTTCGATTCCGTTGACGGACGCAAAAGTTATGCGCGTTCGAAGTTTAGGTTAATTTTAAGCCGAACCGAATTAGCGACTCGTTTTAATTTGAATTTCATGAGTGTAATTAAGGAATGTCATTTTAAATTATTTGGTGAGTTTTGAAGTAAAGATTGTTGAGTGAATTGTTTGTGTTTTACGTTGAGGCATTCTTTTGGCGAAACTGTGCGTCGAGCGAGCTTAGGACGCCAGGTAAGTAGTGCATGCATGTGTTTTGCCCAAGTGGGCCTACACCGTAGAACTTTAGGATTTATGTGATTGATTGTTGTGTGCGTGCGTATTGTTTGACATGCATCATTATTTTTAAAAACGGGAACGAAAATGGTTTTGAGCATGTTTTGAGTATGTGGTGAGACGCGTGGCGGTGGTACCGCGGATCTTGCTAGTGTGTGGGCCGGTGCGTAACCAACCGCGGATTCTGCTCGAGGAGTGGGTCGGCTGGGGCGTCACGCGACGTGAATGTGTTGACGGTGAGGGTGGTGGGCAGTGGTACCGCGGATCCTACTAGTTTGTGGGCCGGTGCAACACCAGTCACGTATTCCGCTCGAGGAGTGGGCCAGCTGGGCTGTCACGAAACGTGTGTGTGGCAACTGTGGCCCTGTACTGGGGACGCTGGGACGGGGGCGATGTGTCAGGGTGTAGTGTGGCGTGAAGTACACCCTCACCCTGATGTGGTTTCTGTGTGGTTATGCGTATATGTACCTTGTGGGCCTCATTGCTGCGGAGTCCGGGACGGTGGCGACATGTCAGGGTGTAGGGTGGCGTTGGGCTCCTCCTTATCCTGGTGTGGTTACACTACATGTCACAGATGTGACAACATGAGTGTCAGTGTAGAGATTGCATGTGATAGGATTGCATTGATGGCTTTTACTTTCATATTGTACTACTTACTGAGCGTAAGGCTTATGTTGTGTGTTCTATGGTGTAGGTGCTGACGACATTGCTGGTGAGCCTCGAGAGCCTAGTCCTGAGGCCTAGGACGGTTGGCGGCGTGCGACCGAGGCACTGGACTGCATATTTTGTTAGGGCGACCCAACCCATGGGGATGGTAGGTGGTGGCTGGGTTCGTTTGCGGGTATTTTTCTTTTGCTGTGTTGATGTACAGTCGATGAGATGAGTTGTATATGCGTCAGTGTATAGGTGTTTAGGGAGTGCGTGTGATTTTGGCGACGTACACATATATTTTACATGTAGGAGCTTGGAATTTGCTTTGTATTGTGGATTTTATTCACTTGTAGTTGATGGATTTGTTGTTTTTAAATTTTGATTTTGTTATGGAGTTATCTCTGGGTGGTTGATGGATAGATATTTATAGTTTTCTGGTGAACTGTGTGCAGGGTTTCATTTTTGGGATAGCCAGTTTTTAGGCGTTACTCTGCCGAAATTTTGGGAGAGGGATTGAGAGTCGAAAGGATATGGAATAGGTTAGGATGTGTACAGTGAGTACTTGAGAAGTGTGGGTAAGCGTGAGGGTGCGGCGTGATCACAGGTGCGTGGGGCACGCAGCCCTGCAGGTGCTCACGGGTCGTGCGGCGCCAGGTAAGGGTGTGCGTGCGGACGTGCGGTACGGAAGCATGGTTCGTGGGGCACGCGGCGCTGTGAACATGCGCGTGACATGGTGATGTTAAGTTAGCGCGCGCGGCACCGCGAGGGTGAGCGCGGGGCGTCGAAGTGGGGGACGTGAGTGCGCGGCACCGAAATTATGTAGTTCGAGGGGTGTGTTGGATTCTTTCCTAGTATTTCGAGTCTTGTCGGTTTATTTTAAAACTATTTTAAATTATTTTCTTTTCCACTGCGTATTTTATATTGAAGATTTCTTGTTCCCTCGTCGGGGCGCGAGTTGTTTTTGAATCGAGTCGAAAATTTTTCATACTCACAAATGTTGTTTTAAAGATGATTTGAAAACGAAAGTACTATTAAACTGAGTGAGTGGTGTCAAGTTTTAGTGTGTCATAGTGTGTATATGTAGACGTACCATAGCGCACCGGAAACGTGGGGTTTTCTCAGGGTGTTACATTTTCTACTCAAGATTCTTCAAGGTTTATGCTCAGTCAATCGATTGACCGAATGTGGCCGATCGATCGGCGGTCCTACTGTTCTGACAAAATTTTTTCCAATTGTTAACATTGTAGTCGATCAATCGCCGCACGGTAGCCGATCAATTGGCGCATCCTCGAGTGGTTTCTCCAAATTCTTTAACTTTTCTTCATTAGCCGATCAATCGGCCCAGTTTTGGCAACCGATTGAGACTTGTTTGGTTTTCTTCTTTCAATTGTCAACTTTTTCTTCCAATTTGCAATTCGAATCCTCTTATTTATTTTGTTGAAACTTTAACTTGTTATATTTCATTTTATATGTGCACTTACACCAAAAATATCAAATTCTTTCAAACACTTGAGAAAAATTTATGAAATCAAGTATAAACGAATACAATTAAGTGTGTATTTTACACATTTATCACAACTAAGTTTGATGTTCCCTGTCGCAAAACATTTGTGAATGATATTTTCAAGATGTACATGGGGGAAATGATTAACTTGAAATTTTTCTTCGAACAATTGAATTCAAACATATGTGTAACCACTGATACATAGACGCAATACAAAACATAAACTATATGGTGGTAATTGCTCATTTTATTGATTCTTCTTAGATTTTGCAGAGGAAGATTATTAATTTTAATGTCATTTTTGATCATAAAGGAAAGACACTTGCTTCGACCATGGAAAAATGCTTGTAAGATTGGTGAATAGATAGAATTTTGACTATAATAATTTGACAATGCTTCTTCTAATGAGGTTGCTTTGAATCTTTTAATCAAGAATATAAAAAAATGGAAGCCTTTGGTGTTGGATGGACAATTTATGCATTGTTAGATGGTTTGCTTATATTGTAAATTTGGTGGTTATAAATGAGTTGAAAAACTATATCAATTCTATTGCAAAGATTTGGAAGGCACTGAAGTATGTCAAATTTTCTTCTACGAGAATGTGAAAGTTCAAAGCAAGCAGTGATAGTACAATAATTACATGCAACAATAATGTGTGTCTTGATGTTCCAACAGATGGAACTCAACTTATTTGATGCTGCAAACTACAACTAAATTTGAAAAAGCATTTGTAAATTAGGTAGGTGAGTGTGACATTAACTACATTGTCGAATTTTTTCAAGATGTCACTTTATCGACCCCTTCTAGTGAAGAAGATTGGCGTGCCGTTCGCAAATTTATAACACTATTAAAGGTATTTATTGAAGTTAAATTGAAAGTCTCCTCAACATTACACATTACAGTCAATGTATTCTTTGCATAATTATGCAAACTTCATTTTGTAATCAAGAAGTATGTTGTATGTGAGAACACATTGCTGAGATCCACAATTTTGAATATGCAAATAAAATTTGAAAAGTACTGAGAAGATTACATTAAAGTGAATCACTTTATGTATGTGCCTGTAGTGGTTAATCAACAATTTAAACTGAATTTTTTAAAAATTTGTCTCTTGAAGTTGCATTCGCCTGAACTGACCAAAGAGATACTAATGACTTTGAATGATAAGATTAGACTACTGTATGATGGATATAAAGTACAATTACTAAGAAACAATGACATCGAAGAAGATTATATAATTATAGTTGAAGATTTTGAGTTACATTCTACATTTAAAGTTGAAGTGAACAACGAAAATGGTTTTGGGTGTACTCATGAAATAGACAGTTATTTATCTATAAAACTTGAAGACCTTTTTGACGACAACGAATTATTGCATTGGTGGAAAATGGACACTTCAGACTACCTTACTTTGAGTTGAATAGTGAGAGATGTTCTATCCATTCCTATTTCAACAATAGCCTCTAAGTCGGCTTTCAGTTTTGGAGGTCAATTTTTGTATTCCTTTCAGAGTTCGTTAGCTCTCAAGATGATAGAAAGTATCATTTGTCTTCAAAATTGGATTCTCGATGCAGATAGGAGGGCCAACATGTGCGAACCATTACAAGAAGTTACAGAATTTGAAACTTGTATAATATTTTCTACTGTTTAATAATAATTTCTTTTCATGCATTATTGAGTTGTTCTAATTTTATTGTGTTTACTTATTGTTTAGCTTTGATTGATATGATAAAGAAATCAAAGGAAGGTCGATATTTCCAGCGAACCAACACTATATTTAATGAAAGTTAAGCTGTTTATAAACTATGTTTACTTTTCATTTTAATTGTTCACATGACTAAATATTATATTTGGTAATACAGGTTTGACATCAAAGCGACTTGTACCAAGACGGAAAAACAACGTTCATTGAGTAATTGCTGTAACGGCCCGAAAACCTACCTGTTTTCGGTTTGTTCAATGTTCCGACACTACATTTTTAACGCCCCGAGTCATTCCCGGACTTAGGTCGTCAACCATACACCCGCTTCTCACTCCGACAGAATTCGCATAAGATTTAAAACTTTTGTTCCTCGACTTAAAACGACGTTTTTGAAAATATTTTAAACGGCTTCGCAGCAAAAAACTCGATTAAAGTCAATATAAACAAAACTTCATTTTACAAAACATAAAACAGAGACACCGGTCGACACCTGTAAACAGCGGTTGACACTTAGGTTGTCTCGGATTTTTTATCGGTCGACACTGGCAAACACCGGTCGACACTTTACGCTCATCCCAGAGAGCGGTCGACACCTGCTTTCACAGGTCGACACCTTCGTCCTCTCTATTTTCCAGCGGTCGAGCCTTGCGGCCGACACCTACCATATTTACACTAATCGATCGACACCTTTAACTATAGGTCGACACTTACTTTGGTTCTGCCCACGCAGGTCAATTCTCACGATCGACACTCTCGCAGATTTTACACTGACCGGTCGACGCCTCAATTCTCTCTGCCTGCCCCGGTCGAACCCCGCGGTCGACACTCACCCTCCAAATTACACTGACTGGTCGATACCTATTAAGTTCGGTCGACACTTCCTCCCCAGAACCTCAGTAAAAACCTTAAAAACTTCACGAAACCGGTCGGACATCTAAATAACTCTAATAATGACCCGACACACACTTTTCCCATCAACTCGGAATCGTTATATACATCAAAACTACTATAGAATCTTCAAAAATCTATTTTCTTTACAAAATGACTCAATACGACCCCGACTCGACCTTTACACCCGTACCTATGAACACCGCGCCAAAATTGCCCTAACAGCCAGCCGGATCATCCACGAGCGTATTCTTTCAACTGTCTCCTAGTCCTGGGCTTGTCTTGAGTACTCACCAGCTATCATTTCGTCACCTACATCACAGAGCTCAACTATTAGTCTAATGCTAAGTAAGTAATGCATATAACACACACTAAAACAAACACATCCTAACACATGCGGTTTTTACAGTTTCGTCTCTACTTTCGTTTTCGTCTCTATCTTATATCTTCTTTATCTTCTTACTACTAGGTTCTTATTTACGCGCTAGACCAAGGCGACCACTCTCACAGTCTTTCTCATAGGACCAAGCCAACCTTAACATAGTAAAGTTGTACTCCTTGCAATCCCTCTTATAGGACCAGGGCCACCACGTAAAGCGGGGGAAGGAATGACATACCTCACGACCCCTTTCTTATAGGACCATGCCACTCAACCCCTCTTTTGTTATCTACTTACGTATCTTCTCGATTTCATTCTGCACTACTCTCATCTTATTGTTTTCATCTCATAAATACATGAAAATTCATTTTCGTCTCGTTTCCCACTTTAAAACAATGATGCACAACTATGAAAGCATAACATAAAATAAACGTATAATGCATCTTACGAAACTGTGATGTAGGCTCGAAGGCAAAACTCCTACTACATTACTTACCTGGCGTCCTAGCCTCTGTCGTACTCGTTTCTATCACTTCTTTGGCTTAACCTACCACATAACCAAATCACATTAAATTCTATTCCACAATTCATCCCACGTACTAAAATTTCGACCACTAACTCAATTCACCAATGCTCTACTAAAACGGCTCACTAACCTAACTCAGCCAAAAACCAACATAACCCCCGACGCGCATAACTTTTGCGTCGGTAGTCGGAATCGCTAGATTCCAGTGGCTAAATGTTCCATTCATAACCTATTTTAACACACCAAAAGATTTTCTGAAACAAACGTTCGTAGCTAGGCCGCAAATTCAAAAACAGTTCCGTTTTAGAGCTTAATGTAGCACCTCGAGAACCCTCACGTCCCCAGTGCACTACAGTGCGTCTACACACTATGACATACAAAAACTTGACACAACTCACTCAATTTAATACTACTTTTGTTTTTAAATTATATTCAAAAGAATATTTGTGAGTATAAAAATTTTTGACTCGATTCGAAAACAACTTGCGCCCCGAAGAGGGAACACAAAATCCTCAATATAAAAATACGCAGCGGAAAAGAAAATAATTTAAAATAGTTTTAAAATAAACCGACAAGACTCGAAATCCTAGGAAGGAGTCTAACACACCCCTCGAACTACACAATTTCGGTGTCGCGCACTCACATCCCCACTTCGACACCCTGCGCGCACCCTCGCGGTGCCGCGCGCGCCAACTCAACATCACCGCGTCATGCGCACAATCACAGCGACGCGTGCCCCACGACCCTGTCTCCGTACCGCACGTCCGCACGCACGCCCTCATCCGGCGTCGCACGACCCGTGAGCACCCGCAGAGCCGTGTGCCCCGCGCACCTGCGATCATGCCGCACTCTCACACTCATCCACACTTCTTAAGTACTCACTGTATACATCCCAACCTATTCCATATCCTTTCTGACTCTCAAACACTCTCCCAAAATTTTGACAGAGTAACGCTTAAAAACTGGCTATTTCAAAAATAAAACTCTGCACACTGTTCACCAGAAAGCTAGAAATATCTATCCATCAACCACCCAGAGATAGCTCCATAACCAAATCAAAATTTAAAAACAACAAATCCATCAACTACAAGTGAAGAAAATCCACAATACAAAGCAAATTCTAAGCTCCTACATGTAAAATATATGCGTACGTTGCCAAAATCACACGCACTCCATAAACACTTATACACTGACGCATATATAACTCATCTCATCGACTGTACATCAACATAGCAAAAGAAAAATACCCGCAAACGAATCCAGCCACCACCTACCATCCCCACGGGTTGGGTCGCCCTAACAAAATTCGTCATCCGGTGCTCGGTCGGACGTCGCCAACCGTCCTATGCCTCAGGACTGAGCACTCGAGGCTCACCAGTAAAATCGTCAGCACCTACACCATAGAACACACATCATAAGCCTAACGCTTAGTAAGTAGTACAATATGAAAGTAAAAGCCGTCAATGCAATCCTATCACATGCAGTCTCTACACTCATACTCATGTTGTCACATCTGTGACGCGTAGTGTAGTTAGGGTAAGGAGGAACCTATCGTCACCCTACACCCTGACACGTCGCCACCGTCCCGGACTCCCCAGCAACGAGGCCCACAAGCTACACATACGCATCACCACACAGCAACCACATCAGGGTAAGGGTGTACCTCGCGCCACACTACACCCTGATACGTCGCCCTCATCCCAGCCTCCGCAGCACGGGGCCACAGTTGCCACACACACGTTCCGCGAAAGCCCAGCCGGTCCACTCCTCTAGCAGGATCCGCGACTGGTGTTGCACCGACCCACACACTAGTAGGATCCGCGGTACCATTACCCATCATCCTCACCGTCAACACATACAACCCGCGTGACGGCCCAACCGGCCCACTACTCGAGCGGAATCTGCGGTTGGATACGTACCAGCCCACACACTAGTAGGATCCGCGGTACCACCGCCATGCATCTCACCACTTACTCAAAACATGCTCAAAACTATTTTTGTTCCTGTTTTAAAGAAATAATGCATGTCACACAATACGCACACACACCATAATCAATCACATAAATCCTAAAGTTCTGCGGTGCAGGCCCACTTGGGCAAAACGCATGCATGCATTACTTACCTGGCGTTCTTAGCTATTCGATCCAACCCAATCGATTTTGTTTTCCTGAAATTCTAAAGCATAAAGTTATAAGTTATCATTCACGATTTACAATTTTAATTCACAACCACCACATATAACCAAATCCACAAATTTCTATTTTTAAACACTAAATAAACAACCACAAGATCATCAAGTGTAACTCTATGCACTTAACTTCCAAATCAACAACTAAGCTAACCTATACTCTTAACATCCATCAACCAGCATGAACACCACCTACTATCCAATATCCAAAAATAATAAAATTCAAAACATGTGCATATAACATCTATCTCCAAACACCCATCATTCTATAATGCACAATCTAAAAATTGAAATCCAATTCAAGTAATTATCCTAAGGGTAGGTTATCATCCACATAATCTCAATCATCCACCCTAATAATTCAGCACTTCAATCAATTTCAACCAAATAATTCAATATCAAAGAATTAAACTTGAAACTATCACAACTCAACTTTCAAAATTTGTCATAAATCTTGTCTAACTTCAAAAATTCACAAAAAACGGAATATAAGTCCAAATTCAATGATTTAACATGCTAAGGGCTCCTAAACGAGTCTATTTCAACATGGTTAAATCCATTTGTCAAAAATCGAACTCAATTAATAGCACAAAATCAAAAACCGAATCTGCCTGGAAATCATTTCACAGCTTTTCATTCCACTTTGAAAATTTATATCAAATCGTATATTTGGCCGAATTCGATGATTCGACATGTTTTGGAAACCTTATAAGGTCTAGTTTATGTTGGTGAAATCCATTTTCCAAAATCAAAGCATAATCAATTGCAGAAAAATCAAAACCGAACTACCCGCTGAAATTTTCCAGTTTTTGCACAATAACTTCTAAAATTCATAACTCATTCAATCCTTACCCGATTTCAACGATTCAAGATGCTACGTAACCCTAATTATGTCCACTTTGACATGGTTTCATCCATTTGCAGAAACTTGACTCGATAGATAGCAGAAATTTGAAAACCAGAGCTGCTCGAACATCTTCACAGAATTTTTTATTATCAAAGTTTGAAAATTCGTAACAAATCATATAGTTATCCAAATTTAATGATTCGAAGTGCTATAAAACCCTAAGGATGTCTACTGTGACATGGTTAAATTCACCTATAAAAAGCAACTCATTAGGTAGCATAAAAATTGATAACAGATTCTGTCTGAACTCACTTCACAGATTTCTTTTTCATCAAGATTTGAAAATTCATAACTTCCTTTACGATTATCGAAACAACTCGATTCCAAAGCCAAACGTTTTCTGAAAGTATCTAATTCAACATACTATAACAGTTTTTAAAATGAACAATCGGAGCTTAGGTGAAAAATGCCAAAACCGAGCTGCCCTGTAAAAAAAATCCCTCCATTTTTCCAAAACTTAAGCAAACTCACTTTATTTTAACCAATCTATTACATTCTAACTCATTTGAGGACAATCTAAAATAATTTGAGTATTGCCCAATCCGAAACCCTAGATTTTCTTGGCCAAAACCAGAAAAGAAAGAGAACACTTACCGAAATCGAAGAGAGGGCCGTGTTCCACGCGGGACAGAGAAGAAAGACGAAGAGGAGAGGGAGCTGCATTCTTCGGCGGAGGAAAAATGGATGATCTGATTCCTCTTTTGTATAAAACTAAGAGGAAAATGAAAAAAGAAAGGGGGAGGAAAAATAAAAAAAAACAGAGAACTCACGCAGGGAGAGAAGAAACAAGAAAGAAAGGGGGGAAGGGGGGAATGCTATCAACGGGGGGAGGGTTTTTTTTTTTAATTTATTTATCTTATAATATAAATAATAATAATAATAATAAACTTAATTACTAAATCGTCATCAACCTCTAATTTTTTTGTTAAACAGTCAATCAGTTCGCTTCCGGTTGAAATTTTATAATTTTCTCTTTTCCATTAGGTTCAAAATAATCTTTTACTTAACAGTATAAATTTTCCTCTCTTGATTTCGACTAAAACTCCGCCGTTTACCGATACGTAAATCCGAAAATCATTTTAACGAAAAATTTCAGGGTGTTACACTTAAAATCCTAC
>CM039522.1:3010500-3048348 GCA_022433055.1 Begonia peltatifolia
ACGAGATATGCGTTGAAAAATGAGGCTTAACATAGATACCTCTTCGTGCATTTGAATTAAGAACTTCAAAGACAGGTGGCGGTGTGATAAGCCACCACAAGTAGGAGAGGAAAGAGGGGAGCTGACGTAAATAAAAAGGAAGTTTAGAGAGTGGATAAATAAAGAAGTTACAGCAAGGGGAAGGGAATTAAGAAGAGTTTAGAGTGGTCTCTGAGCCTGGGGGTAGCATTCTAGTGTTGTACGCAATTCCAAGAAGCAATATAAATCTAACTTGAGTTTTGAGTTTGGTTGGATTGAGCTGAAATATTCTGCAAAACTTATCATTTGGTATCAGAACAGTCTGATCATTCCACAAAAAAATTGTATTAATGAGGTTGGAATCCTTCAAGGAAGGTGCCGTAGATTGGCAGAGGGAATTGGCTGACCTCATTAGAGGATTTATTGCAATTGGCATCGTTAGAGGAAACGGTAGAGAGAAACCTGATCATCGAAGAAAAGATTGGAATAATCTTTATAAGGGAACAACTGGTTTGATTGGTGTTGAAGCGGGAAGAAAATTTGCTGACAACGACTAGCACAGAATTAATAGATAGTAAACGACAACAAAACAGAAGCGGAGAGGGAATAGCTACACAAAAGCGAGGATATTATCTACCTCGAAAGCTGGAACTACCAATTGTCACCGGCTATGATCCAGAGAGATGAGTTTTTAGCGCGGAATAATATTTCAACGTTAATAGAGTGAATGAGTCGGAAAAATTGGAAGCATCATTAGTTTTCTTTGAAGGGCCTGCTCATTCTTGATATCAATTGGAGAGTGGTAGACATCCATTCATTTCCAGTGAAGAAGCGATTGTGATCGTTGATAGAATGAGAGAGGTAGAATTCATTCCAAAAACTACTTCAAATATTGAAGGAATTCTCTCATATCATATAGAAGATCTTTGGTCTTCTCACTGTTAATGTGAAACAACACTCTGTTAAAATTTCTTATGACCTGAATTCTATACATGTCAGACCAATTATGTAACTCTCCAATTTTAAAATCCCCAATTTGAAACTAATTTCAAAAATCCTAAAATTTTTTTCCAAAATTGATTTATAAAATTCGAGTGTTAAAACGCTAAATTCAAAATATTTGAAACCTATATCTTTTAAACAGAAACCGAAATATTAAATGCGTGGAAACTTAATCAAAATTTAAAACAATAAATAACTTGATCAAAACTAAATTAAATATAGAAAAGAAATTCGTAAAATTTATTAACGATAAAGCCAACAAGAGTTTTACCTGAAATACAAACATGAATTGTTATCAAAAACCAAAACATACTAATTTAAATTCCTTCGTTAAAATTATTTTCTTCTTTTGTATGCTCGTTTGTCTCTAGAGGGTTCTCGACCACAGTCATTTTTGTCTCAGATAAAAACTCACATACATCACAAAATTATACGAACTATGAGATTTAACTTAGCAAACGAAAATACGTGCAAGTGTCAATTAACTTTTACCGAATCCTAATTTAACAATTACACACTGGTTGAAACTTATTTTCTAACTTTAGAGTTAGTCATTTCATTGTTATTCAGGTGTAGTCATGTTCAATCTCACCATCTTATTGTCGTTCAGGCTTTTGCTATCACATATTTTTCATAAATTCCATTATATTCATACACATACAAAATGTCCTACAAATTTTATCTTCATACAATCCTATGTCAATACCTAAATATGCGTGTTCAAATATCAGAAACACGTAACAAGATACTTATGAGAAAATAACATAGACTTTGTGATATAGGTCCGTAGGCAAAACGTTGAAAACGTAGTATTTTTACTTAATTGGATTTCGAGTGTTTAAGGTTATTGGACTTATCTGGTATTCCAAATAATATCATATTTAAATAAAATTTTTGGTATTAAATTGCTATTTAAATAAATCTAATTGTAAAAGAATTTTGGGCAAAATTTTTTTTAAGTGTGCACTTAGGTCAGATCGAGTTGGATTAAATCGATTCAGACAAATTGTGAGATTTTCCTGCCTAAATATTAGATATTAATTTCTTAATTCAATAAATCCATTTCAAAGGAATTTAGGCAGAAATTTCTTACTGGTAAAATCTTATATTAGTTCGGTATAATTCAGGTCAAAATTTTGGTCGGTCTGATTCAATTGGACCGAATATGGTTTGGCTGGGCCAGTTTGGTTGAACTCAAGTGAACTGATTCAGTCTGGCTGGGTTTGATTTTGAATTAAAATTCTAAACAACCTTTTCTTCTTTCTTCTTATGTTCGGTCGAGAGAGACCAAGAGAGTGAGTGAGAGATTGAGAGTGTGAGAGTGAAACTGAGAGGGACAGAGCGAGGGAGAGACGAAAACCGAGTGAGAGAAAGGAGTTCACGTGGCTGGTGGCTGCCGATGGAGGCCGAGAGGAGTTTATTACGAAATTAGGGCTCAGCCTAGGGGATTTTTGCCAGAGGACGTTCGGCAGAAGAACATATTGGTGCTGCTCACAGCGGTCAGAGATTGGGTTGGTGTTTTCTGATGAGGTTAGTTTCTCCTCTTGATTGCTCTCTGATTTTCAGAACGGGAGTGATTCATTAGTGAGTTTTCCTTCTTACTGATTCTTCGATTTAAAAGAAAATATTTTCCTTAAATTTTGGATCAGATTGTAGGCAAATTAGGTGAGAAGTTAAGATTCATGTTTGTTTCTCTCCTACTCCAATTAATTGTCAAAATTGTCGGTCGGGTTATGTTACAATCTACCATTCTTAAAAGAAATTTCATCTTCTAAATTTAATTAATTACCTGAAAAGTTCAAGGTAGATCCTTCTTATTTCTTCTTTTTTGTCCAGGTTGCCTTCTCAACGCTTTGATTCTTCTATAAAACTCTTACAAGCGAGATTTTTTTATACTGCAACTTCTTTTCTTCTCATTCCAGAATTTGAACCAGTCTCTCATCGTAGGATAGGTCGGGATTAATGGTGAAGTCTAGAGATCTCATAGGTAAAACATGTGAGGAATCCTGAACATACTTCTTTAGCATCGAAACATGAAATACATTGTGTGTGCTTGAATGAATCGACAAATTCAACTGATACACGACTTCTCCAACTTTTCTTGTGATTTCAATTGAGCCTATAAATCTTGGGCTCAACTTTCCTTTCTTTCCAAAGCGCATCACGCCTTTCATTGACGAGATTTTCAAGAAAACTTGATCTCCTATTGCAAACTCCAACTTTCTTTTTCTCTGATCAGCATAGTCTTTTTGTCTACTCTAGACCATAATAATTCTTTTCCCGATCAATGCAACAATCTTAGCTGTCTGTCTCAACATATTTGGCGCAACGAGTATTCCTTCACCGACTTCATCCTAATGCACTGGAGATCTACAATTTCTGCCATATAAAACTTCATAAGGTGTTATTCCAATAGAAGTTTGATAGCTGTTGCTATAGGCGAACTCCACCAATGACAGGTTTTTTACTTTAATTTCCTTGGAAATCAATAGCACAAGCCCATAACATATTCTTCAAGGTCTGAATTGTTCTTTCCGATTGTCCATATGTCTGAGGGTGAAAAGTTGTACTAAAGTTCAACTGAGTACCTATAGCTTTTTTGCATTCTCTTCAAAAATTTAGAGATAAAACGTGTATCTTGATCATACACGATAGAAATGGGCATGCCATGAAATCTGATAATCTCCTAAACATAAAGCCAAGTATACTGATTCATGGTATATGTAGTTTTTATAGGGAGAAAATTGGCCGATTTGGTCGATCGAACAACTATTACTCAAATAGAGTCGTGACCCTTAACTGTCTTAGGAAGATCCACTACAAAATCCATAGTGATATGATCTCACTTTCACTGAGGCACCATAAGTGGTTGTAAGGTACTAGTAGGTCGTTGATGCTCTGCTTTGACTTGCTGACAAGTGAGATATTTATCAACGAATTTAGCTACCTCCACTTTTAATCCATACCGCCAATAATGCTGCTCCAAATCTCGATACATTTTGATTGAACCAAGGTGTACTGAGTAGGGGGTTAAGCGTGCCTCCTTCGATATAGCTCTCTTCAATCCAGCATCATCAGGTATATACCACATCTTTTTGAACTGGATAATCTCGTCTTCCGACATAGAGATTTCAGAAACTTTTCCAGCCTCTAATTCACCTTTCACCTTGCAAATAAATGCATTGCCTCGTTGTTTGTTCTTTATTTGTTCAAGCAAACTTGACTGAAGTGTAATAGCAAACAATCTCTCTAATAATCCAAATGGTACAACTTCGATATCAGATTTTTGCATTTACTTAGTTAAATTTTTTGGAATCCACCGTAACAAAGAAACTTACGAATATGCTCTCCTACTTAATGCATCTACTACCACATTAGCTTTGCCAGGATAGTAAATAATTTCACAATCATAGTCCTTTACCAACTCCAACCATCTGCGTTGTCTCATATTCATATCCTTCTGAGTTAGAAAATACCTTAAGTTTTTATGATTCGTATAAATTTCGCATATCTCTCCATAAAGATAGTGCCTCCAAATTTTTGAAGCATAAATCACTGCTGCAAGCTCCAAATCGTGAGTTGGATAACTCTTCTCATGATCCTTCAATTGTCTCGAGGCATAAACTATCACTTTTTCTTCTTGCATGAAGACACATCTCAGTCCATACCTTGAAGCATCACTGTATACTACATACTTTTCTGATGATCTAGATGGTATAGTAAGTGTAGGTGATGAGATCAATGTCTTTTTTAACTTTTGAAAGCTTTACTCGCACTTTTTAGACCATGAATACTTGACACCTTTTTTTTGTTAATTTCGTAAGCGGGTTGGACAATCTTGAAAATTCTTCTACAAATCTCTGAGAATATCACGCGAGACCAAGAAAACTCTTTATTTCAGTAATGTTCTTTGGTTGTGGTCATTTACTAATAGCTTCAATTTTCGCTAGATCTACCGATACACCTTCCTTTGAAACAATATGACTGAGGAAAGCTACTTTCTCTATCCAAAATTCACACTTTGAGAATTTTGCATATAATTTTTCACGTTTCAACGTTAATAAAACAATCCTCAAATGTTCTTCATGCTCCAGGTTATTCTTCGAGTAGTTGAGGATGTCGTTGATAAAAATTATCACAAAATCATCCAAAAATGCTTTGAAATCCTGTAATATCCTGGAAAATTTTGGATTTTTTAAATCTAATTTCTAAAATTTTTAATTTAATCTCCGTTGGAGTTTCGAGAAATATTTTGATGGGAAAATTAAGTCATAGAACTCGGAGGCTAGTTTTGAGATGGTTTTCGAAATTTTAAAGTCAAGAGTACAAGAATTTAACGAAGTTACAGACGATAAAACATGTGAGGACGTTTTGGTAATTTAATTAATTAAAAATTAAAAAAAAATAATAAAACATGTTAAGTGGAATGGCTTCACGAAGAAGCCATTCCACTTCATGTGTTCTGTGAGCCGAATGCCCGAGAGAACGGAGGGAGACGCGAGAGAAGGAGAGAACTCCGAGCGTGCTGCCGAGGGACGACGACCATGCAAAGGGGTGCTGACGAGCTGAAGGGAGAGGTTGGTTTGGCCTTCCCGCGCTGAAAGACCGAAGGTAAGTGTCCCCTGTTTCGGTTTCTGTTGACCGAGCGTGGAAGCTCAGTCGTTTTTGAATTCCCGACTGTTAAAACTCGATTTTTGGGGTGTTTTAGAATCTAGTGTGTGTCCTGGAGCCAGTGTGTGGCTCGACCCTTCCCGCGAGAAAACCCGCTTGAGAAACCGGGTGTTTTCCCTTTCGGTCTTATTCTGTTTTGATGGCCGAGCGTGGAGTTGTTTTTGCTTCTAAATTTCGGAGACTTTGTGCTAGAATTTAGGAGAGTTAGAGGTGAAATTCATGGTTCAATGAGCCGGTTGCGAAATGCATAATTTTGGGAAGGAAACCGTGAGGATTTTGTGTTCTGTGAGCCAAATGCCCGAGAGAACGGAGGGAGACGCGAGAGGAGGAGAGAACTCCGAGCGTACTGCCGACGGACGACGACCATGCAAAGGGGTGCTGACGAGCTGAAGGGAGAGGTTGGTTTGGCCTTCCCGCGCTGAAAGACCGAAGGTAAGTGTCCCCTGTTTCGGTTTCTGTTGACCGAGCGTGGAAGCTCAGTCGTTCTTGAATTCCCGACTGTTAAAACTCGATTTTTGGGGTGTTTTAGAATCTAGTGTGTGTCCTGGAGCCAGTGTGTGGCTCGACCCTTCCCGCGACAAAACTCGACTGAGAAACCGGGTGTTTTCCCTTTCGGTCTTATTCTGTTTTGATGGCCGAGCGTGGAGTTGTTTTTGCTTCTAAATTTTGGAGACTTTGTGCTAGAATTTAGGAGAGTTAGAGGTGAAATTCATGGTTCAATGAGCCGGTTGAGAAATGCATAATTTTGGGAAGGAAACCGTGAGGATTTTGTGCTGCCATTTTTGTTTTTCTAATTGGGAACCACCAATTTTGTTAGAGTATGCATAGGTGAGCTAAAATGTGGTTGCATTGCGCGAAAATTTGGTGGATGTGGATAGAAACTGAAAATGTGGCATGTCCGAGCATAAAACCGGTTCTGTTTTCGGGAGTTTGGTCCAAACTGCGAATACTCCTTTTAAATTCTGTTTTAGTGGGTTAAAATAGGTGGATAGAGGAACATTTGGCCGCTGGAATCGTTCGATTCCGTTATCCGACGCAAAAGTTATGCGTGTCGAAAGTTTATGTCAAATTTTGGACCGAGTCAATTTAGTGAGCGTTTTCGTAGAATTGTGACGCGTGATATTAGCATGGTTGTTTTTAATTTGTAAAGCTAGTTTTGAGTGAGGTTTGGTTGAAGGAAACGAAAATGTGAAATTTCGATAAAAATGGCAGATTTGGTTTTTGATGTTTTTCACCTATCTGTGGCTTATTGTTTTAAAATCCGTCTTAGTATGTTAAACTAGGTTCCTAAGAGAGCGTTTAACCTCTTGAATCACTCAATTCTGTTAACGGACGCAAAAGTTATGCGCGTCCGAACTTTAAGTTGGTTTTCGGCCGAACCAAATTGGTGACCCGTTTTAGTTGGAATTTCATGGGTTTAATTAAAGGATGTTATTTTTAACTTATTTAATGAATTTTGGAGCGAAGATTGATGAGTGATTGTTTGTGTTTTAGGTTGAGACATTTTTTGACGAAGCTGTGCGTCGAGTGATCTTAGGACACCAGGTAAGTAGTATATGCATGTGTTTTGCCCAGGTGAGCCTACACCGCAGAACTTTAAGATTTATGTTGTTAATTGTGGTGTGTGTGTGTTTTGCTTGACATGCATCATGTTTTAAAAAGGGAACGAAAATGGTTTTGAGCATATTTTGATTAAGTGGTGAGATGCGTGGCGGTGGTACTGTAGATCCTACTAGTGTGTGAGCCGGTACGTAACAAACCGCAGATTTCACTCAAGGAGTGGGCCAGCTGGGTCGTCACGCGGCGTGTAAGTGTTGACGGTGAGGATCACGGGCAGTGGTACCACGGATCCTACTAATGTGTGGGCTGATGCAATACTAGTCGCGGATTTCGCTCGAGGAGTGAGCCGGCTGGGGTGTTGCGAAATGTGTGTGTGGCAATTGTGGTCCCGTTACTAGGGAGGCAGGGACGGGGGTGACGTGTCAAGATGTAGTGTGGCGCGAGGTACACCCTCACCCTGATGTGGTTGCTGTGTGGTGATGCGTGTGTGTAGCTTGTGGGCCTCATTGTTGGGAAATCTGAGACGGTGACGACGTGCCAGGGCGTAGGGTGGCGTTAGGTTCCTCTTTACTCTAGTGCGACTGCACTACGCGTTACAGATGTGACAACATGAGTATGAGGGTAGAGACTGCATGTGATAGGATTTGTATTGTCGGCTTTTACTTTCATATCGCATTACTTACTGAGCGTTAGGCTTATGATGTGTGTTCCATGGTGTAGGTGCTGACGATATTGCTGGTGAGCCTCGCGAGCCTAGTCCTGAGGCATAGGACGGTTGGCGGCATGCGACCGAGGCACCGGATGGCAGATTTGTTAGGGTGACCCGACTCGTGGAGACGGTAGGTGGTGGGTTGACTATTGTGGGTATTTTATTTTGCTGTACCGATGTACAGTTGATTAGACGAGTTGTATAGGCGTCAGTTGTATAGGGGTTCATGGAATACGTGTGATTTTTGTGACGTACGTGTATACTTTACATGTGGGAGCTTGGTAATTCTTTATACTGTGGACTTTCCTCATTTGTAGTTGATGAGTTTTTGTTGTTTTTAAACTTCGATTATTTTGTTATGGAGATTCTCTAGATTGTTGATGGATAGATATGTCTAGTTTTCTGGTGAACTACATGCAAAGTTAAAATTTTTGGGATAGCCAATTTTTAGGCGTTATTCTGCCAAAATTTCTGGAGAAAGATTTGGAGTCGAGAGGGTATGGATTAGGCCGTAGTGTGTACAAGGAGGTACTAGGGGAGTGTGGATGGACGCGGGAGTGCGGCGTGATGGCAGGTGAGCGGAACACGCGGCCCTGCGGGTGCGCACGGGTCGTGTGGCGTCGGGTGAGGGCGTGCGTGTAGACGTGCTGTGTGGAGGCAGGGTGCGTGAGATACGCGGTACTGTGAGCGTGCGCGTGACGCGGTGATATTGATTTGGCGCACGTGGCACCGAGAGGGTGCGCGCGGGGAGCCAAGGTAAGGACGTGGGCGCGCGACACCGAATTTGTGTATTTCGAGATGTGTGTTGGACTCCGTCCTAGAAATTTCAAGTTTGTTGTCTTATTCTTAAAATTACTTAAAATTATCTTTTCCACTGCGTATTTTATATTGAGGATTTCGTGTTCCCTCTTCGTGGCGCGAGTTGTTTTCGAATCGAGTCGAAGTTTTTATACCTACAAATGTTGTTTTGAATATGATTTTAAAAATAAAAGAGGTATTAAATTAAGTGAGTTCCCGTCAAGTTTCTATATGTCATAGTGTGTAGACGTTGTGAGTGCACCAGAAACGTGTGGGTTCTCGGGGAGTTACAAATCCTGTTCATTAAATTCATAAATGAGGCTGGTGCATTACTTAACCTAAATGGCATAACTCGAAATTCAAAGTGGCCATATCTTGTGCGAAACGCCGTCTTGAAAACGTCATGCTCCTTAATTCTTAGTTGATGATAGATAAATATAAGATCTATCTTCGAGATAACTGCTGCTCCCCTTAATTGATCAAATAAATTGTCAATTCTCGGTAGTGGATATTTGTTCTTAGTAGTGACCTTGTTGAGCTCCCGGTAGTCTATGCACATCTGCATCGATCCGTCTTTTTTCTTCACTAATAACACCGATGCCCCCTAGGGTGAGAAACTTAGTTGAATAAATTCTTTCTCCAGCAAATCATCAAGTTGAGTCTTTAGCTCCTTTAATTCACTTGGTGTCATTTGGCACCATTCCCAGTAGCACATCAATGCTAAATTCTATATCTCTTGTTGGTGGCAAATTTGTCAAATCTTTAAGAAAGACATCCGCAAGCTCATAGACTATCAGTAACTTATCTAAGATCGTGGCTCATTTAAGCTTAGAACATATAGCACTTGCCAGAATTCCAATGCATCCAGAATTCAATAGACTTTAGGCTCGCATAACTGATATTACTGAAATTTTCGAACCTTTAGGGTCTCCATAGAAAAAGAATAGTTATATTCCAGGCAATTGAAATTTTATCATCTTCTGGAAGTGTACATTTGAGTTGGATTTCTGGATTTATTCTGATTTTTGGGAGCTGATTTTGGTTGGGATATTGTCTTGGGCTTAAGCCGATTTTTGAGCGATGAGTTCATTCAGTTTTCGTTATTGGATGGGAACATCAAGGATCTCTTTATTGTGTACGACAGAGATGTCGTAAATCTTACTTTCTAAGATACGAGTTGGGTGATCGAAGAAGAGATGAGAAAACCCTACGATGAAAGGGTTAGCCACTGTCGTTGCCGAATAGTGAAGAGAAGAGAAAACTCTAACGTGAAAAGATTAGCTACTGCTGTTGTTATTGAACAATGAAGAGAGAGGAAAACTCTAACGTGAAAGGGATAGTCACTGTTGTCATTGCCGAATAGTGAAGAGAGGAGAAGTGCTGCGTGATTGGGAAAAGAGTCCATCATTCGTGAAGAATAGTGAAGGTTCAAAGTAGAAACCCTAGTGTCTGCGGAGACACCGTCTGTAGCCGTGACAGGAGAAGTGTATTGTGGAAGCCAACGAGAAAACGTGTTGAAGAAGCCTCAGTAGTTGGCTGCTAAGTACTCTACGAATTGAAGGTGTTCGCTGTGTTACTGTGAATAGAGTGTTATAGTCCTTACCTGCAAAATAAGCTCAAGACCTTTAGAAGGATTGTTAGTTCCTTGGAAATCAACTAAACCGAGAAAGACTCAAAACAAAGATGGAAATGAACAACCAAAAATGCTCCAAATGAAACAAAACTTGGCGTTCATTTAGTGTAGTGAGTGAGGTGTGTGATAGTGGGAGATGTGGTTCAAGTAGCTTAATGAAAAGAAAAGAAAACAACACCCTCAAGTCAACCACTGACCAAGTTCATGCTCTTGGCACTACATTCTTTCTTAGGAAAGAATCTTGATCTTGAGGAACTAGTCAGGGGGCCACTTTCTCTTGCCACCAACTTTTCAAGAGTTGAGAGAAATGTGGTGTTTAAGATCCTTCAAGCAACCATGAACTTGAGGAAATGAAGAGGCAACTCCATTCGGTTGTTGCAACCGAATCTTTACCTAGAAGCTCTCTCTCTTCTTCAGTTTTCTTCAACACAAAAAGGGCTATTTTATTCAACCAAAATACAAGCACTAATAGCCATGATATATATAGACCTAAGATGGTGGAGCTTGGTGTGGTTTTGAAATCCAAAAGAGCCATTGGAAGAGGCATGGCCAAAGATGTTTTCTTGTTCCATTGGATGGCCGAAATTGAAGATGAATTTTGATCCAATGGAGAAGAGCTGCCAAGTCAATGATCCATGTCTTCTTCCTAAAGGGGAAACTCCAACACAAGTACTCCAAGTAGATGGTAAGGGCTTGGCCAAATGGGGAAAGGTGGTCCCCTAACAAATTAGGGGCCATTTTGATGCTTCCTTTCATGGCCCACGGTTCTACTTGGTTGCATGGCTTTGTGGGCTTCTCTTGAATGTTGAACCAAGTCTAAACCATCTACTATCTAAGCATACATCTAACTTTAGATGCCTAACATGCATAGTTTACTAAAACGTAACAAGAAGGCCAATGTTTGCCTAATAAGTTCAAAATAAAATTACACAAAAACTAAGCTCGGGAAGACAAATTCCCATGAGAGATTGTTGCTTTGTTCAACCGAGAAGTCCATGAGCCTTTAGATGGTCCTTGCATTGATCTTTTATTCCAAGTCTATGATGAGGTCTTCAAGCCCTTGAGAATTTCGATTCCTACAAAAAGAGGCAAGCCTGTAAGACAAATGTTAAGTTAAAACTTAAACTAAAGTTTAAGGCTTAGTGATGGTCCTCCATGGCACATTACTCTCCCTCAGTGTTCGTGGATTGAGTCTCAAGTCTCGATAATTGCATCCTTGTGCTTTAAGCTTCCACTCCATTCTTTCAATTAAGTCTTTACCTACAAAAGAAATAGAATTGTAAGCAATTAAATAAGGTAAAGTTTGACCTTTGATTTGGGTTGAGTGAGTGGGCATCGAGGCACATCACAGAGGTAGAGACAAGCTCAGTTGCTGCAAGCTAAGAAGACTCTGGACAACTGTCTAAAAGCCGAGTCAAAGAGGTGGGTTGTCACCGTCCGACAAAAGAGGAGAATGCCGAAGATACTCTGATAATTGGAATTTCTTTAAAGATTTGGATGATGCTTTTGTGGGATTTAAATATGTCATCATCGTGATTTAAATGATTTTAACCTGATTAACATTAGTTGCTAAGATGGCCCATCAGAGACATGTGTGGAAGAGAAAGATTTGAAAATTTGTTTACTTGCACCAAAATTTCTTTGAAGGTAGAGATTGTCAAAGTTCAGTGTTTTGGATTCGCTTTGAGTTGGGTCGAATAGTCCGTTGGATCTTTTATGTAGAATTCGTGTCAAGGTAGAGATTATTAGAATTTAGTATGACCCGAATTCTATACGAACCAAATCGGTTAGACTCATGTTGGGAATCTCATTAGGGTGAGTTTTCTATATAAATTCATGTAAGTTAGAGTCGCAAAACTCGCGGTTGTATTTCGATCTTCATAGTAGATTTATTCCTCTGCCCTTGGTTTTTTCCCGTTTAGGGTTTTCTAGGTAAATTTTGGTGTCCATGTGTTTCCGAGCTTATTTCTTTCAAATTATTATCATTCAATTTTTCAACACACCCGCCCACACGTCTAGCGTGATAAATTTTATTTCCTACACGTCTAGCGTGTTTAATCGATCCTCATATTGTACAAAATTTTTAGTCTTCATACCATGATAAAATGAGAGAGGTAGAACTCAATCTAAAAGTTAGCTCAAGAATTGAGGGAATCCCCTCATATTATATACAAGATCTTTGGTCTCACTGTCGATGTGGGACAACAATCGCCTACTGGCATTACGAAAAAATGGATTGGTGAGGGATTAAAAGATAAATTTCGCAGCTCTTATTTCAAGTCTTGCCTACATAATTGAGCGATCTTTGAAACGGTGGTAGGACTCTCCCAACTCTCTTCACGACGAGACTCATGGGAAAGATCAACCAAAAGGTTGTGGAGCTCCACACAATTTTCAATTAGGGAAAGGAGGCAATTCCAAAATTTGAAATCCATGATATGTAGCCTACCAGTGTCGGCACTACCAAACTTTAATCAGTCATTCATTGCTAAAACAGAAGCTTCAGGGCACGGATTAAGAGCGGTTCTAATGCAGGATTAAGCTCCAATAACTTATTTTACACAAAACTCATGGCCCGAGGAAAGATTGAAGTCTGTTTATGAGAGAGAACTCACAACAATTGTATTAGCAGTGCACAAATGTTGGGAACGCACTTTATTATCAGCACAGATCAAGAGAGTAAGATTGCTTCTGTAACAAAGGCAAATTTCTAATGAGCATTATAAACGGGTGACTAAGTTGATGGAATGCAGTTTTGAAGTTCAGTGTAGACCTGGTTTGGAAAACAAGGCAGTCGATGCCTAGTCAAGAAGACCTTTAAATTTTGATGGTAATGCAGAAAAATCTATGATCAGGCACTTAGAAAAGAGCTTAGAAGAATCAGGGTGGAATTTTAAAGTGGAATTTTCTTCAAAAAATGGAAAGCTTTTTTTTTTCTCTAAGGAGACATTCGTACGATCGAGAAGTTCACCTCAAATTTCTATCATTCTTCAGGAGTTTCATGGTGGCATGCCTACAGCCTACTGGGAGGTCATTTTGGATTATTGAAAATGTTTCATGAGGAAGGATATTGATGTAAAAACAAAATAAGTCCCTTTAAGGAAAAAACACACACGTAAGGGAATGAATTCACAAATTCATGGGGCAATTTGACCACAATAAAAATGGTGCAAATGAGCAAATAACAGCTCATCATTGCTCGAGTGAAGAAAAAACCCTCAAAATTTCTCAGTAGAACTCGAAAGAGAGATGAAGTTATGACTAGTTAGGCACAAACTGGTCAGAATGATGATACACACTGATAACTCTTAAATTAGAGTTATTTTATACTATTTATTATTAATAAAATTTGTAAAATTTAAATGAATTTAAATAGAATGTGGTCAAAATTATAATAATTGCTATAAATTATTAAGCATGGAAAGAATTTAAGATATTATTGATTTTTATGCATATAATTCCAATTAAATCAGATTATGAACATTAATAATTATTTTTTATCTTTGGCCACAAAATTATGAAAGATTGGATTGCACATTTAAACAACCTAAAAGAGAGGAAGATTGATGGAGAATACCTTAAAATCAGGAAAATTGAATTGATGGAAGAACAAGAGAGAGAAGAGGAAGAGAATGGTGATGTGGCCCTAAACGACAAAAGAAGAGTGGTGTGGCGCGAAAAGAAAGAAGAGAAAAGTTGGCTGATAAGAGAATTTAAAAGGGAATAAAAATTTAAAAAGGAAAAAGAAGATTTTGGAAGGAAAGAGAAGATTATTCTCTCCCTGAGAAGGGGGATTTTTATTTCTTCTCTTGATCTTTCAAAAACTCTCCTTTTTAGAGACTTTTTCTCTCTGGCTCTTGGGGGGCTCTCTGGCTCTTTGGTGGGCGACATCCAGCATCTCCAGAGGAAAAACTCTCTGAATGAAAATTATTCCAGAGAAGAGCGAAAACCACAATTTCTTCTCTACTTTTTATTTTTCTCTTTATGAATATTTTTATTATGATTTTTATTAGTATGATTTTAAGCTAAGTTTTTAATCTTGGTTAGGAGAGATAGTACTCGTTATGTGTTTTACTTAATTCTATGAAAGTTTACGTATGTTTTATGGAACAATCTATCATGATGTTTATTGCTTAATTTGAATTGTGTCGACGGACAAATTTGATGTTACATGTTCCTATTCTATCGATAGGTAGATAGAAATTTTAAGATGCATGATAGATTAAATAAATTAAATTGTTGCAAGGTTGGTGACATTAATTTATTTGGCATTGAGAATAGGGTTGAAAAGAAATTCAATTCAAGTTTTATTCTTTCAAAGTCGAAAGAAACTTTAGGTTGAATCTAACTAGGCAATTTGATAGAACGCTAGAAAAATATTTGTTCTCGCTGTTTCGTAGGAATTGCTGTAGCTTTCTGTAGCATCAGTAGTAAAATTTACGTAACGAGAAAATTGACCCTAACCAAGGATTTTATTATCGTAATCATCCTAAATTAGTTTAATTTATTTCTCTAGCATATCTAAGTAATTTCTAATTTTATATTATTCTTTCGTCACGTTATTTGTCTTATTAATTCATCTTTATTTAATATAATTTTATAGCGATTAAAATTGACTAAGAATATACTCGTGGGATCGACTTTTACTTACTATTTATTACTTTGTTAGCGACACGTGCACTTGCGTTAGGTGTAGGAAATTCACTAACAAGTTTTTGGCACCGTTGTCAGGGATATTTCTTAGTTATTTTATTTTGCTATAATTTTATCTTTATAATTTTATTTTAATTTTTTTTATGTTTTATTCATTTTTCTTTAGGTACCAATTACTTGATGCCTGACGAGGACAACAGGGATCTTGTTCAATACGATCCAGAGATCGAACGTACATTTTGAGTAAAAAGAAGACAACAACAATTACCATTTATTGAAGAAGATAATATGGCCAACAAGGAAGAAATAGGAAATAACCCTAATCATATTATCGATGACCGAGATCGACCTATTCAGGATTTCGCTATTCCAACACTTGATGATCTGAATCCTTGTATTGTGAGACCAGACTTACATGCTATTTGATTTGAGTTAAAGCCGGTTATGTTTCAGATGCTTCAAACAGTTGAACAGTTTAGTGGATTAGTATCGGACAACCCTCATCGGCATCTCAAGGTTTTTGGAGAAGTGAGCGATTCATTTAATTTTCTTGGAGTTTCAGCTGAAGCGTTAAGGCTCAAACTTTTTCCATATTCTTTAAGAGACAGAGCACGAAATTGGTTGAATGGCATTCCAGCAAATACTATCACTTCATGGGGAGATTTAGCCAAGAAATTCATAATGAAATATCATCCACCAGTGAAGAACGTGAGAATGAGGAATGAAATTACAAGTTTTCAACAACGGGATGGTGAATCACTTTATGAGGCTTGGGATAGATTCAAGGAATTGTTAAGACAGTGCCCTAATCATGGAATACCACATTGGATTCAGCTGTAAACATTTTATAATGGACTTAATGGCAAGACTAGATCAATCATCGATGCTGCAGCGAATGGAACTTTTCTATCAAAATCTTTCAATGAAGCGTATGATTTATTGGAAAGAATGACAGTAAATAGTTATCAATGGCCTTCAGAAAGAGTTTATTTTACAAAGCGCGCATCTGGAGTTTACGATTTGAACGAAGTTTCTGCCTTGAATGCAAAGATCACCACGCTGGAAAATACCATCAAATTGATGAACAACCCGTCAAAGCCGACAACGAGAGAAGTATCGAGTATTTTTTGCGGGGAATACCACGACAATAACTTATGTCCCACCAACCCAGAATCTGCAAATTATGTGGGATAGAATAGGAACAATAATTCTTATTCTCAGACATATAATCCTGTCTGAAAACAACATCCAAACTTTCAATGGAATTCTCAGCAGCAGAATGCTACAGCACCAAGCAGACCTACAGGAAATTACCCGCAAGGATTCTCGCAACCCAATCATAGTATGATGTCTCAAGAGAAATCAGAAAGTTTTGCAAAAGAATGTGCCTCCAAAACAGACGTGATTCTGCAAAATCTGGCCGCCTCCATAAAAAATATTAAAACTCAAATGGAACAGTTGGCTCAATCATTAAACACACGGAATACGGGGCAATTACCAAGTGATACAGAAGTGCCACAAAGACCAGGAAAAGAGCACTGCAAAGCTATAGTATTGAGGAATAGAAGGGAGTTTGAAATTCCAGAAAAACAACCGAGGGCAGGAAATTTAAAGAAACAAGATGAGTTGGTTGACCAAGAGGATTTAGATGAATCGGAAAAGTGTGACCCAGTGACTGATGTTGTAGCAACACCACAGCAACCACAAGGTGAATTAAAAATTCAGAGACCACCACCACCATTTCCCCAACGATTGCAGAAACACAACCAGGACAAGCAATTCAAAAGATTCCTAGACGTTCTTAAACAACTTCACATTAATGTACCATTGGTGGAAGCACTGGAACAAATGCGCAACTATGCAAAATTTATGAATGATATTTTGTCCAAGAAGAGAAGGCTAGGAGAATTTGAAACAGTGGCCATGACCGAAGAAACCAGTTACATCTTACAGAATAAGATTTCACCTAAATTGAAAGATCCAAGTAGCTTCACAATTCTATGCACGATCGGCAACAATTATTCTGGGAGAGCTTTATGTGATTTAGGAGCCAGTATTAATCTAATGCCGATGTCCATCTTCAAGAAACTGGGAATTGGAGAAGATCGCCCTACTACTGTTACTTTGCAACTGGCTGATCGTTCATTAACTTATCCACAGGGGAAGATAGAAGACGTACTCGTAAAGGTAGATAAATTTATATTTCCAGCGGACTTCATTATTTTGGATTACGAAGCAAATCGTGAAGTGCCGATCATATTGGAAAGACCATTTTTAGCCACAGAAAGAACGTTAATTGATGTCTAAAAAGGAGAACTCACCATGAGGGTTACCTTCAACATTTTAAAAGCCATGAAGTATCCTTGTGAAGAAGAAGACTGTTTTATTATATCAGAAGGGACGAAATTAGAAGAAACAAAGTAGATTTCTCAGGGCTACAGAAAACAGTACGAAGCATTAACAAGAACAAAAGATGAACTAGAACTTCCTCAATCTTCCATCGAGGATGCACCAACACTGGAGCTTAAACAACTACCCGCTCACCTCAAATATTCATTTTTAAGATCCAATGAGACTTTTCCTGTTATTATCTCGGCTACTCTGACAACCGTGCAAGAGGAAAAATTACTCCACATATTGAGAACTCACAAGCAGGCTATGACATGGACAGTTAGAGACATAAAAGGGATTAGTCCTAGTATTTGTATGCACAAGATACTCCTAGAAGATGGATACAACGCATCTATAGAGCAACAGAGAAGATTGAATCCAGTAATGAAGGAGGTAGTGAAGAAAGAAATTATCAAATGGTTGGATGCTGGAATTATTTACCCTATTTCAGACAGCTCGTGGATCAGCCCGGTTCAGTGCGTTCCAAAGAAAGGTGGGACGACAGTTGTTTCCAACGAAAATAATGAGTTAATTCCGACAAGAACAGTCACAAGATGGAGAATCTGCATGGATTACAGAAAGTTAAACAAGGCCACATGAAAAGATCATTTCCCGCTACCATTTATCGATCAAATGCTCGACGGGTTAGCTGGTAGACAATTTTATTGCTTTTTGGATGGATATTCAGGTTATAATCAAATTACGATTGCGCCCGAAGATCAAGAGAAGACTACGTTTACATGCTCTTATGGAACTTTTGCATTTCGGAGAATGCCTTTCGGACTGTGTAATGCTCCAGCAACATTCCAGCGTTGCATGATGGCAATATTTTCAGATATGGTTGAAGAATGTTTGGAGATTTTTATGGATGACTTCTCCATTACTGGAGAGTCTTTCGAAATATGTTTGAAGAATTTAGAGCGAGTTTTGAAGAGATGCTTGGAGACGAACTTAGTACTTAATTGGGAGAAGTGTCATTTTATGGTTTCTGAGGGGATAGTGTTGGGCCATCGAGTTTCAGCAAAAGGTTTAGAAATGGATAAGGCAAAAGTGGAGATCATCGAGAATTTACCACCACCGAGTACAGTAAAAGAAATTCGGAGTTTTTTGAGTCATGCAGGATTTTATCGACGTTTCATCAAGGACTTCTCAAAAATCTCTAAACCTTTATGCATGTTGCTGGAACAGAATGTGTCATTCAATTTTAACACAGATTGTTTGGAAGCTTTCAATATGCTAAAGCATAAATTAGTAACCGCGCCTGTGATAACAACACCCCACTGGTCCATACCTTTTATTCTAATGTGTGATGCCAGCGAATATGCAGTAGGAGTAGTGCTGGGACAGAAGAAAGATAAATTATTTCATTTTATCTATTACACCAGCAAAACACTCAATGATGCCCAGAAAAACTACACCACTACAGAGAAAGAGCTACTTGCGGTAGTCTTTGCGTTCGATAAATTCAGGACATATTTGATAGGAACAAAGGTGATTGTGTACACTGATCATGCAGCCATCAAGTATTTAGTTACGAAAAAGGATGCAAAATCAAGACTAATTCGCTGGGTGTTACTTCTTCAAGAGTTCGATTTGGAAATCCGCGATAGAAAATGGTGCGAGAATCAAGTTGCATATCATTTATCTCGTCTGGAAAATGGGAACAAACAGCAACCTGGAGAAAGCATAAAAGAAACATTTCCAGATGAACAGCTGCTAAAAGCGGATGTATATTCAGTGCCATGGTATGCCGACTTTGTGAACTACATTGTAAGCAACATTCTTCCTCCCGAAATGCAATATCAGCAGAGAAAGAAATTTTTGAAAGATGTGAAACAATATTTTTGGGATGAGCCTTTCCTCTTTAAACAATGTGCTGACCAATTACTAAGGAGATGTGTTCTAGAGGATGAAATGGAATCAGTGCTACAGCATTGCCATGCAGCACCATACGGGGGTCATTACGGAGGAACACGCACAGCCGCAAAAATTCTACAATCAGGTTTGTACTGGCCCACTCTTTTTAAGGATGCTAACATTTTTGTGAAAAGTTGTGACAGGTGCCAAAGGATAGGAAATATTACAAGGAAACATGAGCTGCCACTCAATAATATTATGGAGATCGCAATATTTGATGTTTGGGGGATAGATTTCATGGGACCATTTCTGATGTCGTTCAGCAATCAATACATTCTCTTGACTGTTGATTATGTTTCAAAGTGGGTAGAAGCAGTGGTGCTACCAAATAATGAAGGAAGGGGAGTTCTAAAATTCTTACAGAAAAATATATTCACCAGATTCGGAACACCCAGAGCAATTATTAGCGATGGGGGATTTCACTTTTGCAATAGGTCTTTCAATGGATTATTAAGCAAATATGGAGTCAGACACAAAATAACCACAACATATCACCCACAAAGTAATGGCCAAGCGGAGGTTTCCAACAGAGAGATTAAAAGAATTATAGAAAAGGTACTGAACCCCAATAGGAAGGATTGCTCTCAAAAACTAGATGATGCGTTGTGGGCATACAGAACAGCTTACAAAACTCCCCTGAGCACCACTCCATACAATTTGATTTACGGGAAAGCTTGTCATTTACCTGTGGAGTTGGAACATAAGACTTACTAGGCAATCAAGACATTAAATTTTGATTTAAAGCAAGCAGGAAGAAATCGATTTTTACAGTTGCAAGAATTAGAAGAGTTGAGGATGAGTGCTTACGAGAATGCTAAAATCTACAAGGAAAAAGTAAAGCGGTGGCACGACAAAAAGATTCAAAAGCGAGTGTTTGAAAAAGGACAAGCAGTTTTACTTTTCAACTCAAGATTGAAGCTTTTTCCAGGTAAGTTAAAATCTCGGTGGTCTGACCCTTTTGAAATAATAGAAGTTTATCCATACGGAACTTTGGAATTACGAGATGAAAAAACCGGCCAAAATTTTAAGGTAAATGGCCAGAGAGTGAAGTTATACCTTGGAGAGAAATTGACAGAAATTACGTTAATTCCTCTTGAGAACGGAGAAGCTACATGAAGCATGAAAAATCAGGCTGAAGACTTACAAATCAAGCGCTTATTGGGAGGCAACCCAATTTTTAGTATCCTTTTGTTTATTTTTAGCTTCGGTGAAAATAATGGTAATGCTACAATGTTAGCTGTACCATCATACTTAATCGAAAAGAAAAAAAAAAAATATATATATATATATATATAAAGAATAAAAATAATAATAAATAAAATTAGTCAATCATTTCTTTTATTTAGTGTTATTTAATCGTGATCTTTACCAAAGTATGATTCTCATCAAAATTTTAAAATTTCTTTCAAATTTGAATTTTCCTCTTTGCTTGTCTTATAAATGCTGCAGCAATCCTAACGGATTTCTCACCCAGAAGAAAGAAAACTCTATTCTTTTTTGCAGATCAGCAGATACCAATATGAGGCCGAAGAGCGCTGGAAAGAAAGCTGCTAAACATTTGTCTCAACCAGAATTTATCAAGGATGTCGCAAAAATTCGATACGAGCAAGGGATGAAGCAGAAGACATTTGCGGTTGAGAAAGGCTTTGTAATTTATGACGGCAGCTATTCAGGGTACCCAAGTTATATTTCCTCAGTTATTCAGAATCACAATTGGATACTATTTTGCACTCGCCCAGGAGAGGTCATCATGAACCTGGTTCGTGAGTTCTGTGCTAACTTCGAGGGTGACTTGCCCCAATCGGTAAGGGTTCGGAAAAGGAAGATGAAGATTTCACCCGCAACAATAAATTCGTTCTACCAGTTGGAAGAAAGTGGAGGATAATTTTTACAGTCATGCTGACAATCAATCTCTAGCATACCTAGAAGCTATCCTAAAGGAGATTGCTGAATCGGATACCTACTGGGTCATCTCCAAAACAGGATCGCTCTCTCTCCCTCGCATTGCGCTACTACCGAAAGCGAGAGTATGATATCATTTTCTTAAAAGCCGCTTACTCCCTTCATCGCATGGACAACATGCGACAAAGGATAGAGTTGTTTTACTATATTGTATTCTGACTAGGAAACGTATCAATGTTGAGCAGATTATATATAGAAATTTATGTGTTAATGCTTTGAGTCCCAAGGGGCAATTCCTGTTTCCCTCTCTGATAACAGGGTTATGTGAATTCTCTGGAGTAGTTTATGAAGAACAAGAATTGAAGCTTGCCCCAGCATCTGGAATTACTCCTTTGGTAGTTAAAAGAATAGCTATGGATAAGCCAGGAGATGAAAAAGCTGATGAAAATGAAGAACCGAAGAAAAGAAAATCTCATGATTCAAATGCTGCAAGCGGAGCTTCAGCATCAGTAGAGAGCATCATTTACCAACAACAAATCATGGAAGCACTGTTGCGGATCGATGAAAAATTGGAAAAGCAGAAGGAAACTATGCTTATGATTGAACAGAGAATCAGCCAGAGTGAGATTCTACAATATAACATTTATGACAAACTCCGCCGCATCAAACAAAAGAACAGGGTATTCTGGCGCTACACCCAACTCAAAGACAAGGCAATAGCAGGCAGTCTTCAGAGAGATTACACCAAGGCACACCCAACGTTTCCTCATTTTCCCACAAACCTACTCCAGCAATCAGATTCCGAATCCGACAAAGAAGAATAGCCATCTAGGGAAGTACCTGCCCTTTTCTTTTTATTTTATGTTGCACACTATTTTGTTTGGCAGTGAGGACACTGCCAATTTTAAGTTTGGGGGTAAGGTGTATTAGAAAGGGGTAGGAGAAAGTGAAATTAGAAAGTGGTAGGAGAAAGTGAAATATCTACTATGCAAAAAAAAAATGTTCCTAAAAGTGAAGTATCTAGAATTTTCCTAACTCCGTAATTTTATTGAAAAATTTCATTATCATGTATTAATGACATTTAACTAAGAATTATTCCCCTTAATATAATTTTTCTTCATAACACACAAACTTCTCTCTGGTTTGCTTAAGGATGTATCCTAATTAAATTTCTCAATTATATTTAGATGAAAATAAGTTAATGTTTACCAAGAAAATTAGAAATAAAATATTTCTTTGCAAAAAAAAAAAAAAGACAATATAGAAAAAAAAAAGAATAAAAGAAAAATGAAAAAAAGAATAAATTACAATTTCCTAATCTACTTTCAATTTCGAGTGAGCCCTTTGGATACTCGATGGGTAGAAATTAAATAGAGAAACTTCGGGAGGAACTCCGTTGCAATATTATTATTGACTATACTCCTCTATAATATTATATGAGTATTTATCTTTAAGTGACACACTACTGAGTAACCGGAGGCCTTCATGACCAATATTGACACTCGCGTAAAAAGGTAGTGTGACTTGTAAGAGAAAGTCAATATAAAAAAAAAATATCTTTTAAATCTAATTAACTTTGAAAAAACATTGAAGTGTTAGTAATCTATAATATTAACTGTGAAATTTAGTTTGGATGATTGAACTTCGCAAATTGAATAGGAGTTTGAGCGCACACACACTTTGAGAAATTATTTTATTGGGAAATAATTCTATATTAATTGACTTTAATTATGATGTTGTTACTTTTCATAAAATTACAAGTTTTGAATTATTCTGGAAATCACATGAAATTCATTAATGTTATCTTTGAAAGTTTTAATATTAACTTTATTTTGCATCACTCGAGGACGAGTAATGGTTCAAGTTTGGGGATATTTGATAATTCTTAAATTAGAGTTATTTTATACTATTTATTATTAATAAAATTTGTAGGATTTAAATGAATTTAAATAGAATATGGTCAAAATTATAATAATTGTTATAAATTATTAAGTATGGAAAGAATTTAAGATATTATTGATTTTTATGCATATATTTTCAATTAAATCAGATTATAAGCATTAATAATTATTTTTTATCTTTGGCCATAGAATTATGAAAGATTGGATTGCACATTTAAACAACCTAAAAGAGAGGAAGATTGATGGAGAATACCTTAAAATCAGGAAAATTGAATTGATAGAAGAACAAGAGAGAGAAGAGGAAGAGAATGGTGATGTGGCCCTAAACGACAAAAGAAGAGTGATGTGGCGCGAAAAGAAAGAAGAGAAAAGTTGGCTGATGAGAGAATTTAAAAGGGAATAAAAATTTAAAAAGGAAAAAGAGGATTTTGGAAGGAGAGAGAATATTATTTTCTCCCTGAAAAGGGGGATTTTTATTTCTTCTCTTGATCTTTCAAAAACTCTCCTTTTTACGAACTTTTTCTCTCTCGCTCTTGCGAGGGCTCTCTGGCTCTTTGGCGGGCGACATCCAGCATCTCCGGAGGAAAAACTCTCTGAAGAGAGATTATTCCAGAAAAGAACGAAGACCACAATTTCTTCTCTACTTTTTATTTTTCTCTTTATGAATATTTTTATTATGATTTTTATTAGTATGATTTTAGGCTAAGTTTTTAATCTTGGTTAGGAGAGATAGTACTCGTTATGTGTTTTACTTAATTCTATGAAAGTTTACGTATGTTTTATGGAACAATCTATCATGATGTTTATTGCTTAATTTGAATTGTGTCGACGGACAAATTTGATGTTACATGCTCCTATTGTATCGATAGGTAGATAGAAATTTTAAGATGCATGATAGATTAAATAAATTAAATTGTTGCAAGGTTGTTGACATTAATTTATTTGGCATTGAGAATAGGGTTGAAAAGAAATTCAATTCAAGTTTTATTCTTTCAAAGTCGAAAGAAACCTTAAGTTGAATTTAACTAGGCAATTCGATAGAACCCTAGAAAAATATTTGTTCTCGCTGTTTCGTAGGAAATGCTGTAGCTTTCTATAGTATCAGTAGTAAAATTTACGTAACGAGAAAATCGACCCTAACCAAGGCTTTTATTATCGTAATTATCTTAAATTAGTTTAATTTATTTCTCTAGCATATCTAAGTAATTTCTAATTTTATATTATTCTTTCGTCACGTTATTTGTCTTATTAATTCATCTTTATTTAATATAATTTTATAGCGATTAAAATTGACTAAGAATATCTTCGTGGGATCGACTTTTACTTATTATTTATTACTTTGTTAGCGACACGTACACTTGCGTTAGGTGTAGGAAATCCACTAACACACACCCTTCCACTCCAAATGCTACTTTTGATTGAAAGTGGCACTTCAACTCATTGATTCGTAAGATTCTTGTAACTCCACTTAAACCTTTTCACCTCTAAGAAATGAATGAAATTGAATTAAAAGTTCTTTGATCAAACTCTAACGAATGGACAAAATAACCAAACACACACAATCGGTTACATATAACTAAATGGTATGTGGGGTTTTGTTTGAAAAGAACAAAGGGGATGATACCAAAACAACTCTTCGAATTTGATTATCATAAACAGAGTAAAAAGAGCTTTAAAGAGAGCTTAAATATCTCAAGCAAATAAAGGGTTAATGTTATAAAATATATATCAAAAAGCCATAAAAAACATAACATATATTTGACTAGAACATACTTGCTCGAAGGACTCCAACAAGTAACCAAAACTATCTCAAATCCTTGTAAAATAAATAAACATGAACATAAAGAAACTCCTAAAACTTGTGTGAGGCAACGTTCCCATGAAGTATCTTCAAAACCCTTCTTCAAGTGGGGTTTGGCTTCAATCCCGAGTAAGAAAATTGGCTTCTTTAGGAGAAACAAAACTCTCTGTTTCGGATATATTTGTCGTACCAAATGATGTCCAAGTTTTATGATCCACTCCATTTTAGTAAACTTGAGATGTTAGTTAAAAATACTTTGATATGAGATTGTTAAGAATGCTAAATACGTCTCTGGGTTATATTCCTGACAGTTTTAGATTGTTTAATAATCCTTCTAAAATTGTACTTGTTTTTCCACTTATGCTTCATCTTGAAAAACTTCATAAGATATTTGGAAGCTAAATGGATGCATATTATATCTTGGATTTACTTTCCTCTATGATTACCTACAAAATAAACATTAAAATTATAGTTAGAAAATTTTCATGTTTTATGAATTGAAGGGTTTCGTAGCACATCAGATATGCAGGAGTATGTATCAAATTGCCAAAAATAATACAATAGATATGTTAACACCTACAGGACTGTTACAACAACTGTATAATCCCGAGACAAGGTTTGGGAGGACATCTATCTTGATTTCATGGAGGGGTTGCCAAAACATAAAGATTGTGACACCATATTTGTAGTTGTGGATAGATTAAGCAAGTATGCTCACTTCAGTACCCTTACAACACTTGTATACTGCTCAAAAGATAGCAGAGTTGTTTCTAAAGCATGTATTTTGGCTAGATAGTTTCCCAAGAACAATTATATTCGATCTAAGATAAGATTTTACTCAGTATTTTTTAGACAGAATTATTCCAGATACAAGGCACAAAATTGATAAGAAGCACACCTATCACCTACAAACGGATGGACGTGATGAGTACAAGGTTTTTTCATCTAGTAAGTCAAAGACTTGGTGTAAGTGGGTTCACTGAGCAGAGTATTGGTACAATACAATGTTCCATTCCTCCATTAAAATGACACTATTCAGGTTCGTTCACAATAGGGATCCTCCTTCAATTATATACTGTAAAAAAAAGAAACAGTGTAAGTGTTGGCAGTGGAAACTTAGCTTCAAGAGTGAGATGAAACTTTAGATGTATTAAAGTTTTATATGGGTAGAGCTTACCCAGCAGAGAATGACACAACAAGCTCACAAGCATTACAAGGAAGTGTTGTTTGAAAAGGTAGACTTGAAATTGAAACCATACCGACAATAGTTAGTGGCTAGAAAAGTGAATGAAAATAGGGGCAGTCGCTTAAAGCTTCAACTGCTGGAGACAATGACTATCCATCTGTTTTCCATGTTTCTTGGCTTAAACAAGTAAAGGGAGAAGTAATGGAAGTGGCTGAATTACCTTAGTCAATTAATGGAGAACATGGAATGCATTGTACAGACAGAGGTGTTAGTAGTTAAAGGAGCTACGCTTAGTTATTGTCACACCCCGAGAATCCACACGTTCTCGAAACAATCACTACTATTACATACTATGACATCTAGAATCTCAACGTGAACTCACTCAATTTAACGTCACTTTCATTTTTAAATCATATTCAAAAAAACATTTGTAAGTATAAAATTTTTCTTCTCAATTCAAAAACGACTCGCGCCCAGAAAAGGGAACACGTAAATCCTCAATATGAGATACATAGCGAAAAAGTACAATTTTATTTTTAAAGAAAACAACAAGACTTAAAAAAATTTCGGGAACGGAGTTCGGCACGTGCTTTTCGGGTCCGGGGCTGCGCGCCCCCAACACGACGCCGCGCACACGCCCGAGACTGCACCATGCGCCGCGCGCACCCATCTGACAAGGTGAAACTCCACTGACACAGCGTCGCGCACCCGTTCCCAATTGACCCCGCGCGCCCCGCGAGCACACATCTCCCCTCTGGCACCACGCGCACGCCCTTCTGGCACCGCGCGCATACCGTCCCGGTGCCCCTGCATCACCCACACGGCTTCAGAGCCACGTGCCCTGGGCGCCCTGCAGCCATGATGCGCTCTTTGTGAGCATCCCCGACTTGATCAGCACGCCCCGTGCGCACGACCAGCCGACCGGCGCGCCCTGCAAGCTCGGTTCGACTACCCTATACTCCACCTTTTTCTCAAATATTCGGTAAAATAACCCATGTACCTACTGACCCCAACCTGCAAACAATACACCATATAATTTCCCAAAGTACACCATTCAAATTCATCCAGAAAATCACCAAAGGAAAAACAGAGTAGAAAGAAATAAATCGAACAACTATCGATGAATAAAATCCACAGTATAGAGTAACACAATGCTCATACATAATATATATATATACACGCATCCTCAAAACTATTCGAACAGCCAAGAAAAAACCACATCTGTACACTATAAAATATGTAAACTAGAACCGTCCCCAAAATACCAAAGGGTAACCCCGAACACCTCACCAGTACTCACCACCTCCACGAGTCCGATCCCCCTAACAGTCTGTCATCTAGTTCCTCGATAGCACGCCGCCAACCGTCCTACGCCTTAGGACTAGACTCTCGGATTTCACCAGTAGAAACCTCAGCACCTACACCATGGAACACACAACATAAGCGTAACGCTCAATAAGTAATGCAATATGAGAAGTAAAATCGACAATGCCATCCTATCACATGCAGTCTCTACTCTCAAGCTCATGTTATCGTTATCTGTGACGCGTAGTGCAGCCGCACCAGGGTGAGAATGAACCTTGCGCCACACTACACCCTGACACGTTGCCATCGTCCCGAACTCCCCAGCAACAAGGCCCACAAGCTACATACCCGCATCACCACACAGCAACCACACCAGAGTCAGGGTGAACCTCGTGCTACGCTACAGCCTGATCTGTCGCCCCCGTCCCGGTCTTCCAACCAACGCCCACATCCGCAGTAGCCACGTTAGAGTGAGTATGAACCTCGTGCCACACTACAACCCAACACGTCGCCAACGTCTCGGTCTCCCCAGCAACGAGGTCAAAGCCGCCCACACACGCGTCATCCTCACCATCACATATCACAACACCCCACAATTTCAAAACCATGCTCAAATTTGTTTTCGTACAATTTTTCAAAGAAAAATCATGATGCATGAAGAAAGTAAACACACATATCAACATGCAACAAATTCTATCGTTCCATAGTCTAGACCCACCTAGGCAAAGCACATGCATGCACTACTTACTTGGCATCCTAAGTCTTTCCCGTTGCACGACTTCACCAAAAATCAGTTTCACCTAAACATAAACAATCACTCATCAACATTCGCATCAAAATTCTCTAAACATGCTAAAAATCACATTTTTCAACTAAACCCATAAAATTCCAACTAAAACAGGTCAGTAATTCGGTTCAATAGAAAACTGGCCTAAAATTCGGACGCGCATAACTTTTGTGTCGGTTATCAGAATCAAACGATTCAAGAGGCTAAACGTTCCTATAGGAACCTAGTTTAACATACTAAAATGGATTTTAAGACGATAAGCCGCAGCTTGGTGAAAAACACCAAAAACCAAATCTGCACTTCATTCAAAAATTCCACATTTTCGGTTCTTCAACAAAATTCACTCAATTCTTCACCAATATAATACATTCTAATCCATGAAACATAATCTGAACAAAAACGGGAGATTCCAAACACTAAAAATCCGAATTGCACAGTCAACATTCTTGGGTTTTCCTCCAAACCCGAGCACTCGGCCAATCAATGGTTAAACAACGTTGATGCCCCTTCTAAACGCTCTAATTACACGCTCGAACTTCGGAAGTCCAGGTCAAAGCATACCGATCATAATCGATCACCAAAACAGAGAGGAAACACAGGGGAAGGCTACTTGTTTTTCGGTCGGGTCTTGCGCGAAAATGTCGAGCCACTAGCTGGCTTCAGTTAGTTAGAGTACCCTGAACACGGGCGTCTCTCCCTCGGCGGTCGGTCGTCGGCAGCTCCCTCTCCTGGTCTTTCTCTCGCTCTCTCGGTTACTCTCTCTCTCGGGTGCTCGGGAAGAACCGAACAGCTGATGACTTCCTCGCGAAGCCGTTCAGTTGTTTTATTAATTTTTTTTAAAAATCAAATTACTAAATTGCCTTCCGATGTTTTAATCATCTGTGTCTCTGTCAAATTCGCGTCCTCCCGACTTCAAAATTCACAAATTCTTCTATGGATTAAATTCCAAGTTTCATAAAATAAACTTCTTGCTAAAAACTTTTCAAAAATTTTAACGGAAAAATAATTTAAATCCTGAAACTTTCCGGGTTATTACATCTCTCCATCTTATAAAAATTTTGTCCTCAAAATTTACGTACCGAATAGCTCAGGATACTGGCGTTCCATGTCTTGTCGCCGCTCTCAGGTGGTCTTCTCTACTCCATGGTTGTGCCACAATACCTTAACCAAAGGGATCTCTTTGTTGCACAACACCTTTACGACCGACTCTAGAATCCTTACATGCTTCTTTTCGTAAGTCAGCATCGGCTGTATCTCTATATCCTGTAGTGGCACCACCTGAGAAGAACCCTGCATACAATTTCTCAGCATCGAGACATGGAAAACATCGTGGATTACATCCATCGAAGGGGGTAACTGAAGCTTACAGGCAGTCCTCCTAATCCTACTGACAATCAGAAATAGCCCCACGAATCAAAGGTTGAGCTTTTCTCGCTTTCTGAACTTGACCACCCCTTTGAACGGCGAGATCTTCAGTAATACCTCGTCGCTCTCACTAAATTCCAACTCCTGACGTCTCTGATTTGTATAGCTTTTCTGCCGACTTTGAGCTGTCTCAATCCTCTTTCGTATAATAAAAATCTTGTCGACAGTCTGCTACAGTATCTCCGGGCCTATCAATCTCACCTCACCAACCTCATCCCAATACAATGGCGACCTGCACTTCCTCCCATACAAAGTCTCGTACGACGCCATACCAATGGTGGACTGATAATTGTTATTATACGAGAACTCGATCAACGACAAGAACCTGCTCCAAGCCGCCTAAAACTCCAACACACAGGCCTTGAGGATATCTTCTAATATCTGTATAGTCTGCTCTGACTGCTCGTCGGTCTGAGGGTGAAAGGCCGTACTGAAATCCAACCTGGTACCCATGGCCTTATGCAGACTCTTTCAAAACTTAGACGTGAATTTAGGGTCTCGGTCTGACACTATCTACACCGGAATCCCATGCAGTCTGACCACGTCCTGGATATACAGCTGAGCGAACTGGTCCATGGAATAAGTCATCCTCACAGGCAAAAAGTGGGATGACTTCGTTAACCTATTAATAATAATCCAGATCTCATCGTGGCCCTTGGTAGTCCAACTACAAAATCCATAGTGATGCGCTCTCATTTCCACTCTGGTATAGGCAGTGGCTGAAATGTACCCGACGGTCTCTGATTCTCAGCCTTTACCTGTTGGCACACCACACAGGTCTCGACGTACTTGGCTACCTCCCACTTCATATTAGACCACCAATAGTGCTTCAAATCCCTGTACATCTTAGTGCTTCTGGGATGCACAGACAACTCCTCATTCTTCGAGACGTACCACCCATCTCGAAACTTCAGAATCTCATCCTCCGAATAGCTGAGCTCAGTACTAGCATTGGCCTCCATACCTGCCTTTAGCCTACTGTACTCAGAGTCAGTCTCCTGGGCCTACCTAATCCTGTCCAGAATAGTCGGCCTCAACGACAAGGCCAAAAGAGTGGCCGCTAAGTCAGAAACTACCTCCAGGCCCACACTCTGCATCTTTGTCATCAACGCAATAGGCACTATCGAAGTTATGGCAGAAGTCGAAGCTGTCACTCGGCTCAAGACGTCTGCCACCACATTCGCCTTTCCCGGATGGTACTTGATCTCCACATCGTAATTCTTGACCAGTTCTAGTCATCTCCTTTGTCTCAAGTTCAGCTCATTCTCTGTGAAAATGTACTTCAAGCTCTGGTGGTCCGAGAAAATTTCGCACAACTGCCCATATAGGTAATGCCTCCAAATCTTGAGTACGAAGACAACTGCCGCCAGCTTCAAATCGTGAGTGGGATAATTCTGTTCATAAATCTTCAACTGCTTGAAGACATAGGCAATAACTCTCCCACTCTGCATCAAAACACACCCCAAACCATTCCTGGAGGGGTCAATAAATGCAGAACCTCTCCCCGTCCAAGGGTAGCGTCAGTATAGGAGCTGCAGTCAATCTCTGCTTTAATATCTAAAACTTGTCCTCACACTTGTCAGTCCATTCGTACTTTACATTTTTTCTGGTCAGGCGGGTCAAAGGAGCTGAAATCTTGGAGGACCCCTCAATGAAACTCTGATAGTATTCAGCTAACCCCAGAAAATTGCGTATCTCACTAGCACTCATCGGTTGCGGTCACTCCTTCACAGCCTGAACTTTCACTGGATCAACTAAAATGCCCTCAGAGGAGATAACATGTCTTAATAAGTGGATCCTGTCCAGCCAAAACTCGCACTTAGAGAACTTAGCATACAATCGATGCTGGATCAACGTAGTGAGTACAATCCTCAAGTACTCTCTATGCTCCTCCTCACTCCGCGAGTAATACAGGATGTCGTCGATGAACACTATCACGAATCTATCAAAATGCTACTTGAATACTCGGTTCATCAGATCTATGAAGGCTGCCGGGGCATTGGTTAGCCCGAATGACATCACCAAAAACTCGTAGTGTCCATACCTCGTACGGAAGGTAGTTTTCGGGATGTCTTTCTTCCTAACCTTCAACTGGTAGTAACCGGACCTCAAATCAATCTTAGAGAACACCCGTGCACTCTGCAACTGGTCAAACAAATCATCTATCCTCAGTAGCGGGTACCTGTTCTTCATGGTCAACTTATTCAGCTTCCGGTAATCCACACACATACGTAGCGACCCATCCTTCTTCTTGACAAATAATACCGGCACACCCCAAGGCGAAAAGCTAGGGCGTATGAAGCCCTTATCTGTTAACTCCTCGAGTTGCACCTTCAACTCCTTCAGCTCTGGAGGTGCTAACCTATACGGGTTCTTGCACACTAGCTCAGCTCTAAGGTACACATCAATGACGAACTCGATCTCCCGGTCAGGGGGTAGACCAGGCAGATCCTTTAGAAACACCTTCGGAAACGCCTACACCGCAGAAACATCCTGAAACTGAACCCCACCCTGTAACTGTACATCCACTGCACTGGCCAAGAAACTCATACATCCACCACATAACAACTGCTGGGCTCTCAAACCAGACACAACTGGAATCCTGTTCAGACCTTTTCTTGCCCTGAATGAGTTGCTCTCTCCACTCGGAAGTCGAAAGTAAATCTTCCTGCAGTCTATCGTGGCAAAGTGTCTGAACAGCCAATCCATTACCAAAATCACTTCATACCCTTTCGTGTTGAGTATAATCAGATCTGCATATAGCTGCCTTCCTCCCACAGTCACCACATCCCCCCGAACCACCTGATCAAAATACAGCCTCTCCTAATGGCAACAGTACATCGTAAAACCATTCTGAGAAATTAGGCTCCAGGTTCGCCTTGACTACGAAGACAGTAGACACAAACGAGTGCGTAGCACCCATATCAACAAGTGTATAACCAGTCCTGCCTGAAATAAGAATGCTACCTGAAATGACTGATGACTGGGTCGCAGCATCTGGCTCAAAAAGAGCAAAGACCCTCGGTGCAACTCTCGCTGACGTCTTGCTCATAGCCGGACATCTGTTGACAAAATGTCTCACCTCATTGTAGTTGAAGCAACGGTTCTGACGCAGCTTCTGGCACTCTCTAGACATGTGGCTCTCCTCGCCACAGTTGTAGCACCGCCCTGAGCCCACTCTGCACTCACCAGGGTGACTCCATTGACACTTAGGGGACACTGAATACTGTCTTGACCCCTGCGGCCTCTTGTAGCTCCCTTGGCTACTAAAACTGTTACTAGGCCTCTTCAAGCCTTTCTGTAGGGACGCCCTCTCTACTCGACTACGGCAGTGACTCCCTGAACGATCTTCGTTACTGCTCCTTAGGTGCCTTTCTATAACTGGGAAGCTTCGTCTGAGCTTCCTCAATATCCAAAGTCTTCGCTACCACCTCTTTGTATGGTGTGTCTCGAGTCCTTGCAATCCACATGCCGATATAATATTTAGCTTCAGGCCCTGCACAAATTGGTGTATCTTATTATCATCAAGGCTCACCAAATGCCCGCGAATCACGACAAAGCCTCGAATTGTCGGACATACTCAGCCACGGGGTCTGTCTGCCTCAACTGTTCAAACTCCACCATTTTCCGTGTCCTGATAGAGTAGCTGAAATACTTACCAAAGAACACTGTCTTGAAGTTTTCCCAGGCCATGACCGCCACATCTCTCGTAGTAACTACTGTATCCCACCAATGGCTAGCATCCTTGGCTAGATAGAATGCCGCACTAGATACGTTGTCCTGAGCCTGCACTTTAGCATAACACATCATCCTCTCCATGCTCCGTATCCACTCCTCAGCACTGAGAGGATCCTGCGATGACCATCAAAAATCGGGGGTCTAAGTCTGTGCAGTCTATCACCCCCTCTAAGTCTGGGCACTAAACTGGCCCTAGTCGTCTCTGCTCATAAATCTCTCCAGGTGCTGAGACTGACGGTGGACTAACTCGGTAAGCTGCCGGACGGTGTCATCCATGTTGCCCACAGCTCTATGTACCTCCTGTCATGGTCGACCTCTTCCTCTAGCCTCTGCAGACATTTTCTACACCTAAAATATACAAACCTCACATTAGACTTAACAATAAAAAATTAAATCTAAAAACTTACACTTGGTGGAGCGCTCCCGTGTAGCGGCTGGCGGTGTTAGGTAATCCCCTGAACGACGTCGACCCCGTGGCTCTGATATCATAACTGTCACACCTCGAGAATCCACACGTTCCCGGAACGCATATTACTATTACACAATATGACATCAAGAATCTCGGCGTGAACTCACTCAATTTAACGCTACTTTTATTTTCAAATCATATTCAAAAGAACATTTGTAAGTATAAAATTTTCTGACTCGATTCGAAAACGACTCGCGCTCTGAAGAAAGAACACGTAAATCCTCAATGTAAGATACTCAACGGAAAAATACAATTTAATTTTTAAAGAAAACAACAAGACTTAAAAAAATTTCGGAAAGGAGTCCGGAACGCCCCTCGAGCGCCTCTCGGGTTCAGCGCTGTATGCTCGAGGTCCGGTGACGCGTGCCTGAAGCTCTACGCTGCACGCCCCCAACACGGCATAGCGCGCAAGCCTGAGACGGCCCCGTGCGCCCGCCTTACACGGCAACACTCCACCAACACTGCGCCGCATGCTCCACTGGCGCGCCCTCACTAAGGGAGTGGGAAGCCTTAAATTGTTGTTAGTTTATGCATAATAGGTTGGAATGTGACGGTTTGGTCAAGAAATTTGAGTATTTGGTCGAAGTTAAAGTTTCGGGTGTTTTAGTGCAAAAATTCGGTTATGTTTTGGGACTTTTAACGTAGTCACGGTTAATTATTTCAAATTCTGTTTTACTGTGTTAAATTAGATTGTTAGAAGAACGTTTGGCCGCTGGAATCGTTCGATTGCAATAATCGACGCAAAAGTTATGCGCGTCCAAAGTTTATGCCGATATTTGGCCGAACCGAATTAGTGATCCATTTTCGTTGGGATTTCATAGGTTTAGTTGGGAGATGTGATTTTTATCATGTTTAGTGAATTTTGATGCGAATGTTGATGCGAATGTTGATGAGTGATTGTTTGTGTCTAGGTTGAACCGAATTTTTGGTGAAGTCGTACACGGAAAAAGCTTAGGACGCCAGGTAAGTAGTGTATGCATGAGATTTGCCTAGGTGGGGCTACACCAAGGAACATTAGGAGTGTGTGGTTGATTGTGACGTGTGTGCGTATTGTTTGACATGCATCATGTTTTAAAAAGGGTACGAAAATGGTTTTGAGCATTGTTTTAGTAAGTGGTGGTGAGACGCGTGGCGGTGGTACCGCGGATCTTGCTCGAGGAGTGGGCCGGTGCGTAACCAACCACGAATTTTGCTCGGGGAGTGGGCCGGTTGGGCCGTCACGCAGCGTGTAATGTATTAACGGTGAGGATGATGGACAGTGGCGCAGCGGATTCTACTCGGGGAGTGGACCGGTGCATCACCAGTCGTGAATTTTGCTCGGGGAGTAGGCCGGTTGGGGTGTCGCAAAATGTTTGTGCGTGACAACAATGGCCCTATTGCTGGGGAGACCAAGACGATGGCGACGCATCAAGGTGTAGTGTGGCGCGAGATTCACCCTCACCTTGGTGTGGTTGCTGGGAGGTGGCGCGTGTGTGTAGCTTGTGGGCCTCATTGTTGGGAGTTCGGGACGGCGACAACATGTTAGGGTGTAGTGTGGCGCGAAGTTCACCCTCTCCTTAGCACGGCTGCACTACGCGTCACAGATCATGACAACATGAGTGTGAGTGTAGAGACTACATGTGATAGGATTGCATTGTCGATTTTACTTTCATATTGAACTACTTGCTAAGCATTTGGCTTATGTTGTGTGTTCAATGGTGTAGGTGCTGAGGTTTTTGCTGGTGAGATTCGAGAGCCCAGTCTTGAGCAGTAGGGCAATTGGCGGCGTGCGACCGAGGCACCGGATAGTGAACTATCAGGGCAACCCGACCCGTACAGGTTGTGAGCTTTTGTGAGGTGTTCTGTGGTTTCCTTGTGGTATTTTGGGGCCGTTTGGTTTTACATGATGTATAATGTGTAGACGTGGATTTTTCTTGATTTTTAGGTAGTTTTGAGGACGCGTGTGTATATTATATATGTATGAGCATTGTGTTGCTCTATACTGTAGATTTTCTTCATCGATAGTTGTTAAATTTATTTTTTTCCACTTTGTTTTTCCTGGGTGATTTTCTGGATGAATTTGGATGGTGTACTCTAGAATTTTCTGGTGAACTGTGTGCACGGTTAGAATTTTCTTGGGATGGCCAATTTTAGGTATTGCTCTGCCGAATTTTCGGGAGAAAAGGCGGGGAGTCGAGATGGTTTGGAAGAGGTTGGGGTGCGCGTAGCAAGGTGTGAAGAGAGTGGCAGTGTGCGCGAGAGCGTGGCGTGACCACAGGCGCGCGGGTCACGCGGCCCTCCAAGTGCGAGCGGGTCGCGCGGCGTCAGGCGAGAGTGGGAGAGCGGATGTGCAGCGTGGAGGCAGGATGCGTGGGGCATGCGGCGCTGTGGGCTTGCGCGCCGCGCCGAGGTGAGGGTGTGCGCGCGTCGGGCCAATCAAGGGGTGCGTGCAGGGCGCGCGGCGCCATGTTGAGGGCCTGCGGCACCACTGCTGGGGTGCACGCGGGGTGCTGTTGGGCGCACGGTGCCATGTTGGGGGCAAGCAGTGCCGAGCCTTGGGCGCGCAGCGTCGGGGCTCGGGCACATAGTGCCGGACCCGAGAAGCGCATGGGGCGCGTGTCGAGCTCCTTTCCTGAAACCGTGAGTCTTGTCAGTTTTTTGAAAACCCCTTTGAATTGTTCTTTTTCGCTGCGTATTTTATATCGAGGATTTACGTGTTCCCTCTTCGGGGCGCGAGTCGTTTTTCAAATCGAGTTCAAAATCTTTATACTTACAAATATTCTGTTGAATATAATTTGAAAATGAAAGTGGTATTAAATTAAGTGAGTTCGCGTTGAGTTTCTGAATGTCATATTGTGTAATAGTAGTGAGCGTACCGGGAGCCGTGTGGATTCTCGGAGTGTAACAGTTTATGGTATCAGAGCCACGGGGTCGACGTCGTTCAGAGGATTACCTAACACTGTCAGCCGCTGCACGAGAGCGCTCCACCAACTGTAAGTGTTTAGATTTAATGTTATTGTTAAGACTACTGTGGGTTTTGTATATTTTAAGGGTAGAAAATGTCTAAAGAGGCTAGAGGAAGAGGTTGACTACGACAGGAGGCGCATAGGGCTGTGGGCGACATGGATGACACCGTCCGGCAACTTACTAAGTTAGTGCACCGCCAGTCTCAGCAGCAGAAGAGATTTATGAGCAAAGACGACCAGGGCCAGTTTAGTGCCTAGAATTCGTCGGACAGAGGGGGTGATAGACTGCATAGACTTAGATCCCCGACTTTTGACGGATCATCTCCGGATCCTCTCAATGCTGAGGAGTGGATATGGAGGATGGAGAGCATGATGGGTCATGCTAAAGTAAAGGAGCAAGACAAAGTGTCTTGTGCGGCATTCTATCTGGTCAAGGATGCTAGCTGTCACACCCTTCTTCCCACAATGCATGAAGGCAAGGGCCAATTGGCCCAAAGGAGGGGAGGAGCTGGCCTACTCCTCGGGCGCGCGGCAGCACGAGGCGCGCGGCCCGCAATGGGCGCGCGGCAGATGGGCGCGTGGCCCACGATGACGCACAAGGTGCGCCGGCCATGAGGCAAATATAGGCCAAAGAGCAGATCCGTGAAGCTATGCAAGTAAGTGCTAAATTGGCTAAGTGTTGGGCAAGACATTTACTGAGCAGGCAGTTACAAGCACGCGGTGTGCACACGGGGCGCACGCGGCGCGCGGCTGGCGCACGCGGTGCGCGCAGCCGGGGCGTTACGCTCCAGCAGGGCGCTGCAGTTATGAGCGCGCGCAGTTGGCGCACACGGAGCGCACACGGACTGGACACGGCATGGGGATAGCCGTTGGGGAGTTACGGCAGGTGACATAGCCGTTGGTGCGCGGACATAGCCGTTGGTGACGCGTTACACCTCGGCAGCTAGCCGTTGGCGCGGGGCGTTACGAGCGCGCGCGGTACGCGGCAGGCACGCGGGACGGACACGGCGTGCCAGATGGGCGCTGGCGCAGGGCGC
>CM039522.1:3048358-3128035 GCA_022433055.1 Begonia peltatifolia
TTAGTTCTACTCAATTCCGCAAAGCACCAACGAGGAGGAAGGCTGGTCGAGTCGAGGACCCGGCGCCGCACATCCCGAAGGCAAAAATTCTTGGTGCGAATTTGGGGGTGTGACACTAGCCATTGGTGGGATACATTAGTGACTACGAGAAATGTGGGCGCAATGACCTAGGAGGAATTCAAGACAGTGTTCTTTGGTAAGTTTTTAGCCACTCTATCTGGACACAGAAGATGGTGGAGTTTGCGTAGCTGAGGCAGACATGCACCGTTGTTGAGTATGTCCGATAGTTCGAAGCCTTGTCGCGGTTTGTAGGGCATTTGGTAAGCGTTGATGAGAATAAGGTACATTAATTTGTACAGGGTTTGAAGCTAGATATTTATATGGGTATGCGGATTGTGGGGACTCGAGGCATGCCATACGAGGAGGTGATAGCGAATGCCTTGGATATTGAGGAGGTTATGATGAAGCTTCAAAGTTATAGAGAGGTACCTAAGGAGTAGCCTCGGAGATTGTTCAGGGAGTCACTGCCGCAGTCGAGTGGAGAGGGGGCGTCCCTGCAGAAAGTCCTGAAGAGACCTAGTAAAAGTTTTAGCAGCCAGGAGAGCAACAAGAGGCCGAAGGGGTCAGGACAGTATCCAGTGTGCCCTAAGTGTCAGAGGAGTCACCCTGGTGAGTGCAGAGTGGGCTCAGAGCGGTGCTATAACTATGGCGAGGTGGGCCACATGTCTAGAGAGTGCCAGAAGTCGCGTCAGAATCGTTGCTTCAACTGCAATGAGGTGGGACATTTTGTCAACAGATGCCTGGCTATGAGCAAGACGTTAGCGAGAGTTGCACCGAGGGTCTTTGCTCTTTTTAAGCCAGATGATGCTACTCAGTCATCAGTCATTTCAAGTAGCATTCTTATTTCAGGCAGGACTGGTTATACACTTGTTGATATGGGTGCTACGCACTCGTTTGTGTCTACCGCCTTTGTAGTCAAGGCGAACCTGGAGCCTAATTCCTCGGGACGATTTTAAGATGTACTACTGCTGTCAGGAGAACGGCTGTATTCTGATCAGGTGGTTCGAGGGAATGTGGTGACTGTGGGAGGAAGACAACTATATGCAGACCTGATCATACTCGACATGAAGGGGTATGAAGTGATTTTGGGAATGAATTGGCTGTTCAGACAGTTTGTCACAATAGACTGCAGGACCAGAGAGATTCACTTCCAACTTCCGAGTGGGGAGAGCTACTCATTCAGGGTGGGGAAAGGTCTGAGCAAGATTCTAGTTGTGTCTGCTTTGAGAGCCCAGCAGTTGTTACGTGGTGGATGTATAAGTTTATTGGCCAACGTAGTAGATGTACAGTTCAGCTTCAGGATGTTTCTGTAGTGCAGGAGTTTCCGGAGGTGTTTCTAGAGGATTTGTCTGGTCTTTCCCCTGACCGGGAGCTCGAGTTCGTCATTGATGTGTACCCTGGAGCTGAGCCAGTATGCAAGAACCCGTACAGGTTAGCACCTATAAAGCTAAAGGAGTTGAAGGTGCAGCTCGAGGAGTTGACAAATAAGGGCTTCATAAGCCCTAACTTTTCCCCTTGAGGTGCGCCGGTATTGTTTGTCAAGAAGAAGGACGGGTGCTTACGCATGTGTGTGGATTATCGAGAGCTGAATAAGTTGACCATGAAGAACAAGTACCCACTATCGAGAATAGATGATTTGTTTGACCAGTTGCAGGGTGCACGGGTGTTCTCTAAGATTGATTTGAGGTCCGGCTACTACCAATTAAAGGTTAGGGAGGAAGACATCCTGAAGGCTGACTTTCGTACGAGGTATGGACACTACGAGTTTTGGTGATGTCATTCGGGCTAACCAATGCCCTGGCAGCCTTCATAGATCTGATGAACCGAGTATTCAGGGAGCACTTGGATGAATTCGTGATAGTGTTCATCGACGACATCCTAATTTACTCGCGGAGTGAGGGAGGAGCATAGAGAGCACTTGAGGATTGTACTGACTACGTTGAGCCAGCATCGATTGTATGCTAAGTTATCTAAGTCTGAGTTTTGGCTGCCACCCGGGAAAGGCAAATGTGGTAGCAAACGCCTTGAGCCGAGTGACAGCTTCAACTTCTGCCATGACTTCGATAGTGTCTATTGACTTAATGACAGAGATGCAGATTTTGGGTATGGAGGTAGTTTCTGACTAATCAGCCACTCTTTCGGCCTTGTCGTTGAGGCTGACTATTCTTGACAGAATTAGGCAGGTCCAGGAGACTGATTTGGAGTGTAGCGAGCTGAAGGCGAGTATAGAGGCCAGTCCTAGTTCTGAACTCAGTTATTCGGAGGACGGAATTCTGAAATTTCGAAATAGGTGGTCGTTCCGAAGGTTAAAGAGCTGAGGAGGGACATCCTATCAGAGACTCATTCATCTTCTTTCTCTGTGTATCCTGGAAGTACCAAGATGTACTGGGATCTGAAGTAGCATTACTGGTGGCCTAATATGAAGCGAACAGTGGCTGAGTATGTTGAGACCTGTGTAGTGTGCCAGCAAGTAAAGGCGGAGCATCAGTGACCATCAGGTATGCTCCTACTGTTAGACCCTAATGCTCGATGCTCGGACATTGTGCAGCCTTGGATCATCGGGTTGACAAGGCAAAGAGAAATTAGCCGGTTAAGCAGGCAAGGGCCATATGGTGATATGGGGCACCAAAGGTGGGGTTGGCCACGCCATAAGACCAGACGTGGAACGAGTGGCGCGACAAGTTCAATCCAGACCGTGTTGAACCTAGTCAAGCTTAACTGAGGCGCTGGACGTGGGCAGTTCAGTGCAGCATGGCCGAGCAAGGTGCGGTGGTCATGGACGGTTATCTCATAGTTGTGGGCTAAACGTGGATGTGCTGGGAGTAGCACTACTGGGCGCAACTGTGCTGGATCGTGGGTGATCACCTCGCACACGATCAGCACTTCGTGGTGCGGCGACAAGCAAAGCCTCGGACAAGGCAGCGAGACAAGCGGGCATGTGCTTAAGACAAGACCCGGGTTTCTCGGGCGCTGTCCGAAGCGAGCGAGAAAGGCGGCCTAGCAGGCGGGCACGCTGGTGGCATCGTGCGGGGCGTGAGTGGCTACTGCGCGCACGACCCGCACTACTTGGTCAAGCGATGCGCTGACAACGGCAGTTGACGCACGACGTGGGCAGTTGGCGCACGCAAGATCTGCTGGATGTGGGCAGTCCAGCACGACCCGAGGCAACTGATGCACGATGTCACACCCCCAATTCTCGTACCTAGAATTTTTTGCCTTCTTGATGGGATGTGCGGCGCCAAGTCCCTGACTTGACCAGCCTTCCTCCTCTTTCGGTGCTTGCGGAACGAATTGCACAAGAGACAAGTGTTTACGGGAGCAAAACCTCCCAACCCTCTCTTCTATTCCAAATAAAAAGACTAGGACACTCACTCAAGGCACACCACAATAGCTAAGGAACTCCTTTGTCGGATACCTTTATCTTGGTGTCTCAAGAGGCTTATATACATCTCACGGCCGAGCCATATCTTTAATTGGACACTAAATGCCCATCGGATGCCCATCTTCAATGCTGGCCGCGCGCACTATGAATGCCCGCCGCGCGCCTGCTGCGCGCCGCATTGATGTCCGCCGCGCGCCATCAATGCTTGCTGCGTGCGTGCCATCAATGCATGCCGCATGCGCCAAGGCTCGGTCGCCAGCCTGCCCAGTGCGCCCTATCTGAAGGTAGCATCCCGCGCCCAGCGCCCATCTGGCACGCCGTGTCCGTCCCGCGTGCCTGCCGCGTACCGCGCGCGCTCGTAACGCCCCGCGCCAACGGCTAGCTGCCGAGGTGTAACGCCTCACCAACGGCTATGTCTGCGCGCCAACGGCTATGTCACCTGCCGTAACGCCCCAACGGCTATCCCCATGCCGTGTCCAGTCCGTGTCCGCTCCGTGAGCGCGAACTGCGCGCGCTCATAACTGCAGCGCCCTGCTGGAGCGTAACGCCCCGGCTGCGCGCACCGCGTGCGCTAGCCGCGCGCCGCGTGCGCCCCTTGTGCACACCGCGTGCTTGTAACTGCCTGCTCAGTAAATGTCCTGCCCAACACTTAGCCAATTTAGCACTTACTTGCATAGCTTCACGGATCTGCCCTTTGGCCCATGTCTGCTTTATGGCCTGCGCACCTTGTGCGTCTTTGTGGGCCGCGCGCCCATCGTGCGCTTCATGTCGCTGCGCACCCGAGGAGTAGCCCAGCTGCTCCTCTCCGTTGCGCCACTTGGCCCTAGCCTTTATGCACCATAGAAAATGTGGTGTAACACACGACATGGGCAGATGGCGAGCACATGTGGGGTCGAATGTGGGCAGTACAGCACTACGTGGCATAACTGACGGGCGGGACACTCAGCGACCGAGGAGGACGCCGAGTGGGCCAAGTGATGCGGCAGGCACACGATCAGCACAACGTGGCTGAGTGGCAAGTGGGGTGCTGAGTGGGCTGAGTGCTTGGCACACGATGCCGACACACGACGCAAACAGTTAGCACGATATGGGCGGTTGACTGCACACGAGCAGCACATAGTGGCCGAGAGGGCGCACTAATGGGCCAAGTGGGCGGACACTTGGCACGGGCAGATTAACTGAGCCTCATGGGTGGGCTTGTTAACTGTATTTTATAGGCTTTATAAATAGATGGCTTGCAAGACATTGAGACCACGAGTTGTGTGAGTCTTTTGTCATCGTACGACTTTGTGTTGTATGTTCCTTTCGTGAGTTATTGAAAGGTTGAGATTGGTTCTCGTAAATACGTTGTTCATCATTGTTTGAGTGGTTTTACACTTAGACATACTTGTGGGGTTGAGCTAAGGAGGGAGACTTGGTTGCCATCACGCGGCAAAAATTGGGGATCGATTTGACCGTGTGACACCTACCATTGCCTATACCAGAGTGGAAATGAGAGCGCATTTTTATAGATTTCGTGGTTGGACTACCAAAGACAACTAAGGGTCACGATGCGATCTGGGTGATCGTGTACAGGTTGACAAAGTCATCTCACTTCTTATCTGTGAGAATGACTTATACCATGGATTAGTTTGCCCAATTATATATTCAGGAGATAGTCAGGCTTCATGGGATTCCAGTGTCGATTATGTCAGACCGAGACCCCAGATTCACGTCTAAGTTTTGGAAAAGTCTGCATAAGGACATGGGTACCAGATTAGATTTCAGTATGGCTTTTCATCCTCAGACCTACAGGCAGTCAGAGCAGACCATAGGATATGCTCAGAGCCTGTGTATTGAAGTTTCAGGCAGCTTGAAGCAAATTCTTACCGTTAGTCGAGTTCTCATATAATAACAACTACCAGTCCACCATTGATATGGTACTGTATGTGGCTCTCTACGGGAGGAAATGCAGGTCGCCATTGTATTGGGATGAGGTTGGAGAGACTCGATTGATAGGTCCTGAGATTTTACAAGACACTATCGACAAGGTTGCCATGATACGGAAGAGGATTGAAGCAGCTCAGAGTCGACAGAAGAGTATGCAGATCAGAGGCGTCGAGAGTTAGAATTTAGTGAGGGCGACGAGCTATTTCTGAAGATCTCGTCGTTCAAAGGGGTGGTCAAATTCGGAAAGCGAGGAAAGCTCAACCCTCGATTTGTGGGGCCGTTCCCAATTGTCAAGAGGATTGGGAAGACTGCGTACCAGCTTCAGTTGCCCTCGTTGATGGATGTCATTCACGACGTCTTTCATGTTTCGATGCTGAGGAAGTGTATGCGGGATCATTCTCAGGTTGTGCCACTTCAAGATATAGAGATCCAGCCGACGCTGACTTACAAAGAAAAGCCTGTGAGAATTCTAGAGTCGGCCGTGAAGGTGTTGCACAATAAAGAAATCCCTTTGGTCAAGGTATTGTGGCACAATCATAGAGTGGATAAGACTACTTGGGAGCGGCGGGAGGACATGGAGCGCCAGTATCCCAACTTATTCGGTACATAATATTTGAGGACAAAATTCTTATAAGGTGGGGGGAGGGGGATGTAATAATCTAGAAATTTCCAGAATTGAAATTATTTTTCCCGTTAAAATTTTTTGGGAAGATTTTTAGCGGGAAATTTATTTTATGAAACTTGAAATTTAATTCGTAGAAGAATTTGTAAATTTTAAAGTCGGAAAGACGTGAATTTAACGAAGTTACAGACGGTTAAAATACGTGAGGGTGATTTAGTAATTTAATTTATTAAAAAAATAATTTAAACAACTAAATGACTTCGAAGAGAAGCCATTCGGCTGTTGATCGTAAGCACCCGAGAGAGAGTGACTAAGAGGGGCAAGAGAAATCGGGAGAGTGTAATCTGCCGGTGAGCGACGGGAGAGGGAGACGCGGTGTTCGGGTTTCTCCGGTGAGCTAAGGCGAAGCGCGACTCGATGTTTCCCGTGCTGAAGACTAAAGGTAAACTGCCCTCCCTTGTTACGGTTTCTACCAGCTAATTTTGGGAGTTTGGTTGCTTCCGAACTCCCGATTTGTTGAGCTCAATTTTTGAGATGTTGAGAGACTAGGGTGTGTGTGTGCTGAGGGCTCGGCATTTCCGCGCCAAATTCGGTCGAGAAAGAGCGATAATATCCCCTGCTCCTTCTCTGTTTTGGTGGCCGAGGGTGTGGTGTTGTCTGTGTTCCAGCCACAGTTAGTTTTGTCAAAATGTGGAGGGATTAGCAACAGGAGAAGGAGTAATCATTGGTGGGTTGTGGTGCTTTGATTTTGGGAAGAAAACCGTGAAGTTTGTGCTGTCATTCAGATTTTCTGAGTGGGAAGCTTTAAATTGTTGTTAGTTTATGTATAATAGGTTGGAATGTGGCGGTTTGGTGAAGAAATTTGTGGGATTGGGTCGAAGTTGAAGTTTCTGGTGTTTTAGTGCAAAATTTCGGTTCTGTTTTGGGACTTTTAACTTTGCTACGGTTAATTATTTCAAATTCTGTTTTAGTGGGTTAAATTAGATTGTTAGAGGAACGTTTGGCCAGTAGAATCATTCAATTCCGATAACCGACGCAAAAGTTATGCGCGTCTGAAGTTTAGGCCAGTTTTCGGCCGAACTGAATTAGTGATCCGTTTTAGTTGGGATTTCATGGGTTTAGTTGGGAGATGTGATTTTTAACATGTTTAGTGAATTTTGATGCGAATGTTGATGAGTGATTATTTATGTCCAGGTTGAACCAGATTTTTGATGAAATCGTGCACCGAGAAAGCTTAGAATGCCAGGTAAGTAGTGTATGCATGTGATTTGCCCAAGTGGGCCTACACCAAGGAACATTAATAGTGTGTGGTTGATTGTAACGTATGCGCGTATTATTTGACATACATTATGTTTTAAAAAGGGTACAAAAATGATTTTGAGCATTGTTTTGAGTAAGTGGTGGTGAGACGCGTGGTGGTGGTACCGCAGATCCTGCTCGGGGAGTGGGTTGGTGCGTAACCAACCGTGAATTTTGCTTGGGGTGTGGGCTGGCTGGGCCGTCACGCGGCGTGTATGTATTGACGGTGATAATAATGGACAGTGGCACCGTGGATCTTGCTCGGAGAGTGGGCCGGTGCATCACCAGTCGCGAATTCTGCTCGGGGAGTGAACCGGCTGGGCTGTCGTGAAATGTGTGTGTGTGACAACGGTGGCCTCGTTGCTGGGGAGATCGGGACGGTGGTGACGCATCAGGGTATAGTGTGGCGCGAGGTTCACCCTCACCGTGGTGTGGTTGCTGGGAGGTAGCGCGTGTGTATGGCATGTGGGCCTCGTTGCTGGAGAGTCCGAGACGGTGACGACGTGTTAGGGTGTAGCGTGGCACGAGGTTCACTTCACCCTGGCACGGCTGCACTACGCGTCACAGATCGTGACAACATGAGTGTGAGTGTAGAGATAGCATGTGATAAGATTGCATTGTCGGTTTTATGTTGTGTGTTCTATGGTGTAGGTGTTGAGGTTTCTGCTTGTGAGATTCGGGAGCCTAGTCTTGAGCAGTAGGTCAGTTGGCGGCGTGCGACAGAGGCAATAGACAATCGACTGTCAGGGCGACCCGACCCGTGGAGGTGGTTAGTTTTGGTGAAGTGTTCGGGGTTTTCTTTGTGGTATTTTGGGGACCGTTCGATTTTACATGATGTATAGTGTGTAGACATAGATTTTTCTTGATTTTTGGGTAGTTTTGAGGACGCGTGTGTATATTATTGTTGTTCTAAATTGTAGATTTTCTTCATCGATAGTTATTTGATTTATTTTCTTCCACTCTGTTTTTTCTGGGTGATTTTCTGGATGAATTTCGATGGTGTAATCTGGAATTTTCTAGTGAACTGTGTGCAAGGTTAGAATTTTCTTGGGATGGCCAGTTTTAGGCGTTACTCTGTCGAATTTTTTGGAGAAAAGTCTAACGTTGAGTAAGTAATGTGTTATGAGAAGTAAAATCGACAATGCAATCCTATCACATGCAGTCTCTACTCTCATGCTCATGTTATCATTATCTGTGACGTGTAGTGTAGCCGCACCAAGGTGAAAATGAACCTAGCGCCACACTACACCTTGACATGTCGCCACCGTCCCAGACTCTCTATCAACAAGCCCCACAAGCTACACACCCGCGTCACCACACAGCAACCACATCAGGGTGAGGGTGAAGCTCGCGCTACTCTATACCTTGATGCGTTGCCCCCGTCTCGGTCTCCCTACCAACGAGGCCACAGTTGTCACACACACCTACATCCGTAGCAGCCACGTTAGAGTGAGTATGAACCTCGCGCCACTCTACACCCAACACGTCGCCAACGTCCCGATCTCCCCAGCAACGAGGCCAGATCCACCCACACACACGTCATCCTCACCATCACATATCACAACACCCCATAATTTCAAAACCATACTCAAATTCGTTTTCGTACAATTTAAAAAAAAAAAAACATGATGCATGACAAAAGTAAACACACATCAACATGCAACAAATTTTATCATTCCATAGTGTAAGCCCACCTGGGCAAAGCACATAAATGCACTACTTACCTAGCGTCATAAGTTTTTCCCAGTGCACGACTTTACCAAAAATCTGGTTCACCTAAACATAAACAATCACTCATCAACATTCGCATCAAAATTCTCTAAACATGCTAAAAATCACATTACCCAACTAAATCCATAAAATTCCAACTAAAATGGGTCACTAATTCGGTTTGGCCGAAAACCGGCCTAAACTTCGGACGCGCATAACTTTTGCGTCGGGTATCGGAATCAAACGATTCAAGAGTCGAAACGCTCTTCTAGGAACCCAGTTTAACATACTAAAACGGATTTTAAGACAATAAGCCACAGCTAGGTGGAAAACACATAAAATTGAATCTGCTCTTCACTAACTTTTACATTTTCGGTTATTCAACAAAACTCTCTCAATTTCTCACCAATCTATCACATTCTACCATGAAACATAATCTGAACAAAAACTGGAGATTCCAAACACCAATAATTTGAATTGCAGAGTCAACATTCTCGAGTTTTCCTCCAAACCCGAGCACTTGGCCAATCAATGGTTAAACACCATTGATGCCCTTTCTAAACGCTCTAATTACACGCTCGAACTTCGGAAGTCCAGCTCAAAGCATACCGATTACAATCGGTCACCAAAACCGAGAGGAAACACAAGGGAAGGCTACCTGTTTTTCGATTGGGTCTAGCGCGGAAACGTCGAGCCACCAGCTGGCTTCAGTTAGTCCGAGTACCCTGCACACGGGCGTCTCTCTCTCAGCAGTCGGTCGTCGGCAGCTCCCTCTCCTGGTCTCTCTCTCGCTCTCTCAGTCCCTCTCTCTCTCAGATGCTCGGGAAGAACCAAACAGCTGAATGGCTTCCTCACGAAGCCGTTCAATTGTTTTATTATTATTTTAAATAATAAAATCAAATTACTAAATCGCTCTCCCGTGTTTTAATCGTCCGTATCTCCGTTAAATTCGCATCTTCAAGACTTCAAAATATACAAATTCTTCTACGGATTAAATTCCAAGTTTCATAAAATAAACTTCTCGCTAAAAACTTCTCGAAAATTTTAACAGAAAAATAATTTAAATTCTAGAACTTTCTGAGTTATTACGGTTATAGTGATTTATATGGCTGGGTGTAATGTCAGATAACCTGATGAAGAAATTCTAGAAGATCAACATCTATTAAATTGACGCCCACAATAGAAGGGACTTGCATGAAAATATTAAGTGACCCTAAATAATATCATCGTACATAGTGTGACAACTGTTGCCTAGTTTTGAATAGTACTCTAACTCGTCAAACACAACATAGGTTAAGCTGCCAATCTCATATGAACTGGCCAACACCACAAGTGAAAAATCTCCTAGCTACATTGAGGGAAACAAATCAGCACCTCGCACAATGTACACGCATAAAAACATTAGATATTGATAGCTGTATATTCATTCCCATTTTTTCTGAGTTGGCCAAAAGTGGATTAAATATTTTGCCAAGGAGGGTTTGTAAGAAACCTTTTAAAAGATATTGAATCTTGAATATGAATGTTGCATATACAGCCCCCCTCTTCTAATGATTAGCATAATTATGCAGTAACTGATATCCTATATAGGGCAGAACCTGTCATAAGATTCCAACTTTATCACGTGTTTTTGGTTTTAACCAACCGATTTAAAAATACGATGGACTTACCAACTCTTGTGTAGCATCTAGGTAAGTAACTCCTTTCACTTCTCGGGACAAAACTTGTTAATTTATGTCTGCACAAGGGGTACAACAAGCAAGTGTAGATATATAAATCTCAAGAAAGTTAAACCAAAATAGAGTCACCTTCTCTGATAGTTCTTCAAGTCAGATTCTTTCATCTGCAGCATGCTGAAAAAATGGCAACATCTAAATTTAATTCAGAGGGAGTGTAAAGTATCCAACTTTCTCAAGGTGATGAGCACAACATTGTCACAGCGAAGAATAAAACATTCTCAAGGTGAAAACGTAGAACTTGACGAAGGGAAAACAAAAATGGTAGAATAGGTCGGAACCAGAACTAGACTTGCAAAACTGGAGGTGCGAAACCAGGAGGTGCAGAACTGGAGATGCGAAACCAGAGGACGATGGGTGAGGATGGCAGAAAATTGTTCTTAATGTTAAAGAAGTTCGAAACCAGAATTGGACTCGCAAAGCTGGAGGCACGAAACCAAGAGGCCCAGAATTGGTGATGCGACACCAGAGGACGACGGGTGAGGATAGCAAAAATCGACGTTAAAGAAGTTGAAGGAGAATGAGAAGAGGGAGATGAAACCAACGAGGTCGGGGCTGAGGATTCAAAGGAACAACTTGGTGCGAAGGTATCCAGAATTAATTGTTTGAGAAAAATAATTTCTTTTGCTCTCGTACCAAATTTCATGTAGCAGCGAACTACAAAGAAAAAAAAGAGCAATTATAGAGAGGAAAAAGAAAAAAGAATAGCGTTGGAGAATAGACGGTGTGTTCATTTAATCAAAATATTCTTCAAAAAAGTCACCTCTTCCAAAATACAAGGTTGAACTTTAAATAGAAAAAAATGTGATATAACTCTAGAAGTTTGAAAGACGTAATTTTGACAATAAATAAATAAAAATAAAGTAAATAAGCTATTGTTCTACTAATGCAACTTCTTGATTTCTTCAAAGTTTTTGAGGTTGAATGAGACACATCGGGAGTGAGAATTAATGACATTCTTAGTCAAGAATGACACCCCAACACTCACTTCAATGAAAAGTTGAATGATACCAAACAACGATATTCAACATGTGATGGGGAATTGTATACAGTTGTGCAAGCTCTACGTTATTGGCATCACTACCTCAAGAATTTGTGCTTTATTTTGACCATAAAGCTTTACGGTATCTCAATTCTAAAAAATAGTTGAACTTTTGACATGGTTGTTGGATTGAGTATCTGCAAGCATATTCATTTGTACTGAAACACAAAAAGAATATGGAGAATCAAGCAGCTGATGCATTAAGTCGTCGCATATCTCTATTAAGTGCCATGAGTGCTAAAATCATCGACTTCAAAAGACTCAAAAAGGATTATGAGTCTTGCTCTAATTTTTAAGATATTGTCCTTACTTTAAAAAATGACCAATTCGAAGACAACAATGACTTTCATCTAAAGGATGGTATTAAAGCTTAATTAGTAGCACATTTCAACAGTCCCTCTCAAGATGGAGCGAAGATGTCAATCATGCCAAACTTGACTAGAAAATCTTCAAACACCTACTTGTAGAGCCCTTTTATGAGGACATCAGCTAGTTGTTCAAATATAGGAACATATGGCATACAAATCTCCCTTCTTTTGAGTCTTTATTTGATTAGATGACGATCAATCTCTACATGTTTTGTTCTGTTGTATTGCACTAACTTATGAACAATGTTAACGACTAACTTATTGTCACAAAATAGCTTTATTAGTTCATCAGTTTCGATCTTTAGTTCTTTTAGAATACGTCTAAATCAAAAAAACTTCACAAACTCCTTGAGCCATTGCTCTGAATTCAGCTTCCACACTGCTCTTGCCATAACATTTTTCTTTTTGCTCCTCCATGTCACAAGGTCGCCTCATACAAACGTGCAATAGGCTGATGTAGACCTTTAGCCAGTTTTAGGTCCTGCCTAATCTGCATCTATAAATACTTCAATCTGTTTGTTTTTATTTTTCCTAACATAATGCCCTTGCTAGGACTTTCTTTGAGGTAGTGGAGAATTCTGTAGACAATCATGAGGTGATTTTTAGTTGGACAATGCATGAGCTGACTTATTAAGCCAACGACAAATGCAATGTCAGGCCTCGTATGAACTAAGTAAATTAGTTTTCCAATCCGTTTTTGATATCTGACTTTATCCACAAGCGCCTTATTCTTTGACCGAGCTTCTAATTAGAATCAATAGGTGTTGAGGCAGGCTTGCATCCGAGTAGACCTGTCTCGTTGATTAGACCGAGCACATACTTCCTCTGGGATATAGAAATCTCATTCTTTGACTTTGCTACTTCCATACCTACGAAGAACTTGAGATTTTTCAAATTTTTAAGTTCAACTGATGAGCTAGAAGATTCTTCAATGATGCTAGCTCCATCTCATCGTTTCCGGTCACAACTATATCATCCACATACACAATTAGAATAACAGTTTTACCTCCTACATTGTGTTTATAGAATAGTGTATGATCTGATTGAGCTTGGGAATAGTCGTGCTCTTTGACAGCCGTTGCAAAACTCGCAAACCATGTACAAGGGAATTGGTTGAGGCCATATAAGAACTTCCTTAGTCGATAGACATTTCATGCAACACTCGCATTATCAAATTCTGGAAACACTTGCGTGAACACCTTTTCTTCTAAATCAACACTAAGAAATGCATTTTTAACATCAAACTGAAAAGGAGGTCAATCCAGATTACCATCTACTGAAAGTAAGACCCTGACAGTGTTGAATTTGGCAACTGGAGCAAATGTTTTCACGTAATCTAGGCCATAGGTTTGAGTAAACCCTATAGATACCAGCCTAGCTTTGTATCTTTCTATCGAATCATTTGAGTTATACTTAATTGTGAAAATCCACTTGCTGCTAACGAAGTGTTTTCCTTTGAAAGCTCTGTCATCTCCCAAGTTTCATTATTTTTCAAAGCTCTCATTTTTTCTAGGACAGTCTCTCTCCACGTTGGAACCCTTAGTGCTTCTTGTATCGTTTTTAAAATTTCATCATCAGTGATGCTATTGATGAAGGCTTTAAAACTAGGTGAGAGTTTATGATATGACACATGACACGCAATAGGATATTTGGTACACTCACGTACACCTTTTTTAAAAGTCATGGGTACACTAAGATCACTTTGGATTGACTCAGGGGTTGTAACATGCTTACTGTAGTAAAACTCTAGAGTTGGATCAAGGCGAAATGAAATAGAGTTGAGATTACTTGGATCAACACTTTGTTCAGATGATGGCACTGTTGGAGTAGGCAGTAGATCAATACGTTGTGTTTCTTTCCTTCTCGAGTAAACACGAAGTTCAAAGGTAAGAGCCAAATTACTCATAGCAAGTTCCACATTTGTTGTCTTTTTTTTATCATAGTTAAGAACAAGTGTAGGCATAACAATGGTTTCCTAAAACTTATATTCACTCGTTTCTCTATTCTCTCCATGAAGATAAGTTTTAAAAAACATGTTTATTTTCAAAGAATATGACATCCATGCTAACAAGTATTTTTCTTGAGCTCGTGTTAAAACATTTGTATCATTTTTTAGTAGGAGAGAAACTTAAGAAAACATATTTAGCTGCCCTAAGATCTAATTTATTTTGATTATGATCATAACTGTGAACAAAACTAATACAACAAAAAATTTTAGGTACTAAGTGAGTAAGAAATCTGTTGCAAGAAAAATATGATTGTAAAACTTTTAAGGGGAGTTGATAACATAGTACTTTGCTTGACATCCTATTAATTAGGTATGCAGCATTAAGTATGGCCTCTCCCCCAAAAACCTTTAGGTACATTCATAGAAAACATGAGAGCTCGAGTTACTTTTAATAAATGTCGATTTTTTTTTTAGCAATTTTGTTCTGTTGGAATGTATCAACACACGAACTATGGTGGATGATGCCTTGTTCTACAAGAAACTTACCAAGAATGTTGTTAAAATATTATCTCTGATTATCAAGTCTAAAAAATTGAATTTGAAACTGAAATTGAGTTTTAATTATGAAGTTTAAATTTTTTGAATGTTTCAGCAGCCTCAGATTTTTCTTTAAGAAGATAAATCCATGTGTTTCTTATATGATCATCAATAAAAGTAATAAATCATCTAGAGCCACCTAGATTTCTAACCCTAGACGATCCCCACATGTCACTATGAACAAGGATAAACAGATCGCCTATGTTTAGCAAATTGACAAATCTCACATTGAAAGGAACCAAAATATTTATTCTTAAATAAAACAGGAAATAAATGTTTCAAATAAACAAAATTAGAATGACCAAGTCTAGTACCATAACACAATTTCATTCTCTAAAGATAAAAAACTAGAGGAATATGGTTTTAGGATTTGTTTACTTGAGAAGCTATCTGAGGTAAAGTAGTAAAGACCACCGTTTTATTTAGCATTGTCAATCATCTTCCCTGAGCATTGGTCTTGAAAAACATAACCAGTAGACATAAATTTGATTAGTCAGTTAGAATCACAAGTTATTTTGCTAACAGAAAATAGGTTACAAAATAAGTTGGGCACATGAAGGACATTGTTTAAGATAACGGAAGGAGAGACAATGATAGAACATTTTCCAGCAATTATAGACATTGAACCCTCTACAATTTTGACTTTTTGATTTCCAGAATAAGGAAAATAAGTTGACAACATATAAAATCCTGTCATATGATCAGTGGTCCCTTGGATCAATGATCCAGTGGTCGGATTTATCTAATGTGACACAAAACCCTGCTGCATGAGTACCTTTTTATGCTAGGAAAGATGATGAATTAGATGAGGTATTAGTAGACTGATGTGAACTCTATAATCGATACAATTATTCTAACCTTTCCTTTTTTAAGAAAGAACAGGTGCTTAATATAAGTCCTGGAAGCCTCCTTTGTTATCGTGAGAGGATTTGTTGATTTGAGTGAAGTCAACAGACTTGCTATGTAACTTCCAACATTTAGCTTTAACTTGTCTGAGTTTATGACAGAACTCGTAAATAGGTAGATCTGAGCACTTAGGATACCTCTGAGTGGACTTATCTGACTTAGTGATAATAAATGTAGAGGTCTTTGCTGTAGAAGGAGTTGACTCATGGTCGAGCATCACAAGTTGACACTTTTTTCTCTTCGAATTTCAGCAAACACCTCACGAGTGATTAGAAGAGGATCTAGACCAAATATCCGTCCTCGCACCTCATCTAAGTCCTTGTTTAGGCCTACCAAAAAAATCAAATACCCTCTCTTTCTCGACTATTTTCTAAAATAAAGTACTGTCTTTTGCACAGTGTCACTTGTAATCACAGAATAAATCAACCTGTTTGCATAAAGTTTTGAGATCAATGTAATATTGTGTTACTCTTCTCTCCTTGTTTGGCATTTCTCAATTGAGTCTTTATCTCAAATAGTTGTCTTGCATTCCCAAAGTCAGAGTAGATCTCCTTTATAGCCACCCAAATATCATTCGTCATTGGAAGAAAGAGATAAATCCGAGCAATATCTAATTCCATTGAATTCACTAGCCAGGACATGACCATTGAGTTCTCAGTCTACCACATGTCATAGTTCTCACCTTCATCTTCAGGTTTCACTACAGACCCGGAAAGATAGTCAAATTTGCCATTTCCTTGAACGAAGAGTTTGACAGACTGAGACAATTGAAAAATGTTACCTCCATTTAATTTATAAGAGATAATAGTGAAATTGTGATTATAATTACTAGTGAAGCTGGTACCCAAATGCAGTTCTGCCATGAAGAACGAATTGAGACAAGACGCCTACAGCTAAATTGACAGAGGCAATGCTGGCTCATGCCTCTTACTTTCACTAGGCTAGTGTTCTCTGTTGTCGACCTCAGAAGATTTTGGGAACAAAAAAAAAATGATTCTTCGTTCTGTCCAAGGGCTAAAATATTGAAGCTTCAAACAATAAGCTGCCAAGAAAGAGGGCAGCCTTCTGCGCGACCAATAACAGAACAAAGACCACATGAAACGATGAGACGAAGATGACAAAGACCTTCAACCGACGACTTTTATGCGACCAGATGGAGAAAACGAGACCTACGGCTAAAGACTTCTGCGCGACCAGACGTAGAAATGCAATCGCGCGATGAGTAGCGCTCTTAACAGAGGAGTGCAACTTGGAGATGGCACACCAAGGAGAAGAGTGATTCTAGGCCAACAGCCTCAGAGCTTGTGCGGTATTCAACAAGGGATTGGAGTGACCTCGGTGTTCTCCACTTCCGTTAGACGGCGTTTAGGTTAAGGACAAGTCCTTTTCTTTTAAGAAACCTAGCTCTGTTACCATATTATACCTTAATTAGTAGAATATCTCAGCAGATGGTTATCCTTTTAAAACTAATAAGTTGTGCATTCCTCAAACCTCAATCAGAGAGTTCACCATTTGAGAAATTCATACAAAAGGATTAACTAATCATTTTGGGCATGATAAAACGATTGAAGAAATTGAGCATCAATTCTATTAGCCTAACTTGAAGAAAAACGTAGGCAAGATAGTCAGCACTTGCAGAATTTGTTAATTGGCTAAACAAAGATGTCAAACACACTTGTCTTTACACACCCCTCCTTGTCCTTACACACCCCTCCTTGTCCCTAATCGTCATTAAGAGGATGTTAGTATGGATTTTGTGCTAAGACTTCCCCGCACCAAAAAAAAAAAAGACTCCATTTTGGTCGTTATTGATCGTTTCTTAAAAATAGTCTACTTTATTACGTGTAATAAAACATCTGACGCATTTAAAGTAGCTCGCTTGTACTTCAATGAGATTGTCAAATTATATGATCTCCCTAAGATCATTGTTTTAGATAAGGATGTGCGTCATTTCTGGAGAACTCTATGAGACATGTTAGGTACAATACTAAAATTTTTTACTGCTTATCATCCTCAAACCGATAGTCAAATTGAAGTTATTAATCAAAGTTTTGGTAACTTGTTACAGTGTCTGGTCAAAGAAAATCTCAAAAATTGAGATTTGATTCTCCGCACTGCCTATATAGCATATAATAGATCCATGAACCGATTTATAGGTATGAGTACTTTTGAAGTTGTTCATGGATTTAAACCTAGGAACCCCTTAGACCTCCTCCATATGTCATCGCACACTAGTTTGTCTATGTCTGCCAAAAGTTTTGCACAACATTTTCATGATTTGCATATAGAGATTAATAAATAAATAAAAACTAGTAATACATCATATAAACTATGAGCTGATTCACACAAACGACAGATTGAATTTAATATTGGAGATTATGTTATGGTTCGAATTCATCATAAATAGCGTTCATCTAGATCGGATTCTAAATTACAAGCTCGTAGTGTTGGTCCTTTTAAAATTTTGAAACTAATTGACACACATGCATATGTCGTAGATCTCCCACATCATTTTGGTTATTATCATACTTTTAATGTTGAGGAATTAGTAGCTTATAAAAGCCATTTTAATTCGTTTGATGATCATTTTCTATCTCCATCTATCGATTTTGATCCCACATCTACTAACTCTGCTTCCCCAACATCTCATGTCACAACACATAAGGATAAAATTGATATTATTTTAGATAAATAGATTATATTTATTAATGAAGGTGATGTTCAACACTTCCTAGTCCGTTGGGTGGACGACCAGATAACGATTGTACGTGAATTTTCAAAAAGACACTTTAGCACTTGGACTCAGACCTATTGGGGCTCTTTCAAATTTATCAAGATCTTTCTTTGCCAGATTTTATAATAGTGCAGAAAGATTCTCAATCTAAACCTCTGGTCACACAAGTTTATGAACGTCGAAGGAAGGTCGCTTAACCATTTAACTTATGGTTAGTATATTGATCAGATTGCTGCTTTATGGTTCTATCAACTTGATGGAGTTGTTTCTCCTACTCTGAGAAAGTTAACGAGGACATCATTTAATATTCTTAGCCTTTCAAACTTCTGAAGTAATATCCCATATTTTTCTATTTAAAATTCAGTATTGTACCTTGAAAGAGAGGGTTTTTTGATTAAATGAAAACACTCTCTATTCTCCAACTCTATTTTTTTTCCTCTTTCCTCCATATAATTGCTCCTCTTTTCTTCCTAGTCCGCTGCTACATCAATCCAAGATACAAGTTAATTCAAAATGGAGATGTAATATTGACAGTTTTATACAAATGTTCCCCAGAAAAAATTAAACAATTATTTTTCATATTCTGATAGAATTTAAGTTGAACAAATATTTCATTTAAGAAACTACTACCCACCTGATTCAATCTCAAGTGCAAAATATGGCAGCATCAACCACTATATAACTAAGCGTAAGCAGTAAGCAGTATTTTGGACAAAAAACACTTAAAACATTGAATGACCTGATCATGGCTGCCGATACTTATCCAGCAACAACTGGAATGAATTTCTTATCTACCTGTTGGAGAATATTAGCCTTCTCAAAGAAATTCTTCTTAATGGAATTGGGAATTAAAGAATCACCAGCAAGACGTTGGAATCCTGATGATATATCAAGTGTTATTTTGTTTTGATTGCCGACGTTTTGAGGTTCCCCATTACCCTGCACAAAAAAGTAACATTAAGCAACATGTGAAAATTTTGGCAATTAAGTTGCTAATAATTAAAAGCTTATGTAGGTCTTTAAAACAAAGGAAAATGGAAGAGATTTCAAAATTCACTCAACTGAACCCCGCAGACAGTCTTTAATATGAGCTCTTCCACGACCCTGTGCACTGAATTGCGCACAGACTCTGGCAAGGGCTTAATCATCCCCATCCAGGATAAAACTGAAACAGCGATGGTAGTAATCAAAAGCACGTCAAACATGCTGATATGGAATAATGAATGAAACGATTATACAGTTAGGGAAAAAATGCCCGGCGTTGTTCAGTGAAAACGATCGAAACCCAAGGGAACACAACAGGACCGTACGAAGAAGCCGATAGAACTGAAAAAAATAATCTCACATTGAAAGTCACATTTCCATATAAAGAAAAACAACATTCAAATCCGAAAGGAATGGAGGAAAATACAACCAATCGAAGCAGGGCATGAAACGACAAAGAAGTTATAGACAGCGAACTCACTGGAAGACGAAAAGCCAGAATCAATACAGCTTTCTGAGATTCGACGGACATATCGGTGACCTCTAACAGCTGGGCTGGCTTAGCATAGAGGGGATTATCGCCGTCGCCGACTAGTTGCAGGGCGGACAATATATGTACAGAACTGCAGAAGACAGTTAATACAATTTTCAGTGAAGACAGAGGACTTGTCTCCTCATTTGTCTCCCTAATTTAATATTTGATTCCATTTTATGGACGGGCGTGATAGTTGAGCTCCGTTGTGGGTAGCAAGGGTTCAATTGATCCAGACCAAAATCAATGAATTGACTCTTTTGCCCTCAAGATCCAGAGATTATAACGGAACACCCTCATTCTTTGCCTCAAAAGAACGATGTGTTTATTGTTTGAACTATTTATTCACAGTTAAACAATGATTAATACATTTATTATCATAAAATATAAATAATTAATTAATTACATTAATTATATTTAATTGTACTAATTAACAAGCAATAATTATATTTAAAAAATAAATTTAAAAAATAAATATAATATTAATTTATCATAAAATATAAATAATTAATTAATTATATTAATTAACAAGTCAATAATTATATTTATAGAGTAAAATAAAAAAATAAATATAATATTATTTTTTTAAAAGACGAGTATTAACCCGTGCATAGGAGTTCTCACTCAAATATTTGAATTTTTTCAAACTTGTAAAGCTAATAAATTGAGTAATTCGTCTAATTTTAGTTAAGGTCAACCTAGAAATAAGGAGTCAAACTATTGAGTGGAGGCATGTTTTCCAAAATTTTCTTGAACAACTGCATAGTTAAAATTAACATTATAAGAGTTCTTTCTATTTATTTTCATTCCAATAAAATTTCATTAATAATATAAGAATAATCTTACGTTTATTCTTTTGTTCTACTTTTTAAAAAAATTTATTAACGTGTTAAATAATAATTGATATAAATAATGTAATAAATTATAAATAAATAATTTATTACATTAATTATATTTTGATTATATAATTATTATTTAACATATAAATAAATTTAAAAAAAAATAAAATAAGAGTAAATATAATATAATATCTTTAGCATGAGATGGCTTAATTAACCACTGCTGGTTATTTTTTCTAGTAAAGAGGGTTAAGTGGCAGAATGGTAGTTAATAGTAAAACCGAGGTTACTTCGAAGGCAAATAGTAATAAAATTTTGACGATACCAGATACGGGATTTGCGTTTGCAACAAATGAAGACCCCATAACCAACCAATCTATATAAGACCTTCCATTTTCCTATCCCTCGTTCTCCTCTCTCCCTCTCTCTCAAAACCCTAGTTACTGCTCCCCTGCACATCTCTTCTCCCTGTGTTGTTTCAGAGATCGGGTATTTACTTTACATGCATCTCATCAATTTCCTCATACGGCTTCCGATTGATCCTTCTTTTGGCATTGAATTATCAATACTGGCCTCTGGAACCCTTCTGATTTTGATATCTTTTTTGAATCGAGCTTGTGAGCATTGTAGATTTATTGTAATTCGGATTCAATTCCTTGTTTGCTATCTTAATTCACTGACATCTTAAGTATTTGGACGCCTTATGTCTTAGATGTTTGAATCTATCCGTGTTTGGTTAACAGTGTTTGATCACATGTTAATGCTCTGGACGCTTCTCGCACTTTCTAAATTATTTTGTTCTTGAATCAAATGTCGATGATTATTTGTGTTGGTACTGGTAGCCGATGGAAAAGGTTGTGTTGGTTCTTTATAGCTCTCAAAACTTCACTTCAGCTGGTTCAAAAGTAGAAAATTGTTTAACATGGGAAGCCAAGGACTGTAGGACTGTAAATTGATTATGATTACAATCTAATGTATTTCTCATCATTAACGATGATAAAAGCAAATAAATAAGCAGCTGATAAAATACAGTATAGAGTCATTTGTCATGCATTCTATTTGGATCAGTAAATTTTGGCCATTGAAGAGATACAAAACCTATTGAATACTGTTTGTGGGATTTAGTACACCGACAATTGTTTTAATGATTGTTTCATTGTTTCTGCAGATGATTTTGGCCATTGTTTCCTTGTGGAGATATATTCAGCATTTACATGTAATGCACATATTAAAATAGGAACAATGGAAGCGAAGAACTGTGGTGTCAACCACTTGGAGGCTGATGTCCTTTTACCTCCAAGGAAGCGTCTCCTGGCTGGATTGAAAAAACAGAGCACAGATAGTGATAGAATGCTACTCTTGTACTCTTTTTCACCTTCTTCACCATCGCCTCCTTCATCTTCTTCATCGTCTGATTGTTTCAATACACGACTCCGTAGTCTATTGAGCTCTCATTCAAACTCTAATCTGTCCCCTGATGGGATAGTGGAGGCTTCAAGATCAGCAGCTACAGCTGCTGTGAAGGCTGCAGAAGCTACTAGAGCAGCAGCTGAAGAGAAGGCTGCAATTGCTGCTAAAGCAGTGGCTGCTGCTAGAACCGCTTTGGATCTGGTTGCCTCTATTTCTGAGGAGGCCGTCACCCACGAAAGAAATCTAAAGAAGACCAAGCTGAAGAAGCACGTTCCTGTACAGCTCCTTTATAAAAAATACCAACCAATAGAGAATTGTAAGACAGATGAAGAACTAGCCCGGAAATTGCATCGAGCTATAAATAGCTCTCCAAGAATCTTACAGAATTCTCCGAGCAATGATTCCAAACGCAGTAAAAACAAGAAGCCTAGAACCTTTCCCGGGTCCGAGAAATCCAGGGTGAGCAGTGAGCGTGTATCAGTAGAGGGGAACCTCCCGTCTCAATGCCATGGTCATGCTGAAGTTGATGGTGCTGAATCTAAAAGCTATGAGAAGGAAGTCCCTACATTTAATGCAGCCGAAAAGGCTAGCTTATATGAAAATTCTCAGGATTCTGGAATGGACAATGGCGAAGCGGAAACAAGCCAGTCAAAAGAGAGAGGTTCTGAAGATATTGGTGCCACTGGTAAGAAGAGGGGAAGAGTGAAATTAAAAAAGCTACCCTTGACCATTAGTTCCTTTAGGGATCAGGCTACCGCCAGGGAAGAAATGAATATGGTTACCTCAAAATCAACTGAGAAAACCATGGAAGAACCTGGCTCTGATAATGGACCCACGTTTTCGGTGGACACACCAACGGATGGTGTTGTACCAATTGAGGCTACATCGATGTGGAAATGCCAGGATTTCAAAGCTCCACTTTGTGTCAAACATAATGTAATGCAGTCATAAACAATAATAATCCTACTTAGGTAGCACAAACAGGTGGTTATCAGAAATTGTTAGATGAGATAGGAATCTTGGTGTCTTTTTTTGTTTAATCATAGAAACGGGCATGATTCCACTGATCATTTTGCTCAACTTTTGTTCTGTAATTGGCATGGACTGACCGGATGTAAATTTAGATATTTGCTGTTTGCATTAAGTCTGTTGGGTATACTTGGAGTAAAAGCTGAAGGTGAAGGAATGCACTCTACAACGGCAAAGAGTTTGATTAGTCAATTAGTCGTGCGACTGTCCACAAGAAGCTGTCCAAAATTCCTCGTATTTGTAAAACATTCGCTTTATTTTTGTGGGTTCGAGGGTATGTCTTGGCTTATTTGATTTGAGATTATTTTTTTCTGGTTGGGAGCGCAAAAGAAAATTCCTCCCAAGAAATATTCTTTCTGAAGATTCTTCTTCACACTTACTATTCTCACTGACGGGCTATATGTAAGTGAGCTTAAATGGCGGCATGGGAGTCTGTAACAGATTCCAATTTCGATTTCAAATCTAGACCTAATCTACGATTTGCTATCCTAAAATCCCATAGAATCATACGGATACTGATTCCAAACCAATCAACAACAACAAATAAGATTTTTAGCCCTAAAAATAGGAGAAAAATCCAATTTAAACCTCCTTTTACCTCTGGAAATCCGATTTGGGATCGGATTTACAGATTTCTAGCTCTCCGATTGAATAGAGGTGCTCGGGAATGAGAAAAATCACACCAAAACTTCAAAGATCTCTCCTCTCTCTTGAGTTCTCTAAACCAGAGAATTATTATCCCTACTCCGACCTCCGACCTCCGACCTCCGACCACCTTCTCTAGTGAAGTCCCTCCCTCTCTGGCCAAGACCTCTTGCAACACTCCGACGAATATCCACCGGCAGCGTTCATTCCTCTGGCGTGCAGCAACTCTGACTACCAACACACTCCTTGGTGCTCTGTGTGCGCGTGACGAAGGAAAAGCGTAAGAAAGAAAACGCGAAGGAGAAGGAGGAAGTGGATTGAGTTTTTTTAAAAGCTGGGCTCGGTTCACTTAATTTGGTCTTGCCTAACCAAATCGAATAGGTCCAACCGAATCAAACTAGTCTAGCTACGCTGAACAGATCCAGCCGAACTAGATCCATTTCAACTGAACCAAACCCGAACAAAATTGAATCAAAATTGACCTGACAAGACTAGATCGCTTATGGACCACTAATTTTGACTCGAATTGACCCCAAAGCTGTTTGAATAGATCCAAATCCAACCTAAATCCATCCAACAATGTATCATTGTGGAATTTCTTCTTAAATTTTTCTGAAATAAATTTATTGAAGTGGATAATTAATATCAATTATTTTATTTATACAAGAAAAATTCTAAAAGTCAGTTTGAATTTATTCAATTCAACCCTAACCGTTCCAATAGCACTCAATTCAACCCTAACCGTTCCAATAGCAAACTGTGAAGAATTTCTGTCTAAATTATTTTGGGATAGATTTATTTAAGTGAGAATTTAAGAAAATTATTTTATTTAGGTAGAAAATTATTTAGAATCTTGGAAGTCTTGATAACCATATCATCTCGGAATTTAGGTAAGTGAAAATACTAAGTTTTCAATGTTTTGACTACTGCTCTAAATCACAAAATTTATGTTATTTTTTCTATATTTATTTTGTTATTCAATGATGATACTTGAACTGAACACACATGTTTAAATATTGACATAGTATCGCTTTAAATGATAAAAATAGTAGGACATCTTCTAGAATGTATGAATATGATGGAATTAATGGAAAATATGTAATAGCTACGCATGAATGACAATGAAATTACTAACTTTGAATAACAATAAGGTAGCTATGCCTAAATGATAATAAGATGACTTTAGCTTAACAAAAATAAGATGGTTATACTTGAACGATCATGAGATGGCTGCGCCTGAATGAAAATGAGATTTTTAAGCCTAAACAAAAATTAGATTGCTAAATCTGAACGAACGCTGGAAAAAGAGTTTCAACCAGTACGTAACCGTTAAATTAGGATTCGAGAACATATGATGTTAATTTGCACCTGCACGTGTTTTTTCTTACTGCGTTATTCTCATAATTTGCAATTTTGTGATGTTATGAATTTTTAATTGAGGATGAGATTACTTTGATCGAAAACTTTCTAAAATCAGATGAGCATACAAAAGAAGAAAATGTTTTTGGGTTAGAGAAATGAGCTTAATTTAGTATGTAGCAGTTTTTGATGATATTTCATATTCTTACATTAGTTTGAATTTTGAATAAATTATGTTAATTTTAACGTTAATAAAGTTTTATATGAATTATTGTATTAACTCTGTATTTATTTTGATTTCTAACCAAACATTTAATATTTTCTTTAATAGTAAAAAGATTTTCAAAAGTTTTAAAATTTAGGGTTTTCAACGATCGATTTTAAATCTAAATTGTCAATCAATTTGGTGATAAATTTTAGGATTTTCAAATTGGAAAAAAATAAAAGAGTATTTTTAAAATTTGGGGCATTACAGTTTGATATTATAGCAACTAGGTTTGTAAAATTGTTCTGTAGACTTATATTTATGCTCACATGCACCTTGAAGATTTTCGATCAGTAAATGTGTATTAAAATTTATATTTTGATAGCAACATGTTTGATAATTTTGTAAGTATATTTTAAAGTAACTATATAAGAATAGATTTTCTTATAATAAGTTTTTGTGATGTAGACTTATGGCCAATTATAGAGGAATTAAAAATGAACCGGATGTTGTTCTCAACCAAATAATGGATATGATCGAGATGCGAGCAAGACAAATTTAACAACCATCGTAGGCAGTTAATGTTGCAGCCCAAGAAGCTACTACCACAGCCCAAACAGTCAAATTTCTAAATAGGCTTTAACATGCTGATATTGATTTCGAAGATTGGATCCTCTAATTTTTAATGTCAACTTAGCAGATGTGGCAGCTACTAATGATTGGATCCGGACCATACCGAGATTTTTGAGCATGCAAAAAAATCTCCATGATGGTCCTGATCCAATCATTAGCAAAAATTTTAGAGGCAGAGAAAGTAGATTGCACATTCTCTATGTTCAAAATAGAGTCACGTTATTGGTGGGATTCTATAAAGGTGATGCATGGAGTCATCACTAATTTTAAAGCTTTTTTGTGAGAAGTATTTTATGGACTCTATGACGAATGTAAAGATGGAGGAATTTATAGTCCTAAAGCAAACATGAAGGTTAATTGATTATTTGAACAAGTTTGAGCAACTTTTCCGTTATGCCCTTTATGTAGATTGCAAAGAAGTTTCGAGATGAAGTGACTCATCCAAGGAACGAGAGCAGAGATATTAAGGATATCGATCTTATCACTTTCAAGGACTCTCCGTTTGCATTCAGGGGGAGAGAGGCACTATGTGCGGAGAAAGGTGAAAAGGAAGTCATCAAAGCTCAGGAGTTTAAAAGGAGGTATATCATGCAACTTAGGCCACCATGAATAAACCCCCACAACAACAATGGGTTAGATCTAAGTGACCAATGATCAGTGGACTTGTTGAATTATCTTTTAAATATGTCAAGAGAGTCCACGAAAATGCATAATATGCCCACGTGTTCTTCATACAAGAAGCCACATACTGGAGAATGTCCCGCTAAAACAATGGCTTGTTATAAGTGCGGTCAATAGAGACATTTTTGTTAAAGATTATCCAAAGAATGGTAGAGAGCAAACCAAGAGAGCTGCTAGAGTTTTCACCATGACTAAAGAGGATGCTGAAGGGATGCATTTGTGGTGACGAGTTTGGTTTTTATTTCTGGCATATCTTCTTGTATATTAATTGATTCTGGAGCTATAGATTCTTTTATATCTCTTGAACATGCTAAGAAGTTAGAAAGGAAAGTAGAATCTTTAGAATATAAAGTGAGAGTAGCTACATCTTTTGGTAAAGTTATGTCTGATGACACTATTATAGGAAAGTGCATTGTTTGTATTGAGGAGAACCATTTGGAGGCTAATTTAATTATATTTGACGATACATGATTATGATATTATTCTTGGAATTGATTGGCTTACCAAGCACTATCCGAATATTAATTTCGACAAAAAGATGATAAAATTTCAATTGCCTAAAGAAGAGTTATTCTTTTTCTACGGAGACTCTAAAGGTTTGAGAATTCTAACGATATCAACTATGTGAGCTTGAAGATTATTGAATTATGGATACATCGGATTTTTGGCTAGTGTTATATGTTGTGAACTTGAAGGAGCCATGACGTTGGATAATGTGTCGATAGTTCGTGATTTTTCATATATCTTTTTTGATGACTTGACGACTTTAGCACATGCGAGAGATGTGTAATTGAACATTGATATTTTACCTGGAACGACGCTGATCTCTAAAGCTTCTTATAGAATAAACCCAAGCAAATTAAAAGAGTTAAAGATTCAACTTGATGAGTTGTTAGAGAAATGTTGTGCAACCGATCTGTAACTGCTCAAACATTCGATGAAATTTTTTAACATACTTTCAAGTTTATATTTTGTGGGAGGATTGTATGATGAAGCCATCAAAGACATGAAATTATGTGGACAATACTTGGTGGACATTATTTTGTTGAGGCATATATTGAAGATCAAGCACACTTCGAAAGATTATTCAACTTTTCAAAAATCTGCATTCACATTGACCTTTGAGTAGTATTTGTAATATTTAGCAGCCTTAGTTATCTGTTTTGGAAACATAAGCTTAATGAATATTGTAGCTGACATCTCAAGGTTTTTATAATAGGTTGAATTGTGAAACTTGGACATTATTTGCTTGGCCATCGAGTTCAATTACAAAGAGGCTTTTTTCCAAGCCTAGAACCAATCAGAGTCAACCCTTCTTTTTGAGAAGATGTTAGCACTTTAATTTAGCTTATGTTTGTATTTTTATTTTGAATCTTTACTGAATATTAAGCTTTAATATTTAACGATGGGGACCATCGAGTGAGGAGAAGAGAGTCACATGGCAAGAGGAGACGAAAAAGTGAATGGTTTCCTCATTTGGCTGAGCATCCTATTTTCTCCCTTTTTCATTTTACCTCTTTTGCATTAGTCTTCTTCTTATCTTGTAAACCTGGTATTCATTCCACTCTTTTGGGCTGCTACCAGCAGCAAATGTTAAATGAAAATTTAAAATTATTTTCATCCAAGCCTTGAAGCTTCCAAATATCAAGCAACCGCATGTCCTCGTTGAGTAACATCCGATTGAGTTTATGTTTTCAGCTTCTACCTTTCTGAATGTAGTGGAATCTATTTTATTGCATCTTTTTTCTACCTCAATCCTCAATATAGAAATATTTAGTAAGGGCGTATCAAACTCTCTCCATAGCAAGTTAGAGTGCTCTTGTAATAACCCGGAAATTTCAATTTTTAATTTTTAATTTTCAGAATTTTTAGTTTAATCTCGGTCGGAGTTTTGAGAAATATTTCAACGGGAAAATTTAGATTATAAGACGCGGAGCCTACTTTTGCAATGGTTTTCAGAATTTAAAGTCGGGAGGTCGAGAAATTAACAAAATCACGGAAGATTAAAACACGTGAGGGCGGTTTTGTAATTTTGTAATTTATAAAAAAAAAAAATGAAATCGCCCGAATGGCTTCGGGAAGAAGCCATTCGGCCGATTTCTCCAGAGCACCCGAGTGCCGTGAGGAGGCGATCATGTGCGGAGCTGTGATCGACGGCCGACGAGCGTGGGTGCGAGGTGCGAGTGGCGAACAGGTGCTGCTGTCGCGACAAACCGAAGCCATTTGGTTTCAGCAGCTCGAGTTCCCAAGAGAGCCGAGAGAGAGACGCGGGAGAGGGGAGGAAAATCCTCGAGCTCTGATTCTTCGGCCGACGCAAGTGAGCGTGGGGGAGACCGCCGGGACTGAGTGTTTGGCTGTGCATTGCCCTCCCTTCGACCGAGCGCACAACAACGCAACGGTAAGTCCTTTCCTTTTGCTGCCCATCCCATTATTTTTGGTTTGGCCGAACTTAGTGTTCAGCCTGCTTTCGGAATTGATGGAATTTGGCCTCAAGTGGTAGTGTAGCGCGAGGATGATGCCGCGAGTTTAAGAAAACCGAAGGTGAGACCTGTCGGTTTCCTGTTTCGGCCAAGCTTAGTGCTCGGCCTCCTTGCATTTACAGTGAGCTTGGCCGAGAGATATGGATGAAATAGGGCTAGTTGTGTGTGGAAGTTTGTAATTGAAGTTTGAAATAAAAAATCAACCATTGTTTGTGTAGGGGCAGTTCCGTTTTTAACTATTTTGGCCTAGTTTTGGCTAATCATTTTAAATTCTGTTTTTGTGGGATAAATTAGGCTGTTAGAGGAACGTATGGCCGCTGGAATCGTTCGATTATGATATTCGACGCAAAAGTTATGCACGTCGGAAGTTTATGCGGGATTTTGGTTTAAATCAAATTAGTGACCGTTTTTTGTGGAAATTCGATGTGTGAGAGTAGCATAGCCATTTTGATGCATATAACTAGTTGGGAGTGAGTTTTGGTTGAAGGGAAGTGAAAATGTGAAATTTTAATAAAGGTGGCAGATTCAGTTTTTGGTGTTCTTCACCTGTCTGCGGCTTATCGTTTTAAAATCCGTCTTGGGATATTAAACTAGGTTCTTAAGGGGACGTTTAGCAACCCTGAATCACTCGATTCCGTTAACGGACGTAAAAGTTATGCGCATCCGAACTTTGGGCTAGTTTTCGGCCAAACCAAACCAATTGACCGTTTTAGTTGGAATTTCATGAGTGTAGTTAAGGAAGGTTATTTTTAGCTATTTGGTGAATTTTGAGATAAATACTGATGAGAGATTGGTTGTGTTTTAGGTTGAGACACTATTTGGCGAAGCTGTGCATCGAGCGAGATTAGGACGCAAGGTAAGTAGTGCATGCATGTGTTTTGCCCAAGTGGGCCTACACTGTAGAACTTTAGGGTTTATGTGATTGATTGTGGTGTGCGTGCGTATTGTTTGACATGCATCATAGTTTTAAAAATGGGAACAAAAATGATTTTTAACATGTTTTGATGTATGAAGTGAGACGTGTGGCGGTGGTACCGCGGATCCCGCTATTGTGCGGGTCGGTGCTTCACCAGTCGCGGATCCTACTCGAGGGGTGGGCCGGCTGGGCCGTCATGCAGCGTGAATGTGTTGACGGGGAGGATGTGGGCAGCGGTACCGCGGATCCTACTAGTGTGTGGGCCGGTGCAACATCAGTCGCGGATCCTACTCGAGGGGTGGGCCGGCTGAGCCGTCGCGAAACGTGTGTGTGCGGCAACTGTGGCCCCGTATTGGGGAGGCTGGGATGGGGGCGACGTGTCAGGGTGTAGAGTGGCGCGAGATACACCTTTACCCTGATGTGGTTGCCGTGTGGTGATGCGTGTGTGTAGCTTGTGGGCCTCGTTGCTGGGGAGTCCGGGACGGTGGCGACGTGTCAAGGTGTAGGGTGGCGTGAGGTACCTCCTTACCCTGGTACGGTTGCACTACGCGTCACAGATATGACCACATGAGTGTGAGTGTAGAGAATGCATGTGATAGGATTGCATTGTCGGCTTTTACTTTCATATCGCATTACTTACTGAGCGTTAGGCTTATGTTGTGTGTTCTATGGTGTAGGTGCTGACGATACTACGGGTGAGCCTCGAGTGCCTAGTCCAGAGGCGTAGGATGGTTGGCGGCGTGCGACCGTAGGACCGGATGACGGATTTTTGTTAGGGCGACCCGACCCGTGGAGTTGGTAGGTTGTGGCATGGTTGGTTTTCGAGGTTTTCTTCTTTTGTGATGATTATGTACAGTCGATGAGATGAGGTGTATATGTCTCAGTGTATAGGTATATGGAGTGCGTGTGATTTTGGTGACGTACACAGATATTTTTCATGTTAGAGTATGATATTACTCTATACTGGGAACTTTCTTCATTTGTATTTGATGAATTTTCGTTGTCTTCATACTCTGATTTGACTATGGTGATTTCTTTGGATGATGGATAGATAAACACTGTTAGTTTGGTGAGCTGTGTGCAGAGTTTTTAAATTTTGGGATAGTCAGTTTTTAGCCGTTACTCTGCCGAAATTTCGGGAGAGAGGTAGAGAGTCGAGGGAATATGGAATGGGTTGAGATGTGAGTAGTGAATCCTAAAGAAGGGTAGATGAGCGTGGGAGTGCGGCGTGATCGCAGGTGCACGGGGCACACGGCCCTGCGGGTGCTCGCGGATCGTCCGACGCCGAGTGAGGGCGTGCGCGCGGACGTGCTGTATAGTGGCAGAGTGCGTGGGGTACGCGGCACTGTAAGCGTGCGCGAGACATAGTGAGGTGTAGTTGGCACGTGCGGCACTGCGAGAGTGCGCGCGGGGTGTCAAAGTGGGGACGTGAGTGTGCGGTACCAGATTGTGTAGTTCGAGAGGGGCATTGGATTCTTTCCTAAGATTTCAAGTCTTACCGTTTTATCTTAAACTGTTTTAAATGGTTTTTCTTTTTCGCTGCGTATTTTTATATTAAGGACTTCGTGTTCCCTCTTCGGGACGCGAGTTGTTTTCGAATCGCGTCGAAAATTTTTCATACTCACAAATGTTCTTTTGAAAATGATTTGAAAATGAAAGGGGTAATAAATTGAGTGAGTTATATCAAGTGTTAGTGTGTCTGTAGTTGCACTGTAGCGCACCGGGAACGCGGGGTTTTTCCCGGGGTGTTACAGTTATGATATCAGAGCCACGAGGTCGACGTCGTTCAGAGGATTACCTAACACTGCCAGCCGCTGCACGGGAGCACTCCACCAACTGTAAGTGTTTAGATTTGAATTTATTGTAGTACCAATGTGAGTTTTATACTTTTGTTAAAGGTAGAAAATGTCAGGAGAGGCGAGAGGTAGAGGTAGAGGGCGGCCACGACGAGAGGCACCTCCTAGAGCTGTTGGCGACATGGATGATACCGTCCGGCAGCTTACCGAGTTGGTCCACTGTCAGTCTCAGCAGTTGGAGAGGTTTATGAGTAGGGAGGATCAGGGTCAGTCTAGCGCCCAGGGTTCGTCCGACAGAGGGGGTGATAGACTGCACAGACTTAGACCTCCAACCTTTGACGGATCATCTCCGGATCCTCTCAGTGCTGAGGAGTGGATACGGAGTATGGAGAGGATGATGAGTTTTGCCAAGGTAGAGGAGCAGGACAGAGTTTCTAGTGCGGCGTTCTATCTTGCCAAGGACGCGAGCCATTGGTGGGATACTGTGGTGGCCACGAGAGATGTGGGGGCCATGACCTGGGAGGAGTTCAGGTCGGTGTTTTTCGGCAAGTATTTCAGTCATTCAGTCAGGACGCAGAAGATGGTGGAGTTTGCACAGTTGAAGCAGACCGGCACTCTGGCTGAGTATGTGCGGCAATTCGAGGTCTTGTCGAGGTTTGCAAGACATTTGGTGAGCCTCGATGAGAATAAGGTACATCAGTTCGTGCAGGGCCTAAAGCCGGATATTTATATGGGCATGCGGATTGCGGGGATCCGGGGCATGCCGTACGAGGAGGTGGTGGCGAAGGCCCTTGACATTGAGGAGGCTCGGGCGAAGCTTCCTAGTTATCGGGAGGTACCCAGAGAGCAGCCTCGCAGATCATTCAAAGAGTCGCTGCCACAGGCCAGCGGGGAGGTGTCCGTGCAGAGAGGCCTAGTGACAGTTCTAGCAGCCAGGGGAGCACTAAGAGGCCGCAGGGGTCGGGGCAGTTTCCAATGTGCCCGAAATGTTAGAGGAGTCACCCGGGCGAGTGCAGGCCGGGCCCAGAGAGGTGTTACAACTATGGCGAGGTGGGCCACATGTCCAGAGAGTGTCAAAAGCCGCGTTAGAACCGCTGTTTCAACTGTAATGAGGTGGGACACTTTGCCAGCAGATGCCCAATGGCGAGCAGGTCGTCAGCCAGGGTTACACCGAGAGTCTTTGGCCTGTTTGAGCCAGATGATGCTGCCCAGCCATCAGTGATAGCAGGTAACATTTTTGTTTCTGGTGTGGCAGCTTATACTTTGATTGATACGGGCGCTACGCACTCGTTTGTGTCGACAGGCTTTGTGGTGAAGGCCAACTTGGAGTTCAGTCCAGCCGAGCGACATTATGATGTCACCTTGCCATCCAGGGAACATTTGTATTCATAACAGGTGGTGTGGGGTAATGTTGTGACAGTGGGGAGCAAGCAGTTATATGCCGAGCTAGTCATTCTCCATATGAGCGGTTATGAGGTGATCTTGGGAATGGACTGGCTGTTCAGACATCATGCGGAGAATGACATCAGGACCAGAGAGATTTATTTCCGGCCCCCAGGTGGGGAAAGCTACACATTTAAAGCAGGTAAGGGTCTTGCCAGGATTTCTGCTATATTTTCTCGTCAGACACCACGGATGTTGGGGATGGATTGTCAGGGATTTTTGGCAAGTGTTGGGGATGCGCAGTCACCGAGCGATGCTCGGATACAAGATATTCTTATTGTGCAGGAGTTCCCGGAGGTGTTCCGTGATGAACTGCCGGGGTTGCCCCCTGATAGGGAGATTGAATTCGAGATAGATATTTTCCCAAGTGCCGAGCCGGTGTGCAAGAACCCCTACAGATTAGCACCTACTGAGCTTAAGGAGCTGAAGGCTCAGTTGGAGGAGCTGACAGATAAAGGATTTATACGTCCCATTTTTTCACCCTGGGGAGCGCCAGTTCTATTCGTCAAAAAGAAGGACGGATCTCTACGTATGTGTATTGATTACCGGGAGCTGAATAAGTTGACGGTGAAGAATAGGTATCCATTGCCAAGGATTGACGATTTGTTTGATCAGCTGCAGGGTGCCCGAGTGTTTTCTAAGATCGACCTGAGGTCCGGCTATCATCAGTTAAAGGTGAAGGAGAGAGATGTACCGAAGACGGCTTTCAGGACGAGGTAGGGCATTTCGAGTTCTTGGTTATGTCTTTTGGGCTGACCAATGCCCCTGCAGCATTCATGGATCTGATGCACCGGGTGTTCAGGGAGTACCTGGACAAGTTTGTGATCGTGTTTATCGACGACATTCTGATCTACTCGCAGAGTGAGGAGGAGCACAGGGAGCACTTGAGGATTGTACTGACTATTTTGAGCCAGCATCAGCTGTATGCTAAGTTCTCAAAGTGCGAGTTTTGGTTGGACAAGATTTACTTCTTGGGGCATGTGATCTCCTCTGAGGGTATTTCAGTTGATCCGGGGAAGGTTCAGACTGTAAAGGAGTGGCCAAGGCCGACTAGTGCTAGCGAGATACGCAGTTTTATGGGGTTGGCGGGATATTATTGGAGATTCATTGAGGGGTTCTCTAAGATCTCGGCCCCTTTGACCCGGCTGACCAGGAAGAATGCAAAGTATGAATGGACCGACAGGTGTGAGGACAACTTCCAGACATTGAAGTAGAGGTTGACTATGGCTCCTGTACTGACGCTGCCCGTGGAAGGAGAGAAGTTCTGCATTTATTTCGATGCCTCCAGGATCGGTTTGAGGTGTGTTTTGATGCAGAGTGAGAGAGTCATTGCCTATGCTTCTAGGCAGTTGAAGGCTTACGAGCAGAATTATCCCACTCACGACTTGAAACTGGCGGCTGTTGTATTTGCACTCAAGATTTGGAGGCATTATCTGTATGGGCAGCAGTGCGAGATTTACTCGGACCATAAGAGCTTGAGGTACATTTTCACGCAGAAGGAGCTGAATTTGAGACAGAGATGATGGCTCGAGCTGGTCAAGGACTACGATGTGGAGATCAGGTACCACCCGGGGAAGGCGAATGTGGTGGCAGATGCTTTGAGTAGGGTGACAGCCTCGACTTCTGCCATGATGACGGTACAGCCTGTTGAGTTAGTGACAGAGATGCAGAGTTTTGGTCTGTAGGTAGTTTCTGATCTGGCAGCCACCTTTCTACCTTGTCGTTGAGGTCGATCATTCTGGACAGGATCAGGCAGACTCAGGAGGCTGATCCGGAGTGTAGCGAGCTGAAGGCGAGTATGGAGGCCAGGCCTGATTTTGAGTTCAGCTATTCAGAGGACGGGATTATGAAGTTTCGGGATAGCTGGTACGTCTCGAAGGAAGAGGAGTTGAGGGGAGATATATTATTAGAGGCCCATTCATCTTATTTCTCTGTGCATCCGGGAAGCACTAAGATGTACAGAGATTTGAAGCAGCACTATTGGTGGCCTAACATGAAACGAGCAGTGGCTGAGTATGTTGAGGCCTGCGTAGTCTGCCAGCAGGTGAAGGCGGAGCATCAACGACCGTCTGGGATGCTCCAACTATTGCCTATACCAGAGTGGAAGTGAGAGCGAATCACCATGGATTTTGTGGTTGGACTACCGAGGACTGCCAAGGGCCATGACGCGATTTGGGTGATTGTGGACAGGTTGACGAAGTCGTCTCACTTTTTGCCTGTGAGGATGACTTATACGATGGATCAGTTTGCCCAGTTGTATGTTCAGGAGATAGTCAAACTCCATGGGATTCCGGTGTCGATTGTTTCAGACCGAGACCCCAGGTTCACGTCTAAGTTTTGGAGGAGTCTGCATAAGGATATGGGCACCAGATTGGATTTCAGTACGGCCTTTCATCCTCAGACCGATGGGCAGTAGGAGTGGACTATACAGATTCTGGAGGATATGCTCAGGGCTTGTGTGTTGGAGTTTCAGGCGACTTGGAGTAAGTTTTTACCGCTAGTGGAGTTCTCGTTTAATAACAGTTTTCAGTCCACCATTGGTATGGCACCATACGAGGCCCTCTATGAAAGGAAGTGCAGGTCGCCATTATATTGGGATGAGGTTGGGGAGGCCCGATTGATAGGCCCTGAGATTTTGCAGCAGACTGTCGACAAGATTTCTGTGATACGGAAGAGAATTGAAGCGGCCCAGAGTCGACAAAAGAGTTATGCTGATCAGAGACGCCGAGAGTTGGAGTTTAATGAGGGCGATGAGGTTTTTCTGAAGGTCTCGCCGTTCAAGGGAGTGGTAAGGTTCGGAAAGCGGGAGAAGCTCAACCCTCGGTTTGTGGGACCATTCCCGATTGTCAAGCGGATTGGGAGAACTGCATATCAGCTTCAGTTGCCTGCGTCGATGGATGCCGTCCATGATATTTTTCATGTCTCGATGCTGAAGAAGTGTATGCGCGATCCCTCTCAGGTAGTGCCACAGCAGGATATAGAGATCCAGCGACGCTGTCGTACGAGGAAAAACCAGTGAGGATCTTAGAATCAGCTGTGAAGGTGCTGCGCAACAAGGAGATTCCGCTGGTCAAGGTGATGTAGCGCAACCATGGTGTAGAGGAGACTACTTGGGAGAGGCGTGATGACATAGAGCGGCAGTATCCCGGCTTATTCGGTACGTAAATTTTGGGGACAAAATTCTTATAAGGTAGGGGGGATGTAATAACCCGGAAATTTTGAATTTTAATTTTTAATTTCTAGAATTTTTAGTTTAATCTCGGTCGGCGTTTTGAGAAATATTTCAACGGGAAAATTTAGATTATAAGACGCGGAGCCTACTTTTGCGATGGTTTTCGAAATTTAAAGTCGGGAGGTCGAGAAATTAACGAAATCACGGAAGATTAAAACACGTGAGGGTGGTTTTGTAATTTTGTAATTTATAAAAAAAAAAAAATATGAAATCGCCCGAATGGCTTCGGGAAGAAGCCATTCGGCTGATTTCTCCAAAGCACCCGAGTGCCGTGAGGAGGTGATCGTGTGCGGAGCTGTGATCGACGGCCGACGAGCGTGGGTGCGAGGTGCGAGTTGCGAACAGGTGTTGCTGTCCCGACGAACTGAAGCCATTCGGTTTCAGCAGCTCGAGTTTCCGAGAGAGCCGAGAGAGAGACGCGGGAGAGGGGAGGAAAATCCTCAAGCTCTGATTCTTCGGCCGACGCTAGTGAGCGTGGGAGAGACCGCCGGGACTGAGTGTTCAGCTGTGCATTGCCCTCCCTTCGACCGAGCGCACAGCAATGCAACGGTAAGTCCTTTCCTTTTGCTGCCCATCCCATTATTTTTGGTTTGGCCGAGCTTAGTGCTCGGCCTGCTTCTGACATTGATGGAATTTGGTCGCAAGTGGTAGTGTAGTGCGAGGGTGATGCCGCGAGTTTAAGGAGACCGAAGATGAGCCCTGTCGGTTTCCTGTTTTGGCCGAGCTTAGTTCTCAGCCTCCTTGCATTTACAGTGAGCTTGGCCGAGAGATATGAACGAAATAGGGCTAGTTGTGTGTGGAAGTTTGTAAATTGAAGTTTGAAATCAAAAATCAACCATTGTTTGTGCAGGGGCAGTTCGGTTTTTAACTATTTTGGTCTAGTTTTGGCTAATATTTTTAAATTCTGTTTTTGTGGGATAAATTAGGCTGTTAGAGGAACGTATGACCGCTAGAATCGTTCGATTCCGATATCCGACGCAAAAATTATGCGCGTCGAAAGTTTATGCGGGATTTTGGTTTAAGTCAAATTAGTGACCGTTTTTCGTGGAAATTCGATGTGTGAGAGTAGCATAGCCATTTTGATGCATATAACTAGTTGGGAGTGAGTTTTGGTTGAAAGAAAGTGAAAATGTGAAATTTTAATAAAGGTGGTAGATTCGGTTTTTGGCATTCTTCGCCTGTTTGCGGCTTACCGTTTTAAAATCCGTCTTGAGATGTTGAATTAGGTTCCTAAGGGGACGTTTAGCCACTTGAATCACTCGATTCCGTTAACGGACGTAAAAGTTATGTGCATCCAAACTTTGGGCTAGTTTTCGGCCAAACCAAACCAATTGACCGTTTTAGTTGGAATTTCATGAGTGTAGTTAAGGAAGGTTATTTTTAGCTATTTGGTGAATTTTGAGATAAATACTGATGAGAGATTGGTTGTGTTTTAGGTTGAGACACTATTTGGCGAAGCTGTGCATCGAGCGAGTTTAGGACGCCAGGTAAGTAGTGCATGCATGTGTTTTGCCCAAGTGGGCCTACACTGTAGAACTTTAGGGTTTATGTGATTGATTGTGGTGTGCGTGCGTATTGTTTTACATGCATCATATTTTTAAAAAGGGGAACGAAAATGATTTTTAGCATGTTTTGATGTATGAGGTGAGACGTGTGGCGGTGGTACCGCGGATCCTGCTAGTGTGCGGGCCGGTGCTTCACCAGTCGCGGATCCTACTCGAGGGGTGGGCCGGCTGGGCCGTCATGCAGCGTGAATGTGTTGACGGGGAGGATGTGGGCAGCGGTACCGCGGATCCTACTAGTGTGTGGGCCGGTGCAACATCAGTCGCGGATCCTACTCGAGGGGTGGGCCGGCTGGGCCGTCGCGAAACGTGTGTGTGCGGCAACTGTGGCCCCGTGCTGGGGAGGCCAGGACGGGGGCGACGTGTCAGGGTGTAGAGTGGCGCGAGATACACTCTTACCCTGATATGGTTGCCGTGTGGTGATGCGTGTGTGTAGCTTGTGGGCCTCGTTGCTAGGGAGTCTGGGACGGTGGCGACATGTCAGGGTGTAGGGTGGCGTGAGGTACCTCCTTACCCTGGTACGACTGCACTACGCGTCACAGATGTGACCACCTGAGTGTGAGTGTAGAGACTGCATGTGATAGGATTGCATTGTCGGTTTTTACTTTCATATCGTATTACTTACTGAGCGTTAGGCTTATGTTGTGTGTTCTATGGTGTAGGTGCTGACGATACTGCGGGTGACCCTCGAGTGGCTAGTCCAGAGGCGTAGGATGGTTGGCGGCGTGTGACCGTAGCACCGGATGACGGATTTTTGTTAGGGCGACCCGACCCGTGGAATTGGTAGGTTGTGGCATGGTTGGTTTTGGAGGTTTTCTTCTTTTGTGATGATTATGTACAGTCGATGAGATGAGGTGTATATGTCTCAGTGTATAGGTATATGGAGTGCGTGTGATTTTGGTGACGTACGCAGATATTTTTCATGTTAGAGTATGATATTACTCTATACTGGGGACTTTCTTCATTTGTATTTAATGGATTTTCGTTGTCTACATACTCTGATTTGACTATGGTGATTTCTCTGGATGATGGATAGATAAACACTGTTAGTTTGGTGAGCTGTGTGCAGAGTTTTTAAATTTTGGGATAGTCAGTTTTTAGCCGTTACTTTGCCGAAATTTCGGGAGAGAGGTAGGGAGTCGAGGGAATATGGAATGAGTTGAGATGTGAGTAGTGAATCCTAAAGAAGGGTAGATGAGCGTGGGAGAGCGGCGTGATCGCAGGTACGCGGGGCACACGGCCCTGCGGGTGCTCACGGTCGTGCGGCGCCGAGTGAGGGCGTGCACGCGGACGTACTGTACAGTGGCAAGGTGCGTGGGGCACGCGGCGTTGTGAACGTGCACGAGACATAGTGACGTGTAGTTGGCACGTGCGGCACTGCGAGAGTGCGCGCGGGGTGTCAAAGTGGGGACGTGAGTGCGCGGTACCGGATTGTGTAGTTCGAGAGGGGCGTTGGAATCTTTCCTAAGATTCCAAGTCTTACCGTTTTATCTTAAACTGTTTTAAATGGTTTTTCTTTTTCGCTGCGTATTTTTATATTAAGAACTTCGTGTTCCCTCTTCGGGACGCGAGTTGTTTTCAAATCGAGTCGAAAATTTTTCATACTCACAAATGTTCTTTTGAAAATGAGTTGAAAATGAAAGGGGTAATAAATTGAGTGAGTTATGTCAAGTGTTAGTGTGTGTGTAGTGTGTAGTTGCATTGTAGCGCACCGGGAACGCGGGGTTTTTCCCGGGGTGTTACAGCTCTTAATCAAAGAGAGCCAAAGAACTGAGAAAGTGCAATCATATCACCTTCCGACTAACGAGCACCACCTCCTCCATAACTTTTTGTTTCCTTTTATTGAAGCCCCCGATTTTGGACATCATCATCCTCACTCATGCAGCTTTAACCTACCACAAGAATCGCTTCATTTCCTTTTCACACGAGAGAGTTGTGCCTCTCCAATCTTGACCATTTGTTTTAGGCCAGAGCAGTAACCCGAGCTCTGATGACCTTCTATATTTTTAGTACAACTTTTGTCCCATAGCGAATTAGAATTTATCAACATCCACGGCTAGAAGCTATTAAAATTTCAGCCTCAAAAGCCAAGTACAACTTGCATTATGGATGTTCAAAGTTACTATTTGTTTCAGTGAAGCAACACAAGTCTGTTTTTAATGTGACTAGAAATCTTCCCATTTTGAGGCACGCCAAGAAACAATTTGTTCAATCGAGCTTTTCACTCTAGGGAGTAGCGATTTTATTTGTTAAAAACAAGAATGAATCTATGAGGATGTGTATCGACTATCGAGAGCTCTATGAGGTTTCTAGTAAGAACAAATATCCACTGTCGAGGATTGACGATTTGTTTAATAAATTAAAAGTAGTGGCGTTTTTTTCAAAGATTGATATCAGATTTGGCTATCATCAGTTAAGAATTAAGGAGAATGTATTTAAGACGGAGTTTTGGACAAAATATGACCACTTTGAATTTTGAGTTATGTAGTTAGGATTGAGTAATGCAACAGTCGCATTTATGGATTTGATGAATCGGATTTTCAAAGAGTGTTTGGATGACTTCGTGATAGTTTTTAACGACGACATTCTTATATAGTCGAAAAGTAAGGAGGATCATTGAGAATACTTGATGATTATTCTATCAATGCTAAGACACAAACAATTGTAGAAAACATTCTCCAAGTGTGAATTCTAGATAGAGAAAGTGGCTTTTTTCGGCCACATTATTTCAAAAGAGGGTGTATAAGTGAATGTAGGAAAACTTGAAGCAACCAGTAAGTTGCTACAACCAAATAACACAGTTGAGATAAAAAGTTTTCTTGGTCTTGTAGATTATTATCGAAAATTTGTGGAAATTTTTAGAAGATTAGCCAACCCACTTACGAAGCTAACCAGGAAGGGTGCCAGGTATTTATGCAATGAAGAGTGCGAGCAAAGTTTTCTAAAGCTAAAGAAGAGAGTGATCTCGACATCTATACTTACTATACTGTCTGAATCGAAAAATATATGGTGTACAATGATGTTTCAAAGTATGGACTAAGATGTATTCTCATGCAAGAAGAAAAAGTTGTAACTTATGCCTCGAGCCAATTGAAGGATCACGAAAAAAAATATTAGACACATGATTTTAGCTAGTAGCGGGAGTTCATGGACTTAAAATTTGGAGACATTATCTTTATGGGAAGAGATGCAAAATTATATCGACCACAAAAGTTCGATGTATTTTCTTACTCAGAAGGATCTAAATATGAGACAACACATATGGTTGGAGTTGGTTAAAGATTATGACTGTGAAATTATTTATCATCGTGGAAAGACTAATGCTGTAACTGATGAACTAAGTAGGAGAGATTCATCACAAGTTTCATCGTTGCGGCTGATTCCAAGAAGGTTATCAAAGGAGATGCAGAAATCTGATATTGAAATTGTAACGATTACTTTAATTGAAAGATTTGCCGCTATGACGTTTCAGCGAAGTTTGCTTGAGCAAATAAAAGATAAACAACTTGGTGATGCATTTATTTACAAGAGGAAAGATGAATTAAAAGCTGGAAAAGTATATAAATTCTCCATATCCAATGACAAGATTATCCAATTCAAAAAGAGATGCTGTATACCAGACGATGCTAGATTAAAGAGGACTATATTGGAATAAGCACATTAAATCCCATACTCGGTATTGGTTCAACCAAAATGAATCGAGATTTGAAGTAGCATTATTAGGAGCGGGATTGAAAGTGGACATAGCTAAATTCGTCGAAAGATGTCTCACTTTTTAATGTGAACCTTGGATATTAAGAAATCTGGGACTTGTCAACAACGTATAATTAATTATAGGACTACCGTGTGATTCAAGAATATAGAAGAACTAGACTGATAAAACTTTGCCGATGAAACCATAGTTATTAAAATAATATATTGATCTGAACCACACTTGTTGCCTGAACCAAAGCTATCAAAAGTGATCTATCAAGTCAATGCTTGAGAAAGATCAAGTCGTTCACAAAGAATTTTAGAGAAAAATTCTCACAAATCTTTTAATTATCAAAAAGCTAATTTTTGTTTATCATCAAAACTCTAAAACAAAGTTTAATTCATATGTTTAAATAGGCAAAATAAGTAAAATATGAAGTAAAGAAACCTTAAAAACTAAAGGTTAGCCATTATTGGGTGCGCGCCAGGGCTTGCGAGGTGAGCAAGTGGCGTGAAAGTTGTGCTGGGCTGCGGGAAGTGCAGGCGTGGGTTAGCAGATGGGTCATGGGATGCGTAGGGCCTGCTAGGCATAGGATGCATGGACTTGGGCGTGAGGATGGGCCTGTACAACATGTTGGGTGCGCAGTCGTGCATATTGGGCTGTGCTGGGTGCATAATCGCGCAGCTCTTAAACACAGGGTATATCGTGGGGTGCCCACGGCGAGTTCGTGCAGTGTGTATGTAAGGAATGAATGCGGTGCGCACTCAGGTGGATGCTGGGTTCGGGTTGGGAGGGCACATTGCGCGCTCGTTGTGTTTCTTATTGTAGCCGCGCGTTGGCGAAAAGGCTGTGCACGGTGCACGCACTAGCAGGCTAAATGTTCTGCCATCTTGTCTCTTCATACATTATTTTTTCGTTTTTGCTTTCTCCCCCACACTTAGCATAATTATTGGTCTTTGCTTGGTGACACATTGGTTTACATCATCCCCTCCCACTTGAAGAAGATTTGTCCTCGAATCTTTTTTATTGATAGGAACCACAATTTGTTGTTTATTTATTACACCTTTAAATTGCAAAAAAGAAAACTCAACACTTGAACTAGAAAGCATTAGATCGTTAGTTAAGAAATAGTCTTCCTTGAATAATGGTACAAGTGCTCATTGCTTTGCTAACAACACACTTTTTCTCGCCATTATGCTTCTCTCTTTTTTGTTTATTGATTCTTCCCCCTTTTTGCATTCTTCGTACATTCTTTCTTGATCTTCGCAAACTTCTCATGGTTTTAGTGGTTTTAGGATTACCACTCCTTGTTTTGAGTAAAAGAATATTTGTTTTTTAATCTAATATATTGGACCTTTCTATAAAATTATCAAGGTTTTCCTTATAAAATATGTGGGACATTCACTTGTGCTACATCACATAGGATTTAATCTTTGTATTTTCCAATCGAGAGTGCTAATTTTACTTGCCGAGTCACTTTGATTTCTCCATAATTACTCAACCATTGGAGTTTATAAAGCTTTGGATGTCTCTTTGTTTCTAGACCCAATTTTTCTACCATCAAAGTACTAGCAACATTAGTGCAACTTCCCCTATCAATAGTCAAAATAAATATCTTATTATTCACGTGACATCTACTATGAAAAATATGCTACCTTTGCACATTGTCTCCATTTTCCTTTGGTTGGGTCTTTAAAGCTCTCATTGTAACCAACAAGTCACCTTTCACAAGTTACTTTAGAGCTCTCATTGTAGCAACTCCTTTGTGTCAACGTAGTGTTGTAAATCTGCTACATTTGCGATGTCTCAGTTTAAGCCTCCAATGAACTAAGTTATTGTAGCTTCTACATCTTCCTCCACATTAGCCCTCAACATGGCTATTTCCATCCCCTTTCTCTTTCCTCACTAATTCTTCCAAGCCTATTCTCTTGGCTGTGATTTTGCTGTATAGTAGATAAGGACAGTGAGAATCTCATTAATCCATTCATGCATGTCACTAATTAGATGACGAGGTATTTGGCTACCTTAAGAGAGTTATAGTTACTCCCACCATTTACTTGTGCTTGGTTGAATTTTTTCACTTTGACATTCAGAGCACTGGGCAAAAATTACATTGCGTGAGCATCTGCAAGGACCATTGCAATGCTTAATTGTTAGATTCCTTTTGTTTGTACTAGTTCTGAGTCGACTATTCAATTCCCAGGGAAGGCCCATAAAGGAGGTGCTCCCACTCCATCCTTCGGCCGGCCCGCGGCGACTCCTCTCCCCTTGGGAGCAGCTTCAGTAGTCCATCGATTATTGATGGATTCAAGATGGGGACCCCAAAGCTAATCCATTTACCGAGGTTACGAATCCATTTTGCTGATTTCTCTTACCTATATTGTTCCATTGACTAGAGGTTATTCAATTTGAAGACTTGATGCAGTTATAGGTACGATCGAGCATGAGATGTACTCGGTCTTCCAGGTTTTCAATGGCCACTGAGGAAGTACCAGACACCGCGCGATGTGCAATGCTCTTCTTGTCATTGGACCCTACCTCTAGTTGAACCGTTTGTAAGATGAGCAAGCTATTAAACAGAAAAGATAACTCTTCATGAGGTCCCCGACAATGTCTTCGAATTCCCTAACATTGTCGCCAACCACCACATCCTGGTATAGGAGTTTTAACTTGATTCTCTTTTAGTGCTCGCACACGAAGCTCTATTAGACGTTATTGCCCTATCTCTTAGGAACAAATAACCCATATGCAAGTGTTGTTTACATGGAACTTTTCCCTTTTCGACTTTCAAAGTTCTCATTTGAATATTTGACACTACCATCAAGATCTACACCGATGGCAGCTCCGTCCACGGTCATGCCTCAGGTTTTGCAGCGATTGTCGTGCTCACCTTCTCATCGGGGCCTGGTACTTGCCCCGACAACCAAGTATGTCGAGAGCTTCAGCACCATCCATTTTCAAGGCTAGTTGATTTGGTAGGTGAGTTGTGACACACTCTTTAGTGGATTTCGATTTCCATGAAAATCGTTTTGTTGGATTAGTCGACCAACCCTTTGTGGGGTCTAGGTTAGCACGTATTTTGGCACCATTAGCTAGCTTTCGGTTTATATTTTATTGCTAGTTCTGCTTACCAAAAATGGCCCACTTGGAGCTCTCGATTTGGTGGTGCGGCTTAATGAAGTAGCTGCATCATCCTACCGATTTAAAGTTTGAGAATAGGTTAAGAGCATTGCACCGACGATGCCTCTAATAAATAGCTTTACCATATAAAACTTAACCATGGGCTCAAGCTATTTTGAGGGAAACTTTGGAAGGAACAAACTACTAGTTGATTTGATTAATCTTTCGTCCCTATACCCAAGTCACGCGAACGATTTGCACGTCAGTATCGCTGTGGGACTCCAACAGAGTTTCCTCTGGCTCTGCCTTACTTTGGAAGAGTTTACCTAGTTAGAGTCTTTGGTTCGTGTTTCAAGATGGGCCTAATAGCTAGCCGACACGTCGACGCCTAGAGCGTGTTGAGTCGATTGTCAGACCGGCTACATGTCATTCCACATCCGACCAGAATGCACCGCTAAACCCCCATTCACTTCTCTCCTTACAATTTCAAGTACTCTTTGACTTTCTTCTCAAAGTTCTTTTCATCTTTCCCTGGCGGTACTTGTTTGCTATCGGTCTCTCACCAATATTCAGCCTTCTATGGAATTTATCGCCCTATTTAACCTACATTCCCAAACAACTCAACTCGTAGACAGCGCCTCGTGTTGCAATAGGGTCCAGGTATGATGGGGCTCTCACCCTCTTTGACACCCCCTTCCAAGGGACTTAAGTCCGATCCGCCATGGCTGATTCTTAAGCTAGGCTATTCTCAGTTCGCTCACCGTTACTAAGGGAATTCTTGTAAGTGTTTTTTCATCTGCTTATTTATATGCTTAAACCCAGTGGATTATCTCTCTTGCCTGGGGGTGCCTTTAATGACATCTTGTCACTAGTGTTGTCCAACAAGTTGACGCATTAGGGTCATCGAGGAGTTCCCAAACATGCCCCTCGCAAGAGCAATGCAATTAGTCAAGGACATGGTAACCATCGTCAATCATGCCACATGATGCCAATGGCTTAAATTTAAACCAACGTGCAGTTGCCTACATAGGAGAGCCAGCGTCGCCACCCAACAAACCAAAGGCCAACCAAAACCTAATGAAGCAGAACGAGTCTACTTCGATTGAGAAATTGATCTTGGTTTTTTTTTTTTGTGCAAGGGGCTATGATCTGTGATGCCAAGGCAGATGTGCCTTTGGCTAGAAGCTTCGGGAGCAACTTGCACTAAAAAAAATCTATAGTTTGCAAGATTCTACTATTCACACCAAGGATCGCATTTCACTACATTCTTCATTGATGCGAGAGCCGAGATATTTGTTGTTGAGAGTTGTTTGATATGATCAAGTTCGCAAGAATCTTGCATCCTAAAATCGGGGTAGAGGAGCCACGTTTTAAGTTCAAGATTCATTGATGCGACTCACAACGAGGTTAGTAAAGGAGCGCAAGGCGTGCGACGCAGGGTGCGCGCAAGCGTGGGCCATAGCACCGATGCACCTCACACTGTTTCTGTATGCAGCGGGACGTTGGTAAACTAGTTTATGGGTTGTTCTGCATTTTGTAGGAATGGACAATGATCTTTTTGGAGGTTCACCAACAGAAACCTTTTTACAACTTCTCCTTCCTCTAAATGATAAGGTTTAGTAGACTTCTGACGATGTGACAATCGGGGAACCGCACGCGTCGCTACAATTTGAACACTTCACTGGACCATTAAATCGGTAGGTGCGACAGGAAGTGTGTACAAAGGGGAAGGACATAGTTAAAGGAAGTTGATGACTCGCGCTTAATTGAAATTCCTCGTTTATGACTAATAACTGCCATGATCTATGCTCATCACAATGAAACTTCAAAGATTATTCGGGCCTATTGACCAAGGCTATATACTCGTTGAATACATCAATGTAGCGCGTGCAGTGTAGAACTTTTAAAGGCATGACAAACTTGTTATTGCCTCAAACTTCCTTAGCATAAGCAGCCATAGTCCCTATAAGAAGCTGGTTGTGAAGGGTCACCTCCGCATATTTAGTTAGAAAGTTGTGGTCTCGTTCATTAACGGAATTCACCAGATAAATCGTTCTATTAACTAAGAATGGCCATGCACCACCACCCATAGAATCAAGAAAGAGCTCTCAATATTTCAATCTTTACTATGTCTGGTCTTGGTACGTTTCCCCGCGTTGAGTCAAATTAAGTCGCAGGCTTCACTTCTGGTGGTGCCCTTCTGTCATTTCTTTTAAGTTTCAACCTTGCGACCATACTCTACTTGGAACCCAAAGACTTTGATTTCTGAAAAGGTGCCAACTATGGCCTATAAGCAACATTCACCAATCCATAGTCGACATTGTTTATGGTTGAGACTATGACGGTATTTGATCGTCTTTGAACCCCCAACTTTCATTCTTGATTAGTGAAAACATCCTTAGCAAATGCTTTCGCAATTGTTTGTCTTTTATAAATTGAATTTCACCTCTGACTATGAAATGAATGCTCCCGACTGTCCCTGTTAATCATTACTCTGATTCTAAAGGCCAACATAACAGGATCAAAATCTGATGATGTTATCCCTTGCTAATGCATACAGATTGAAAACTTGCTTTGATCACTCTAATTTATCCAAAGTAATAGTTTTGGAGAAATGACTTGGCCAATTAAGGCTAAGAACACATCGCTGGCAGAAAGGACGCGATTGACGGTGCACACTTTGAGGCAAACCGATAGACATATCTTAAGATCCTACAAGTTTTTTAACTACGACTTAAATATACACAATTGAAGTTGGAATTACCGCAGCTACTGGCACTAGACTTGCTTTCCAATGGACCCTCTTTATTCAAAATTCGCATACGCAAGATCTTTGTCATCATGTGTGAACCATTTTCATCCGTGTGTATCTTCTTTAGATATACTTACTTTGTTTCTAAAACATATCGTATTCAATGATAGCTAATAACTATGTGTTTTAAATTTGAATTAAAGATAGCACTTTGAGTATCATAATACATGATACACTTATCTTCTCTATGAAAGATGAAATATCTTTACAAGTTTTTATAACTGCAATAAACTAAGGTTATGTTGTAGTTAATGCAATTAACTTTTGCCGCTTAGATCTGCCTCTTCAAATATAACCAAATACTCAAATGTTAACCTTCTGAAGTCAATATCTCTAGCAATGTCTGCATCAGTATAGCTTACTAATGAAAGTTTTTTACTTTCAAAACACAAATTGAATGAAGAATTTCCTCTAATATACTTAAGAATCCACTTCAATGTATTCCAATACTCCTGCTTGGATTTCATAGAAATTGACTAAGTAATCCAATAGAATGTGAAATATCAAGTCTTGTACAAATCATAATATACATCAAATTGCCAATTGCTGATGCATATGAATTCTTTGCATTTCTCCTCTTACTTCTTCAGTGGAAGGACTTTGTTTGTAAGTAAACTTGAAATATTTAACAAGTGCAGTACTAACTGACGTTGCCTTATACATATAGAATCTGCTGAGAAGTTTCTTGATATATTTATTTTGTGGTAGCCACAATTTTTCATTTTTCGTATCGTGAGTGATACTTATCTAAGTACTTATTTATCTGGTTTTAAGTCTTTAATGACAAAAAACTTGTTAAGCTCTTTTTTTTCAAATTAACAAGTTTTTCTTTGTCTGGGTTCACAATAAATATGTCATCGACATAAAGTAGGAGAATTATTAATGTATTGTCAGTGAACCTTTTCAAGAATACATAATAGTCTGAGAAAGTTTTCATGTAGTCTTGATTTCTCATCAAGTAATCAAAATTGATCTACCATTGTCTCACAGTTTACTTTAATCTATATATACTCTTTTTCAATCTGTATATTTGATGTTCCTTTCCATTGACAACAAACTTGATAAAGCTCAAATTCTCATTCATTTCATGTGGCTCTTGTTGTTATTTATTATTTGAAATGTTGAAAACTTTGATTTTGATTGAATTTCATGTTTTGCCGGTTAGGATGAAAGTTTGGATGATTGGAATCAACTTCGAGGTTTAGAAACTAAAAACAAGCTTTGGAGGAAGCCTATAAAGAAAGTGCAAAATTGGCAAAAGAAATCCCAAAATAAGGCATGCTCACGTCTTGTGGTCACGCCACCAAATGTTGTAAGAAAAGAGAATTTGAAATTAAAATCTTTTAAATGCTGCTGTGGGGATAATATTGGCGATTTGACCTTTAAATTTGGAGTGAGATTTAGATTGGGAAAGAAAAAAGACTGATTTGAATATTTTCAAATATGATGGGATCTCTTTTTAAAAAGAAGAATTCTCTCTCTCTCTCTCTATCTAATCTTTTATATGTAGTTAAATTCTTAATTTCTAGTCAAGAGATTGATTGAAGTTTTGATTCATCAAAAAACTATGAGATCTATACTCTTAATTGAAGTTTCTCAATTTAATGAACAGCCAGTCAGGACTTTTAAATCCGTAATTGTTTAAAGGTTTTAACGCATGTGGTAATTAACATAGATTATGAAAGTTTATGATATAGTCTAAATTATCCACGCTGTTGAGATGGTTGGCTAGAATTGAGTCTTTCTAATTTTTAATGCTATTAATAAATTAAATCATGAGAGCGTCAATTTGGGTTATTTGTTAATGAGAGAGAGTTAATTATAGAGCATCTCTTGGTTATCAAGAAACTAAAGAGATTTGCTTAATAAAGCGTCTCGATAACTATAAACAATTTATTCAATGATCAGTTCGCTGAATCAAAACTGAAATCACCCCTTGACTTGATAATTATTCTCAATTTTATTTTATTTTATTATTTATAGTTTATTTTCATATCTCAAAACTCAAAACCTCTAACGGGCTTGTGATATAATTTTTATAGAAGTAAATCTATTTACTATTCTTTGTAGATTGGACTTGCTTACCAATCTAAAAGTTCATATATTTTTTGCAAGAATTGTTTGCGTTGTTTTTTTACGCGCATCAAATTTGGCGACATTGCCGGGGAGTAGTATTAATAGTTTTCTTTTTATAAAAAAATTATTTTTTATTGTTTATTGTTTATTTTTATCTTTAATTTTAATTGTTTGTTCTTCTCCTCGAGGTGAGCTCCAATTTGATTCTCAATTTGAGAAGACCACAAAAAAGTGGCACCAACATGGAAGAAGCAATGGCTGAACTCACACTAAGGCAATTGACTGCATTTGATGTGAATCATCAACCACTCTACGACGAAAAACTTAGAAACCCCTTTTGAATTGAGGTTCGGTTTGATTCATTTACTAATTACCTTCCATGGTTCGAAGAATGAGAATTCTCACAAAAATCTAAAGAAATTCCATGTGGTGTGTTTGAGCATGACCCTACAAGGTGTGTCTGAAGATCAAATCAAGTTGTGCTTTCCCATTTTCACTGGCTGACAATGCTAAAGATTGGTTTTTTTACCTTGCTCCTGGATACTTGGGCAAATATGGTGTAACACCCCGGGAAAACCCCCGCGTTCCCGGTACGCTACAGTGCAACTACACACTACACACACACACTAACACTTGACATAACTCACTCAATTTATTACCCCTTTCATTTTCAAATCATTTTCAAAAGAACATTTGTGAGTATGAAAAATTTTTGACTCAATTCGAAAAGAACTCGTGTCCCGAAGAGGGAACACGAAGTCCTTAATATAAAAATACGCAGCGAAAAAGAAGAACCATTTAAAACAGTTTAAGATAAAACAGTAAGACTTGGAATCTTAGGAAAGAATCCAACGCCCCCCCCTCGAACTACACAATCCGGTACCGCGCACTGACGTCCCCACTTCGACCACCTCGCGCGCACTGCCGCAGTGCCGCACGTGACAACTACACGTCACTATGTCTCACGCACGCTCAAAGCGCCGCGTGCCCCACGCACCCTGCCACTGTACAGCACGTCTGCGCGCACGCCCTCACTCTGCGCCGCACGACCCGTGAGCACCCGTAGGGCCGTGTGCCTCGCGCACCTACGATCACGCCGCACTCCCACGCTCATCTACCCTTCTTTAGGATTCACTACTCACATCTCAACCCATTCCATATTCCCTCGACTCCCTACCTCTCTCCTGAAATTTCGGCAGAGTAACGACTAAAAACTGACTATCCCAAAATTTAAAAACCTTGCACACAGCTCACCAAACTAACAGTGTTTATCTATCCATCATGTAGAGAAATCACCATAGTCAAATCAGAGTATGAAGACAACGAAAATCCATCAAATACAAATAAAGAAAGTCCCAAGTATAGAGTAATATCATACTCTAACATGAAAAATATCAGCGTACGTCACCCAAAATCACACGCACTCCATATACCTATACACTGACACATATACACCTCATCTCATCAACTGTACATAATCATCACAAAAGAAGAAAACCTCCAAAACCAACCATGCCACAACCTACCAACTCTATGGGTCGGGTCGCCCTAACAAAAATTCGCCATCCGGTGCTGCAGTCGCACGCCGCTAACCATCTTACGCCTCTGGATTAGGCACACGAGTCTCACCAGCAGTATCGTCAGCACCTACACCATGGAACACACAACATAAGCCTAACGCTCAGTAAGTAATACGATATGAAAGTAAAAGCCGACAATGCAATCCTATCACATGCAGTCTCTACACTCACACTCATGTTGTCACATCTGTGACGCGTAGTGCAGCCGCACCAGGGTAAGGAGGAACCTCACGCCACCCTACACCTTGACACATCGCCACCGTCCCGGACTCTCCAGCAACGAGACCCACAAGCTACACACAAGCATCACGACACGGCAACCACATCAGGGTAAGGGTGTACCTCGCGCCACTCTACACCCTGACACGTCGCCCCCGTCCCAGCCTCCCCAGCACGGGGCCACAGTTGTCACACACACACGTTTCGCGACAGCCCAGCCGGCCCACCCCTCGAGTAGGATCAGCGACTGGTGTTGCACCGGCCCATATACTAGTAGGATCCGCGATACCACTGTCCATATCCTCACCGTTAACACATTCACGCCGCATGACGGCCCAGCCGGCCCACCCCTCGAGTAGGATCCGCGACTGGTGAAGCACCGGCCCGCGCACTAGCGGGATCCGCGGTACCACCGCCACACGTCTCACCTCATACATCAAAAGATGCTAAAAATCATTTTCGTTCCCATTTTTTTTTAAAATATGATGCATGTCAAACAATACGCACGCACACCACAATCAATCACATAAACTCTAAAGTTCTACAGTGTAGACCCACTTGGGCAAAACACATGCATACACTACTTACTTGGCGTCCTAACCTCGCTCGAAACATAGTTTCACCAAAATAGAGCCTCAACCTAAAACACAACCAATTTCTCATCAGTATTTATCTCAACATTCACCAATTAGCTAAAAACAACCTTCTCTAACTATACTCACGAAATTTCAACTAAAACGGTCCATTGGTTTGGTTTGGCTGAAAACCAGCCCAACGTTCGGATGCGCATAACTTTTGCGTCCGTCAACGAAATCGAACGATTCAAGTGGCCAAACGTCCCCTTACGAACCTAGCTTAACATTCCAAGACGGATTTTAAAACGATAAGCCGTAGACAGATCAAAAATGCCAAAAACCGAATCTGTCATTTTTTATAAAATTCCAACCTTTGTTTTTCTTCAACCAAAACTCACTCGATTCAGCTTTTTCGCACCAAAAATAGACATTCCACTATCACACGTTGAAATTCCACGAAAAACGGTCACTAATTTGACTTGGACCAAAATTCGACATAAACTTCCGACGCGCATAACTTTTGCGTCGGATATCGAAATCGAACGATTCCAGCAGCCATACGTCTCTTTAATAACCTATTTTATACCACAAAAATAGAATTGGAAACAATCAACTGAAGCTAGGCTGAAACGACCAAAAATAGAATCTGTTTTTATACGAAAAATAGCCGAAATCTCAACTTTGAGCAAATCATGCAAGTTCTCTGCACCGAACACTCACATTTCAACCTATTAAGCACAATCTAACCCGAAATCAGAAATTCAAGCACAAAATCTAAATTTTAGCTCAACCTTCTCCCTCGGTTTCTCTCCCTCTCACCGATCTCCTGCTGTCCACTTGCTAACCTACACACTCACCTTCTCAATCCCTTCACATTTGCAGCCAAATTCAAAGAAAAAACGGAAGGGAGCTGAACCTCAGTCTCGGTTCATTTGGACAGGACAGCAGAGGGAGAGAAGGACTTACAAAGTGGTGGCGTCCGGCACTCGGATGGGAGAAGGACTCCAGCAACACGTCTGATCGTTGGCGGCAGAATTGGCCGGAAACCAGCCCCTCGCGGTCGTCGGCCGAACACTCGGCTTTCACTTCGGGAACTCGAGTTGCTGGAACTGAACGGCTTCGTTTTGTCAAAATAGCAGCCCCTGCTCGCAACTCACACCTCACACTCGCGCTCGTCGGCCGTCGCAGCTCCGACTCCGGCACACGATCGCTCTCCCCTGCACGATCGCTCTCGGGCGCTCTCGGTTGCTTGCAGAAAACCAGCGGAATGGCTTCTTCCCGAAGCCATTCGGGTGTTTTCTTTTTTTTCTTTTTTTTTAAACAATAATAAATACAAATTACCAAATTGCCCTCGCGTGCTTCAATCGTCCGAAATTTCATTAATTTCTCGACTTCCTGACTTTAAATTCTGAAAACCAATCGCAAAAGTAGGCCTCAAGCCTTATAATTTAAATTTTTCCTGTTAAAATATTTCTCAAAACTCTGACCGGGATTAAACTAAAAATTTCGAAAATAAAAAATTAAAATTCGAAATTTCCGAGTTATTACATATGGAGAGATTATTCTTTGAGAAATATTTTCTCACCTCGCGAGCTTCAAACATTTGAAGGGAAATATGTGGAGTAAATAAGAAAGACATAGAAACCTTACACGGGTGTTGTGTGAGATTTTAATAACTGTGTGCTAGTTGTCTGCAACATGGAATATTTGAACAACTCCTCATCTATTACTTTTATGAGAGTTTTCTACCTATAGAAGGAAAGATGATAGATGCGGTGAGTGGAGGAGCTATTGTTAACAAAACACCTAAAGACGCTAGGGAATTGATCAACATGATGGCTACTAATTCATAACAATTTGGATATTGCCAAGACACACCTACCAAGAGGGTGAACAAGATAAGTGTTTTTTCTCTTGAAAATCAAATTTCAAATCTTACCTCTCTTGTTCAATAATTAGTTTAAGGTAAAGGGCAACAATTAAAGGTTTTTCAAGATTTGCACGGCTAATAGTCACCCAAGCGACATGTGCTCTACACTTTAAGACGACTCTATTGAGAGTGCCAATGTGATTGGAGGATTTTTCCAGCCGGAAGGAACTATGATCCCTATTCAAACTCCTACAATCTAGGATGGAGGGATCATTCAAACTGTAGATATGGATCAACACAACAAAGATTGTTGAGGATGAGTAGCAGCGGAAGGTTGAGCTTGAAATGTTTTTCTCAAAATCAGGTATCTTTCTTGAAGAAATTATTCAATCACTTGCAACTAACACTCCACAATTTCAACATGAGATAAGAACAAACATCAAGATTTTGGAGAATTAAATGAGCCATTTAGCCTCGTCCATCAATAAAATGGAATACCAATGTAAGTTGCCTTCACAAATTATTGTCAATAAAAAAAAAGTGCTAATGCAATTATTTTGAGGAATGCTAAGGAATTGAAGGAAACGGGTGCACATGGGCACACTGTAAATAAATAGAGCAAAAGAGAAACAATCACCTCACAAATTCCAACCTCATCACCAAAGGTATTCGTACCTAGTTCTCCTTTTCTTGCTAGATTCACTAAGAAAAGGAAAGAGCAAAAGAAGGAGATCTTTGAAACTTTTTGCAAAGTTGAAGTAAATATCTCATTGATTGATATAATTAAACAAGTACCTCGCTATGCCATGTTAATCAAAGAATTATACACTAACAAAATAAAACTAAAAGGTAAGTATAAGGGAAAATATCTCAGCCGTGCTCCAAAAGAAATTGCCTCCCAAATGCAAAAACCAGGTATGTTCACCATCCCTTGCATAATAGGCAATTTTAAGATAGTGGGAGTGATGTTAGACTTAGGAGCTTCACTAAATTCTTGCCATTTTTGATTTATTTTTTTATGAATATGGGTCCTTTAAGATAAACTAGTGTGATTATCCAACTCAATGATAAGTCTAATGTTTATCCCGTAGGAGTCTTAGAAGATTTTTTAGTTCAAGTCAATGGTATGGTATTCTATGATGGGTTTTTTGTGTTTGTTATGGAAGAAGATGAGAATTCTAATTCTCAATTAATTTTGCTTGGAAGACCTTTTCTCAAAACATCTAAAACAAAAGTTGATGTGCATGGTGGTACACTTACTATGAAATTTGAAGGAGATGTCACTAAATTTAATATCTATGATACCATGAAATATCTTAGTAACGTGAATTCTATTTTCGCTTTGGATGTCACTGTCCCTTCGGTGCAAGAAACTCTTGACTTGATTTATAGAGATGGATTGAAAACACTGAAGTTGGAATTGAAATCATTGCTAAGCCACTTGAAAGATGCAATTTTTGGAAATGAGAAAATTGTCAGCCCTAATAAGAAAGATAGGAGTTTATGCATCAATGATGCAATGTGGGTATCTGAGCAGCTTACAAAACATCGATAGGAATGTCCCCTTATCATTTGATATTTGTAAAACTCTGTCACCTTCTTGTTGAATTGGAGCACATGACTTATTGGGCTGTAAAGAACTGCAACATAAATACGGATGAGGCAAGGGACACGGAGAAAACTTCAATGGCAAAAACTAAAAGAAATTCACAATGGTTCTTATGAAATCTCAAAGGTTTACAAGAACAAAACAAAGGTCTTTCATGATCGCACTATCTGTAGGAAAGAATTTTTTATTGGCCCAACAGTGTTTTACTTTATGACCTGTGTCTGAAATTATTTCCTGGAAATATTGCCATAATGTTGTATTGCAATATGTTATGGAATAGGTTGGGATAATTAGATAAACATTTCGTCTTGCATACAATGAGCTTGTGTGGGAGTTCTACACAACATATGCATTTTAAACAATGGAATAAAATTCCGCACCGACTACTCCCAATATAATTTAATTTACAACAATATTATTGATGCTTGAGTTGTAAAAGTCTATTGTGTCTTGATTTTATATAGTGAATTTCTCTTATACTCATGATTTTTTCTCGTGTAGGATTTTCTATGTAAATCTTAATATCTCTGTATTTGTACATTTATTTTCTTTTTTTTTATCATTACCGTTCGATTATCAACACTTGTTTCTAGCATCATATTTCATGTTATCTTCTATATTTGTGAGTTGTCAATATCTTTAATATAATTACTTTCATATTTAGATATTTTTACTACTCTCTAATTAACATAGAATCAACAGAATACGTCTATACGTTTTCCATGTAGTTTCATATTAAAAAATTATGATATCTAAATTTTAAATTAACTCATGATCAACGTCTTCTTTTCAAATTTTTGATGTATTTGGACAACCTCTGTCACAGCTTCAATTTATCATGTCACCACTCTTTCCTAGCATCAATAGTTTTAGCTTCAACCCTAGATGTCATTATCCTTCAACTTTGATGATATATCACAATATATGTTGATAGTATACTCATCCCATGTGCCTTTACTTTTTTATGTTGCGTCTTCCCTTTTTCATGATAGATGTTATCACTATTACCCAGCCATCCACAACATTAAAATATCAATAATAGATCTGAATCATTTTATTTCTATCAACTCTTTAACAAATATGACTGACTTCTTCTTACATTCTCATCTCAAACTGCTTGTAAAATTTTAGCTCAAAAATACACTTAACTATTCTTTAAAAAACGTTGATGTACTCTTTTAAACTCTTTCAACCAACAACTCATGATATTAGAAGACTTGAAGTCAAAATATTAAAGCAAAAGGCATAAGTTCTACAGCTTAGAATATCATGAATCACAATATGCATATGGCTCTCACTAAATTTTTGTATTCTAGTTGTAAAATTCAAAAATTTTAAAATTTTACGAATAAATTTTTTGCATTTTTCTTCCGTCAATCAGTCAATGGGTGACTTTCGTTTGATCATGAATTAAATTTCTATAATTTAGTGTTTAGACAAAAATTGTTCATCTAGTGATCAAATTGGCCCAATTTAAGGAGGCCCTAGCGGACAACCCAAGAAGGCAGGACCCAAGCCCAAGTGGACTCACCAAGCCCAGGCCCAGCTAAGGTCGGCCGGGTTCAGCTCTAGGCCCGATCAGGTCAGACCGTAATAAACAAGACTAGATCGGATCGAATAAAACCTGGCCCCAACTTTTCTCATTTTTTGATTTTTACCGTTTTTCCAACCTCCTTTTTTTTCCAGGTTTCTAACAAGGTATTTTTGCCATTTTTGGACAATTTTGGCAAGGAATTTGACTGCGGTTCTGGTCCACCAAACAATGTCAAAATGTTTCTCGATCTACATAATTCTTTACTCATTTCGGCATTTTGAAAGTGATGGTGGCATCCGTTAATTGAAAATTTTCCCTGTTCGTTTTGCACGCAAATTGAAGAAAAACCCTAAATTATATGTTTGGCATATAAGTTATAGCCTTGCTAGATAGGATTGTTAGGAATTGATTCAAGGTTTAGAAAAGATATTTTTGGGGTTTCGTGTGCGTGCGTGGAACATCGAAACTTTGGATTTATGTCATTATTGCACATGTGCATCGACTGAACGTGTGATAATTCATGAATTGTGACTAGTTTGGATTCCTAGTCCCGATTTAGGTTCCTTGCTTGTTGTCCACTATTGTTGGGTTTTATGATGTCAGGTTTGTCGTAGGTTTTGACGATTTCACAATTCTGGTGCCAACCTCGGGTCACGAGTATTGTTATGTCTATAACAGTTAGCGATTGTCGTCATCTAGGTAGGGGTTTCTATACTGTACGTTTTTCTTTATATTGCATTGCATAATTTTCAAAATAGAATACATTTTAGTGGATGACACCTATGAAAATCCTGATGAGACCTGGTTGTCAACACGTCAATTTATATATATATACACATTTATTTTACACATTTATATTTCATGTGCATGGTATTTCAATTATAGCATGATATAGATGCATGCTAGATAGGCTGATTTTGTTTGGGTTGTTAAGCAATCTGGTGTTTGACTCCAGTTGTTTTAGGCTACAGTGTTCGAGCAACTAAAATAATTGAAGTCAGATATTATGTTTGTTTGAGGCTGATTGGGCCTTCTTGAAAATGATCTTCAGTTGTCTTGGGTTGTATCAATGTTTGAACATCCAAAGCAATTGAAGCCATGGATTTGCACCTTTTGCTGCGTGAAGGTTGCTTAAAGGTAGTTACCTAATATTGGGTGATAGAGCAATGCTGACGCACCCATGGCAGCTCGATATCCCTTACTCCGGGCTAGGGTATTGAGCACTGAGTTGGTATTGCACTTGAGCTTCAATTCGTCAGTCATCAATGGGTGTTTATATGGATGGCACTGTGGTTGAGTTTGCTCCCCGATCATCATTTGATTCATGGGTTTTACCATTGCTGAGATTCTCATCGGTAGCCTGGGTGATGTTGTTGGTCTTCGGATCATTGTCATTTTTCAGTTTCTTCTTACTCATGAGGTGTAGTCGGGCCTACGAAGTTCACCTTTCTATGACTGTGAGCTGGAAGAGTCTACGAATGACACTCCCTTTTCACTCAGGTTGTTTTCTAATGAACATGGTGACGATTGAATTCTCGTAAACAATTCATAATATGATACCTCAAGAGAAATCATAAGGTTTTGCCAAAGAATATGCCTCCAAAACAGACGTGATTCTGCAAACTTTGGCGGCATCCATAAAAAATATTGAAACTCAATTGGGATAGCTATCTCAATCCATGAACACAAGGAATGTGCGGCAATTACCAAGTTATATGGCAGTGTCACAAAAAACAGGAAAGAAGCATTGCAAGGCCATTGTATTGAGGAATGGAAGGGAACTTGATATTTTAGAAAAACAACAGAGGGCAGAAAATTTAAAGAAATAAGGTGAGTTGGTTGAACAAGAGAATTTAGATGAATTAGAAAAGTGTAACCCAGTGACTGATGTTGTAGCTATACTACAGCATCAACAAGGTAAATTGAAAATTCAGAGACCACTACCACCATTCCCCCAACAATTGCAGAAATACAACAAAGATAAGCAGTTTAAAAGATTCCTTGACGTTCTTAAGCAACTTTATATTAATGTACCATTGGTGGAAGCACTGGAACAAATGTCAAACTACGCAAAGTTTATGAAAGATATCTTGTCTAAGAAAAGAAGGGTGAAAGAATTTGAAATAGTAGCCATGACTGAAGAAACAAGTTATATCTTACAGAATAAGATCCCACCTAAATTGAAAGATCCAGGTAGCTTCACCATTCTATGCACGATCAGTAACAACTATTTTGGGAAAGCTTTATGTGACTTAGGAGTAAGCATTAATTTAATGCTCATGTCCATCTTCAAGAAACTAGGAATAGGAGAAGCTCGACCTACTACGGTTACTTTGCAACTCGTTGATTGCTCGTTAACTTATCATCAAGGAAAGATAGAAGACGTACTCGTAAAGGTAGATAAATTTATTTTCCCAGCTGACTTCATTATTTTAGATTACGAAATAGATCGTGAAGTACCCATCATATTGGGAAGACTCTTCTTAGCCACGGGAAGAACATTAATCGATGTTCAAAAAGGAGAACACACCATGAGGGTGAATGATCAATAGGTTACCTTCAACGTTCTAAAAGTCATGAAGTATCCTTATGACGAAGAAGATTATTTTATTATATCAGAAAGAACAAAAACGGAAGAAACAAAGCAGATTTCCCGGGGCTATATAAAACAGTTTGAAGCACTAGTGAGAATGGAAGATAAACCAGAATTTCTTACGCCGTCCATTGAAGACGCGCCAACACTGGAGCTAAAATAACTACCTTCTAACCTCAAATATGCACTTTTAAGACTCAAGGAGACCCTTCCTGTTATTATTTTGGCTACTTTGACATCCATGCAGGAGAAAAAATTACTCCAAGTACTGAGAACTTACAAACAAACTTTGGCATGGATAGTTGGAGACATTAAAGAAATTGGTCCTAGTATTTGTATGCACAAGATACTTCTAGAAGATGGATACAACGCACCTATAGAACAACATAGAAGATTGAATCCACTAATGAAGAACGTTATGAAGAAAGAAATTCTCAAATGATTAGATGCTAGAATTATTTACCCAATTTAAGATAGCTCTTGGATTAGCCTAGTTCAATATGTTCCAATGAAAGGTGGAATAATAGTTATATCCAATGAAAAGAATGAGTTGATTCCAACGAGGACAGTAACATGATGGAGAACTTGCATGGATTATCAGAAATTAAACAAGGCCACACGTAAAGATCATTTTTTGCTACCATTTCTTGATCAAATGCTAGACAGGTTGGCGGGCAAACAATTGTATTGTTTCCTTGATGGGTACTTAGGATATAATCAAATCACGATTGCTCTTGAAGATCAAGAGAAAACTACATTTACATGTCCTTATGAAACTTTTGCATTTCGGAGAATGCCTTTTGGATTGTGCAATGCTCTAGCAACTTTCCAACGTTGCATGATGACAATATTTTCACACACAATCGAAGAATGTTTGGAGATTTTTATAGATGATTTCTCTATTGTTGGAGAATCTTTCGAAACATGTTTGAAAAATTTAGAGCGAGTTTTGAAAAGATGGCAAGATATGAACTTGGTGCTAAATTGAGAGAAATGTCATTTTATGGTTCTCGAGGGGTTAGTATTGGGGCATCGAGTCTCCAAAAAAGGTTTAAAAGTGGATAAAGCGAAAATAGAACTCATTGAGAATTTACATTCACCAAAGTCAGTAAAGGGGATTTGAAGTTTTTTATGCCATGCAGGATTTTGGTGTCGTTTCATGAAGGACTTCTCAAAAATCTTTAAACCCTTATTCATGTTACTGGAACAGAATACTTCATTCAACTTTGACAAGAGTTGTTTGGAAGTCTTTAATGTATTGAAGCAGAAATTAATAACCGCGCCTATGATAGCAGCACTCGACTAGTTCATGCCATTTATTCTGATGTGTGATATCAGTAATTATGCAGTGGGAGTAGTATTGGGACAAAAGAGAGATAAAATATTTCATTTCATTTACTATGCCAGCAAAACACTCAATGATATTCAGAAAAACTACACAATTAAAGAGAAAGAGTTACTTGCAGCAGTATTTACTTTTGATAAATTCAGAGCGTATTTGGTAGGAACAAAGGTGATTGCGTACATTGATCACGCAACCATCAAGTATCTGGTCACTAAAAAAGATGTTAAACCAAGACTAATCCGTTGAGTACTTCTTCTTCAAGAATACGATTGGGAAATCCATGATAGGAAAGGTTGCGAGAACCAAGTTACAGATCATTTATCTCACCTGGAAAATATGAGCGAACAGCAACATGGAGAAAATATAAAAAGAAACATTTCCAGATAAACAGATGTTAAAAATGGATGTATCTTCAGTGCCATGGTATGCAGATTTTGTCAATTACATTGTAAGTGATATCATTCCTCTTGACAGGCAATATCAACAAAGAAAAAAGTTTTTGAAAGACGTGAAACAATATTTTTGGGATGAACCTTTCCTCTTTAAACAATGCACTGACCAACTGTTGAGGATATGCATCCCGGAGGAAGAAATGGATTCAGTACTACAACAATGTCATGCAGCACCATATGGAGGTCATTATGAAAGTACTCACACAACTGAAAAAATTCTGCAATCAGATTTGTACTGGTCAACTATTTTTAAGGATGCAATACTTTTGCGAAGAGCTGTGACAGGTGCCAAAGATTAGGAAATATTACTCGGAAACATGAGTTACTAGTTACCAATATTATGGAGATCAAAATATTTGACGTATGGGGGATTGATTTCATGTGACCATTTCCAACATCTTTTAGTAATCAATATATTCTCTTGGCTGTAAACTATGTTTTAAAATTGGTAGAAGCAGCAGCATTGCCAAACAATGAAGGAAAGGGTGTTCTTAAATTTCAACAAAAAAATATCTTCATGACATTTGGTACTATAATAACCCAGAAATTTCATAAATTAAAAGTCCCGTGAGAATTTATGAGAGGTTTTTTACGGATAATTAATTATGGAAGATTTAGGATTTAATCTGGGAGAAAATTTTTTAGTTTAAATAAGCGAAAGGACGCGACCTTAACAGAAATATAGAGATTCAAAACACGTGGGGGCGATTTAGTAATTTAATTAACAAAAAACCGAATGGATTCATGAAGAAGCCATTCGATTTCAGCAGCTCGAGCTCCCGAAGAGAGAGCCCGAGCATGTTTGCCGACGACTGCGAGAGGGAGAGCCTTCGTCCAGCTCTGTTGCCAGCGACCTAGCACTCTGTTCTTGATGTTCTTCTTCTTATCCTTCAGTCCGAGCGCAGAGAACCAATTTTCACCTTTGGTAAGCCTCTCCTCTCTTATCTGTTTGATGGCCGATCGAATAGAGTTCGATTCTGCTTTAAATTTCTGAGATGTTAGAGGAAAATTTGGATGTTTTGAGGTGCAATTCATGGTGTTCAATCAATAGTTAAGGAATGCACAATTTTGGAAGAAAACTGCAAGGGAGTGTGCTGTGAATTCAGGTTTTATGAATTGGAAACTTCAAATTGTTGTTAGATTATGTTTAATAGGTTAGAATGTGATAGATTGGTGAAGAATTGAGTGAGTTTTGTTGAAGAACCAAAAATGTGGAATTTTTGGGTAAAGGGCAGATTTTGTTTTTGATATTTTTTACCTAGCTGCAGCTTATCGTTTTAAAATCTGTTCTAGTATGTTAAACTAGGGTCTTAGAGGAGCGTTAGCCACTAAAATCGTTTGATTCTGTTAACCAACGCAAAAGTTATGCGCGTTAGATGTTTATGTCGATTTTTTAGGCTGAGTCATGTTAGTGAGCGATTTTTGCTAATTCGTGGTGTATTGTGTTAGTATGGTGGTTTTATTGCGTAAGTAGTGTATTGGGATAAGTTTTGACGGAAAGTGGCTTTTGTTTGTAGGTTGAGCAGGTTTTGTTGAAGTCGAGCACCCCAGAAGCTTAAAACGCCAGATAAGTAGTGTCTGCATGTGTCTTGCCCTTGTGGGCCGACACTACAAGACTTTAAGAGTGGTTGTGTGTTTATGATGTGCATGCTTACTGTTTTGGTCATGCATCATGTTTTGAAAATAGTGCAAAAATGAATTTGAGCATGTTTTAAGATACAGAGGAGTGTGACAAGTGGCGGTGAGGACAATGTGTGTATGGGCAGCTTTGGCCCCGTTGTTGGAGGAACCGGGACGGTGGCGACGTGTCAGCTGGTGGTATGGTGAGTAAGTCCATACCTCCCCCTAGGATTGTTGCTGAGGCGTGTGTAAGGGTGAGCAGGTTTGGCCTCGTTGCTAAAGGAACGGGACGGTGGCGACGTGTCGGGGGGTGATGTGGCGAGTGAGTCCAGGCTCACCCTGGGATGGCTGCTATGTGGTGACGCTTGTGTCTAGATTGTGGGCCTCGTTGCTGGAGGAACCGGGACGGCGGCGACGTGTCAGGCGGTGGTGTGGCAAGAGAGTCCAATCTCACCCTAGTGCGGCTGTACAACGCGGCACAGGTTACGACAACATGAGTGAGAGTGTAGAGATTGCATGCCATAGAATTGCATTGTCGGTTTTACTTTCTATATCGCACTACTTGCTAAGCATTAGGCTTATGTTTTTTGTTCTGTGGTGTACGTGCAGAGTTTACTGCTGGTGAGTTCCGAGAGCCCAGTACTGATGAGTAAAGCAATTGGCGGCGCGCGACCGAGGCACCGGATGACTGCGTGTTAGGGCAACCCGACCCGTGGAGTTAGGCTGGTATGGATGGGATTTGGGGTTTTGAGGGGCGTTTTGAGCGATTTTGTAGTGTGTGTATATGTCCATATATAAGGGCATTGCATTGCCCTATACTATGGATTTTCTTCCTTTTAGCCGATGAACTTATTCTCCTTCACCTTCGATTTACTTTGATGGAATCATTTTCTTTCAACTCTGTTTTTTTTATGATTTCGAATGCGTTTCGATTGATGGATCGATGATTTAGTCTGTAATAAATATTAAATCGTAGTTTAGACACGTCGTATGAATGTTTAGTTTGTTTTGGGGATAGCCATTTCTAAGCATTACTCTGCCGGAATTTCGGGAGAGATGTTATAATGTCAGAGTGACGTGCACGAGGGTCGTGTGGTGCCGAGTGGTCGGGCCTGTGCATGTGGCGCGCAGCGCCGGGTCAGGGCGTGTGCCAGAGAGCACGTGTGGAATGCGCGGCGCCAGGTGAGAGCGTGCGCGTAGCGGGCGGCGTTGGTGCAGGGCGGGCGAACAGACGCGCGGCACCAATTGAGAGTGCGCGCATGGCCCTGCGAGCGTATAGTGCGCATCGCACTTCCATTCCCTTTTCGAGTTTTACCGTTTTAAACTCTTTTATGTCTTTTTTTAAAAACCCCAATGGTTACGTAAACGCTTTCCGCTGCTTATTTATATCAGGCTTTTGCATGTTTCCTTTTGGAACGTTTTCTTTTCGGGCGTGAGTTATTTTTGAAGCGAGTTGTAAATTTTTATACTTACAAATGTTCTTTTGAATTTGATTAAATGATAAAGGTATCGTTAGGTTTAGTTGAGAGAGAGAGAGAGAGGATCACATCATTACGGGTCTGGGGCGGCCGCGGGGCGCTACAATTATAGTGTCAGAGCGAACCAAAAACTTGGGGGTTTTCTGGGGTGCCACAGGAACACCTTGAGCAATTATCAGCGATGGAAGATCTCTCTTCCATAGTAGATTTTTCAATGGATTATTAAGCAAGTATGGAGTCACATATAAGGTGACCACGGCATATCACCATAAAGTAATGGCCAAATGAAGGTTTCTAATAAAGAGATAAAAAGAATTCTTGAAAAAGTGGTGAATCCCAATAGGAAGGATTGGTCTCAAAAACTGGATGATGCGTTGTAGGCGTATAGAACAACTTATAAAACCCCTTGGACACTACTCTATATAATTGGATTTACAGAAAAGTCTGTCACTTGCTTGTGGAACTTGAACATAAAGCTTACTGGGCAATTAAGACATTAAATTTGGATTTACGGTGGGCAAAAAGAAATCGATTTTTACAACTGGAAGAATTGGAAGAACTGTGGATGAGTGCTTATGAGAATGCTAGAATTTACAAGGAAAAAGTAAGGAGATGACATGACAGAAAGATATGACAACGAGTTTTTGAAAAAGGTCAAAAAGTTTTACTTTTTAATTTGAGATTGAAACTTTTTCCAGGGAAATTAAAATCTCGCTGGTCTAGCCCCTTTGAAGTGATAGAAGTTTATCTATATGGCACCTTGGAATTACGAGATGAAAAAATCAGCAAAGTTTTAAGATCAATGGCCAGAGAGTTTCGTCAATTTCTCTAAAAGACAAAAAAAACAACATGAAGCATGAGAAAGTCAATTTGAGGACTTAAAATTCAAGCGCTTGTTAAGAGGCAACCCAATTTCTTATATCTTTTTTTTTTTGCTCAAAATAATGTTGACGCTATGATGTTTGCTGTAGCATATATATGTAGAATAAAAAAATTAGGTTTATTTATTAAGCATTTCATTTAATTTTATTCAACCACTTTTCCTAGAAAATTTTTTTAACCCAAATTTCTTCAAAAAATTTAAAATTCGAAATTATCCCTTCTTTTGCTCTATAAACGCTACAGCAACCTTAGAAAAACTCTCATCCGAAGATTGTTTTCCCTTTGTAGATTATCAGAGACAAAGATGAGACCCAAGAGCTCTGGCAAGAAAACCGCTTAGTCTCCTCAGCCAGAATTCATCTCTAAAGTCACAAAATTTCGATATGAGTAAGGGATGAAATATAGAACCTTTGCAGTGGAGAAGGGTTTTGTAATTTCCGACGGCAGTTATACAAGTTACCCAAGCTATGTTTCTTCGATGATTCAAAAGCACCACTAGACAAAATTAGGTGCTCTTCTAGAAGAGGTAATAATGACTCTGGTTCGTAAATTTTCTGCCAATTTTAAAGGCGAGCTACCCCAAACGGTAAGGATTAGGAAACGAAAAGTGAAGATTTCATATGCAGCCATAAATTCTTTTTACAATTTAGATAAAGTGGAGGATGAATTTTATGCTCATGCTGATAAACATTCCCCAACGTACCGAAAGGCTGTGCTGAAAGAGATTGCTGAACCCGACACTGAATGAGATATCTCTAAAACAAGATCGTTCTCACTCCCTCAGATTACATTCCTACCAAAAGCCAGAGTGTGGTATCATTTTTTTAAAATTCACTTATTACCTTCTTCTCAAGGACAACATGTGACTAAGGATAGAGCTATTTTATTTTACTATATTCTGACTTGAAAAGGCATTAACATTGAGATGATTATTTATAGAAATTTATGTGCTAATGCGTTGAGGCCGAAGGGGCAATTTCTCTTTCCTTCTCTAATAACAAATTTATGTGAACATATTGGAGTAATTTATGAAGAACATGAAGAGAAACAAGCCCCAGCATCTGGTATTACGTTTTTTGCAGTAAAAAGAATAGCGCTGAACAAACCAGTGGAAGAAGAAGTTAATGAAGATGAAGAACCAAGAAAGAAAAAATCACATGATCCAAATGTTGCAAGCAGAGTTGTGGCATCGATAGAGAGCACCATCTTTCAACATCAAATTATGGAAGACTTGTAGATTATAGACGATAAACTGACAAAACAACAGGAAACTTTGCTCATGATGGAACAACCAATGAGCCAACAAGAGGTTCAACAATACAACATCAATATAAGACTCCGCATAATCAAACGAAAAAATAAGTTATTTTGGCAATATACCAAGGTCATTTACTGAACCATGACCAATCCTCCCTCACTTCCCAACTACTCTGCTCAATGATTCGGAGTTTGAATGTAACATCCAGAATTTCTGTTAAAATGATTTTCAGAATTTCATACATATAAACGACGGAGTTTTGGTCAAAATCGAGGGCAAAAAATTTATATTATTAAATAAAAGATTATTTTGAGGCTAATGGACCAGAGAGATTTATAAAATTCAGCCAGGAACGGACCGCATAATCATTTGGTTAAACAATTAAAGGTTGAGGGTGAAATGGTATTTAGGATTAATTATATTAAATAATATAATTAAATTTAAAAAAAAAAAACATAAAACACCCTCGGGTGTTTCTTCTTCCCCACCGAAGTCTCCCCTCCTCACTCTGCGTTCTCCCTTCTAACGACGTCCAGCAGCCGACGGTTCTCTCCGTTTCTTCCTTCAATCCTCAAATTTAAGGTAAGTTTTTAGTAGATAGTTAGTTCTTTAATTGTTTTGAGCGTTAAAAGTGAAGTTAGAAAGATTTATTAGCTAGTTTGGTGAACTCTAGAAGAGAGATACTAAATTTTGAGGTTATAGTCGATTTTTATTCGTCATTGGTGTTTAAATATGAGGAAAGGTTAGATTATAGATTTTTATAAAAAAGATTAGACGTTTGAATAAGCAAGAAACTCAGGTTACATAATAGTTTCTCTTCGACCAAATTTGGCTAACCTATGGATGTTGGATTAATAAATAGATTAGATCGTTAGAAACTAGACGTCCTAAGGAGTCAATAGCACTTTGAATCATCAAAATCGGACGAGTATTGGATGAGTTATGAATTTCCAAATGTGGTCGGAAATTGTGTAGGATTTCAAGTTTAGTTGGGAGTTTCGGTTTTTATACAATTTTATGACTTTCGTGTTAGAATTTCATGAGTTGGACGAAGTAGAATTAATGAATATATGATTTTTACAGGTTCTCCTATTTTCTAGTTTAACGTACGAAATTACGACCGATTTGCTAAGCACGCCAGGTAAGTGGTGTATGTAGGTGCTTTTGCCTTCGGGCCTACAACACAATTCGTTAGGTTGTATGCATGTTTATTTTATGTTTTAATAGATTATGCATCATGATTTTAAAATACGAGAACGAAACAAAAATGAATTTTCATGCTTTTACGAAATATAACAGTAGGATGTGAAATGTGATGAATGAAATGAAAATGTACGTAAGAAGATATTGAAGGTGGAGTTGAGTGGCCTTGTCTCGTGAGGTGGACCGCAAGGTGTGTCAATACTTCCCTCGTTTTACGTGTGTGGCCTTGTCCCGTGAGGTGGACCGTGAGATGTGTCACTTTATAGATCAAGGTTGGCCTTGTCCCATGAGGTGGATCGCGAGGTGTGTCACCTTGATCTAGCACGTAAAGAAGAACCAGTAGTAAGTTAAAAAATGTGTAAGAAAGAGATAGAAACGAAAGTATAGACAAAACTGTAGAAACTGCATATGATAGGATATGTATTGTTTTCAATGTTTATGTTTTATATGTACTCCTTACTTAGCATTAGGCTAATAGATGAGTTTTGTGGTGTAGGTGACGAGAAGATTGCTGGTGAGTACCCAGAGCATGCTCAGGACCAGGAAGCAGTTAGAGAGGTGCGCTCGTGGGACAATCTGGCCGGCTGTTAGAGCGTTTTGACCATGTGTGTGTATGTACGGATTTTAATTTGTTTTGAATCAATTTGAGTCATTTTAATGTGTAATAGTGGACGCACTGCCAATTTTAAGTTTAGAGGTAAGGTATTAGCATGGGGTAGGAGAAAAGTAAGGTATCTAAGAACTATGTAAGATGCATGCTATTAAAAAAAATCTAAGAGTTTTCTAACTTCATAATTTTGTTGAAGAATTTCATTATCATACATTAATAACATTTAACTAAGAATTTGTAGCGCCCTGAAAACGCTCACAGTTCCCGGTACACTTGTTGCTACTACTCCCACAAATACGCTAGAAAAAATTTGAGTAAAAATTAAAAATTCGTTTCTTGTGTTAAAACGACCTTTTGAAAACGTTACAAATCGTTATAGCGGAAAACTTTAATTAAAATCAGTTTAAGTAAAATTTCAAGTTTTTAAACACTAAAAGACATTTTCGGTCAAGCCCGATAAACACTGGTCGACACATCCATCTATTTTTCACTACTTGTCGACACCACGTTTCTCTCTGTTCGCGTCGGTCGATCCTTGAGGTCGACACTCCCGTCTATTTTACACTACCAGTCGACAATAACATGCACCGGTCGACACTTCATTTCTCTCTGTCTGCGTCGGTCGACCCAAGCGGTCGAAATCTACAGAGTTTGGTCGACCCTCTTACGTGTAGGTCGACACTCTATACGTATTTTCCCACTAAGCGATCGATACCTTCTAAATACTGGTCGACACTTGCTAGGCTTAGTCGACAACTCAGTTTATAGGTCGACACTTCTTTCAAAGAAACCACTGAAATTCAACTCAACGATAAAATAACAAAATGTATACTTTTTCATCAACTCAAAATCATTATTTACATAGAAAAACGGCTACTAAAGTTTGAAATCCATCTATACATCCACATGACTCCAATCGACTCAAAACAACTCAAAACGACCCAAAATGATTTCAACTAAACTCAAATCAACTAATTCCCTCACATACCCCCGCCCTACTCAAAACGCCCTAACAGCTGGCCAGACCGTCTACGAGCGCACTCCTCCAACTGCCTCCTAGTCCTAGGCTTGCTTAGGGTACTCACCAGCTACTGCTTCGTCACCTATATCACAGAACTCATCTATTAGTCTAATACTAAGTAAGTAATGTACATAAAAACTTAAACACTGAAAACAAACACATCCTAATATATGTAATTTCTACAATTTCGTCTCTACTTTCATTTTCGTCTCTTTCTTACGTCTTCTTTATCTTCTTACTACTGGCTTCTTCTTTACATGCTAGATCAAGGTGACACACCTCGTGGTTCACTTTACGGGACAAGGCCAACCTCGATCTAGTAAAGTGACACACCTCGTAGTCTACCTCTCGGGACAAGGCCACCACGTAAAGTGGGGGAAGAGTGATGCACCTCACAATCCACCTCTGGGGACAAGACCACTCAACCCCACCTTCATTATCTTCTTACATACATTTTCATTTCATTCGTCTCATCCTATTGTTTCATTTGTAAAAACATAGAAATTCAATTTCGTTTCGTTCTCATACTTTAAAACCATGATGCATAATCACTAAAACATAACATAAAATAAACGTGCATGCAACCTACCGATCTGTGATGTAGGCCCGAAGGCAAAAACACATACTACATTACTTACACTACTTACCTGACATCCTTAGCAATTCGTAACTCGAAATTCGTAGCTCGCTAGCTAAACTGGGAAACCTATAAAACCACACATCCATTAATTATATTTTTCTTTCATTTCATAAAACTGTAAAGGGAATCACAATTTTACATCTAATCTATTTAAACGTGAAATCTTACACAATTTCTAACCAAATTCAGAATCGCATAACTTATCTAATACTCGTTCGATTTGGACGATTTGAAATGCTACGGACTTCTGAGAACGTCTAATTTCTAACGGCTTAATCCAACACTTACAGCTTGGCCGAATGTGGCCGAATAAAAACCATTATCTAATCCGAGTATTCAGTTATCCAAACGGTCAATCTTTTTCATAAAATCCCATAATCTACTCATACTTCCAGCTTAAACACCAACATACGGATAAAAATCAACTCTAACTTCAAATTCTCACATCTCCCTCCTAGGTTTTTACCAAACTATCCAATACTCCCTCTAACTTCACTTTTATCGCTCAAGACAACTAAATGATCATCTATCTACTAAGAATTGACTAAGACTTACTGTAGATTGAAGATCGATGAAGGAAGATAGTCGCTTGAGAAGAGTATTGTCGAGGGAGAAGAGAAAAGAGGAAGTTTCTGCATGAGGAAGAGAAAACGCAAATAGGGAGGGGTTTCTGCCTCCTTCCCACTTTTTTTTCGTAAATATTAATTATATTATTAATATAATTAATTTATAATTACTATTTCATCATCAACCCTGAATCCTTTAACCGAACGGTTATTTGGTTACTTTCCGGTTCGATTTTTAAAATTTTCTCTTCTCCATTAACGTCAAAATAATCTTTTAGTTAATGGTAGAAATTCTCCGCTCGCGATTCCGACTAAAACTCTGTCGATTATAATCACGTAAATCTAAAAATTAATTTAGCGGAAAATTTCAGTAATTTCATTCCACCCACCTTAAAAAAATTTTGTCCTCAAAATTTTTTACTTGAACAATTTTGGATATCGGCTCATCATGTCCTGCTGCCGCTCCCAAGTTGCTTCTTCCATATTATGGTTGCGCCATAATACCTTTACCAGTGGAATCTTCTTGTTGCGTAAAATCTTCACTGCATAATCCAGAATCTCTATTGGCTTCTCCTCATACGTTAAAGTGGGTTGAATCTCTATTCCCTGCTGCTCCACAACGTGATAGGGATCTCGTATACACTTTTTGAACATGGACACATGGAACACATTGTGGATCCTATCCATTGAGGCTGACAATTGCAGTTGGTAAGCTGTCTTTCCAATTCTCTTCGTAATAGGAAACGACCCAATATATCTAGGGTTCAGTTTGCGTCTCCTTCCGAATCTTACAACTCCCTTGAATGGCGAGACTTTAAGGAAGACTTCATCATTTTCATTGAATTCCAATTTCCTTCTTCTCCTATCTGCATAGCTCTTCTGTCGGCTTTGAGCTGTCAAGATCCATTATCCAATAAAAGCAATCTTTTCTGCAGTTTGTTGTAGAATATCTGGACCAATTAATCGTGTTTCACTGACTTCGTCCCAATATAATAGAGACCTGCATTTTCTCCCATACAAAGCCTTATAAGGAATCATACATATCGTAGTCTGAAAGCTGTTATTATAAGAGAACTCCACCAATAGTAGGTGTCACACCCCCGAATTCTCACCTAGAATTTTTTGCCTTGGTGGGATGTGTGGCACCAAGTCCTCGACTTGACCAGCATTCCTCTTTGTTGGTGCTTACGGAAATAACTAGAAATGAGACAAGTGTTTATGGAGCAAAACCTCCCAACCTTCTTTCTATTCAAAATATAAAGACTAGGACACTCACTCAAGGCACACCACAATAGCTCAAGGAACTCATATATCAGATACCTTTGCCTTGGTGTCTCATGAGGCTTATATACACAAAATGGCCTAGCCATATCATTAAAATCGGCCATCAATGCACAATGCCTTAATGCCTCCTTAAATGCGCGCGCCGCACGCGTCTGCTGCCTTCCAGCCGCGCGTCGTGTACACGCCTCCCGTGCATGTTTCATCCGCCGCATGGTCCGTTCCGCATGCGCACCCTGCTTGTGTCTGGTGCGTTCTGCTCTCGCACCTAGATCCGGTCTCGCCCTGCCGTGGCCCGACCTGGTGCCTCGCACCATGTGCAATCCGTGTGCTGTCCGTGTGTAACGGCAGCGCCGATTTACTGCATGCACACTAAATGTCTCGCCCAACACTTAGCCATTTCAGCATTTTCTTGCATGACTGCACGGATCCACCCTTCAGCCCATGTCTGCCTCATGGGTGTGCACCTTGTACAACATAGTGGGCCGTGCGCCCAACTGCTGCGCGCCCGTCATGGGTCGTGCGCCCACATAGGCTGCGCCCCTCTTGTTGTCGCGCGCCCGAGGAGTAGCCCAGCTCCTCCTCTCTTTTGGGCCCTTGGCCCTTGCCTTCATGCACCATGGGAAATGGCCCTTGCCTTCATGCACCATGGGAAATGGTCCTCTCTGAAGAGTCTGCACAAGTTTGAAGCATATCTTCTAGCGTCTGAATAGTCCTCTCTGATTAACCGTCCGTCTGAGGATGAAATGTCGCACTAAAATTGAGCTCGTACTCATAGCTTTGTGCAGACTCTTCCAGAACTTTGATGTAAATCTAGGGTCTCTGTCTGGTACAATCAAAGTTGGAACTCCGTGCAACTGTACGATCTCTTGAACATAAAGTTCGACGAATTGATCCATAGAGTACGTCATCTTGGTTAACTGATCCACGATCACCCATATACCATCATAGTCTTTTGTTGTCCGAGGCAACCCGACAACAAAGTCCATCGATATTGGCTTTCATTTCCATTCAAGAATGGGCAAAGGTTAAAGCTTCTCTACTGGGCTCTGGTGTTAAGCCTTAATCTGCTGGCAAATCGAACACGCTCAACGTATTTTGCGACAATCATCTTTATATTAGGCCACCAGTAATCTTGTTTAAGGTTTTTGTACATCTTGGTACTCCTTAGATGCACAGAAAACCTCGAAGAGTGGGCTTCGGCTAGTATTTATCTTTGTAGTTCTTCATTACTCGGAACGAACCACCTATTTCGAAACTTAAGAATCTCGTCGTCCAAATAACTAAACTCCGACCTGTCATTAGAAGCCATGCTTGATTCAATTTCCTTGCACTCAGCGTCGTCCTTCTAGGCCTGCTTAATCTTTTCCAAAATAGTGGGTTGTAGAGACATAACCGACAACATGGCCGACACGTTCGACACCACCTCTAAGTTGAACTTCTGAAACTCTTCATCCAAAGCTAATGGCATGCCTAAAGTCACAGCTGAAGTTGATGCCGTCACTCTGCTTAATGCATCGGCCACTACGTTCGCCTTGTTGGGATGGTATTTAATTTCGAAGTCATAGTCCTTGACGAACTTTAACCACTGTCGTTGCCTCATATTCAACTCTTTCTGAGTGAAAATATACTTCAGACTTTTGTAGTCTTAATATATCTCGCACAACTGTCCATACAGATAATGCTTCCAAATTTTCAGCGCGAAAACTACCGCGGCTAATTCTAGGTCGTGTGTTGGGTAGTTTTGCTCGTAGGTCTTCAATTGCCTGGAGGCATGGGCTAACACCTTCCCTTCTTGCATCAGCACACATCCAAGGCCTATCTTGGAAGCATTGCAATAAATGTTAAATCTCTCGTCCTCAGCAGGAAGCGTCAAAATTGGAGCAGTAGTTAATTTCTACTTCAATGTCTAGAAACTGTGTTCGCAATCTTCAGGCCACAGATACTTCACATTTTTCCTCGTCAGACGGGTCAGAGGCGATGTAATCTTCAAAAATTCTTCAATGAATCTTCTGTATAACCTGCTAACCCGAGAAAACTCTGCCCGAATCTTTGCTGGATCAATAGATATGTCATCGCTGGAGATGACATGTCCCAGAAAATGGATTCTATCCAGCCAAAACTCGCACTTAGAAAACTTTGCATAAAGTTGGTGTCGCTTCAAAGTCTCTATCACCAACCTCAAGTGCTCTTTATGATCCTCCTCACTACGAAAGTTCACCAATATATCATCGATAAACACTACAACGAATTTATCAAGATAATCATGGAATACTTTGTTCATCAGATCCATGAAGGTGGCTGGAACATTCGTCAGTCCGAAAGACATTACCATGAATTCATAATGCCCATATTACGTGTGAAAAGTCGTCTTCGGAATATCTTCTAGACAAACCTTCAGCTGATAATAACCCAATCTCAGGTCAATCTTTGAAAACACTCGTGCACCTTGGAGTTGATTAACTAGATCGTCTATTCTTGGCAGAGGGTACTTGTTCTTAATCGTCAGCTTATTCAACTCCCTGTAGTCGATACACATTTGTAACGATCCATCCTTCTTCTTGACGTAAAGAATTGGCACGCCCCACGGAAAAAAGCTAGGGCGTATAAATCCTTTTTCCACCAACCCTTGTAATTGTTTCTTTAACTCTTTCAGCTCCGTTGATGCCAATCTATAAGGATTCTTCGACACCGGCTAAGCTCCTTGATACACATCTATAGCAAACTCTAATTCTCGATCTGGAGGCAAACCGGATAAATCATCTAGAAAAACTTCAGAGAAGTCTTGAACAATCAATACATTCTGCGGCCTTGAATCCCTGGAAATTTGCATATCTATAATACTGGCGAGAAAACCAAAAAACTCATCAATTAAAACTTGTCGAGCACCAACAAGTGCCATGATAGATATCTTTCGGGCCTTCCTCGCAGCCTGAAAGGTGTGCTTCTCACCATCTGGGCGTTGAAAACTCACTGTCCCTGTCCTGCAGTCGATTTTAGCATAGTGCTTGAGCAGCCAATCTATTCTCAATATCGCATCATATCCGGTTATTCCTATAATAATGAGATCAGCTAACAATTTCCTGCTCCCCACAGATACTACACTATCTTGTATAACTTGATTATAATGCATACACTCACCAAAAGGCAACATCACTTCATAACTACAGTCCGTTGCTATAGGCCATACATCTAGCTTGACCGTGAACGTAGTTGCAATAAACGAGTGCGTTGCACCTAAATCAATAGTTGCAATAAACGAGTGCGTTGCACCTAAATCAATCAAAGTATACGCAGGTACAGAATTTATCAATATGGTACCTGACACTACAGCTGGCTGATCATCATCACCCGACTCGATCATGGCGAATACCCACGGTGTTGTACGCGTCGGACCCTTCTTCAGAGTTGGGCAATCTCTACTAACGTGGTCCACCTCGTTACAATTGAAACACCGAGTCACTCTGGGCTTCAAGAAATCTCTAGCTAAATGCCCAGCTTCATTGCAATTGTAGCACATTCTCAAGTTCAGTCTACATTTGCCCGCGTGATATCTCAAGCACTTAGGGCACTAGGGGTACTGCACCGACCCCTGAGGCCTTTTGCTACTTCCCTGACTACTCGAGCCCTCGTTGAACCTCTTAGTGCCCCTCTGTTGCTGCTGCTAGGAGGCACTTCTACTCTGTTGTGGGGCAACTTCCTTGAAAAATCTCCTAGAAGCTTCTCGCTGCTTAACACATTTCATTTCAGCTTCCTCCACCTCTAATGTCTTTGCCACCACTTTTGAATACGGCACTTCTTGAGTTCCTGCTATCTTTACCCCTTTGTATATCTCCGGCTTTAACTCCTATACAAACTGAAACACCTTATCCTCATTCCGGCTCACCAAATTGCTGACAAACTGGGACAAGGACTCAAACTGCTGGTTGTACTCAGTTATCGATCCAGATTGTTTCAACTGTAGGAACTTCATTCTCTTAGCTGCCTGTACCGTACTGTTGAAATACTTATCATAAAAGGCATCTTTAAACTTCTCTCATGTCATGTGTTGTCCGTCGATGGTGGTCTCCATAGACTCCCACCAAAATCCGATATTTTTCGCTACATGAAATGTAGCCAGCGAGACCTTGTCCTCCTCGTCTACCTTCGCATACTTAAACATACTTTCTATGATACAGACCCACTCCTCTGCAGCTGTCGAATCCGATAACTGTCCTTCAAACGTCGGTGGTCGTAACCTCCAAAATCTGTCACCCGACTGATCATGGCTAGAGCTAGAGACTGCACTTCCTTGGATCTCTCGATTCAGTAGAATTCCTAGCTGCTGAGACTGCCGATTCACCAACTCGGTCAATTGTCTGATCGTCATCGAACATCTTCACTCCTTGAATCAGCTGCCTCTCTCGGTACTCTAGAACGTCCTAGTCGTCCAGACATTATGGCTAATTTCCTTAACAAAAGTTAAATTACTCTCATAAGTATCTAATAACTAAAACTAAACTTAAACACCCACAGTTGTAGGAGCACATCGTGCGGCGATCGACACTGTTAGGTAATCGTTTGAATGGTTTGACCATTTGCCTCTAATACCATCTCTGTAGCGCCCCGAAAACCCTCACGGTTCTTGGTACGCTCGCTGCTATTACTCCCACAAATACGCCTGAAAACATTTGAGTAAAAATTTAAAAATTCATTTCTCGTGTTAAAACGACCATTTTGAAAACGTTAGAAATCGTCACAACGGAAGACTTAGATTAAAATCAGTTTAAGTAAAATTTCAAGTTTTTAAACACTAAAAGACATTTTCGGTCGACCCCGGTAAATACCGGTCGACACTTCCATCTATTTTTCACTATCAGTCGACACTTGCATGCACCGGTCGACACCACGTTTCTCTCTGTCTGCATCGGTCGATCCTTGAGGTCGACACTCCCGTCTAGTTTACACTACCGGTTGACACTAGCATGTACCGGTTCACACTTCATTTCTTTCTGTCCACGTCGGTCGACACTCACAGAGTTTGGTCGACCCTCTTACGTATAGGTCGACACTATGTACTCATTTTCCCACTAAGCGGTCGACACCTTCTAAATACTGGTCGACACTTGCTAAGCTTGGCAGACCACTCAGCCTATAGGTCGACACCTCCTTCACTAAATTCTGCTTAAAAACCTTAATTTTTCAAAGAAACCACTAAAATTCAATTCAACGATAAAATAACAAAACGTGCACTTTTTCATCAACTCAAAATCATTATTTACATAGAAAAACAACTACTAAAATTTGAAATCCATCTATACATTCACATGTGTAACGCCCCGAAAACCTACCAGTTTCCCATTCGTTCACTTCTACTACTCACTCACTATGCTCAAACGAATTTGAATAAAATTTAAAATTTTTGTTCCTCGGTTTAAAACGACATTTTTGAAAGTATTTTAAACAGCATCACAGCAGAAAAATTAATTAAAATCAGTTTGAATAAAACTCTATTTTTAGAAACCTAAAACAAAGACACCGGTCGACACCTGCGAACGTCGGTCGACATTTGGGATGTCTCGAGTTTTTCATCGATCGACACTGGCAAACGCCGGACGACATCTCAGGTTTTCTCGTCAGTCGACACCGGGAACACCGGTTGACACTTCTACCCTCATCTCAGAGAGTGGTCGACACCCGCTTTCACAGGTTGAAACCTTGATCCTCTCTGCCGGCGCAGGTCGAACCCCGCGGTCGACATTCTCACTGATTTTACACTAACCGGTCGACACCCACGGTCGCCGATCGACACCTCATTGCTCTCTGCCCATACAAGTCGAACCCCGCGATCGACACTCACATTCTATTTTACACGGATCGGTCACCACCTATGGATTTCGGTCGACTTTTTGCACCAGCAGCCTAAAAATAATAGCAGTTCAAAAGAAAACGAACTCGAAAACTTCCACAATTAAAACCACCAATTCGAAACCTGAATTATTCAATCAAACTTTTTCAAATAGTTTAAAAATGGGCCTACACATCAATCCCGACTATTAACATTTGTCCTCATCTATGCCTCAAAATCTATACACTCGACATAAACCTCTCAAAACCCAACTCCCAAAACGTACCTCCTGACATCACTCCATGGGTCGGGCCACCGCGACAAGCTCCACCTGTCGACACACGGTAGCACGCCGCCAACCACCTACTCATCCTATTTAGGCTCTTGCAACTCACCCACTGGAATCTCTCCACCTACACCACAGAACACACAACATAAGCCTAACGCTCAGTAACTAGTGCAATATCAAACGTAAAACGACAATGCAATCCCATCACATGCAGTCTCTATATTCTCGCTCATGTTGTCACAACCGGTGCCGCGTGGTACGGTTGCACCATGGTGAGGCTGGACTCTCTCGCCACCTCACACCCTAGCACGTCACCATCATCCCGGTTTCTCCAGCAACGCGGCCCTCAAACCGTACCCACGCATCACTCTACGCACCACAACCATTCTAGGGTGAGGCTGGACGCACTCGACACACCACCCCCTGGCACGTCGCCATCGTCCCGGTTTCTCCAGCAACGAGGCCGTAGTTGTCCACCACCACACACACACCGCAGCAGTCATCCTAAGGTGAGGCTAGACGCACTCGCCACACCGCCCCTTGGCACGTCGCCACCGTCTCGATTTCTCTAGCAACGGGGCCAAAGCTACCCACACACGCATCGTCTTCACCACCGCACATCGCACTTCATATTCGCTCGTAAAACCATGCTCAAATTCATTTTTGTTACACTTTGCAAAACATGATACATGACTGAACGTAAATAGGCAAAAAACACAATACATCCCTACCGTCCCATGGTGTAGGCCCGTAAGGGCAATGCACATGTGCACACTACTTACCTGGCGTCCTAGCTTTTCGTGGTGCTCGTTTCACCAAAAACCGGTTCAACTAACAACAAAACTGTTTTCTCGTCAAAACTCATCTCACTACTCTACTTACGCTCTAAAATCACAACACAACACTTCACGAACTCACCAAAATCGCTCACTAACCTATCTTGACTCCAAAATCAATCTAACTTCTAATGCGTATAATTTTTGCGTCGGTTATCAGAATCACTCGATTCCAGTGTCCAAATGCTCTAATCGTAATCTAGCTTAACATACCAAAGCAGAATTTAAAATTATTAACCACAGCTAAAGCGAAATTCCAAAAACATAATAGGCCTTAGGGTCAAAATCCCCCCTCCTCGGCCTTTCAGCAAAAACTCAGCGCATTCCTCATCAATCTATCACATTCATCGTCAATACTTCTACAACAATTGATAACAACTCCAACGAACTCTCCAACCCTAAAACCCTAGTTCCCTATCCATCAAATTTCTCACCAAAACTATACCATAAACCACTAAAAATCTACCTTACCATTGAAATAGAGCAGAAGACGAAGTAGAATTCTCGGCTGGACAACGCAGGAAGGAAAGAGCCGACGGAAAAATTCTCGCGACTGGGGGGAGGAGAAAGAACAGGGAGGGGGGGAGATTTACGACCCCCCCCCCCCC
>CM039522.1:3142803-3177781 GCA_022433055.1 Begonia peltatifolia
CACATCCCGAAGGCAAAAATTCTTGGTGCGAATTTGGGGGTGTGACACTTACCATAGGTTGAAGATTGATGAAGGTCGTCAAGGGAGAACAAAAAAGGAGAAGTTTCTGCGTGGGGTAAAAGAATATGCAAAGACCTCTTTCTCTCTTTCTTTTTTTTTTATGTAAATATTAATTATATTATTAATATAATTAATTCCTAATTATTATTTTGCCCTCATCCCTAAATTCTTTAACCGAACGGTTATTTGGTTCGTTTTCGATTAGATTCTTAAAAATTTTTATTCTCTAGTAACCTCAAAATAATCTTTTAATTAATACTAGAAATTCTCTGTTCTCGATTCCGATTAAAACTCCGCTGATTACAATCACGTAAATCTGAAAATTAATTTAGCAAAAAATTTGAGGCATTACAGAATTATTCCATTTAAGCTAATTTTCCAGCATAACACACAAACTTTTTTTTAGTTTGCTTAAGAATATTATTCTAATTAGAATTCAAAATTATATTTAAATGAATACAAGTTATGTTTACTAAAGAAAATTAGAGATAAAAGACTTTTTTGCTAAAAAATTTAAAAAAAATATTTTTGAAAAACAAAATAATTGCAATTTTATAATCTACTTTCAATTTCAAGTGAGACTTTTGGATATTCAATTGGTAGAATTTAAATAGAGGCACTTTGGAAGAACTTCGTTGCAATATTATTGACTATACTCCTCTGTATTATTATACGACTATGTATCTTTAAGTGACACTACTGAGTAATCGGAGGTCTTCATGATCAATGTTGACAATCGTGTAAAAAGGTATTTTGACTGATAAGAGAAAATCAATACAAATTAACTTATGAAAACGTTGAAGAGTTAGTAATATATAATATTAACTGTGAAGTTTAGTTTTAATTATTGAACTTAGCAAGTTGAAAGAGAGTTTGAGCACGCAGACATTTTGGAAAAATATTTTATTGGAAAATATCTCTATGTTAATTGACTTTAATTGTGTTACTGTAATTTTTCATAAAATTATAAGTTTCGAAATATTCTGAAAATTATATGAAATTTATTAGTGTTACCTTGGAAATCCTTTAATATTGATTTTATTTTACATCACTCGAGTACGAGTAATGGTTCAAGTTTGGGGGTATTTAATAACTTTTAAAATAGAGTTATTTTATACTATTTTTATGTATTACAACTCATGTGATTTGAGTGATTAAAGAAATTAGATTAAAATTATAAAAATTGAAAAGATTGTTGTGACACTAAAAGATCTTAAGAATTTAATGATTTTTAAGTATATTTTAAGAAAAAAAATCAAATTATTGTCACTAATTTGAATTTTCTTGTTATCATGTTTGACCACAGAATTACTAGCGGAAAAGGAGAAAGGAAATATCAAATTTTTTATTTTGAATGATCAAAAAAGAAAAAGCAATTGAAAGAATAAATTCCTAAAATAAGTAGAGAGAGGAAAGTTCCTCGAGAATTCCCTAGAATCAAGGAAGAGAGAGAAAATGGGCTAAAAAGAATCAAAAAGAAGGTTCTCTTCTGGATGGTCTTTAGCGTGGCTTACCAGCAGACTTTTGGGGAAGACAAGGCCAACAACAACAATTCTTCTTCTACTCTTTATTTTTCTTTGGATGAATAATTTTATTTTAGATTTTATTATCATGATTTTAAGCTAGAGTTTTACTCTTGGTTAGGAGAAAAAGTACTCGTTACATTCTTTAGTGAGATCTATGAAAATTTGCTTATTTTTCATTAAATAATCTATCATAATGTTTGTTGTTTAATTCGAATTATGTCGACCAGAAAATTTGATATTACATGTTTCTGTTATATTGAGAAGTAAATAGAAATTTTGAGATGCATGATTTATTAAATAAATTAAATTGTTGCAAAATAGTTGATATTAATTTGTTTGTCATTAAAAATAAGATTCTAAAGAAATTCGGATTATATTTTATCTTTTCAAAAATCGAAAGAAATTCTAAGACGAATTTAACTAGGCAATTTGAGAGAACTCTAGAAAATATTGGTTCTTGCTGTTTAGTGAAAAATGTTGTAGTTTTTTATAGTATCAGTAATAATTTACATGTAATGAGGAAATTCATGCTAACAAAAGCTTTCATCATCGTAATCTTCTTAAATTATTTCAATTTATTTCTTTATCATATCTGAGTAAACTCAAATTTTATATTATTCTACCACTCACGTCATTTTTTTATTATTTCATCTTTATTTTATATAATTTTATAGTAATTAAATTTAGTTTAGATTATTCTCGTGAGATCGACTTTTACTTACTCTTTATTACTTTGTTAGCGATTCGTGCACTTGCATTAGGTGTAGAAAATCACTAACAACTGAATAAGAAATAAATGATGAAATTTTCAATTAAAATACATTGTGTAAGAGTTTAGGTAAAACTGTGGGAGTTCAGGTCAACATATGGGAGTCTACTAGTCAACTTATTAGATTTTAGGTCAAACTGAGGCAATCATTGGTCAACCCGTGGGAGTCCACTCGTCAAAATGCAGGACTCCATAGGGTCAACCCACGAGACTCTATAAGGATCAACACAAGACTCTGCAAGTCAACCCTCAAGACTCCGCAAGTCACCTACAGGACTCTACTTTGCTAAGCAGGAGTCCGCTTTACACTATAGGACTCTGCTGTAGAAGTTCAACCGCAATAGAGGTCGCCCAAGAATGTCATTATGGCGACAGGTTTTACAAGAAACTCGCCGTTTGCACCATTTTTCACCTCCAATCAACCCAACAACATATTTAGACTTCAAATATATCAATATAACTTAGTAAAATTGAATGGAATAGAGCTCCATTGCATGAACCTATTTTAGACCTTACTAAACCTTCGTACTTTCAAAAATAGAGAAGATGGAGGTTACCTTCGAAACAATTTCAACAATATTGAAGCTCGGGTCTCGCGAACACAATCCTAGCTTACAAGCTCGAAAAATCATCCACCCGAAACACTTCTCCCTCTCTTTCTCTTGTGTGCGACGCACCTCAAATGAAAGGGGCATTAGAGTTTCCTTACCCCTCATTAAAAGAAAATTCTTTTCTTTCTTTTTTTTTCCTTTTCTTTAAATCCTTTTAAATTTATTTAATAGAAATATTTTGTATTAAATAAACCCATTTATTTCTCATCTTTAACATTTCAAACATTTCTTCAAGGTAAAACTCCAACTATCCATTGTGAATTTTCTTAAATTTAACCAAACAGTAATGTTTTAAATTACTGAATTAAATCAATTGACAACAAAATCCAACGTAGTTGCAAAATGACAAAAACAAGTCAACCCTTAACACATCGTCAGTTCATAAAAAAAAAAAAATTGACATGTGAAATTTTAATTTATACAAAAAAATGAGGTTTTACGATAGTGATAGAGATCTTCTAGTTGTATTCGAAAGAAACTCAAATCTAAACAAGGATTGGAGTTTGGATACACTTGTTCGTTTCATATAAGTTACAATCATAATTGGTTTTTGTCATATGAAACCATTTCAGAGGGTGTTGTGGTAATGAGTGATAACACACCTTGAAAGGTAGTTGGTATTGATACCATCAAAATCAAGATGTTTGATGGAGTCACGAGAACACTGGGTAATATGCGACATCTTCCCGAGTTGAAGAAAAGTCTGATTTGCTTGAGTACTCTAGATGCAAAAGTACAACGTTGTAGGTGAAGTTGTGAAGATCAGTAGAGGTACTCTCACCATATTAAAAGGACACATGAGATCTGCAAATTTGTATATAAGACTTTTAATTTTGTGAATTCGCCTTCTAAGAGATTGTTTGAGAATATTCGAAAGAAATCAAGTTCTAATGTGAATTTCAAGTTGGTATATGAGTGAACATCATAGTTGGTGAATCATTCTATTATAGATATTAAATTATAAGTTTCAGTTTCACGTCAGAGTGGTATCGCAAAAGAAAGAACAAAGTGGAAGGTTAAAGCTCCACGACGATATAAATAAACTAGTTCAGTGAGTTATGCATTGAATATGTTCGAGATTAATGATTCCAGTAACGAGTCTTCAACACGTTTACAAGCAGTTCGTTGTGACAACTATGATTCAATGATACCATGGAGAAGATGTGATTTCTTCTCGAGTGTGTATCTCAAGTTTAAGCTGCGCTTAAACTAGATTGGTATTAGTTGCTCAAATGACCTATCAGGGGTCTTTGTGGAAGAGGAGATTATTTTCTTGATTAATGTTTTAGAGATATAATTCATACAATGGAATTCATGTCAAGATAAAGATTGTTAGATTCTTTGTAAATCAAAGTCTAATTATTAGTCAAGTTGGCTCGACCCACATTATGAATCTCACTTTAACTAGGATTAGGATTTCAATTTTAATGTATAAATATATGCTTGAGTCGTAAGTGATATTCTTCTTTGCCCTTAGGTTTCCTGAAAGTGTTTTCCACCTAAATCTCGGTGTCTCTATTTTCCTTACTTTTCTTTTTTCATCTTGTAAATGTAAATATAGTTGACATCAATTTTTTGGCAAATAACAATTAAGGAAATTTAGATTTTATTTTAAATATGAGATTTCATAATTTGAAGGTGATTTCTTAGGAATCAAGAAATTATCTAATTGTATTTTGAAAGGTAGTTTCTTGGAGATCTTGGAGAACAAGAAGATATTCATAAAAATTAAAATTGGAATATTTTGAATTTTGGAAGTTTGTTATTTTTGGAAAATTAAATCTTTTTGGAAGGATATTACTTGGAGAGCAAGTTATCACGATATTATATTTTGAAAAACTAATTTGAAGATTACGAGTTTGTTAAACTAAATTACAGCAAGATTTAAGATCACAACATCTAAGAGATTTGATCCCGATTCGTTTGCTCGTCGGTTGCTCAGATTTTCCATATGCGTTATTTTCGAAAATCGGTTTTGGAAAGTTGATTTGACAATTGTTTGCTGGATTATAGCAAGATATATGATCATAACAATTGTGGAATCAATTACTAATTCGTTGGATCCATTCTTATTAAGTATGCAGCATTTTCCATAAGTGTCACACGTGATGTCACAAATTCAATTTTCATGGGATTTGGTTACCTTATTCTATGTGATCTGTTTGGAGAAAATATTGAAGATCAAAAATAGAAATATTCGACGCAAACAATATTTAAGCATTCATCTCTCACAAAATATTGTGCGCAAATTAAGTCTTTGTTTCACAATTTTTGTGCCGCAAGTTATTCTTCTTTCTTCACCCATGGTTTCATGTAGTGTAAGTTATTATTTATTCGATCTGTAATAAACTGTTCTACACACTCTGTTCTAATTGGTTTTCATTATTTTATGAGTGTGTTGTTTAGGTGCATCCAAAGACCACGGTCGGTGTAGCTGATGGTGTCATAGGTGCATTCCCTGATATTTTTCATTGAAGCTCAGTCTTGAGAGGAGACTGCCTAGAACTCGGGAGGAGTTCTAATCGTGGGCAAAAGGATCTTGCCATACATGGATTCCAGGAGGAGTCATCATCGACAAGGGGAGCTTGTTACATTTAGATTTCGGGAGAAGTCGTCATCGACAAAGGGAGCTTGTCACATTTTGATTCCGAGAGGAGTCATCATCAACAAGGGGATCTTATTGCGTTCAGATTCTCGAAGGGATCAATTTCAAGAAGAGAGAAGCTCGCAAAAACAAATTCACTAGGGAAGTTAGGAAGAGGCGGTGACAAAGGAAAGCGTCATCATTGTTTTCATCTAAGTCTTGTATCTCTGCTTTTAGAGTCTTGTATCTCTGCTTTTAGAGCTATTCCTTTCACCTTCTTTGCTTCTGTGTCTATTCTTAGATTCATTTCAAATGTTCTAAGAGATCTCATTAATTCTTCTAGCTTCATTTTGAAAACATCTTTGGCTTCTTCAATAACAGTGACTTTATAAGCAAACCGTTGAGGAAGAGACCGTAGAGTTTTTCTTACCAATCGTTCTTCAGGAAAAATCTTACCGAGAGTAAACGCTTCATTTGCGATGTCACATAGTTTGACATTGAATTCGGCAATATTTTTGTCTTCATGCATTCGAAGACTTTCAAACCTTAAAGTGAGCATTTGCATCTTTGATAACTTTATAGGTGACGTTGCTTCATAAGTGATCTGGAGAATCTCTCATGCTCTTTTAGTTGACTCACATGTGGAAATAAGTCTAAATTGAATAGGATCAACTCCATTTGAAAATAGCATTAAAAGCCTTTGAATTGCTGTTTGCCACTGCATCTTCCGTCATAGACCAACGTTATTCAAATTTGAGAGATATAACACCATCTTCATCAACGGTCATGGGAGAGTCCCATCCTATTAGAATATATCTCCAAGTCTTCTCATCTAAAACAAGTCTTACTTTATGTTAGACCGGATGTCTTGTAACTTTGTTAACTCTGTGAATTATTTTTCAATCCGAGCGTGGCCTAACAGACGTAGGCAATTGCCGAACTGCGTTACCAACCTCCTGTCTCTTTACTTTCTACATTTTATTACTGTTCATTATCGCATTTATTATCAGTATCTCACCTAGTGCTCCACGACACCGCGTAACTAATCACGATCTTTCACATCTCATGTTCGATTCTTAACAGTAACAAATATCTAGTATCTCATGCGGAACTTTTACATTTTTTGCCCATTCTCAATCAACTTTGGGAGGATATCTCCATGGATTTTTTTGAGAGCTTACCCCATTTTGAAGGAATGGATTCTATCTTAGTTGTGGTTGTAACGCTCCGAAAACCTACCCATGTTCGCTTCGTTCATTGCTCTACTACTCACTCACTACACTCGGAAAGTTGGAATAAAATTTAAAACTTTTGATCCTCGACTTAAAACGACCATTTTAGAAAATATTTTAAACAGCATTGCAGTAGAAAACTCAATTAAAATCAGTTTAAATAAACTTCGCTTTTTAAAAACATAAAAATAGAGAAATCGGTCGACACCTGTAAGCATCGGTCGACACTTGGGTTGTCTTAAGTTTTTCATCGGTCGACACTGACAAACGCCAATCGATATTACGTTTCTCTCGGGTCTTTTCATCGGTCGACACTGAGAATACAGGTCGACACTTCTACGCTCATCTCAGAGAGTGATCGACACCTGATTTCACAGGTCAACACATTGATCATCTCTGTCCGTGCAGGTCGACCCTTGAGGTCGACACCGCTACCATTTTTACACTACTGGTCGACGCCTACAATCATAGGTCGACACTTACTTCGGCTCTGCCCGCGCAGATCGACCCTCGCAGTCGACACTTGCAGGGTCTAGTCGACCACTAAGCCTATCAGTCGACACTTTCTCCCCAGAACTCTGTTTAAAAACCTTAAAAAACTTCACAAAATCGATCGGAGTTCGACGCAATGCTAATAATAACTCAACGTGCACTTTTCAATCAACTCAAAATCATAATTTAAGTAAAAAAAAATGACTACTAAAGTTTAAAATCAGTCTATACATTCCATCGACCCAAAATCACAAAAATCATTTCAATTACACTCCCAAAACCCATACATATGTCTACCATAGTCAAAATGCCCTAACAGCCAGCCAGATCGTCCACGTGCGTACTCCTCTAACCTACTCCTAGTCTTAGGCATGCTCGAAGTACTCACCAACTATGGCGTCGTCACCTACATCACAGAACTCAACTATTAGCGTAATGTTAAGTAAGGAATGCATAAAACTTAAACACTTAAAACAAATACATGCTAACATATGCAGTTTCTACAGTTTCGTCTCTAATTTTGTTTTTATCTCTTTCTTACATCTCCTTTATCTTCTTACTACTGGATTCTTCTTTACGCGCTAGTCTAAGGTGACACATCTCCCGGACCCCCTCATAGAACAAAGTCAACCTCAGTCTAGTAAAGTGGTACTCCTCGCAATCGCCTTCATAGGACCAGAGCCACCACGTAAAGCGGGAGAAGAAATGGCATACCCCCCCCCCCCCCCCTTCTTTGCTCTCTCTCTCATAGGACCATGCCAATCAACCTCACTTTCATTATCTACTTACGTATCTTCTCAATTTCGTTCTTCACTACTCACATCCTACTGTTTTCGTCTCATAAATACATGAAAATTCATTTTCGTCTCATTCTCCTAACTTAAAACAATGATGCACAACCATGAAAGCATAACATAAAGTAAACGTGCAATGCATCCTACTGAACTGTGATGTAGGCCCGAAGGCAAAACTCCTACTACATTACTTACCTGGTGTTCTTAGCAACTCGGATTTTGCAGACTACTTGCTACACTGGAGAACCTATAAAATCACACATCTATTAACTCTTCTTTCCATGAAATTCGTAAAACTCCAAAGGAAACAACAACTAAACCCCCACTCAGCCTAAACCGAAATTCTAACTCAATTTCTGACTAATCTTCGAAAATTCATAACTTCTCCAATACTCATCCGAATTGGACGATCCAAAGTACTACAGGCTCCACAGGGCTAGTTCCTAACGGTCTCACCCATATCCTAATTCAACACATATAGCTTGGCCCGACGTGGCTGAGCGGAAACCGTTCTAAAATTTGAGCACTCGGCTATCCAAACTCTCAATCTTCCCCATAAATCTCAAAATATATTCCTACTCCTAGCTTAAACACCAATACACGAATATAAATCGACTTAAACCTCTAAATTTCGTATCTCCCTCTTAGAGTTTACTAAAACTACCCACTACTCACTCTACTTCATTTTTTACAGCTCAAAATCGCTAGATGACTAACTATCTACTAAGAACTAACTAAAACTTACCGTAGATTTGAAGATTGATGGAAGATCGGAGAAGAACTGTGGCTGGAAGAAGGATCACCGAGCTTTCTACGTGGGGAGGGGGAAAGAACAGGGGAGGGAAGGTTGCGCTGGGGGGGAGAAACACCGGTGGGTGTTTTGATTTCATTTTTTTTTATAATAATAATAATAATACCTAATTACTATTTCACCTTTAACTCTTAACCGTTCAATAAATCTGTTATACGGTCTGATTCCGATTAATTCTTAAATTTTTCTCCCCTCCATTAGCCTCAGAATAATCTTTTACTTGAGGGTAAAAATTTTTCGTTCTCAATTCTGACCAAAACTCCACCGATTATAATTACGTACATCCGAAATTAGTTTAACAAAAAATTCTGGGTGTCACATTCCACCCTCCTTACAAAAATTTTGTCCTCAAAATTTGCTATGTAAACAACTCAAGATACCAGCTCATCATGTCTTGTTGTTGCTTCCAGGTTACTTTTTCTACGTTATGGTTGCGCCATAATACTTTCAACAGTGGAATCTCCTTGTTGCGTAAGATCTTCACCGCATAATCCAGAATCTCCACTAGCTTCTCTTAATACGTCAATGTGGGTTGAACCTCTATATACTGCTGCTCCACGACGTGGGAAGGATCTCGCATACATTTCCTCTGCATGGATACGTGAAATACATTGTGGATCCTATCCATCGAGGCTGGTAGCTGCAACTGTTAAGCTGTTTTTTCCTATTCTCTTCGTAATAGGAAATGGTCTAATAAATCTTGGGTTTAACTTGCCCCTCTTTTCAAATCTTACAACTCCTTTGAATGGAGAGATCTTCAGGAAGACTTCATCACCCACCTCAAATTATAACTCTCTTCTCTGACGATCTGTATAGCTTTTCTGCGGCTTTGAGCGGTTAAAATTCATTGTCAAATAGATGCAATCTTTTTTGCAGTTTGTTGCAGAATGCCTGGACCAATTAATCGTGCTTCGCCGACTTCATCCCAATATAATGGAGACCTGCATTTCCTGCTGTAAAGAGCCTCGTAAGGAGTCATACCTATCGTAGCCTGAAAGCTGTTGTTATACGAAAACTCCACTAATGGTAGGTATCTGCTCCATGAACTCTGGAATTTCAGTACGCAAGCTCGAAGCATATCTTTCAACGTCTGAATGATCCTCTCAGATTGACCGTCCGTCTGAGGATGAAATGCCGTACTAAAATTGAGCTGCGTACACATAGCCTTGTGCAGACTCTTCCAGAACTTTGATGTAAACATCAGGTCTATGTCTGATACGATCGAAATTGGAACTCCGTGCAACCGTACAACCTCCTGGACATACAGTTCGGCGAACTGGTCTATAGAGTACGTCATTTTCACTGGTAAAAAATGGGTTGATTTGGTCAACGGATCCACGATCACCTATATGCCATCATAACCTTTTGTTGTCCGAGGCAATCCAACAACAAAATCTATCGATATCTGCTCCCACTTCCACTCGGGAACAGACAATGGTTGTAGCTTTCTCGCTGGCCTCTAGTGTTCAGCCTTAATCTGTTGACAAATCAAGCACGCATCCACATACTTTGCCACAATTTTCTTCATATCGGGCCACCAATAATGCTGCTTAAGATCTTTGTACATCTTGGTACTTCCTAGATGCACAGAAAATCTCGAAGAGTGAGCTTCAGCCAGTATTTCTCTCTGTAGTTCTTTATTACTCGGAACGAACCACCTATTTCGAAACTTAAGAATTTCATCATCCGAATAACTGAACTCCGACCTATCATTGAAAGCCATGTTTGACTTAATTCTTTCGCATTCAGCGTCGTCCTTCTGGACCTACTTAATCTTCTCCAGAATCGTAGGCTGTAAGGACATAGTCGATAACATGGCCGAGACACTCGACACTATCTCCAAGTTGAACTTCTGAAATTCTGCAACCAAGGTTAGTGGCCTAGCTGAATCCATCGCCAAAGTGGATGCTGTCACCCTGCTCAATGCATCAGCCACCACGTGGTTTAGTTTCTTTAGATGATGAATCTACTTTATACTTAATGATGGATTTCTTATAAACTTCTAAAATGTTCTTTTGCTTCTGTATATTCTTTTTTGTAGATGGATATCTCTTTAGGATGACTATATGATAGTTGGCCTTCTTTTATATTGTTTTATCTTTTTATGGCAAAAAATAGAGTATTTTACATATGCATATGTGTATGTGCTGTTGGTGATATTTGAAATGTTACAAGTGATTTCTAATTAAGGGGGAGTCTCGATTAATAGCCAACATGCAGGGGGAGTTTTTGGTTTTGTCAAAAAATGTCAAAGGAGGAGATTGTAAATGCAAATATGGTTGACATTAATTTTTTGGCAAATAACAATTAAGAAAATTTAGATTTTATTCTAAATATGAGATTTCATAATTTGAAGGTGGTTTCTTGGAAATCAAGAAATTATCTAATTGTATTTTGAAATGTAGTTTTTTGGAGATCTTGGAGATAAAGAAAATATTCATCGAAGTTAAAATTGGAATATTTTGAATTTTGGAAGTTTGTTATTTTTGGAAGATCAAATCTTTTTGGAAGGATATTACTTAGAGAGCAAGTTATCGCGATATTATATTTTGGAAAACTGATTTGAATATTACGAGTTTGTTAAGTTAGATTACAATGAGATTCAAGATCACAACATCTAAGGGATTTGATCATGATTCGTTTGCTCATCAGTTACTCAAATTTTCCATATGTGTTATTTTCGAAAATCGATTTTGGAAAGTTAATTTGATAATTGCTTACTGGATTATAGCAAGATATATGATCACAACAATTGTGGGATCCATTCCTGTTAAGTAGGCAGCACTTTCCATAAATGTCACATATCTAATTTTCATGAGATTCAATTACCTTATTCTGTGCGATCTGTTTGAAGAGAATATTGAAGATCAAAAAGAGAAATATTTGATGCAAACAATATTTAAGCATTCCTCTCTCAAAGAATGTTGTGCGCGAATTAATTCTTTGTTTCACAATTTTTGTACCGCGAGCTATTCTTCTTTTTTTACCCATGGTATCATATGGTGTAAGTTATTATTCATTCGGTCTGTAATAGACTGTTCTATACACTCTGTTCTAACTAGTTTTCGTTATTTTATGAGTGTGCTATTTGAGTGCATCTAAAGACCACGGTTGGTGTTGCTGACGGTGTCATAGGTGTATTCTTTGATATTCTTCATTGAAGCTCAGTCTCGGGAGGAGGCTGCCTAAAACTCGGAAGGAGTTCTAATCGTGGACAAGGGGATCTTACCATACACAGATTCCAAGAGCAGTCATCATCGACAAGAGGAGCTTGTCACATTTAGATTTCAGGAGGAGTCATCATCGACAAAAGGAGCTTGTCACATTTTGATTCCGAAATGAGTCATCATCAACAAAGGGATCTTGTTGCGTTCAGATTCTGGGAGGGATCGATTTCAAGAAGAGGGAAGCTCGCAAAAACAGATTCACTGAGAAAGTTAGGAAGAGACGGCAACAAAGGAAAGAGAAAATCTTACTTTGTGTTATACCAGGTGTCTTGTAATTTTGTTAACTCTGTGAATTGTTTTTAAATCTTGGCGTGACCCCGTAGACGTAGGCAATTACCGAACTGCATTACCAACCCATTGTCTCTTTACTTTCTACATTTTATTACTGTTTATTATTGCGTTTATTATAATTGTCTCACGTAGTGTTCCACGACACCGCGTAACTAATCACGATCTTTCATATCTCATGTTCGATTCTCAACAGTAACAAATATCTAGTATCTCATGCAGAACTTTTACATTTTTTGCCCATTCTCAATCGACTTTGGGAGGATATCTCCATGGATTTTTTTCGAGAGCTTACCCCATTTTGAAGTAATGGATTCTATCTTAGTTGTGGTGGATCACCTCAGTAGCATGCACACTTCATCACCCTCAAACACCGTTTCACTGCTCTAACAGATTCTACGATTTTCATTCTTCATGTGATTAAGTTGAGCAGTTTTTTGTGATCTATTATCTCTTATTGAGATAAAGTTTTCCCTAGTACTTTTTCGAAGGAGCTGCTTCGGGCTAAGTGGACTCAACTTAACATAACATGCTTACAACCCCTAGATAGTCAGAGGTGGTTAATCGTTGCCTCAAAATTTATCTACATCACTTTGTTGGGGATAAACCTCAATGGGCTGGTTGGTTGTCTCGGGGATTTTCAGTATAATACTTTATTCCATACTTTGATTTACTGTTACTTAAATTGTGTTTTAAATTGTTATATGTGACAATTTATTAGTATATGGGTTTGGTATTTTGGGGGAGTGTAGTCAATGGAAATGTTTGACTGTTTGATTATTCATAAGGTGAGAGGAAGTGGAGGGTCACTCTGAATTTTGAAGGGAATTGGGTCGAGAGTGTGCAGACTTTTCAAAAATACATTATTTTTTGGTTAATTGAAATTATTCACATTGCTGTGGTGTTATTCGAAGATCATGTCCGTATCAGAAACATGCACATCTAACTTTCGCTTGCATTATTTATTTTACATGAATAAGAAAATAATAATAATAATAATATTTCCAACTGTGAAAGTGAAGAAAAACAAAAAACTAGAATGATGAGCAATGGCCATACAAAACAGGAGGAAGCTGGAAATATTGTCTGTGTGATTACCGTTACTCCTTTCTTCCCTTGCCAAGCCCCATCCTAAGGTTGCTCATGCCAGCTTTAATATTATCCACATTTGTTTCAATCTTGACATCATTTCGAGTAGGATCCCTTGGACTAATCCATGGATGTTGCAGACACAGCTGAGCGGTCGGTCTCTTCTCAGGAACAAAATCAAGAATAGGAGAAAGAAATTCAGCAAACTCACAAGCATTACCCTCCGTAAATTTGTATTTCTCAACAAGTAATCTATTGAGTGGGCAGAATTTCAGCCTCCGGATCCTCTTTAGATCGCCATGCCTGTCAAAAAAATCTTTGGATCGAACTCCTCCAATGGCGATCTGCATCAATCCAAAAATATAAGTTTAGAGTAAATATAGATTGAACAGAAAGCTGTGTAAGAATGGTTGCAGGAAAAAATGCATACTTTTCGAGGCATCTTCCCAAGAACTTCCATCATCAAAGCAAGATGATCCTGATATCATTACAATGAACAATTTAATTATAAGAATCCATGAAATTCAAGGCATTATTTCAATTAGAAGTAAAAACAATATATACATATATATACATATATATATAGATATATATGTATATATGTGTGTGTGTGTGTGTATAAATTAATCATCAAATTCAAACTTGTAACTTTGCAATTGACTAGATATTAAATGGTCCTACCTCGTCTTCACTGAATCCTTTTCCACCCTGTGGCCTAAACATCATTTCTCCAGTTGCAAGCTCAAAAGCAATACAAGCAAATGACCACATGTCAGCCGAGGAGGAGTAACCAGCCTGCAAAATTACTTCCGGAGCTCTGTACTGCCTCGTTTGAATCTCTTCTGCAAACTGCTTGTCAGTCCAACAAGCATTTCCAAAATCAACGATCTTGCATCTCAAATCAACACCATCCAGGCTTCTCCCAGACTTTTGAGCTTCTCCCATGGAATCTCTTCTTTCAGAGATCTTAGCAACTGCCCTTCGAGCTCTTCGTTTCAGTTTCTTCTCAATAATACTCGTAGTAATTCGACTATTTGGGTTTCCCTCAGGTCTTTCAAGTATTGGAGCGATGCCAGATCTTATTGGGTTTCTTGCAGGATCAATGGTGGAAAAAAGAAGAATATTTTCAAGTTTTAGGTCGGCGTGGATTATATTAAGTTCTCTATGTATGTAATCAAGGCCAATCAAAATGCATTTACAGATCTGCCGAACCTTGTCCAATTCAAGGCCCTTGTATCTGTTGTATCTAACTAAATGAAGCAAGCTATCGCCGAGATACTCGAGGACCATGCACGGATGTTGCCCATTTGGTCCGCTGTGCTTGAAGTGCTCGATCAGTTGCACAATGCACTTGGAATTGGTAACATCATTTTGAGCAATGGCTGAAAGAACTTGGATCTCGTGCAATGCTGAGTCAGCAAATTCAGCTGCGCTTTTCTGGATCTTAAGGGCCACATATTTCTAGGAAACAAAAGAATAAAACTATAGTCTATGGTTAAAATTCGAATAATGTCTATCAGAAGCTTTACAGGCATATTTAAAAAATGAAACATCAGTTAGGCTGATTGACCAATCCATTAAACAGAAATGCTCATCTCAAAACAATTATGTTGCATAGGGATAGATGATTTCCTAGATGGGTAGTCAATCCAAAGTAAACAACAGAAAATTTTTCAATCTAGATGTGATGATCACATACCTATGAATCAAGGAAAGATGAGAATCTATGGAGGAACAAACTCCATAAAACTAGAAGCAATTTAAGCCCGTGCCCTGGCAGAATTGAATGAAACAAAACATGACAGATTGCAAGTGAGATAAAGAGAGAGGAAGTTTACGGAGGTGCGAGTGTCGTAGGCGAGCCAGACGGTGGAGAACTGACCCCAGCCGAGCTTCTTTTGAGCGACGTAGCGGCCTTGAGCGAAAGGATCGCCAATCCTAACGTTGTGATACCCTCCCTTTCTGTAGGAGTCGATCCCCTCATCGTCTTCCTCCGACCCCGATGAGCATGAGTTGGACATCCTTCTCTCCACCACCGTGCGAAGCGATCAATGCGATTGAAATCTCAACAGATTCAGCGTTCACAAAGATTCGAAGTCCGCAGTTGATGAGATAATTGATAGTCGCTGGATACGAGAATCAGATTGATTGGATCCGACAGACATACGAGGGTAAGAGAACAGGAAACGGTCTTCTCCATTGGTAGAATGGAAAGTTGCTTCTTTATTATTGGTGTCTCTCCCTCCCCCTCCCTCTGCGTACTGATCCTACGTGTTATTAAAAGAGATGTGACAGGGATTCACTCTTTCTATTTACCTGTCCTCTTGTTCGCCCCTTCTAAGTTTAGCTTTACATTATACTGTAATGCGTTATGTTTCGACTAGGGGAGGCTAAAGTAGGACTAGAAGCTCGGCTTCTATCATGTTAGATCTGGTTTTTCTCGTCAAAGGAACCGGTTCCAGTAGTAAATTCTCAAGACCTGCAGTTCAGAGTTCCATCCACGATTATGAGTTTCAAAAATCATAAAAACCAAACCAAATCGTGAGTTAAAAATTTAACCTGAAAACTATTTAAAACCCGACCTCAATTCATAAAACACCGGCCAATACCCGAAATCATCACAAACAAGTCTGCAAATTCGACCAAAATTTTGAAAACCTTACCCAAAAAACAATAAACAAAGAAATAATTTTTTAATTTGTTTTGTGATACACAATCGGTTCTGATTCTGGTCCGCAATCCCATGGTTCTAGAACCATGCATGGACAATGGTTTTGAGCTCGCGGTACAACAGAACCAAACTGGACTGCGCCAACTTCTATTTTGGACAACACATTAAAACTTTATTGTTAATTTGAATCATAGATATAATAATTCACATGATGACATCATATTAAAATACTATAATTAATTTTATTTTAAAATTTAATAGTCGATTTGGAGATCAAATGGATGATTGTGATTAAAAGAAATATTTTAAAATTATTTCAAAGCGGCAGCCATTGGATTAAAAAGGAACATGCACGACCTAGATTAAAGCTACATTTTTTATGCGTTGTCAAAACATAAACCGTCCGATCAAAATTGAACGGCTAAACTTGAAAGGGGAGGTTGAGGGTGTAGAGAAAAAAGGAAGGAGAGGATCATTGTCCATTTGGCAAGGTGTTTAGATGATCCTTTCTTAACCATATATTATAGTTTATTAGATAAAACTCACCATGGAAATAAAAATGACGAGAGAAACACCCAATTCAACATCATTAAAATATTTATAAAAGTTTTCTTTAATATTTTGAACTACTTCATAAAATATAATAATTAATATAAGAAATAATAGTAAATAATATAAGAGCATGACACACACTACAACTACATATCATGCAAAAAAAAAACAATTTCAAAAATGAATCTAAGTCATATAAACTACTAATTCCTATCTAGCAACACTTTTATGATATTTAAAAGAAGATAAATTGCATTTTCTTCCTTTTCTCATTTTGTCTATTGTGTGATAACGTTATTATATTTACGTTACAAAGTTATTCTGTCTTTTAATGCGTCTGATTCTCTTTCTACAACGCAATACATTTGACAATATTATTTTGTCGTCAAATATTGTGCAACTCCACGTAATATAAATTCACAAAAAATCTTTGTTATTGCACAACCAAGTTCAACATTTCGTACGTTAAATTCCACCTACGTGATAAATTGGTTCTTTTTTTTTTTTCCTTCTTTGGCTATCTTTACAACATTTCATAGTAATTCATGCTAGTTTGCGAAAAACTATTATGAAAAACGATAATTCTAGATTTTTTAATTGAACGAACTAAAATACTAAAGCTATGTTGTACAATCTAATCAAAAATATGTGCACAACAAATAACACTAAAAATGTAATCTTAACGATGATGTACTATAATATCTCAAAACCTTTTCGACAACATCATTATTAAATGTATTATCTAAAATCAAATAACATATTTTAGATAGTATATTTTAGTTCTTAGGTTCATCTAAAAGAGCATTTTATTTTACATTCCCCGTATAAGCGATTCAATCATACAAATAGAAATTAAACATTTACAAATTTTTCACCAATATTGTTGAAAATCAGATCTGATGTTAAAAAAGAAAAACATATAAAAATTGATATAAATATCTTACGTGAAAAATCTTAACGAAAAAAAAAAAAAAAAACCAATGATAGAAGAGAAGATTCACTATCAGAAAATTGATACAAAAAGTTTGTCATGTACCCACTAAGCACACTAACTGCATAAGATAAATTAGGATCTGTGTAAACTATAGCAATAACGAAAGATCTCACTACACTCCAATACGAATGTCGTGACACATAACTAATTTTATTAATTGATTGCTGACATAATGCATATGAAAGCTTGAAATGAGTTAATAATGAAGTATTAATTAGTTAACACTCGTTCATGTTAAACTTGTATAGAATTTTTTGAAAGGACCCCTCTTGACTTAGTTACAATTTACCAATTTCTGTTCTCTCTGAATCATCATATCAAGTATCTCCTTGAAGGCTTTTAAATCTTTACTTCAAACTATTTACTAAGGTGTGTTTTCTTTTAGTTTCTTCTTTATCTTTAGTTGGTATTAACCCGAGCATATAAAAGCATAAAAACAATTGGCTCATTTTGATTCTTCTTGAGGTATACGCAACTGGCATAATTGCTTCTTCTAAAACTTTGAACAAACATAAATAAGTCGAACCTCTTATGTTATTGTCTAGGCAACTGTTTTAGACCATAAAAAAACTTTGTTAATTAAATTTAGTTCTTATTTCTAGAGACTACAAAGTCTTCAAGTTGTTAGCATGTAGATTTTCTTCTCAAGTTCTCCATTTAAAAATACGTTTTTCACATTCAATTGCTCAAACTCAAACTTTATGCATAGCCACGACACCTAACAAAGTTTAAATTGAACTATACTTAACAACTAGAGAAAACAACTCTTTGAAGTCTACACCTGGAATCTAAGTGTCGATCCTAGTAACAAAACATAATTTGTACTTGTTTTTTCTCAACCCTGGTGTACTAATCTTTCTTTTGGACCCTCATTTAAACCAAAAAAATTTCTTGTTTTTAGGAAACCAACTAAGTTTCATGTGTAATTCTTGCGAAAAGATTACATCTTTTTTGACATAACAATTATCTATTTCCTAAAATTATCGAAACTTACTACCTCTAAATAGGTACACAATTTTTCACTATAATCAATGCTTTCAGCTACATTCAAAACATAACCAACAATATATATTTCACTATATTTTGTGGAGGTTTATTCTCACTTCTTGGCCTATTTTTAGTGATAGAATAATGTTGCAAAGTTGAAGACTGTGTCGAAGCATTATCATCTTTAATATTTGAATCGGGTGGACTCAAAAACTTTGATATCAATCTTGATCTAGTCTTGGACTCAACATCGGTACTTGATATTTGTTTAGTCATTTAACACAAAACTTTAATTGGTGAATTAACAAGTCCAATTGCCTCATCAAATACTACATTTTTACTAATTACGACTTTTGTAGATTTTAGTTTCTACAACTTACACTCATTAACTTGAGACTTGTAACCAAGGAATGTACACTTCTTCGATCTGGGTTCTAACTTACTATCACCTATATTAGCCTATGAAATGTAATCAAATACTCTCACATTGAAAAGTTGACAGAAGTACTAGACCATACCTTTTCAATATTCTTTTTATCACTAGCAATCAACATAGAACAATTCACGAGGTAACAAGAAATAGCAGCAACTTTAATCCAAAATGACTTAGGCAAACAAAAATTAGACAGCGTCGTGAAGCTTTTCCATTAAAGTTTATTTATTTACTCAACCAAACTGTGTTGCTATGGAGTACCAGAAACCGTCAGATGACTAAAAACACCTTCTTGTTGACTTAACAAGAGTTATAATTGTTTCGATTATGAGTGGAGTTATTTGAATATCTTATTTTAATTTATTGATGGTTGTTTGATTATATTTGAAAGCATCGATGTTCATTTGAAAATATTCTTGGAAGTGAATATTTAGATGTACTAATCTGTTTATCAAATTTATACAGCAAATAATAAATTTATGATGAATGACTTATTTGAAAAACATTCAAGTGTTAAAAAATATTCTTTGCAGGTGTCTTGAGAAGAAGTGTGGACACCTGTAATATCCACAAATTTTTCTATTTATTTTTTTATGAGTCAATTTTTTGCGTTATTTGAAGTCAACTTGTTCGTTTTGATTTGAATTGTCTTGTTTCTTTGGCATTTAGTCATGTGTAGAATTTATTGTTGATTAAAGTTGTCTTGATTTTCCATAAGTCCTACGTAGAGAAATTTTGCAATTATGTTCTGAGTAAATTAGTATTTTGTCATCGAGTTTGTGAGATGGGAATTCCCAAACCGTTTTAGCCTTTAGCGAGAAATTCCATGTAATTAAGTCTCGAGTTGCTAAGTAAATCAAATTGTTACAAATGAATTTTGTTTAGAGTTGGAATTTGTCTATGTTAAGCTTGAGTAATTTTTGTTGTGGTTTTAGATTGGTGGGATTTATATTAAATAAATTTTAAAAAATTATTTAAATTTGATTCTATAAAGAACCTTCCCTCCCAGTTGATGGCCACGTTCGCGCGAGCATAATGCCATTTATTTAAATAAATTTCACTTATTTGATTCGAGTAAGTGCTCGATGACGCATGTGTAGTAAAATTTTGAGAAATATGATAATAATAAATTTCATCATATTAAGTTCTTCAATTTCATTAGTAAGATTATAACTATAATCCAAGATATGTAAAAAAAAATTAATTTTAATCAACAACAATAATGTCTAAATATCTCTTAGTGATTATTGTTGAAAATCACATTTGCAAGTCAAGAGACTTAATCGAAAAATTTAAAAGATTTGAGAGAGTTGACAGAATTGAATTAATTGAATATTGTAGGTATGAATAGAGATAACAAATGAGTTGGTCGAGCCGAACTGAGTATGAAAAATTCTGACTCACTGAGTCTAGCAAGCTAAACGAACCGAGTCTAACGAATTGGAGCAAAATTATTTTCAACTCTAGCTGGTTCGCGAAGCTAATGTTAAACGAGTCGAGCCGGCTAAACGAGTCGAGTCTAACTAACTAAACACACATAAAATATTTTTAATTTATATAATCTAATGTATATTTTAAAAAAATTTTAATTATTAAAATTATAATGTAAAAATATAATAGTTAGTTGTTTATTAATAAAATTGTGATATTAATTCATAAACTTACATATATTTAAAAAAAATTTATTTATGTGATTTAATAAAAAATATTATACAAATGTCAACGCAAAAACTCCATGTTGCCACGACCATGGTATTCTTGTCGTCACTGCGTCAATAGAATTGTAAAAACTAACGTTTTCCATATCTAGCGTCGGGGTACCACGTGGAAAAATATTCATTTTGGAATGGCTAGCGCGCCGACAAAGAAGCCAGTCTAAAGGTCTGCGCGATTAATCAAAAGTCAGTAAGGCAAACAAAACTATAGGCTATAGTTCTTCCGGTAAGCGACTTGGATGTACTGTAGAGCCAACACAACTTTTTCTCTTCTATGAGGAAAATATGTTTTTGGTCCCTAGACTAATGTTCTTCCGCAACAATTTTCTTTTGATAAATAGATGTCATTCTTGAGTTTCTAGAGGCCACCATAGCATGCAAATATTGGAAATGAGAGAGTGTTGTATTTCTCTGTTTATCATCTCCAATCCACTTCTTCAAATCTATAGTTTTTCCTTGATTTGAAGAGGGCATGAAGATAACCTTATGGTTTCTGATATACACTACCTGAATCTCCAAATCCATGGTTGTTGACAACACGACCAATCCGATACATGCTCCAAGAGCAACAACTTTTCATTCTCCTTGACATTGCAATCATCAACACAATTTGCCACCTCCTTCTTTCATTTGCTGATCCTATCCACCGACAAAGTTACATCTCGATCCTTGACTCGTTCTCCGTCGACGAGTGAACCAAGAGGTCTCACGAGTCCTTGTTCCATCACCGACTTGGACTGTGCAGGATGAATTTAGGCAGAAAAGTTCTATTTGGGCTGAAGATCTCAATCATCGGGTGAGCCAGATTCATAGGGTCGGACCTTTGTCGACTGTTAGATGGATCGAGAAGACAACATGATGACAGTGGATTGGGAAAGAAAATGTGATGCAGTTTTTCAAAATTTCAAGGGTTAAGGTCATCCAACCAACTTCGTCTAGCCACTCCCTCCTAGAGGTTGACAGTCAACCAGATCTACCACCTCACTTTTTCCGCTCCTTCATGTTACTACAAATTCAATTGAGTCGAAACAATCTTATATCCTTCATGCAAATCTATCAAATTCTCAAACCTCGATTCCTAATCATTTCTGTCTTTTAATTTTTTTTTGTTTATATTTTTGTCATTAATCTGATTCCATTCCAATAGGAGGAATCAACCCGAACAAAAATATTAAACAGAACAAAAAAAAAATGCATTACTATTTAACAAACTATATGTTCTCTTGTAAGAGGTCTAATATGTTAGCTCAAAGTGACTTAAAATTAACTATTTTGATGATTAATAAGTTAAGCTAGCAAATTTTGTATCAAGTAAATATTGATACTATTCGTCTTAGAAATCATCTAATGAAATTATTGAAAATTACTACGGTGTCTACAGTCTTTGAAGAAAATAGTCATTTTTCAAGACTGTAGATCAAAATAGTTGACCAAAGAAGATAGTGATTGACCCTAGTTTAAATAGAATGCTATCTTTTTGAAAGACAAATTGTGGTTGACCAAAGTGGACCACGATCCAGGGGACCAAAAGACAAAAATCTACATAGTTTTGATGACAAGATTGGAATCAACCAGAGTAGAGACCCAACCAATCAGGCCAGAAAGCAAAATGTTTTTTAAGGTAGAGATTGTGGTTGACCAGGAGGAAGAAGTGGTTGGCTGGACAAAGACACAGCTCCTTTCACAATTTCAATGTCAAGCTTGCAGTAGACCGGACACGACATGCGGACGGCCAGACCAAAGAACACTTAGAAACCATTAAGATGTAATCGATCAAATATGAGAAGTGGATGACCAGTGCAAGACACATGAAATTGCATAGATTCAGTGTTCAAACCATGGCCGATTAGGGACAAACTCAGACAAATGCAAATTTGTATAGCTTCTTCAATGACCATTTGGTTGGTTTGTTTTTAGAATTTTCCCTTGTTGGGTCAGATTTGAAATACAGAGGTTAGGTTTATTTCGATTCCGGGTTTGGAGTGAAAGCTAAACCTCTGACAGTCCGACCCGAAATCGAACCTCACTAAAACGTCTTAACCTCGTAATCTGAAGCCCTAAGTCTTGAATCGTTTCTGCGATTCAAGCCTTCTTTACAAGTCCAGCGACAGCGAGCCTCTGGCACCGGCTCTACCTAGTCTCGCAATTGCAGCTCGCCTCGCAAGTTGCCTCTGTTAGCCTTCAGCTTTTGTAGTCTCCATCGTCGCAACTCACAACTTGTTGGTCGCTTTCGCAGGTCTCTGGAGCCGTCTGCTCCAAATAGGAAAAGCATCTCCTTGAATCAACTAGAACTTTAAAAAGGAAACTCCAAAATTTCATCCTTTTCTCTGTTTGGCTACATGAAAGCAAATACTCAATTCTTCCTTGTTTTTCAATACCCTCAATGTAAAGACATCAACGAGTTATCAGGGTAGAAGTTATTCTGGGAAAAGTTGAGAAGGAATATTAGGTATTGAGCAATTGGGTTGAAAGGGGAAAAACATCCATGAACCTGAACTTTTATTGTGTCATTTTCATTTCTACGTAACTTTTTTCTTTTTTGTAATTCTCATTTTCTTCTACACAATTTAATTACAAACTTCGTGTATGTTCTTTTGGATTTTGGCCAACATCATAACAAGTAGTGACATAGAAGCAAGTTTGGATGGCCGAAACTCGCTCCAAATCTTGTGAGGTAGCTCTTCAACGCTTAGATTCTGTACTGAAGAACTCTGGGTTGATGCAGCAACCACCCTTACGGCAAGAGACTCTGGACCAGAACCTAAATCAACCCAAACTGAACCAAGATTCTCGGTTTGGTCTACTCTCTTTGCGGTTTGGTTTCAGTTATGCACTCAAAACTGAAACCCCAAACAGTTGGTTCAGTTCGGGCTCAAACTCAAACCGAACCGTGCCCAAGCCTCCTTTTGTCAGCTTGAGGCCATTATTTTGGGTTGGAAAATTATCATTATGAACCTTAAACTATTGAGGTTCAAATTCTGAAACTTTAAATTATAAATTTTAACAACTCAAACCTTAACTTATTGAAATAGTAACAAAATAAAATTTGACAGACGTTCTATCTCCATCCGTTCTTGAATTTTGCCGTAGAACGGACGCACTGTTGAAAACACACTGCGTCTGTTCTAGAATTTTGCCGTCGAACGAACGGACTCTCTACAGCACCGTCCGTTCGTTCTACAAATTATGGCTAGAGCGGACGGTCAGGATCATCTAAGAGTGCGTCCGTTCTGTCGATTATATCAGAACCCTAAACTCATTTTCCGCGAAAAATTATCGACAGCTCACGATTTCAGCTCGACCCATCGCTATTTTTTTGCCGAAAATCGACCAAAATTCACTTCAGATTAGATTACATTATCGATTATTAATAATGTAGTTTGATTTTTAAGTAGTTAAAGTGTAAAATCCGAAAGTTTCACAGAGAGGACGGTTACCACCCTCAGAGAGTGCATCCAATCTCTGTGAATTTTATCGAGCGGACGGTCACCACTCTCATAGGGTGCATCTGATCCCTTTAATTTTAGAGAGCGGAAGGTGGTGACCCTCTGACAGTGCGTCCGATTGTCCGATTGCAGAGGGTCACCGCCCTCCGACAGTGCGTCCAATCTATCTGTTTGCACTGAGAGCGAAGGGTCACCACCCTCCAACAGTGCGTCTGATCTATCTATTTGCTAATACCATGTTTTTTTCTTTTCGATCTTTGCTGATTATCATCATAAACGGCTGAGAGATTGGTTGATGCAAATGAGCCTGCGAACATATAGTGGTATTCGGAGAAGCACCCTCCCATATACGGTAATATTCAAGCATTCGATCACTTAGATGGTGATGGCGAAATAGAGGTGCATTCAATATTGCAAACCCTAGACGATGAGCTTCGATCACCGTTGAGGTCGGATGATGATGAGATGCATAGTGTACAAGTAAGGGAAGATAGTTCGGATGATTTTGCTTTGAGTAGACAATATAGTTCTTTACAGGCCATTCGAGACGAAATACGAGATTATGCTTTGAAAAATGGATTTGATATCAAATTTGTTAAAAGTGAGAGGACGAGACTTACTGCAGAGTGTCAAGGAGGATGTGATTGGCGACTGCATACTTCAGTCATGCAAAATCAGTTGACATTCCAAATAAAATCTTACGTTAGAGATCACAGTTGTGCAAAGACAATTGATAATAGACACGTTTCGACAAATTGGTTGGCAGTACAATATTCAGATAGGTTCAAAAGTCAACCAGACTGGAAAATTCCTTCTATTATCGAGACGGTGAGAAAGGAACATAGGATGAACATTACGCCCAGTCTTGCCAAAAGAGCAAGAAGCAAAGCAAAAAAATCAATTATGGGAGGGGAGAAGAACAATTCAAGCTACTCTGTGCATACTCAAAAGAAATATTGAGATCAAATTTGGAGAGCAAAGTGAAAATACATGGTTACGTGGTGGGTGAGGGGCGACATAGGAAGATGATATTCAAAAGATTATACATATGTATGGCTGCTTGCAAGACAGGTTTGCTGGAGCGGGGTAGACTGACCTATTATTTGTTTAGATGGATGTCATTTCAAGGGTTCTTGCCCCAGCCAATTACTCACCGCTGTCAATATTGATGGCAACAATGATATATATTCCATTGCTGTGGCCAATGTGGAGTCAGAATGTAAGGGCTCGTGGAAGTGGTTTTTAGAGTTATTACAAGACGACGTAGGCACTAACGACGAATGAGGATGAACAATTGTGTCTGATCGACAAAAGGTATGTAGTATTATTATTATTTTTATGCGGGCATTGTAGATATATATTGTTTTATACTGAGTTTGTTTTTTTTTTTTAAATTGCAGCGGTTGTCAACTGCTGTGGAGGAGACATTTGATTTAGTCAAGCATCGCTTCTGCCTTCGGCATATATATGCAAACTTCAAATGACGATTTCGAGGCAAAGCATATAGAGATGCGATGTGGACTGCAGCAAGGGCAACCACGAGGGAATATTTCGAGATAGCAATGAAAAAATTTATGATCTAGACAAGGATGCCCACGCATGGCTTCGATGAGTAGTGATATCTCATTGGGCTACTTATGTGTTTTCTTTAATTTTCAAGTGTGATTTGAGCTTTAATAATTTGTGCGAGTCTTTCAATGCAGCTATATTGCCGGTCAGGAACAAACCGATCTTGACTATGTTCGAGATGATTCAAAAGAAATTGATGACTCACATTGTAAAAAAATATGACGAAATGCTGAAGTTAACTGATGTCCTGTGTCCTAAGATTAGAAAACAGCTGGACAAGCTAAAAAAGGCAGCTAAAAATTAGAGTGTTGATGTAGCGGGAGATGCACGCTTTGAGGTCAGCAACGGCAACGAACAATAAGCTGTTGACATTAATGTAGGCGAGTGCAAATGTCGGAGGTGGGAGATTACTAGAATCCCCTGTGTTCATGTCATTCTATGCATTAATTTCATAAGACGACCGCTGGAACAGTTTGTACATCGATGCTATCACCGTGCTACATATTTGGCAATGTATTCATATTTCATTCGACCCATTAATGGCCAACAAATGTAGCCGGAATCCAATGATCGGACCCCAATCGTTCCGCCCGAGAAAAGGCTCCAACTTGGTAGGCTAAAAAAGAAAAGAGTGCGCGATGTCGATGAGCCCTCTATTTCAAGAGTTTCTAAGAAGAAAGCTATGATGTTCTGTAGTAAATGTTGGCGTTAGAGGCATAACAAACGCACTTGTACTAAGATGAGATCGACTTCAGGCGCTGCCACTTCGCATGACACATTTATGGGATTCCAAACATTTGACGGGACGCAGGTACATTTTTCACCCATTGTTCTTATAAACAAACTTTCATTATTAAATGTTCTAATATAACTGTCATTTCAAGCAGGAATCTACAACACGAGGACATAGAAAAGACTGCTGAACTACCAGGCAATGGCGCGGAGATAATGGAACATTTTTATTTTACGCAGTAATGGATATTATAGTTTATAATGTAAAGCAATATACAACCATTGTATTTTATAATTAAAGTTGTACTTGTAATTTATGGACATATTATGTTGAAGAATTGTACTTACAATTTATGCTCATGGTAATCTATGGAATTGCTTGGTTATTTAAATATGTAAGAACTCTTTGCTACTAGTTATAAAAACTCATAGTACAAAGAAATATAATATGAAAAAAATTAAAAATTTGAGCAGAGTTTTCTTTTTTTTTAATCCTCCAAATTTATTATGAACCTGCATATTTAATGACTCAAACAGTTACAGAATTTTAGATCAAAACTAAAGTACATCAAATAAAGTGCATGAAATTAAAGTACATCAAACTACATTATTCAACGAAAGTACGTCAAACTAATGTACATCAAAACAATCTACTACGCTTGTACATTATCAAACTAATGTACATCAAATTGAAAAACAAAATCTACTACGCTTGTACGTCCTCTTCACATGTTGTCCGTTATCTCCTATCTGCACGCAATAAAAGTTATGTTATCAAATAAAAATTACAATGAAAATAGTAAAATAGTTTGTAATGTACCTGCGTCATCGTCCGCCATCGTTCTCATCAACGCCCTCCATAGGTTGGCCGTCGTTGTCATCGCCCTCCATAGGCTGGCCGTCATCCTCATCGCCCCTCGTTGGTTGGTCTTCTTTGTCATCGCCCCCCATTCAATCCAGGATGATCTGTCTCGTACCTCTTTGGTAGTCGAACATATCTCTCTGGTAGTTCATCATCTGTTTGAGGGAGCCACCACCTCCGTCAACCTCTCCTCGACTCGAAGGATTCTGTCTGAAAGAAGATCTATGTCCGACCTACTAGTCCCTGGGAGCGATGTGACCGTAGGAGCCTCTTTATGAAAGTCATCTTGGGGGGCGTCCTCATCTATCATGAACGTTCATATCCCGTCTGTGTCAACGAGTCCTATTCTAACCAAATGAATCCGGCCAAAAACCTCATTGGCTGGTTGTGATCTCATCTGCTCTCCAAGAGGTAACTGAATACCAAAATGCTTGATGATTTTCATTATCAATACACCGTAAGGCAGGTTCTTGTTTCGTGTCTGCCCGATCTCACACATATGACTTAAAATCAAAAAGCCGGGGTTAAACATCCTGCCACTGTATAGCTTCTCCATCACGTAGAGATCCATGAAGTTAACGAGATCTCTATGTCCATGCCACAGTAAAAGGGTGTGCGACACCAAGTTGTGGATTACGAGAGCTTTTGCGTTCAAATCTTTAGCTGCCAGCTTAGGAGACCCCACAATGTTAGGGTTCCAATTAATTATTCTTAAGAACTCTGTTCCCTCGGCTGTTCCCATAAAAGGACAGTTTCGAGCTGCTTGGTAGTATCTCTTAGCCTCTTCACCGGCAAAACTAATTAACTGATTGACCGTTTCCGAAGTAATGACAAATTCTGTACTCAATATGTATGTCTTTATAGTTCCTGACCTTCCGGAAAAGCTCATGTTGGCATAGAATAGGCGAACAATACGGTCACAGCTATCACTCCGTAAATCCAACACGCCTTCGAGGCCGATACTAGCAAACATCTCCTGTATGCCCAAAGATTCCCAACCTCTAAAATCCACATACTTGGAAAGGGTAACTGATCGATGCAACAAATCCAACTGATATTACTCATCACAAGCCTGGCTACGAAATTAAGTAGACCAAAACTCCGGCTGGTTTAACCGTGGCGGCCTCACTATTGGCTGGTTTAACGGTCCAGCTTGTGAAGACGTCGGTCCCCGACGTTCCGACGGTCCACCATTTCGCCTAGCATATGATCTCTCAGCCATTTCAGTATATCCGTATGACAGTAATCTGCAAAGATCGAAAAAGAAAAAAATGGTATTAGCAAATTTAAAGAAAGGACGCACTGTCGGAGGGTAGTGACCCTCCGCTCTCTGTGCAAACAAATAGATCGGATGCACTGTCGGAGAGTGGTGACCCTGAGCTTTCAGTGCAAACAGATAGATCAGACGCACTGTCGGAGGGTCACCACCCTTCGCTCTCTAAAATTAAAGAGATCGGACGCACCCTATGAGGGTGGTGACCGTACACTCGGTGAAATTAATAGAGATCGGACGCGCTCTCTGAGGGTGGTGACTGTCCTCTCTGTGAAACTTTCAGATTTCACACTTTAACTACTTAAAAATCAAACTACATTATTCATAATCGATAATGTAACTTAAACTGAAGTAAATTTCGGTCGTTTTTTGGCAAAAAAATGGCGATGGGTCGAGAAGAAATCTCATGCTGTCGATAATTTTTCGCGAAAAATGAGTTTAGGGTTCTGATATAATTGACAGAACAGACGCACTTTTAGAGCGTTCTGACTGTCCGCTCTAGTCATAATTTGTAGAACGGACGGACGATACTGTAGAGAGTCCGTCCGTTCTATAACGGACGGACTGTGTTTTCAACAGTGCATCCGTTTGACGGCAAAATTCTAGAACGGACGCACTGTGTTTTCAACAGTGCGTCCGTTCGACGGCAAAATTCAAGAACGGACGGAGATAGTACGTCCGTCAAGGTTTATTTTGATACTATTTCAATAGGTTAAGGTTTGAGTTGCTAAAATTTATATTTTAAGGTTTCAAAATTTAAACCCCAATAGTTTAAGGATCATTATGATAATTTCCTTTTTGGGTTTCAAAGTAACAAAAATAATACACAGTAAAATAAATTTTGCAGAATTAGATACTATGTTTGGCAAATTTTAGTAATAATTGCATTAATGAAAAATTATTTCCTCAACCAATGACCAATTTTCATACAAAACAATGTTAAGTTTGTTGATAATTATTCACAATAATTCAAATAATTAGCAAACCAACAAATAAATTTCCATGTATAACATCTAGAAGAGGGTGTTTGATGTATCATGGACCAAGCTTTCGACCCAAATCAGTCTCACTCTTTGCGTTTGATGACATCTACTTTTAATTGATCTCGAAGAGGGTGTTTGAAGTTGAAGTGCTCTTTGCATTTGAAAGTAGTCTGAAACTTTCTGACCCGTTTGCATGCTCGCTGTCAAAATTTTGAAGGTAATTCTTCATCCATTCTTTTTTTTTTTTGTGATAAAAAATTGCTTCCAAATTCGTCCATTAGTTACCTTCTTATTTAGCCCTAATCATACTAAAAAATTGTGTAAACATCAAATCAGGGCGCCTACTCTTCGACCATGGTCATGTCTAGTGCATTTTCCCTTCTTCCTTATTGGACATCCACCCACAATCAAGAATGCCCAAATCCAAGAGCTTTTTGCAAGTCAGTCGTCTGCCATCAGTTTGAGGTTGTCTCACCATCAAGATTTTCTTTTATTTTTTTACCTTTTTTTTCGCAAAAGTCAAGTGCAAAATACAAAAATGGGTTTTATTATACACGAAGCGATGAAGGGACCACCATGATGATGTGGTAGGGAGAAAAAGGACACTTCTGTTTCTCGTAGTATTCCTACTCCCATGCGGATGCACAGTACAGGGAGAGAATATGTTCTGCGTTGATTCAGTAACGTCCATCATAAGTGTGGCCCACCCCATCAGCCATGGCGCTCCATTCCAAATGGGAATGCGCCTCCTCACTACAGTGCCAGCAAGCAACAACATTATCTTTCTGAGACTTTTGGTTAAAAAATTTCACGTCATTGTCAGGCATCAAAAACGCTACTTCCTTTCCATCTTAATCTCTGTCTGCAATTATTTTTAGACCATTTCTTACTTCAAACTTTTAATCTCCTGCTGTGATTATGTAAAGGAAACTGGTCTTTGCTCTTTACCATTTCTCCTAAAAAAGACCACCCTTTTCGCACCTTTGGCTTTGTGACGTTAAATGGGTAGCAGCAGATTTGGCTGATTTCACGCCCTGTAAGACCTCAGCTATTTGTTTTTGCTCCTTTCTTAGCAAATCAAACTCTTACTTTAGTCTTTAGCGGCAGTAATTGTTGCATTTCTGAAGTTACTCAATGAAAGAAAATTTTATTCGCGTTGTTTACTTGCTTTTAATGCCTTTCTTGTATCTGTTGGAGCTCATGCTGAGATTTAATTTTCGATTTGAGGGTTTCTGATATTGTTCGTCGCTTTTTTGGGGAGAAAAGCTGACTGTGGAAATGTCTTAAATTGTAGTAGGAACAATCAGAATGAGTGTAGTTTACACTCTCTTACTGCTGGTTATTTGGATTGGGATTTCATCAAGTGGTGTCAGCACTAATGTGTCTTCCAGGCCAGATGTTGTAAATATTGGGTCTCTGTTCTCAGTTAGCTCCATGATAGGCAGAGTTGCAAAAATCGCAGTAGAAGCTGCTGTTGAAGATGTGAATGGAGATCCAGCCGTTCTGGGTGGAACAAAGCTTAAACTTACAATGCTAGATTCTAATTACAGCGGATTTCTCGGCATTGTTGAGTGTATGTTATCATTGTTTCTTCTTCCATTGTTTGAGCTTTAGGTGTAGCTTTTTTCTACATTTTACATTATGCGTTGCTTAGAATGAGAGACACGTCGGGATTGTGATGCAGACGGGATTATGATTGTGTTTAGGGAACAAACATAGAGATATTAGATTAGAAGAAGATATAGATGAACTAGAGAGAGAGAAATTAGATTGAGAAAAACTAAATTAAGAAAAAAAATTCTATATCAGTTCAATAATCATGAAATCTATGCAATAATCCTATTTTGATGTTCCTGCCCAATTGTTAAAGTCTAACAATTTATTCCTAAGTAACAGCCTTGATGTTCATGGAGAGAGACACAATGGCGATAATTGGCCCCCAAAATTCTGTTACGGCTCACATCATATCACACATTGCAAACGAGCTTCAGATCCCTCTATTATCATTTTCAGCAACAGACCCCACCTTGTGCTCCCTCGAGTTTCCATTTTTCATTAGAACTTCCCAGAATGATCTGTTTCAAATGGCTGCAATAGCTGAAATCGTTCACTACTATGAGTGGAAAGAGGTGATTGCAATCTTCGTAGATGATGATCACGGTCGAAATGGAATTACCGCATTAGGGGATGAGCTTGCTGAAAAGCGTTGTAAAATCTCTTACAAGGTGCCTTTGAGGCCCGATGCCAGCCAAGATGAGGTGACAGATGCATTGGTTAAGGTGGTTTTAACTGAGTCGAGGATACTTGTTGTTCACACCTATGAGACAACAGGATTAGTTGTTCTTCGAGTGGCCAAAAGACTCGGAATGATGGGGTCTGGATATGTGTGGATAACAGCCAATTGGTTATCTTCTCTTTTAGATACTAATTCTCCCCTTCCTGATGAGGCCATGGAAGACATTCAAGGTGTTCTTACTTTGCGAATATACATACCAGACTCGGAGCCCAGAAGAAAATTTGTTTCAAGGTGGAGCAATTTGACTAAGGGAAAAGCCGATAATGGCCCCACTGGATTGAGTACTTATGCTTTTTATGCCTACGACACAGTGTGGGTGCTTGCCCGTGCGATTGACACATTTTTTAATCAAGGAGGAAATCTATCCTTCTCAAATTATTCCAAATTAAGTGGGACTGATAATTTGCATCTCAACTCTATGAGCGTATTTAATGGTGGAAAATTATTGCTTCAGAGAATTTTGGAGGTTAATATGACGGGCATTACAGGTCCATTCAGATTCACTGCAGAAAGAGACTTAATTCAACCTGCATTTGAAGTTATCAATGTCATTGGAACAGGTGTTAGGAGAGTTGGTTATTGGTCAAATTATTCGGGCTTATCTGTTTTACCTCCAGAAATTCTTTACTCAAATCCTCCTAATCGTTCTGCTTTAAATCAAAATCTATACAACGTGATTTGGCCTGGACAGACGACACAGAGGCCTCGTGGGTGGGCATTTCCATATAATGGCAGACATTTGAGAATTGGAGTGCCAAAACGAGTGAGCTATCTTGAGTTTGTCAGAGAGGTGGATGGTTCAGGCACATTTACTGGGTATTGCATTGATGTCTTCACTGCTGCAGTTAACTTGTTGCCTTATGATGTTCCCTATCAGTTAATTCCTTTTGGTGATGGTCGTACAAATCCGAGCTCTACTGAGCTTGTTCGATTGATCACCACAGGGGTTAGTATGATGTTCAAAATTATTATTTTAGATGAATTTAATGAAAATGTTTGATCTTTTTATACTGTTTAATCTGTTTTTCTATCCAGGATTTTGATGCAGCAGTAGGTGATATTGCTATTATCATGAATCGAACAAGGATGGTTGATTTCACTCAGCCATATATTGAGTCCGGGTTAGTAGTCATTGCTCGGCTGAGGGAGTCAAATTCTAATGCTTGGGCTTTTCTAAGGCCATTCACTCTAAGTATGTGGCTTGTTACGGCTGTCTTTTTCCTCATCGTTGGAACAGTTGTTTGGATTTTGGAACATAGGAGGAACGATGAATTCCGAGGTCCGCCCAGAAAACAACTCATTACAGTTCTATGGTAAGTTAGAGCTGTAGATAAAAAATCACCATCTTCTCAGCTAGTCCATTTGTCATCAAACTGCACTGGTTTAGTTTGAATGATAGAGGGTTTGCCTTGAAAAATGATCTCTAGCAAAAATAGTTATGTTCTTCTTTATTTGAGAACTTTACCAACTACTAGCAGATTCTTTTTCCAAATTGTAAAATAATTATATCTATATACTTTTCCGACTGCAGGTTTAGTTTTTCGACTCTGTTCTTCTCCCAAAGTAAGTTAATCTGATCGAACAAATCAGCGTTCTTTTGCAGTAGCTATAGATAATATCATAACCTCTTCCTTCAAGCTTACTAGATTATCAATTTTCTCTTTTGGTTGCAGGAGAAAACACTGTCAGCACCCTCGGTCGCATAGTGCTTCTCATATGGTTATTTGTGGTTCTGATAATAAACTCAAGTTACACGGCAAATTTGACTTCGATCCTCACAGTACAACAGCTTTCTTCTCCCATCAAAGGAATTGAAACTTTGTTAGCAAGCAATGACCGAATTGGTTACCAGCAGGGCTCATATGCACGAAATTACCTTATTGAAGAACTCAGTATTCACGAGTCCAGGTTAATTCCTCTAATTTCTGCAGCAGATTATACGAAAGCCCTGAATGACGGGCCACAGAATGGTGGTGTTGCTGCCATTGTTGATGAGCGTGCATATATAGAGCTCTTCCTTTCAACGCGGTGCGAATTCAGTATTGTCGGTCAAGAGTTCACCAAAAATGGGTGGGGATTTGTGAGTATATCTTTCTTAGACTGAATTAATTTTACCATATTGTAGTCAGTGCTTAAGCATAGGGGTGGGAAAAACCGAACTGGACCAAAATAACCGAATCGAACTGTTGATTTTGTCCTGATCGGCTCTGTTTCTTCAATTAGAGGAACCACTTGGTTCCATTTTTCAGGAACCAAAAAATTTCTTTCCCTTTCTGGTTTGAAAAACTCTGAACTTTAAAAAGTGAAATTTGGGCTCGGTTTCTGATTCTGAAAGCTTGTTAGCCTTGATTTGTGCAAAAATATTTGGAACTCTTCTTTGGTTTATTTTAACTAATGAGTTAAATTGATGTTCGTGGGCATTCACTCCATAGTCCAAAGTGAAATATTGTTATTTACAAATTCTTTTGTTAATATCAGGCCTTTCCACGAGACTCGCCTTTGGCGATCGACATGTCAACTGCCATTTTGAAACTATCGGAAAATGGCGATCTCCAAAAGATCCATGATAAATGGCTTACAAGAAGTGCTTGCACCTCACAAACTGCAAATCAAGAGGTGGAAAGGCTTCAGCTTAAGAGCTTTTGGGGGCTCTTTCTCTTGTGTGGATTAGCCTGTTTGCTTTCTCTTTGTGTTTATTTCTGTCTCATGGTACGGCAGTACGGAAAGCATTACTCCGACGAACAAGAGTCTACAGGACAAGCCTCTCGTTCAGGCCATCTTCAGACATTTCTATCGTTCGCGGATGAAAAGGAAGAAGTGGTCAAAAGCAGATCCAAAAGACGGCAAATGGAAAGGGCATCCAATCGCGGAAATACCGAAGTAAATACATCAACAAGTCTCAGCATAGGCTCAACTGGTTCAACTTCTAATGGTTCATGAAGTCCACGCATGATATGCAGAAGTTTCACCATTCTTATGGCC
>CM039522.1:3177791-3311777 GCA_022433055.1 Begonia peltatifolia
TTGCTCCTCAGTCAGTCTGTCAGTCCATTGTGTATCATTCATTTTTTCCTGGCTAACTGGAGTTCATCAAACCCTTTATAAACTTGCGCTGTCAAAGCTTGCTAAGAGGTATTCTTTCTTCTAAAAGAAAAATTTACCATATTAAATTGAAGGCAAATAATATATGATATATCTTGGTGGTGACTGGTACATATAAGCTCCATTGTTATTGTTTTTGGTTGGTATTGCACCATTACACTTGGTGGATGGTCAATTGTCGGTTTGTGCTTGTTTGGACGTGTAATATCGTCCTAATCTCGTCATGACACCTGTTCTCTCGACATCATTTTCATCTATGATTACTCGAAACATTTTCCTGATTATAATGCAGCTCTGGTTGTTAGATGGTCGAATCGCTCATATTGCAAACACGATCAGGGAAGTTCATCACCTCAGTTGACTTGATCGGATCATGGTTATCTGCTTCAGCTTGAAATCTAATCCATATCACTTTCCTTGGAGAGATCCAGGTGCTCTCAAGAATCATATTAAGTATAAAAGATGATAGCAGATACGTGTGTCTTTTTTGTCGCCTTTTTCGCCAAACTTGCTTTGACTGCGTCAAAAACGTTTTGGTTAGATCAGTCCGTCTGGTGTCTGTTGAGCTTTATGTGATAAAATTGTGTTTGGCATTGAAGTTCTTTGTGGAGAGCTCATTGGCACATTAGTCTTCCAAAGACAGACGAGACTTCGATCTTATTAAAGTTTACAAACAGAGCGTTGTTAGTTGTTAGTTTACCGTAGTTAATTTTACGAGTAATGTAATGTTTATTCTCGTACACTCTTAAAATATTCATTAATGTGTTAAATAATGATTAATGTAATTAATATAATAAATTAAAAAAAATTAATTAATTATTTTAATTATTATTTGATATGACATTTAGTATTTTAATATAATTGAATAAGATATTAAATGGAATATTACTCTAAGTATATATGTCAAGTATCATCTTAAGATAATTATCTACTTCCATATATAAAGTTATGTGCAAAACACATCATTAATTTGGATTTTCCCCAAGTAGAGAACACATAACATGCATCAAACGCGAGACTATGTTAGAGGAGACCCGCGAATCTGCCTAGAGTTTTGCACCAACAAGAAAATGTAATTTAACATTATTTATTTGTTGAATGAATAAGGTTTTATTGATTATTTTATTTATTTTTGCATTATATAAAACGGTGATTATCGATAAAAATTCTAAATTAAATGATCATTGACATATTTGATCTTAAATTTTTTTTTTTAACAAAATAAAGCTTAAATTATTATTCGTTAACAAAATAAATATTAAATTATCATTTGTTAATAATTTAATCTTTTGTGATTGCTCGTAGTTCAAATGCGATCGTCCGTACTTCAGATGAAAAACACGCTTGAAAATGAGCGACATTGTTTTCATGCAGTCATCCACGTTTGAAATGGGAATAAAACAAGCAACTTTGTCTTCATGTAATCATCAGTAGTTTAAATACAATTAACCACACTTGAAATGAGTGCAAAATATACTATAAAAAAGATGACATCGCCTTCACGAAGGTGTACGCATGGTCACTCACGATTAAAATTTAGTTGACTAAGTTTAATAACAGAAGGGTTGATTTGTTAATATATGATAGTTTAAAATTTATTTTATTAACGAATATAATTTAATGTTTGTTTTATTACTAAACTTATAATTAAAGGTTTTTCCTCTTTATAAAATTCACGAGAATTTAACTATTGTTTATAGAACTATAAATTTTATATATAAATAAATAAATAAATATATATATGTATATATGTTAAGGTTGAAGCGTGAGATGTTCAAATAAATGATATAGAGTCACTAATGAGGGTCATATTCATAAAGTATATTTTGACAGTAAATGTTGACATAAATGAATGTATTTATATAATATGATTGATTGAATATGACTTACCATATTGATTTAATAATTTTTGTTAAAATATAGAATAAATAATTTTATAGAAATGATAATCATTTTATTTAAAATAAATTTTTACTTCACTTTAATTTATTTTTTAATTTACTCAATATAGTTTTATTAGTTATATTATTTACATCTTGTAGTTTAGAAATAAATAAATGAATAGTTGAAAATATTGATATAATTCAATCAAATAAATTTTTTTAAATTTTATTCGAATATAATGAATTAATTATTCAATTAATAATTAATGTTGGTCAATGACAAATATGTGAAAAATTGAACACAAATGCAAAAAAAAAAAAAAAAAAAAAAAAAAAGGAAATCTAATATGAAAAAAAATTCTTTTGGAAATACCATATCGAAATAAGAAAATCTATTATGAGAATCAAATCACGACTACGAGTTTTGATACTTACGAGTACATGTTTATACCAAGTAAAGCAAAATTCTAACGAAGATCCATTATATAGATCTATCAGACCAACTTAAAAATGATCAATATTATCAAACTCTAACAATTTCTACCATTACATGAATTCTATATAAATAAATCATGTACGAGGCTTTCAATCTGATCCAAAATGAATTCTTGTCATTGAAATTTACAATATCTATCTTGATAAAAATTTTAATATAAGAAACAAAATTTTTAAATCTTCAACGAGAAAAAAAGAACCCTCCCCTCGACTAAAAAACACTCACAGGCGAATTCAACAACTAATATTGATCAAGTTTAAGCAACTTTTAAATAAAAATGACAACATAGGATCATCCAAATCATGTTATCTTATTTTTAACAAAAATCTTGTTTTAGATCCAAAAGCAGAATATCAAATTTCAAAGAACCCATTGTACAAACCCCAACCTCTAACAAAACTAAGCCCTAGAAAGAAAACCCAAATTCTAAGAGAAATAATTAGAACCAGTACGGTTGAAATTGAATCAAAACAAAATAGACAAAAAATGAAGAGTTCGAAAATTCTAAATAAATAAAGTTTGGATTTTTAATTTTACAATACAACCTGAAAATTCAAATATTCAAAATTTCAAAATAAATTCGTGATATCTTATTATCCAAACCAATAAAACTCTCCACAAATCAATTTTGTATTTCAAAGAGCGGATTTTTACTCCATAATTCACCAAAAAATCAAATATTTCTCAACCGGAGAACAAATCAACAGGAAAACTGTCAATAATGAAATCTACAAACAGCCAATACCAAAACATATTTGTCATCCATTGCTTACTTAAATATGTGAAACTAATACCTTACTTCCTAATCAATTTTTTAAACAAAAAATAAATAAATAAATAAATTGAAATAGCAAAAGTAGGAAAAAGAGAAGAAAACACACAGATGTTAATGTGGTTTGGTCTAACTGTTTATATCTTCGCACTAAGGCTTCTTTTTAAAGATTTAATTTCACTGAATTCATTTACATTTAACTAAACATTCGAGTTTTTAAAATATTTCAGATGGTAATTTCGAGCAGTAATGACAAAGTAATTCTCATAAATCTACCACTAGTGTGTGCATGTGAGAGTTCGTATCCAAAAATACAACTTAAATAGTTTTGCTCTAAAATCTCGTAATTGTACAATAAATTAGTGGTTCTATTTATAGATGCACACTAAAATCCCAGTTGTTGACTGAACTCTTCTAGTTTTTGGCCGACCACGAGATAACTGTCATGACTTCTTGAAATCTATTGGTCGACCACTCTCTTGTTCCGTTGACCGGCTCTTGAATCTCATGGCTTAATTTTGAAATTATTGGATGATCTCAAACTGATCTAGACTGTCATTGGGCTTGTATGATTCACATGTCTTCCAGTTAGGTCGATTGAATCTTTTGATGCAAATGCTCCAGTTGGATCTGCAAAATCTGCAATAGGCTGCAATTCAGGATAAGTCCACCATTCCTTATAATTGTGGACAAACTACTTTATGTTATAGGTTGAACAAAAGCTTGAGCTTATTGAATTGACTACTTTTACCATTTCTAAGGCCAGATTAAAATATTATGTTCGAATGTTCAAAGTCTAGTTCCTCAAACTCAAACAATTTGTCTTTTGTAAAGTTCGCCACTCATGTAGTCTGTCGATTATAACTTATTCCTTTGAAATTGTTGAGCAATTTGTCATTTCTTCAGATGACCACAACCTGAGACTTCTAAATTGTGGAGCAATCTGTTATAAAATAGGTGGACCAAAGGAATTCAAAACCCAAAAAAAATCTTACTTTTCGTTAGTAATTTTCTATCACAAAATATAAAATATTTTTAATTCTTTCATACCCACGTAAGAACAAACTCAAATTTATTATTTAAACATTAATCCATCAAAATATAATGTTTGATCTTAATTGAGCTACAAAGGACTGAGTGAAGACAGTTCTGTGCAGGTTTGGTTGAAGAAGATTCTTCAACATAAGTGTAGATCAATAAGAGATAAAAAGCCTCATAGGAGATATTTGATTCATGTGTATGTGATACATACATATGTGGGAGAACCATAAGCTCATCAGAGAAAATAAATTCTTTAGATGAAAATCATACATGTGAATTGGAAAAATTGCCTAAGAGCAATAGGGCTCTAGAAATAAAGTGACTACAAGTTAAAGTTGGACAAAAGTTGCTCACAACTGAGTTATAAAGCTAGATTATTTGCGAAATGAAACAATCAGAAAAAATGTATTGATTTTGATGAAAAAATTTTCTCTAATCGTGAAGATGACATCAACAAAACAGTTATGAGTTTAGCTACTATAGAGATTTAACAACTTCACGTAAAGACTACACTTCTTCATAGAGATTTAGAAGATGAAATTTATATGAAAGAGTAAAAGAGGCTTAAAGTTAATGACAAATGATATTTTTTTAATTAAAAAAAAAATTTATACGACTTGACGTAAGTATCAAGGCAAATGTATAAGAAACTCAACTCTTTTATGATGAGTCAAGAGTTCATTAGGATTAATTTTGACCACTCTGTATTAATGGAAAGAGATCCTAGTTATGATTTTATCATTTTATTATTCTACATAGATGATAGGTTAATTGTAGTTCAAGATGTCGAGAAGATTGACATGCTTACGACAAAGCGCACTAGGTTTTTCACAACAAAGAGAATAGAAGACTACTTTAGAAAAAAGCACTAAAAAAGTACTAGACATATTCAACATGAGCTAAGCAAAACTAGTTTCTTCTCTACTTGCAAATCACTTTAAGTCAAATTTGAAGCATAGTTCTACAAATGATAAAGAGAAAGCAGTTATGAGTAAAATGCTTTAAGCATCAACAATTGGCAGTTTAATGTATACTATGATATGCACTAAACTAGATATTGCTCATGTTGTAGGAATAGTTAGTTGATTTCTCTTAGATCCAAATAAATAACATTGGAAAATAGTTGAATAGATTCTCTAACATTTTAGAGATACTACCAAAATATATTTATGCTATGATAATGGTGTGATTGTGATGTATAGGTATAAAAATTCTAATTTGGAAGGCAACGCCCACTAAAAAAAATCAACTTCCATACATAGAATAACTTTTGTGAGGGGAGTTGTATGTTGGCATCCAAGATTGCAAACCTAAGATTTTGTTCACAATAAAATACTTAAATACAAATTAAAGTCTAAAAATTCACAAAGTCATTATAAAAATACAATTGTGTGTTAGTTAGTATCCAAGTTAAATTCTAAATAATCTAATACAAATCTAAATATAATATACAAGTCCTCGTGGTGAATAACTAAATACTCCACAAGAAATAAAAAAAAGGGGTCGCCTCCATTGAGTTCAATCTAGTGACCACTCTTATCATTACTAACACAATGGAAAAGTATACTTAATGAAATGTATCTAAAATTTCTTTTACCTTTCACGAAGCATGATCGGATTATAAATGGTTGGAAAATCCATTTCCATTATTTTAAGAAAACAGGTTCTACGAGCCACCAATGAAGCAATAAGTCAAATATTTCTTGTATACATAGAGTACTTTTCACATAAAAATCACTTCAGTAAAAAAGAAAGGGATACTCAAGGACTCCTCTGGCACAATAATACAGAAATGTGGCAATCCAAAGACCCGACAGTAGCTCATAAGTTCAAACAAAAATAAAAGGTAGTTGGCGATCCGAAGACTAGACAATGACACCACTTGCAAAATCGTAATAACTTAAACATACCTTGATCTGATCTAGGGAGTTGAAACCAAAGGACTGTCATAGGTGCCCTATTACGCATTTTTGTAACTATACAAACAAGACATTTTCACACAACAATAAATGTGTTGGAATAGCCTCGTGATGCATTGTTACACCATGTGTCAACCGCTGACCCTAGTGGTCAACATTTTGATGTGCAACTAAATTGGAAAGGTTTTGGGGAAGACCACCAAATTCATAAAATACTCCTTGGAGGTTAGATTGTAGGCATACATGTAATGATTCATAATTCTTCTAACTTGGGCATGGATTTCCACTTTATGCTTGATCGTGAAAATCTCCATAAGATATTTGAAAGTTGATTACATGTTGGGTTGGTTAGTTGCTTGTTTCTCCAAGATCACCTACAAAATAAAGATAAGAAACATGGTAAGAAAATCTTCATCGTTGATGATGAGTTGAGGGAACTCATGGCACATCACACTTTCACCAAAATGTCGACCCTTCAAGGTGTTGACTGAGCTCTCCAAAAGGTCGACACATATTTGCTGCTATTTCCAATAATAGAGTTCGAAATGCTAATCAATTGTCCACAACAGTCGACACAAATTGCGAAAATTGCCTCATTTCGCCGTTTCTCACCTTCAATCGATTAGACCTTAAATTCATTCATACAAACTAAAAAAAACCGTGGATTCGAGTTTCGAAGCTCTAATCCGATTTCAGCTAAATATCCTAAACTTCAAAGTTAAACATGGAGAAAAAAACTAACCAACTTCTCAAAACTTTTTCACAAAAAATGATGCTCAGAGTCCAACGAACACATCATTGGCCTTAGAATACAACGATTTTATGAAAAAGACATATCTCTCTCTCACTCCCCTCTTCTCCTCGGCGACCACTTAAGAGTGAAAGAAAGGAAATTTCTTTCTTTCTTTCAAAACAACCATTTAAAAAAATAAATTTCCTTTTTCATTAATTTTCTTTTTAATTTTATTTCATATAAATAATTATAAAAATATAATATTTATATAAAATAAAATCTCCATAATTTTTTTTCCAAACCACACCTAGAGTGTGCAAAATTTATCTAACATTATTCTCAAATTCATTCAAATATTTTTTTTTTCAAATTTAACTACGCTGTAACTTTCTAAATTACTGATTTGACCAATGAGTCAATCCATGTCACGTTGATCGTCCATGATGCAAAAAGTTGACCTGTAAAATTTAATTAATATAAAATTGTCGTTTTTACTTAGAACTAATAAACGATATTTAGATCTTATAATCTTTATCACACAATTTGATAATACTTAACTAGTTATGATTCGATCTATCAACTACTAAAACATTTTTAATGATAGGATTTTATGTTGTCAATACCTATTATTTTTTATTTTTGATTGTCCCCAAAAGTGGCATGTCCTTCTTTTTTGAGATAGAGGCAAACTTTTTGCAATCTTCCTTCATATGTATAGAGCATGCACTATCTAGGTATCATTCTTCTTTTGTAGGAGAGCCTCCAAACTTATTTTCCTAGGCTATGAAACACATTTTCCACTTCTTAGGATGAAGTGTTTTCATCTGTATCATCTCATGCGGCCTTCATTGCCTTTTTCTTGTAAACTTTTGGAGCTTTTTTAACTTGCAGACACTCGGGTTAAATCCAATTTAACTAACTTTAGTAACTCAGGTTGTGCCACTAATAAATTTGGTGAAATCACTTTATTTTCTCTCATTTGCTAAGAGTATTGATTCAAGGTTTATCACTCTTTCTATTATTTTTTTCTAATTTATTTTAGAAAGCTAAAAATTCAATGTCCCATTATTTGCTAATTTTTTGGCATATTAATAATTAGCATAATAATATATTTTAATCATACAAAGAGGGAAAATGAATTTATCTGCTATGTAATTTAAATTTATAGATCATTTGTCCCAACAATATCCTACCTAAGATCATATCACACCCTAGGCTTAAGCAATAGTCATTCTATCCCTGCAACAACCCTGCTCTACAAGCACATTGAGATCACTATGTTAAAGCCTATTCTTAATGCGTACTTAGATTGAGGTACTATTTGTAGTCTAATGTTGGAGTACTAATTGACCATATCTATTCACAGGTCATCCTCAAAAACTCATATTCAAGTCTCATCATCATTCTCAACAGAACCGTAATGAAGAACCAAATGAGGATCTTCAAACGCGCTTTGCAAAACACTCTAAAACTGACTAAAATGATGACAATCATCGCAAAACTTCGACCAACAATAGAAGACAACTAAATTGATGAAAGCTAAGGAAAAAGATAGAACAAACCGGCTGCATATTGAGTGAATCATACAATTGAAAGATGAATGGGTATAGGTGTCTGATTGGATTCTGTTTCACAAAATCTTCACTAAATTGAAGATTAAATGCACCAACTAATACTCTTGCAATCTTTGATAATTGTTAAAAAGGTAGAACAGTTGAACTTCACTTTTGTTTTTCCAGCAATGAAGATGTCAAAATGAAGAACAACTAAAGCAAGCTCATGACTTTCCTCATCTATGGTCAGTTGAATCAGCTTCTCACGCCGACCTATATATTGGTTAACTTATCTATAACAATTTGATCTTTTAATAAAACTTGTAAAAAAAAAGGTAAAAGCTATGAATAGTCCACGGATCATAATAGATCAGACCCAATGGGTTTTAGGTTGGGTAGTTCCTCCTCTTTTTCCTTTCTCAATTGGATACTCCTTCTAAGTATATTTGCTCATATAGATGTTGCTTGACAATCACGAGCCTAGTGTTGGGTCTCCAACAAATTGGGTTTGGGTTGGAGTCTGTGGGCTAATGCTCCAATGAATAATGTTGATGAGTTTCTCATATAATTTTACAATGTAATCTTCCTCTGTCTTCTTTTAGAGTTGAGCTTCCAATATGTGCAAAATGTAGATTAAAACAAAGTTAGTTAATTTTTGGACCTTGAACTTATTGATGTGTAAAAACCTGTAGTTTTAAGTTAACTAATTTCCACGTTGGATTTTTTTGAAATATTTGGTAAACATTCAGGTAGTGAGCAATGAGACTAGAAGGATTTTGGTTTAATATTGTGTATGAGGATATTAAATAAATTAAGAAAAAGTGAGGGATTAAATTGTAAATAAGAGAAAGTTCGATAAAAAGGGTTTGGGAAACCCTTTGTTTTCCATTGTGCAGGTGCCGAAGAGAGAGGGAAGGAGAGAGAGCCGACAAAGGGTGGAGGAGGAGGAGATTCAACCTTTGATTCGTGTAGCCATTGTGTGGGAACTTTGATTATTGGTAAGTTTTTCTCTTCATTTTAAGGTTTTGTAGTTAGGGTTTGAGTTGGGAGCGGATCCGAGCAATTGAGCTCGAATCCGTTTGATCTTTTTGACTATTCTAGTGTCTTTTGAGTGTGCGAAAGTATATTTGTTGTTTGGAAGAGAGAGGAGTCAAGAAAATGCGAGATTGGACAACTCACTTTCGTTGAATCGTTTCAGAGGTCGACACTATAGGGAAGTGTCAATCATTAACTTATTATGGGTTGGGAAAGAGAGACTGAGGTGTCAATCGCTAGCGTAATTAGAAAGATGACTCAAGAGCTCTAAGGTGTCGACACTTTGAGAGAAGTGTAGACTGCTAAGCCATTTTGATGATTTAACTTGAGAGCTGTGAGGTGTCGACCAATAGAATGACATGTCAATTGCTAGTGTATTTGGACAGAAACCCGAGAGGTATGAAGTGTGGACCGCTAGGAGGAGGTGTCGACAGTAGATTAACTCGAGAGGTGGGAAGTGTTGACTCATGGTTTAAAGTGTCGATCACACGACTTTGTTTTTGGGAAAATTTTGTCTTCTCGACACTCGCAACCATTTATAGTGTTATGGATTGAGTACCTAGTCCTAGTAGAGGACCCATCCTAGAGTCTTCTTTTAGTATTAAGTGGGATAATCCTAATATTGATTTTGAGGTTACACCTGCAGTGGGGAGAAGAAGCGCTTGACTTAAAATAGAGGTTTTATATTATTTGCACTGCATTCACATCATAGTTTTGTAAAACCTATTTTGGTGAGTTGTCACCTATATAAAAATTGATGGAGCCTGATTGTCAGCACATTAGTATTTTTATGTGTATGTATGTATGATTTACACGTTTACCATTGATATATGACTTTTATATTGTTGTGATGGAGGATTGATCCTTATGATACTTTGGACGGTCTCGGTGTCAAAAGAACATCTGAGTACACCTTCTACTGTGTGAATGTTTTCATGTTTGCACTTTACAAAATGGATAATAGGGCGGCAATAACGCGCTCTTTGGGTTTCAAATCTCTAAACCTGATCAGGGTATATCTGTTTATTAATGTTTATATGAGTTGCTTAGTAGATGGCCATTACTCACCGATAACCCAGGTGACGGGGCTGAATCTTTGGATCACACGTTGCTTATTCATTTTTCTGGCTTATGAGATGTTGTTGGACTTATGTCGCTACCTTTCTGTATTGTGTGCGAGAAGGGTCCTTGAGTAACCATTCTTTTTCAATGAGTTATTTTTATATGATAAGTACGATGATATTTTATTTTGATATAATTGTATATGTATACGACCATGTTTAACTTAATGCCTCAGCGGTGGCTCGTGGAGCTCGTTTCTTTAAATGATGAATATGAGTTTTCATATAACGATGTTTTGAAAACATTTTTGGCTATCTAATCATGTTTTGAAAGAAAAAATAAAATAAGTTTTACATACATTTAATATAACATTTCTATTGAGTTAGTTACATACCTCAACGATTCCATCCTAATGTGCCAAGAAGAGCAATCACTCAATCCCGAGTCAAAGCTTTACCTAATTTGTGTACTCGTTTTGTAGTACCATTTTTGAACGATAACTAGATGTAACAATTAGGATTTCAAAACTCAAAATTCAAATTCAAAATCCCCAAATCAAATCCAAAATCAAACCTAATCTGAAAGTTAGCCCTAAATCTCTCAAGAACCAGAGAAAATCTTAGTCAGCCCTCTGTAACAACCATAACTCTCTAAAAATCCGATTGGGTATTAGATTCTTGATAGCTACAGTTTCCAGAGCCTTTGAAAATCCAATTAGGAATTGGATTTGTAGAAAAATATTTGCATAAAGGTGGATGTTCAACAGAATATCCAAATGGACTTCGAATTTTGGGGAAGAAGGTTGTTGGAAGCTCTCCTATAAATGGAGAGGCTCGGTGAAGGTGAAAAGCACACCTAGGTCTCTCTCTCAACAACACTCATGAAGCTCTCTCTCTCTCTCTCTCTCTCTCTCTCTCCCCCTCCCTTCTGAGTTCTTTCAAAGAAGGAGTTTTACCTTCGATCGCCAGTCTCTGACCACCACTCAGCTTTCAAACACAACTGGAGCTCCAATAAGGCAACAACTCCACTCGAACGGTCGAACTCTAAAGGACTTCCTTTCGGCCGAAGTCGTCACCAGCACCGAGAACAACTCTCGGCTGTTCTGGTCTAAAGAATGCGAATAAATCACGAACAGGAAGAGAAAGAAGAAAGGGTTTGAGTTTTTTCTTTAAGTTCAGACCCGGTTCACTAAAGGGCGGCCCAACGGAACCTATCTTGCCAAACCAAATCGGTTCAACCTAACCAAATTTGATCTAATTGAATCGGACTTGACCCTAAAATTCGACCATATTTTCCAGATCGAACCAGATTTCTTTTGAACCACCAAAATTCGATTAAATGCTATCCAAAACGATTCGAAATCCGACCGAGCTGATCTATGAATAAATCGGTAAGAAATTTTTTGCTAAATCCTTTTTAAATGGATTTATTAAAGTGAGAGATTAATATTGAATATTTTGTTTAGGCAGGAAGATTTTGAAAGTCATCGTAATCGATCCAATTCGACTCTATCCGACCTAAGAGCACACGTAAGAATTTTCTGCTTAAATTCTTCTAAAATAAGATTTAATTAAGTAAGATTTTAATACCAAGATTTTATTTAGGTAGAAAATTATTTGGAATACCAGAAAAATCCTGATAACCCTACCCTCTTGGAATCCAAGTAAGTGAAAATATCATGTTTTCAACGTTTTGGCTACTGTCATACATCACAAAATCTATGTTATTTTCTTATAATTATTTTGTTACATATTTTCGATATTTGAGCAAGCACGTTTAAACATTAACATAGAATTGTATAAAGATAAAATTGGTTGGATATTTTTGTATGTGTATGAATATGATGGAATTGACGAAAAATATCTGATAGCAAAAGTCTGAACGACAATGAGATGGTGAGCTTGAACATAACTGCGCCTGAACGATAATGAGAAAACTAAATGTAAGGTTGGGAAATGAGTTCCAACCTGTATATAATTGTTAAATTAGTATTTGGTAAAAGTTAATATTAATTTTGACAATTGCACATATTTTCGCTTATTGAGTTAAATCTCATAATTTGTATAATATAGGTGAGTTTTTATCTGAAGAAGAAATGACTATGATTGAGAACCTCCCAGATGCAAATTAGCACACAAAAGAAGAAAATACTTTTGGTTTGAAAGAAGAGATTTAAATTAGTATGTTTCAGTATTTCAAAAATATGTCGTGTTTTTATTTGAGTTAAAAATTTGAATAAAATGTGTTGAATTTATCATTTTATGAAGTATTTTAATTCCACATTTATTTTCGATGTTGACCAAATATTTAATGTTTCAAATTCTATTTAAAGTTTCCGCGCATTTAATGTTTCAGTTATTATTTAAAGAGGTTTTTAATATTCTAAAATTTGGTTTTAACGCTCGAATTTAATCCGATATCAATTTAAAAATTTTTTAAGGATTTTCAAATTAGAGTTTCAAATTGAAGAAATTAAATTGAGAATTTTAAAATTAGAGTGTTACACTAGAGGTCAAACCTAGCATGCAAGACAAGGAGAGACCTTTTCATTTAATCACTTGGGAGCATCCCTCGAATATATCAAGCATAAAGAAAGCATTGAAGAGAGAATTTGTCTTCATTGAATCATTTTGTAATTTGTTATTATTTTTATTTTTAGACTTTAGTGTGTGTTTTTATTGTGTTTTTGCATGCTTTGTTACAACCAAACCATATGACTAGCAAATGGAGGGTTGAAGGCTCTGTTTGAAGGAGAGAATGAGCACTTTGAAAGGGACATTTGGTGAGAGAAAGTGATTGCCAAAATTGAAAAGACACAAGGTGTCCTCTTGGTGAAGTGATCGAGGACACTCTTTTGGCTTGTCTCTTTTTTGTGATGTTTTTGTAATTTATAAGAAGGGTCGAAGTATCCCTTATAGCTGCCATTAGGAATTTTGGAATAGAAAAAAAAAATCAAAAAACTCTTCTTCAAAATTAGAGCTCTTGAGCACCAAAACAACTCCATCTCACGGTGAGTCACATTCGTAGAATGTTGTTTTTTCTTGGCTTCCATTTCGTGAGTGGTGAAAACAAATCTTATTGTCCCATTCTCTACCTTTTTCGTGAGTGTAAAATCTTCAATAAGAGTGCACTAATTCATCCCCTAAGCTCGTTGAAGTATCTTCCCCAAAAAGGTGACCAAATACCTGAGGAGGTGCATTTTATTGCCAATCAGACCAACCTATCTTTTGTCGCCCATAGCTTCCGTTTTTCTACAAATTTGACCTTGAAATTTTAAAGGCATTTTATCCACACATACAGTAATTTGTGTTAAAATTTCAGAGCATTTGAATCTATTTTGAAGAAGATATACATTTTAGAATTTAGAGTATTCTCGGCCAATCAGAGCTTTAAGCCGAACCGATTTGTTGCTTATTTTTGTGTTGAATCTTGTTCCATAAGTTGAAGCATATCACCTCATTTCTAGAAAAGAACAAGGGTAATGAGTAGCTGGAGCTTGTGAGCAGTTAGCTTTACTTATTTCTTTCTGTATTTGAGTTTAGTTTTCTTCTAGTGAAAACTTATTTATATTTGAGCATGTGTGAGACTAAATTATTTGAATTTCAATATTTCGAACCTATTCAATTTCTTTCTTTACTTTATTACATTAATATATCTATAATCATTGTGTAAATCTTAACTTTCTAAGTGATGTTCAAGTCTTTCGATGTGAACTAAGTTTTGGATTGGTGATCAGGTTCTCTTTGAGGATCGAGTCGCCTAACCCGACATTCTATTTGTCCCGCCTTCTGGCCACGACATGATAGGTCCAAGTGGCTTATCTTTAATTTTCTTCTTTATCTTCTTTTAGAATTAAGCCTCCAATAAGTACAAAATGTAGATTAAAATAAAGGTTAGTCCTTCGACTTTGGATTTAGTATTGAGTCCAAATGGTGTATCATTAATTGAATACTTACGTTACCAATATAGCATAAATATTACAACTATGATATTGTGGAAGGAAAATAGGTTTTTCTTTTATTCAACTAAAATCATCTTACAAACTATGAATAAGCTCTTTATATAGTAGAGGTTCTTCACCTCAGGAAAGAGAGAAAATTCAGAAAACACTTACAACTAATTAACTGCCACTCATCAATAGACCGAAGTAAAACAAGCTTATTTCAGCATTCTTGTACTCCAACATTCATATATCTACTTACTGGCATTTAGCTACTGTAGTAATCCCCGTTAAGATGGAGAATGAAGATCTATTATTTACATTTTACATAAAAGTTTATAAAAAGGTCCAGAAGATAGTGGTTTTGTAAGAATGTCAACAATTTGATGTTTTGAAGAAACATGTAACGTTTTAAGAAATTTTAGTCGAAGTTGATTTTGCATAATATGACAATCAATTTCCATATGTTTTGTGATTTTATGAAAAATATGATTTGCTACAATATGTAAGTCAGATTGACTATCTCAAAATAAAAGAGTTGGTGTAAAATGAGTTATGTGAAAATAAATCACCAAGAAAAGCTCACAATCTGATTAATTCACAAGTGACTTAAGCCATGGCTCTATACTCAATCTCAGTTGAAGATTTGGACATCGTTGGTTGTTTCTTCAACATCCATGAAATTAATGAGTTTTCAAGAAAACACAAAAACTAGTAATTGATCGTCTTAAATTTGAAGAAAATGTCGAATAAAACAACCCCTTACCAAGAGAACCTTTAATATACTCAAAATCCAACATGCCGCCTATATATGAAATGATCTTGATTGGGACAAAAACTTACTTAATCTATGCACCGAAAAGAAATGTCTAGCAGAGTAATGGTAAGATATAAAAGTGCACCAATAAGCTTTCTAAACACTGGATCTTGCAATGAAGTTCCACTCTCAATTGACAATTTGCAATTAACATCCATAGGCGTTAAAGCTAGTTATCTTCCAACAACTGAGCATAATGTTCTTGGTTAAGAGAGATTCTTGCACTATTTTGTGCAATTTCAAGACATAAAAAAATGAAAATGGCCTAGATCTTTCAGCTTGAACTTGTTGTGCAACAATTCTTTGAATCGAGTCATATCACTCATGGAATTCCTCGTCAATATTAAGTCATCAACATAAACTAGAATAGCAATAAATGATTCTGATTTAAATCAAACAAATAATGAAGTATAGGAAGCATATTGAGTAAAACCATAACTGATTAGTGCAGCATAAAACTTGGAAAACCACTACTGTGAGCTTGTTTTAAACCATATAAGGATTTATGTAATTTACAAACCAAAGTTGATGAATTGTCCCTTGTCGCAGAACATCTTCAACTTGATATCCAAGAGGTGAAGAAATATACACCTCATTGTGATAGAAACACATTGTCAATATCTAATTATGTTAAAGGCCATCCATTTATAGACATCAAAGTTAATAGTAATTTAACTATAACAAGCTTGGCAATTGGGGAAAAAGTATCGAAGTAAACAACACCTTCTTTTGAGTAAACCCTTTGACAACTAACCGAGCCTTATATAGTTCAGTGGAACCATATGTATTATACTTGATTTTATAAACCCATTTGCAACCAAGCAAAAATTTTCCAGCTCAAAAAATTGTTGTAGACCAAGTCGAATTATTCTCTAAAGCTTTAAATTCAGTGTGCATTGCATCTTGTCATGCAGGAAATTTCTCAGCTTGCTTCAAGGTTTTAGGTTTTGTATGAGATGAAATAGCAAGACTATATATTTGAAATAAAGGAGACAAACGATGATATGATAAAGAATCAGAAATGAGATACTTTGATTTTAGAACTAAACAGATATAATGAATTATCGGCACTAACTAAGTAACAATTTTTAGGTTTTGTATGAGATGAAATAGCAAGACTATATATTTGAAAGAAAGGAGACTATAACGCCTCGAGAACCCACACGGTCCCGGTGCGCTCACTACGTCTACACACAATGACATACAGAAACTTGACGCGAACTCACTTAATTTAATACCACTTTCATTTTCAAATCATATTTAAAAGAACATTTGTAAGTATAAAAATTTTCGACTCGATTCGAAACAACTCGCGCCCCGAAAAGGAAACACGAAATTCCTCAATATAAAATACGCAGCGGAAAAGATAATTTAAAATAGTTTTAAGAATAAGACAACAAAACTTAAAATCCTAGGAATGAGTCCAACACACACCTCAAACTACACAAATTCGATGCCGCGCGCTCACGTCCCCACTTCGGCGCCCCGCGTGCACTCTCTCGATGCCGCGCGCGCCAACTCAACAGCATCGCTTCACGCGCATGCTCACAGCGTCGCGTGCCCCACGCACCTAGCCTCCGTACAGCACGTCCTCACGCACCCGCAGGGCCGCGTGCCCCGCGCACCTGCGACCACGCCGCACTCCCACGCCCATTTACATTTCTCTAGTACCTCACTGTACACACCCCGACCTATTACATATCCTCTTGACTCCCAACTTTTCTCCTTCGGTAGAGTAACGTCTAAAAACTGACTATCCCAAAAATTTAAACTCTGCACGCAGTTCACCAGAAAATTAGAAATATCTATCCATCAACCATCCAGAGAATCTCCATAACAAAATCGAAGTTTAAAGACAACAAAATACATCAACTACAAATGAAGAAAATTCACAGTATAGAGCATTACCAAGCTCCTACATGTAAAGAGTACGCGTACGTCACCAAAACCACAAGCACTCCATGAACCCCTATACCCTGACGCCTATACAACTCGTCTAATCAACTATATATCGACATAACAAAAGAAAATAGCCCAACAGTCCAGCCATCACCTACCGTCTCCACGGGTCGGGTCCCCCTAATAATCCGCAACCCGGTACCTCGGTTGCACGCCGCCAACCGTCCTACACCTCAGGACTAGGCTCTCGAGGATCACCCGCAATATCGTCAGCACCTACACCATAGAACACAAATCATAAGTCTAACGCTCAGTAAGTAGTACAATATGAAAGTAAAAGCCGACAATACAATCCTATCACATGCAGTCTCCACACTCACACTCATGTTGTCACATCTGTAATGCAGCCGCACCAGGGTGCGAATGAACCTAGCGCCACCCTACACCCTGACACGTCGCCACCGTCCCGGACTCCTCAGCAACGAGACCCACAAGCTACACACATGTATCACCACACAGCAACCACATCAGGGTGAGGGTGTACCTTGCGGCACATTACACCCTGACACGTCTCCCCCGTCCCACCCTCCCCAACAATGGAACCACAGTTGCTACACACACATTTTGCGACAACCCAGCCGGCCCACTCCTCGAGTGGAATCTGCTACTGGTGTTGCACCGGCCCACACACTAGTAGGATCCGCAGTACCACTTTCCATCATCCTCACTGTCGACACGTACACGCCGCGTGACGGCCCAGTCGGCCTACTTCTCGAGCGAAATCCGCAGTTGGTTACGCACCGGCCCACACACTAGCAGGATCCACGGTACCACTGCCACGCGTCTCACCACTTACTCAAAATATATTCAAAACCATTTTCGTTCCCTTTAAAAAAAAACATGATGCATGTCAAACAATATGCACGCTCACCACAATCAATAACATAAATCCTAAAGTTCTATGGTGTAGGCTCACTTGGGCAAAACACATGCATGCACTACTTATCTGGCGTTCTAAGCTCACTCGACGCACAGCTTCGCAAAAAAGTGTCTCAACTTATAACATAAACAACCACCCATCAATCTTCGTGTCAAAATTCACTAAATACGCTACAAATCACATTCCTTAACTAAACCCGTGAAATCTCAACTAAAACGAGTCGCTAATTCAGTTCAGCCGAAAACTAGCCTAAACTTCAAACGCGCATAACTTTTGCGTCCGTTATCGGAATTGAGCGATTCAAGTGGCTAAACGTTCTCTTAAGAACCTAGTTTAACATACTAAGACGGATTTTAAGAACCTAGTAAGCCGCAGCTAGGTGAAAAAAACACCAAAACCGAATCTACCCTTTCACCCAAATTCCACATTTTCATTTTCTTCAACCAAAATTCACTCAAAACTAGATTTACACATGAAAAACAGCAATGCTAATACCACGCGTCACAATTCTACGAAAAACGCTCAATAATTTGACTCGGTTCAAAATCCGGCATAAACTTCCGACGACATAACTTTTGCGTCAAATATCGGAATCGAACGATTCCAGCAGCCAAACGTCCCTCTAACAACCTATTCTAAACCACCAAAAACAGAATTGAAAATGATAAACTAAAGCCAGGCCAAAACGGCCAAAAACAGAATCTGCTCTTACACAAACAAAAATTCGATTTTGATTTCAATTCAAATTCCACAATTTCTATGTACAGTCAACCACATTTCACTCATACACTTCAACCAAGCTCACAGAAAATGAAAGAAAGCCGAGCACTAAGCTCGGCCAAAACAGGAAACTGACAGGGCTCACCTTCGGTTCCTCTAGATTCACAGCATCTCCCATCCAACCTCTCCTACAATTCAATCACAACCCACCCCCTATACCGACCTAAACCCTGGGAGAAAAGGAAGAAATCGAGCCCTCACGCTCAGTCAACAAAACCGTAACAGGGGGAAACTCACCTTCAGTCTTTCAGCGCGGGAAGGCCGAACCAACTTCTCCCTTCAGCTCGCCGGAGTACTCTGCGCACCGGCGTCTCTCCCTCGGCGATCGGTCGTCGACAGTTTCCCTCTCGGCCTCTCTCTCTCGTGTCTCTCTTCTCGGGCGTTCGGCTTGCAGATCACCGAAGTGGAATGGCTTCTTCGTGAAGTCATTCCACTTAACATATATTTTTTAAAATTTAAATAATTAAATTTACAAAAATGCCCTCACGTGTTTTAACCACCCGTATTTCATTAAATTCTCATATTCCCGACTTTAATTTTTGAAAACCATCACTAAAACTAGATTATGAGTTTTATGACTTAATTTTCCCGTTAAAGTATTTCTCGAAACTACAACCGAGATTAATTTAAAAATTTCATAAATTAGATTTAAAAAATCTGAAATTTTTTCTTTTTCCGAGTTATTACAGAGACAAACGATGATATGATAAAAATCAGAAATGAGATACTTTGATTTAAAAGTAAACAGATATAATAAATTATCGGCACTGACTAAGTAACAATGATAATCATTCAACTATGAAGGAGTTTTTATCAAATCGAGAAGAACGAGTTGGATTGACAAATAATTTTTTCTCATTTATTGATAGTAAGGAATGATTAGTAATGGAAGAATTTGAAACTAGTGGAAAAATAGGTAAACCAGTAAATAAGATACTTTGATTTATAAGTAAATAGAATTATTGGCACTAACTAAGTAATAATGATAATCATTCAACTATGAAGGAGTTTTTATCAATTGAGAAGAACGAGTTGGATTGACAAATAATTTTTTCTCATTTATTGATAGTAAGGAATGATTAGTAATTGAAGAATCTGAAACTAGTGGAAAAATAGGTAAACCAGTAATTTGCTTTTGAGAATTGAGAATAAAAGGAAAGATTGTTTCATGAAAAATGACATTTCTGGAAATGACAACTTTATTTGATTGAAGATCAAGAGTTTTGTAGCCTTTATAGTCTATAGGATATACCACAAAAAAAATGATGTACGAGCTCGGTGTAAACTTATCTCAACCACTTGACAAGGTCGATATAAAACATAAACATCCAAAAGCTTTTAGATAGTCATAGGAACGTGACTTTTGAAACAATTTTTCAAAAAGAGATAAATTTGATTGAATAGGTGAAGGTAATTTGTTTACTGCAGTCAATATACATTTTCCTTAAAACTTTAAAGGCAGATTAGACTAAAAAAGAAGAGCTCGGCCTACATTCAAAATGTTTTGATGTTTTCTTTCAACCACATAATTTTCTTGGGGTGTTTCAATACATAATTTTATAATAAATAATTAATTTTTTGATGTAGAAATCAATAAGTGAAAATTCTGAAGTATTGTCAGATCGTATTCCTTTGATCATGGCATGAAATTTGTTTTCAACCATGGATATAAATATGGAAAGAATGGAGAGAACTTCAAATTTTGCTTTTAGAAAATATTGAAAATCATCACAAGTTAACATATGAAACAAACCCTATACATCACAATGAACAAGTGTAAAGGGAGATTAAGAAATGAATTGTGAGATGTAAAATGTAATTTTCTTTGTTTCCCAAACATGGAGATGTACTAATACGAAGGGAAAGATGTTTCAAGATCTTTTTGATGGACTAAATTATTACATCACATGAATGCCCAATTCTACCATGCCACAATGAAAAACTAGAATTTAGATGGTGAGATGAGTTACATTGAGAAGAATGTGCAAAAACATCAAATGAAGAAATTTTAGCAGGAATGGTTTGTTGCAGGACATAAATATTGTCTTTTCGTTCACCCATCCCACTCATTTGGTCCAAGGTAATGTCCTGAATATAACGATGTGTTGATTGAAAATGAATGGAATAATTTAGAGAGGAATTCAAGGCACTGACAGAAAGTAGATTGAAACGAAAAGCTAGAACATATGGTGTTAGATTTATTATTTATCGATCTAACATGTCTTTTATAACAAAAGACAAACACTTAGATCAAGTGCGGAAATTCGAAATACCTCCAGCTATTGACGATAAATCGGGGACAGCTGTTTTCCCTTCTTGAAGAGTCATTTCTAAACTTTTAATTCTCATGAACGATGGTGTATATCCAAAAAATGAGAAAATAAGCTTAGGGGACCTTCAACAAAATGACCCCTCAATTATAAACTCTTTCCATCAAAGAATTTCCATTGACGAGATGCAACATGGACGGTTGCCTTTGATGGTGTCTTTCGAAAAAGCTGACTAAACCATTTAGTCATTAAAATAATTACTAACATTCTCCACTTGGTTTGTATTTTTCGTACTTTTTTAATAAGTAAACACAATACATGAATCATGGTGATATGTCCTCTTAATTAAATCGAGTAATATCTTTTATGCATCACAATGCATTATGTTACTTCTTTATTATCCATAAACTTTATGAATAAACCTTATGTTTGTTATAGGTCCATACTTTATTAATATTTTTCAAAATTAAATATGTGCATATAATAAAACAAACATGAGAAAACGTCATAGAGTTTTATTAAAATATTCGTTCTCAGAACGAAATTACATAAGAGATCCAAGTTCCATGCATTATACATGATTCCTTAAATTTTGATGGTGGCATGTTTTTTGTCAAAGGATCAGCTAACATCAACTCAGTGCTAATATGCTCAATGACTATCATTAACACGTTCTCTTATGGCTAGATACTTTATGTTGATGTGTTTGCTTCGACTATTACTTTTATTATTTTTAGCCATAAAAATAGCAGTGTCACAATACAATCTCAATAGGTTAGTAATTGAATCCACAACTCTATACCCATCAATAAAACTCTACTTCCATACACCATGCAGTGTAGCCTTAAAATAAGAAACGAACTCTGCTTCTATAGTAGAAGTAGTAGTTAGTGATTGTTTTGCACTCCTCCATGACACAACTCTACCAGCTAACATGAAAATGTATTCGAAAGTTGATTTACGAGAATCAACACAGTCAGCGAAGTCTGAATCAGAATATCCAATCACTTCCAAATTATCAGTCCGTCTGTATATAAGCATGTAATTCTTTGTCCCTTGAAGGTATCTCATAACCTTCTTTGCAGCTAGCCAATGGTCTATTCTTGAATTACTCTAATATCGTCCCAACATTCCAACAACGAATTCAATGTCAGGTCTAGTGCAAACCTGAGCATACATAAAGCTTCCAACAGTTGAAACACATGGAATATTCTTCATTCGCTCCCTCTCAAGATCGTTCTTCGAGCACTGGTTCAAATTGAACCTGTCACCCTTCACAATGGGAAGTGACACTAGGTAAACAATCTTTCATCTTGAATCTCTCTAAAACTTTATTGATATAGGCTTCCTAAAATAGACACAAAATACCTTGAAATCTGTCTCGATATATCTTAATTCCGATAACATAGATTACATCACCCATATATTTTATGTTAAAGTTTTACGAGAGAAATTGTTTCACCTCATGTAATAATCTTTTATCATTAGTAGCAAGTAAAATATCATCCACATATAAAATCAAGAAACAAATCTTACTCTCACTGACTTTAAGGTATATACATTGATCCATAGTATTCTCTCCAAAACCAAATGAAGAGATAACATCATGAAATTTTAAATACCATTGGCGAGAAGGTTGTTTCAATCCATAAATGAATTTTTTAAGCTTGCAAACTAAATGCTCACATTCACTAGAGGAAAATTCTTCAGGTTGTTTGATATAAACTTCTTCCTCGAGATCTCCATTCAAAAATGTCATTTTCACATCCATTTGTTGCAACTCCAAGTCAAAATGTGCAACTAATGCTAGAATAATACGAAAAGAATCTTTCTTAGATATAAGAGAAAAAGTCTCCTTGTAGTCGATTCCTTCCAACAGAGTGAATCTTTTAGCTACGAGTCTAGTTTTATATCTCTCAATGTTGCCTAATGAGTCTTTCTTAGTTTTGAAAACTCATTTACATCCTATAGCTTTTACATCAACAGGCAACTTGACGAGATCACAAACTTTATTAGAATTCATAGAATTCATCTCATCTTTCAAAGCATCATACCATAAGTTTGATTCTTTGCAACTTATGCCTTGTGAAAATGTTTGAGGATCATTTTCAGCTCTAATATTATAATCCAATTCTTGTAAATACACAAAATACTCATTAGAGATTGCCGATTTTTTTTCTCTATTAGATTTTCGTAATGTCGTTTCCACATTTTCTTGAGAAATATGTTGTTCAACTCATTGATCAACAATTTCCAAAATTCTCTCAAGAACTTGATATAATTAATTACTATCACAACTTGTGGAGCTTCAATGATTGATTGTTTAACACTCATTTGGTCTTGAGGAGTATGATTTATAGCAATCAATCCTATCATTTGATTTACAAGGTTGAAGATCAATGTGATCTCTTTCAGTAACAATGTGCCGAATTTGATCACTTCCACTAATCAAGTGATTCTAAAAAATATTTGTCATGTCTTGATTCCACAATTCTAGTACTATAAGATAGACAATAAAATCTATAATCCTTAGACTTTTCAACATATCCAATGAAATATCCACTGATAGTCTTTGGGTCTAGTTTCTTCTTTTGTGGATTATATATTCTTACTTCAGACGGACAACCCCATATGCATATATATTGTAAACTCGGCTTCCAACCCTTAAATAACTCAAATGGTGTTTTAGCAACAACTTTTGTTGGAACTCGATTTAATATATACGCGGTCGTCTTAAGTGCCTTAGTACACAAGAAATCCAGAAGTTTAGAGCTGCTACGCATACTCCTCACCATATCCAATAATGTTTGGTTTCTTCTTTCAGCTACACCATTCTGGTTCGGAGAACCAAGCATAGTATAATGAGCAACTATTCCATGCTCTTGAAGAAACTTCGCAAACAGACCAGGTGCTTGTCCATTCTCAGTGTATCTACCATAATACCCATCACCTCTATCACTTCTTACGATTTTTATTTGCTTACCGCATTGTTTTTCTACTTCATCCTCGAAAACCTTCAAGGCTTCTAGTGTTTCATCCTTATGATGAGTAAGTAGATGTACATATATCGCGAAAAATCATCTATGAAAGAGATGAAGTATCTTGGACCATAAGAGTCCATAACCGGACTACAAATATCTGTATGAGTGATCTCTAATCTGTCAGTACTCCTCTTTGCACCTTTTTTACTCTTGTTGGTCTGCTTACCTTTAATGCAGTCCATACAAGTGCCAAACTCAGTAAAATTCAAAGCAAAAAGTACTTTATCATTCACTAATCTTTTAATTCTCTCTACGGAGATATGTCTCAATCTCTGGTGTCATAAGATAGAAGAGCCTTCATTTGTAACACATCTTTTATTACCAACATAAACATGCATAACATTCATTATAAGCAGTATCACTTTGTAAATTGAGAAAGAAAAGACCATCAGACAATATACCATTCCCAACAAGATCAAATTTGTAAAATAAACTGAAGTTTACATCTGAAAAGTTAAAAGAATATTCCAATGGTATAAGTCTCGATACAGAAACCAAATTTCTAGAAAACTAGGAATATAAAATGTATTTTCAAGCTCTAGTACAAAACCACTACTTAAAATTAAAATGCATGTGCCAATGACTTCCACATGTGAACGCATCTTACTGCCTGTATAGATGCATTGCTTACTTCCCACTGCTTCCTTAGATTTCTCATGCCCTGCAAGGTATTTGAAATATGGATTGTAGAACCCGAATCAATCCATCATGTGTCACAAATAGAATTAATCATATTAGATTCAAAATAGACAAGTGAAATTAACATACCTTTCTTTTCAATCCAAACTTTATATTTGGTGCAATTCTTCTTTATGTGTCTCTTCTTGTTACTGAAGAAACACTTGGATTCATTCTTGATTCCAGCATTTTGGATAGGTATCTTACCTTTCCCCTTCTTTTTGGCTTGACGCTAGCTCTTTCCTTGTACTGTTACATATGCACTCACTCATTTCCATAGTTACTCTTTCTTCCTCTTGAACACACATGGTCAATAATTCATTGATAGACCATTTATCCTTATGTGTTGTAAGATATTTTGAAGAGTACATATGCTTGTGGAAGAGTATTAAAAATATAGTGCACAAGAAAGGAGTCAGACATGTCAACCTCAAGCGTTTTAAGCTGAGCTGCAATGTCCCTCGTTTGCATTATGTGCTCACGCACACCTTTCACTGATGTGAGCCTTAATGATGAAAACTTCATTATTAGGTGCTTGCAAGTGTCTTATCTGAAGTCTCAAATTGTTGATCAATAATAAACTTCAGTAAATTCTTGACATGTTTGTGCTCACCAACTAAACCTGTCATTATATACATAATGTTGAGGCGATTAGATTGCTCCCAATACTCACTAAGAATAAGATATTCCTTACTACTAGTAGAAGTAATAATTGGTTCATATTTTCTTATAGCATAATCAATGTCCATCAGCCCCATTTTGAGAAGGATTTTCTCCCTCTAAGATTTAGAGTTTTCACCGTTCAATTCAGGAATATCACATTTGAAATCAGAGAAATTACTAATATTCATAACTACAAAATAAATAAATAGACATACTTATCATCTGCAATATGAGACCAACAACACAAATCATACTTTATCAATATAAATCATGCTCAAAGATTATGAATCAAGTGACATAAACTTTGCATGTGGGCTAAAGTTTAAATTCAATAGGATTAATATAACTTTGTGATAAAAATATTCGAATCATGTTCCTTTTGTTAATACCTATGGGCAACTTAAGAAATATAATTTGATATTTTATCCTAATTAATTACACAAATACAATAGAAATTTCTATAGGATAAAATATATTATATTTATGTAATTAATCACAATAAATGTCACAATATGATCCTTAAAACTTCATATATAAATTTGGATAATAAAGATGTTGTGGCTACTCAACAATTACCAAATTATACAGATAATTCAACATTTGAATTAATTCACCAAAATGTTCATATTTAAAAAACATGATTGATAAACATGAATTAATGTAAACTATGAATTATTTCTTTTTTTATAAATTGTAACCTTTAAGAAAATAAATAATATATTTATTTAAAATCGAAAATTGTCCGTATTTAAGTTCCAGCCGAATAGCAGTCCACTCGAATATTCATGAGAGAGGTGCGAGTTCGAATCTCATGAGGCGCAATAACTTTTTAGTTCTTCTCAGACTACACATAGTCTTAACTTGCCAAAAACTACATGTGATTTTGATCATCTTCAACCTCTAAATGGATCATTTTCACCCTCGCGCAATCCGTAGGAAAACTCATCATAAACTCGACGATATCTCATGATTTTGGACACCAAATTTGACGATTCAAAGTGCAGTATGTTTGTAATCAAGTTTCTATATGATTCGTAACAAAAACCGCTTTGAAAACGCCCAAAACATAAACTTTTAATATCAAAAAAATTTTCAAAACTATACGTTAAAAAAAATGTCAAGATAGAGGCTTTACTTGCTCTGATACCAATTGTTAGATTTATTCTTTATTGATCTAACATGCGTTTTATAACAAAAGACAAACATTTAGATGAAGTGCGAAAATTCGAAATACCTCCAGTTATTGACAATAAATTGGGGATAACTGCTTTCCATTTTTGAAGAATCTCTTCTAAACTTTTAATTCTTACGAGCGATGGTATATATTTGAAAAAAGAGAAAATAAACTTAAGGGACCTTCAACAAAATGACCCCTCAATTATAAACTCTTTCCATTAAAGAGTTTTCATTGACAAGGTGCAACATGGACGGTTGCCTTTGATGATGTTTTTTGAAAAATCTGACCAAATCATTTAGTAATTAAAATAATTACTAACATATAGAACATTAGTGTGAAGTATGTTATGAGTAAGCTGAGCTGAACCTATTGTGTTGATAGGAATCATAGAGTTACTGGGTAGGCAATAAATTTGTTCAAAAAAACTATATGAGCCGACGAAACTACCAATATTAAAGCAAACATGATGAGTTGCTCCGGTGTTATAATTCATGTGTGTGAAGAATGATTAAGAGGAATTGATTGAACAAAGTTTAAGCAAGAATTGAAAAATGTACCAATAAAGTTCAAGGCTAAAAGAGAGCAAGCTGAGTCATTACTAAAGGAAGAAGAATTGCGCTGAAGTTGAGAATTTAATTGAGCAGTAATCTACTGACATTGACCTGAGGTAAAACCATCTACTGTTGAAGAATCTGATGATTCATTATGATTATTCTGATTCATTATGATTCATTATGATTATTCATTATTATGATTATTCTGACGTTTAACCTGAGGTAAAAATTTTCCCCTGTATGGCCGAGCAATTTTGCAGTGGGTACAATACGAACGTTCCGTCTTATTTTTGTCGAACAATGTTGAAGGCGCAGAAGAGTGAAAATTCATAGGAGTTGGTTGATCTTGAGAAGCAGAAACCCCACTCACTGATCTTTGTCTCTCTTGTTGAATAGCCAAGGAAATACCTTTCTAATTGTAAGTAAAGGTTCCATCATTTAAATTTGTTCTCAAATATGAGAATAAGAATCATTCAATCCCATCAAGAATCACATGACATAGAGAACAAGAGGTTTCATTCCTCCACGTGTACAATTCGAAATCAGTTTAATCTTTGCAGCTTATCCCAAAGAATTTTAATCTATCGAAATCAGTTTAGTGTAGTTTATTTTCTCTGATACAGTATTGCAATTATTATATTGCAAAAAGAAAATAGTTTAATAAATTGAAATCATCTTAGAAACTGTGAATAAGCTCTTCATATAGTAGAAATTTTTTATCTCTGAAAATAATAAAAATGCATAAAACAGTTGCAACTAATTAACTACCACTCATCAATAAACTGAAGTAAAACAAACTCGTCTTAGTATTCCTATACTCCAACATTCGTATATGTCTACTTACGAGCATTTAACTATCTTGATAGTTTAGAATAAATGAATGCATAACTAGATAATATAGTATAAATAAATGCTTATCTTGACAAGCTAGCTCAAGTGGATGCTTATCAAAACCAACTAGCATAAATGAATGCTCAATTCAACAATGCATGCAAACCATTTTGCATTGTTTTCCATTTTCCCATATGTATGTATCAATGACCTCAATTCATACTCTTTACACATATACAATGTTTCAAATGACACGTGCGATGCATGTAATAAAATTAGTGAGTTTTTGTTACCGTAGAAGTTGTTTTGCTAACAATTTAAAGTACAATGGTTGATTTGTTCGAAAAAATTATGTAGAATTCCTGACCTTCGAGTATAGCTAAGGTTGGAACTAGTTTGAGTTAAAATCGAGTAAATTGAAGCCAAACAAAGATTTAGATGTTATTTAGTTTAGTGTTTGAAAAATTGACTTTAGAATCAAACCAAGTGAAAGTGACCTTCTAAATTCATTTTTTCAAAAATAGATCAAAATCAAAGTTATATATTTAATCGATTCACGTGTATATTTAGATAAATGGTTGACAATAAGAAAGAAGCTTGTACTATCCCAACGAAGCACTTTATAACATGAGCTTTACTAATAGAAATGACTCTTCTCTTCTCTGCAACGTGCTTATTGTTGGTAATATTGTGTTCAACAAGTAAATGTTACGAACATTTTTTACTGTAATTAATAAATAATTTTTATTATTAATTTTTATATTTGCATTATTTGATATACTTTGCAATTTTAAATTTACATATATATTGATATATGTGGATTAAATTTAAAAAGAAATAATCACATTAGTCATGACTTATATTTGAAGTATAGCATTTTCAAATTAATAAAGTCATAAATACAGTTCACTTCGTTAACAACGTATAGTTATATCCCGACTATATATGTAGTGACATAAAATGATTGTATTTTATATAATATGATTATATAGTACTAGACCAGATGAAATTATATCGTTCTTATAATATCCGTTAAATAAAAAACAATTAATTTTATCATAATGATGGTCGTATATGTATGATCTTAATTTATTGTATTTAGTAGATCTCTATTTCATTTCAATTTATTATTTGATTTACTTGGTAAAATTTTGTATGAGTTACAATACATAACCTTGTATTTTGGAAATAAATTAAATGAATAGCTGAGAATGCTAACATTGATATAATGAAATCTGTAATACAAGATTCCCTTATTTGTTAGTTCATGGATTGAATAATTAGCGCATAATTCATAAATGTTATGAATTAATTATTCAATTAATAATTAATGGTAGTCAAGGATAAAGATATAATATGAGAGGTTAACGGATCTTATACCTATCTCTATTACGAATCTTAATAGAGGATTAATACATATGTAATGACTATATCAATGGATATTACTTTGAGTAAATATACTCCATAGTTCTAAGAGTACAATTCTAGGTATTTAGTGGATTTATCCTATAGTTAATAATTGTGTCATTTAATATAAAAAGTTTATATTAATTAATAAATATTATTGGAGCTTAGTACTATAGGTACATTAGTTCCTCTGTCATCTTATATCACTATTTAATTTATATGTTATAAAAATAAATATATAAATGATTAATTATGATTAATCATTTATAAACACTCAAATAAATATATTATGATTTAAAATATAAAAATAATTTTTATGTTTTGAATTCAAAATAAAATATCTCATTAGATGAGATTATTTTAAAGAGATTTAAATTAAATTTGAATAATCTCTTCGGATGAGATTTGATCTTCAAATTTAAATTGAAGTTGATTATTCAACAAACTATCAAATCAGATTTTTGAAATTTGAATATAAGTAGATATGAAAAATTTGATCAGATTATATTTTATCTACGATTGATTTATAGTTTGTTGATTATTTAAAAGTAGATCTGAAGAATCTCATAAGATGAGATTATCTTGAAAATTGTTTTAAAAAATATATTATAAAAACTGTTTTTACACTATACGATTAATCGATAAATTGGTTTATTAGATAAATCAACTGCTAATCAAATTAGTTTTGATTAGATAACATTTATTTTTTAAAAATTAGTTTTTAGTAAAATAAATCTGAAAATTTATTTTATAATATATCTATAAAATTGTCAAATGTGATTGAACAGTAGAGAACTGAAATGGAAGATAAAAGTAGAAAAAGATAGAACTAATCTCTTTGAGAGAAAATGTGTGAGCTTTCCCGTATTCGGTTTTAGGAAAACGTTTTCTAAAATCGAAAAGAGACGTCTCATGTGTTGATAATACGTCTCTGTACAAATATAAGAGTGTTATTCTTATAAGCTGGACGCTCACACGTCAGGAAATTCAAGTATAAAGATTTTCAGAGAAAACTCGACAGTTTCAAAGTGTTCGGGAAAAACACTTGATTTTGAGTTAAACTGTTAAGATCAGACGGAAGTAGCTAAATAAAAGCGTTTCTACAAGAGGTATTTTTCTTTATTACTATAGAATCTAAATCTAATAATTTTTCTCAATGTAAATTGTTTATATTTTAAAAAATACATATTTTTTAAAAATATTTTTTTTAGATTAACGATTAAAATTCATGATTTTTGTAATTTTAAAATAGTTTTAAAATTACGTAGATAACGCATTTCGCTATTATTATGAATAATAGTGAATTTCGCTATACGTTGGAATCACGAAAACCAACACTTATGACTGAATTGGCATTGCTGACAGAGTTGACAAATGGATGTAAGAGAAGTTCCAAGAAGTGGAATTGAACGGAGAGCCCCTGTAATAACCCGAAAAATTTCAGATTTTAAATCTAATTTCTGAAACTTTTGATTTAATTTCGGTTGGAGTTTCGAAAAATATTTAACGGGTAAATTGAGTCATAGAGCTCGGAATCTAATTCTAGTGATGGTTTTGTAGTTTTTAAGTCGGGAGGATGAGAATTTTACGAATTTACGGATGATGAAAACACGTGAGGACATTTTGGTAATTTGCAATTAAGTTAAATTTAATTTTTTTTAAGAGTGGAATGGCTTCGGGTGGAAGCCATTCCACCCTGTTTTATCTCGCGGCCAAGGGTAGAGGGAGACGCGAGAGAGGGAGGGAGCGATCGGGGTAGAGGACGAACTGCCGGCGATCGACCACCAGAGGAGAGACGCGATGCGCTAGGCGATTTCGGTAAGGCAGAACTCGGCGGGAGTGGGTTCTTCCCGAGCTAAAAACACAGGTGAGTTCTCCCCTGTTTCGGTTTCTGTCGACCGAACTTGGAAGCTCAATCCTTCTTGAAATTTCCGTCAATTAGAGCTCGTTTTGTAGGGTGTTTTAGGACCTAGCGAGTGTGTGTGTGTGGCTCGGCCTTCCCGCGAAGAACCAAATGAGAAACAGAGAATTCTCTCTTTCGGTTCTGCCCTGCTTTGATGGCCGAGCGTGGAGTTGTTTTGCTCTCTACATTTCAGAGATTTTGTGATAAAATTTAGAAGGAATAAGGGGGGATTCCAGGGCTCAATGAACCGATGGAGAATTTCTCGGTTTCGGGAAGAAAATCGTGGGAAATTTTGTTATGCCATGCTATTTTCTAATTAGGAACCACCAAATTGTTAATGTATGCATTGGTAGACCGAAATGTGGATGTTCGGTGAAGAAGTTGGCGAAATTGGACCGAAGTTGAGATTTCGGACATTTTTTCGTATAAGACCAGTTCTGTTTTTGGGGATTTTGATTGGGTTATGGTTAATTGTTTTAAATTCTGTTTTTGTGGATTAAATTAGGTTGTTAGAAGGACGTATGGCCGCTGGAATCGATCGATTCCGTTAACGGACTCAAAAGTTATGCGCGTCCGGACTTTAGGCTGGTTTTCGGCCAAACAAAACCAGTGACCCGTTTTAGTTGGGATTTCATGAGTGTAATTAAGGAAGATTATTTTTAGCTTATTTGGTGAATTTTGAGACGAAGATTGATGGGTGATTATTTGTGTTTTAGGTTGAGACACTTTTTGGCGAAGCTGTGCGTCGAGCGAGTTTAGGACGCCAGGTAAGTAGTGCATGCATGCGTTTTGCTCAAGTGGGCCTACACTGTAGAACTTTACGGTTTATGTGATTGATTGTGGTGTGCGTGCGTATTGTTTGACATGCATCATATTTTAAAAACGTGAACGAAAATAGTTTTGAGTATGTGGTGAGACGCGTGGCGGTGGTACCGCGGATCCTGCTAGTGTGCGGGCCGGTGCTTCACCAGTCGCGGATTCCGCTCGAGGAGTGGGCCGGCTGGGCCGTCATGCGGCGTGAATGTGTTGACGGTGAGGGTGATGGACAGTGGTACCGCGGATCCTACTAGTGTGTGGGCCGGTGCAACACCAGTCGCGGATTCTGCTCGAGGAGTGGGCCGGCTGGGCTGTCGCGAAACGCGTGTGTGTGGCAACTGTGGCCCCGTGCTAGGGAGGCTGGGACGAGGGCGACGTGTCAGGGTGTAGAGTGGCGCGAGGTACACCCTTACCCTGATGTGGTTGTCGTGTGGTGATGCGTGGGTGTAGCTTGTGGGCCTCGTTGCTGGGGAGTCCGGGACGGTGGCGACGTGTGAGGGTGTAGGGTGGCGTGAGGTTCCTCCTTACCCTGGTGCGGCTGCACTACGCGTCACAGATGTGACAACATGAGTGTGAGTGTAGAGACTGCATGTGATAGGATTGCATTGTCGGCTTTTACTTTCATATCGCATTACTTACTGAGCGTTAGGCTTATGATGTGTGTTCTGTGGTGTAGGTGCTGACGATACCGCTGGTGAGCCTCGAGTGCCTAGTCCTGAGGCGTAGGATAATTGACGGTGTGCGATCGAGCACCGGATGACGGATTTTGTTAGGGCGACCCGACCCGTGGGGATGGTAGGTGGTGGTTGGGTTCGTTTGCAGGTATTTTTCTTTTGCTGTGTTGATGTACAGTCGATGAAATGAGTTGTATATGCGTCAGTGTATAGGTGTATATGGAGTGCGTGTGATTTTGGCGACGTACGCATATATTTTACATGTAGGAGCTTGAAATTGTTTATACTGTGAATTTTCTTCATTTGCATTGATGGATTTTCGTCGTCTTCATACTCTGATTTTGTTATGGTGATTTCTCTGGATGGTTGATAGTTAAATATTGTTGGTTTATGGTGAACTGTGTGCAGTGTTTAAATTTTGGGATAGTCAGTTTTTAGCCGTTACTCTGCCGAAATTTCAGGAGAGAGGTTGGGAGTCGAAGGGATATGGAATAGGTCGGGATGTGTACAGCGAGTGTTAGAGAAGTGTGGATGGGAGTGGGTGTGCGGTGTGGTCGCAGTTGCGCGGGGCACGCGGCCCTGTAGGTGGTCACGGGTCGTGCGGCATCAGATGAGGGCGTGCGTACGGACGTGCGGTACAGAGGCAGGGTGCGTGGGGCACGCGGCGCTGTGAGCTTGCGCGCGATGCGGCGATGTTGAGTTGGCGCGCGTGGCATCGCGAAGGTGCGCGCGGGGCGTCGAAGTGGGGACGTGAGTGTGTGTGCGGTACCAAATTTGTGTAGCTCGAGGGGTATGTTAGATTCTTGTCCTAGGATTTTGAGTCTTACCGTTTTATTTTAAAACTATTTTAAATTATTTTCTTTTCCGTTGTGTATTTTTATATGAGGATTTCGTGTTCCCTCTTTGGGGCACGGGTAGTTTTCGAATCGAGTCGAAAATTTTTCATATTCACAAATGTTCTTTTGAAGATGATTTGAAAATGAAAGTACTATTAAACTGAGTGAGTTATGTCAAGTTTTAGTGTGTCATAGTGTGTAGGGTGTAGATGCACTGTAGTGCACCGGAAACGTGAGGTTTCTCAGAGTGTTACATCCACTGTGTTGAGAACTGTTCCAAAGGCATGAACAATCTAAACTAGATTTTAGAATGAGTCAAAACTGACTATAGTGCGCAGATTAAAAAATTCCAAAACCAAATTGAATAAGAAAAGAACCAAATAAAGCTGAAAAAATAAGTTTAGCGTTGTTCCAAACCAAACCAATTCAATTTCAAAAAATTTTGAACGAAACCGATTGTTCGGTTCCAATTAAGGTGAAATTGAACCTAATCAACTGAACAGTGTTAATTTTTTAAATCCATATTATATATCTAATTAGTGAAAATACTTAGAGTAATTTGGATATTATTTCATATCATTTTAAATGAAGTTAATTAAGAATATTTTATTTAATCTTCAAATATTTAAACCAAAGTCAATCAGTTTCTCAAACTAAGTATTACATTTGATAAGCATAAATTAAAGACTTCAAAATTATCACCTGACTTTTATGAAAAATAAACGAAAGACTTATTTTGAAAACAAAATTAATACCATTACTTTTATTAAAAAGTAATGATTTATAGTTGCCTTTAGAAGAATATTTTAAATCCAAGTCAATGGATAAAAGTAAACTTACTATTATAATTCTAATATTTAATTTTATCAGTGTTCTTGATGAAATTAATATTTTATTTTAATTATTTATAATTTATTTTAAAAATAATTATTAATAAAAAATTTAAATTATAAATTATATTCTTTAATAGAAAAAATTTTAAACTATTATTCTCTAATAATTTAATTTTTTGTAATTATCTACTGTTCAAATGAGATTAGTCGCACGTAAAATGAGTGCTAAATACATGAGAGAATGAACGACCTCGTTTGAATTTAACAATATGATAATTGACTTGTTAATCTATGATAATTTAATATTTATTTAACTCACGAATATAGTTTAAATTTTTTTAATTATTATATTAATTAATAAATAATGAATAGATAAAATTAAAATGTAGATTAAAATATAAATTTAACATTTGTCAAAATAAATTTTAAATGACGATGTAAATTTAGCATTATTGGAAATAAATTTCAAAATGATTTAGGGTTTTTATTAAATTGTTATAAATTTAAAACACCGTTTGAAACCTTGGGAGACGATGAAGCTGATGAAATAACATTAGTACTTGCCCCTGTTCCGCCATTGTCAACCTAAAGCGAAGCAAAGGGAGCAGCAGGGAAGGCGGTGAGAAAAGATGTTGCACAGCAAGTCATTCGTCAAGAAAACCAAGTCGGGCAAAGTAATGAAGGTCCGTGTCTTCGCTCAATTCTCTCGTCACCTTTAACAATTCCTTCCTTCCTCTCCACTTTCTAGTTTTTTTTCCCTTATCACTCTCTGCTATGTTTTGATGGCGGATTCGTGCTTTTCTGCAGCAAGTGAGAGAACACTACCTTAGAGACGACATTTATTGTGGAGCTTTAATCTGTAATATTTGTGACTCTTCGGTTGCTCGCTTGAGTGCTTCTCCTGGTCCTATTCTTGTTCTTGACACAAATGTCGTTCTCACTCAGGTTTACTTTTAGTTCTTCACAAAAAGTTACCTTTTCCTTTTGAGTGTTCGTTTCTCCATCCAATTGAGTACTTCGCAGATTGATTTGTTGGAGAATCCGGCGATTGATGATATTGTTATACTGTCCGTCGTGCTGGACGAGGTTAGAAACAATAATTTGTCCATCTATAACAGAGTCAGAGCTCTCTGCAGCAATTCTCTTAGAAGATTTTTCATATTCTCTAATGAACATCACAAGTATGTTTTCTGTTCGTCTTCATGCTTTCCTTATAATCTACTACTGGTGATACACCATTTTAATGAGAAAAATTAGCTCTTTCAACATGGAAATTTGCTGAAAATCTTAAGGTTTCAAATTGACTGTCAATAATTCATCTTGTAACAGTAATCAGAGCTGTTCAGTCAGTTCATGAGATGAAGTAAATATTATTGCTGTCTGAAGTTCTATCATAATTGGACGGCTGTTGTTCTTTCAGATAGAAATTAATTGAAATTTGAGATTTTTATCTATATTGGCCTCTGCTTATGGTAAAGTGGTTTCTCATCAGGACTCTGGAGGTAACTCTACCTCTATTATGTTTGTTTATGGCTGCCATTTCTAATGAGCTCTTTTTGAAACGTGAAGTCTCAGAAAGAAAATTACTCTGCCTATCGGAATTATGCTTGTCTGAGCATATTTTCTATTATTTATGTATTGTAAATCCAATACACCCTGGGGCTTTCTTTTGTTATTGTTCTATGCCACTGTCCTGGTGTTTCTCTTTGCTGTTTTTCATGCGATTATTGGAACTGTTAAACCTTGTCAAGTAATATTAATCAGTCTTTGATGTTGTCTCTACAGGGATACATACATTAAAGATATGGGTGGAGAAAGTAAAAATGACCGCAATGACCGAGGTTTGTAAAATCATTAGTTATAATTTTTATTTTATATCATTCTTTTTTGTTATCACATTCATGTCATTAAATGCATGCTATTTCTAATTATTGTTCTTAGATTTTATCTAATTTGTGGCATCAACTTTTGAAACATAATTGAACAGCCATTCGAGTGGCCACACAGTGGTATCAAAGTCACCTCGGAAGTGGAGCTCGTGTTTTGCTTATAACTAATGACAGAGAGAATAAACAAAAGGCCATTGAAGAGGGAATTTCTGCAGAGACAAGTATACATGTCTTTGTGCTTGTTTGTTGTCATGTTATCATCTGGATATGTTCTTTGTACTGAATTGCTTACTGCAAATCTTTCTCGTGAACTCTCATTTTTTTTTTCAGTTGAATCATATGTTAAATCATTGGGGCGACCAAATTTGCTCGACCTGCTTGTGCATTCTACAAGTGGAGATACAGTAATGGAGGAAGTTGAAGATTTGAGACCATCAAAGAGAAAAGGCATTTATTCAGAGGTATCTTATTTGGGCCAGCTAATCTACACTTTTCATTTGTAAATTATGTGCTTCATGAAATGGCGTGTCTTTATATGTTTTTTTAATTCTTTTTAAAAGTTAAGTCTTCCTTTTTTTCTCTTCAGCATAAGCCCATATCAGAGATCACAGCAGGTTTGCATCGTGGTATATTCCATCAAGGAAAACTTCGTGTTAATCGTTACAATCCATTTGAAGCATACGTGGGAAGTGAGAGCATTGGTGATGAAATAATTATATATGGGCGAACAAGCATGAACAGGGCCTTTGATGGTGACATAGTGGCAGTGCAATTGCTGCCCCAAGACCAGTGGCATGAGGAGAAGTCTTTAGCAATAGTTGATGAAGGTAAAGACATTATGATGGTTCATCCTTTCGGGTTTTTTTTTTTCTTTGGAAGGAGTGAGAAAGATAGGATTAATCTCACTGACTCGTATCGCCCTAGAGTAAGGAAAGAAGTGGAAGAATTTATTTTTATCGCATTCTCTAAGTAGATCAATATAATAAAGATGTCTTAGCAGGTTATTTACCAAATTGTTTCAACAAGATCCCTAAGTAATCATGTAAGATTTCTCCTTTCGCTGCAAATCAATTTCCTTGTTGACAAGTTTATTACTCATGACAAGTGTATCAATATTTAATTGTGGGATTATGATTCATGACCATATTCAGCTTTGCTTGGATGAAAACGATGTAATCATGCTAATTATCTGTTGGTACAGAATTTTCGAGTTGTCTTTTCTTTAATTTTCTGTTACACCTTTGCAGAAGATGAAGTGGGAGAAGATGTGCGCCTTGTCCCTGCAAGCGCTGATGATGCGCCTAGACCTGCAGCTTTACCAAACGGTGGAGAGTCCAATTCAGGATCTTGTCGGCCATCTGGACATGTTATTGGCATTATAAAGCGAAACTGGCATGCGTAAGTTCAAACTTGCTGAAGATTTTATGTTAGGTCGTATCATGTTTCTTCTCATTTTAGACTAAGCAAGGAAATAAGGTAGTTTTTTGGATATTAGTAATAAAATGTAAACGAAGTCATTAAATTTCTGTCTTTAAGTACATCCTAATTAACTATTGAGAGCATTAAATTAGTGCATGGTATGGAAAGTTCTGAAAGGTCTCTGTGAAGATCTAATTTAAATTGAAAATCTATGCAGGATAAAATATAGTTGTTATCAGCTGCATCGCATATGTTTGTCATGTTGACTTAAAAAAGTTATTGTCCTTGGTTTTCCTTGTCACTTTGTCCAGTAATGGGATGCAGTGTCTGATATCATTTGGTTAATATGCAGTTATTGTGGATCCTTAGAGCCAATGCCTATGCCTGCTGGAAGTGGTGGTATTGCTTATGCCTTATTTGTATCTAAAGATCGGAGAATTCCAAAAATTCGGATTCAAACTCGACAGCTTGAGAATCTTATGGACAAGAGAATCATGGTGGCTGTTGATTCTTGGGACCGTTTCTCAAGACATCCTTCAGGTCATTATGTTCGAACTATTGGAGGAATAGGAGATAGAGACACTGAGAGTGAGGTAGGCAGTAATTTGTGCACCTATCTTCTTTTATGTGCAAGGGATGAGTGGAAAAATAAGAGAGGGGCAGTGACCATTATTTGTGCCAAGTTTACTCTTAAAACAGAAAAACGGAGCGGGAATAAATTTAGAGTAAATCACTGTTTTTGACTTCTCCCTGAAAGATGAAGAAATCGTGAACAAGTAAAATTGCAATTCATGAGTATTTCCCATTGTGATTCTAGTTTAATCAATCGAAGTTTGTGGTTTTATGCAGGTGGTTTTGATTGAGAATGATATTAACTCTAAACCCTTTTCTTCTCAAGTTCTGGCTTGCTTGCCACCATTACCATGGTCAGTTTCTTCTGATGATTTGGCAAATCCCATTCGGCAGGACTTGCGACACTTGTGTGTCTTTAGTGTGGATCCTCCTGGTCTGTGAGCAATTTGATATGCTTTTATTCCCCCTCTTACTTGCGAGCTGTGAGATCAGTTTTTATGATCATAACAATACTGAAATACGTTTGCCTTTGATTTATATAGGATGTAAGGACATTGATGATGCACTCCACTGTATGACGCTTCCAAATGGGAATTTTGAAGTTGGAGTTCGTATCCTTTTGCTTTGCTGACATATAATAGGGCAGAATATGTCTAAATTGTTTGTAGATACACTGTTTCTTTACTCAAGATTGACCAAGGACCTGTTGGGGTATTGTTTGAACACCCAATTTTGAATTTACTTTGGTAATGGTCTTTTGCCAGGTTCAAGTGCACTTCCTTCTTTCTGTGCCAGAAACTAATTTTAGTCTCTTTTTCATATTTTTTGTCTTGAGTTTCGGTGTATCTTAATTATATTCAATTAGATATTGCCGATGTAACAAATTTTGTGTATCCTGGCACTCCATTGGATGAGGAAGCTGCACAAAGGGGTACATCTGTTTACCTTGTTGAGCGGAGGATTGACATGCTTCCAAAGCCTTTGACAGAAGGTTTCAACCCTCTCTTAGTTGTTATCATGATCCCTTGATATTCGATGATGGTTCCTCGATTACTGTTTTTAGAATACACCTCATTTTAATAAAAACTTTTCTCACAGATATATGTTCTCTTCGGGCTGATGTGGAAAGGCTAGCTTTCTCTGTTATTTGGGTATGTAATTTCACTAAGATTATATCAACCTTTATGGAGATTAAGTTTATTTATACTACATATAAGCACTATAACTTTATTTATAATGCATATAAGTAATGTGTTAGTTGACAGTAGGTGTACACAGTCTGGTCGAATATATTTTACTCTGACAATGCATCATTGAAATTCATAATAGGTTTCCTTTCTTGAAGAGAATTGATGAAGTCATTTGTCATCTCACTGAGTGTAATTTAACTCCACATAAGGGGAAAAATATAAATTCTTTGTTGGTAGTTCTGGGGCAAAATTTATATTTTCATTCTTTGACTGTCTTACAAAAATCTCACTGATAAACGTCACCTACTTGGTTATTGCTCTGTGCAACTTTCTTATTTTCATACAACTGATTCTGTGTGCATTCACTACTTGATTTTCAGGAAATGACACCTAATGCTGAGATTATTTCTACAAGATTCACGAAAAGTGTCATAAAGTCTTGTGCAGCATTGTCTTATGTTGAAGCTCAAGCAAGGATGGATGACAGGTTCTTCTCAATTCCATGTTTCGTTGTGAAATTGTGTTTCATTTTATATTTTGTTGAAAAGATTAGGGTGCTTTAGATGCTGTAGTTCTGATAGTGGTTTTGATTCATTACTCTCTAATATGAGGATCATACGATGAAATCTTCATATTTACCAGTTCAGCTAGCATTGTAGGTGACTGCAATATGCTGGTGTAATTACAAAGAGTAAGATGTTGGATCCTTGTCATGGATCTGAGATTATGCTCTCTAAATGTGGTCATTTATTTTTAATTTCAATATTTGTATCTTGGAGGGATCATTAGGATTGAGTCTCTATATCGCACCCACTTGCATAGCTAAATGTGGTAATTTATTACTAACAATGGGTTATGAATGAGAGTATGGTTGTTAGATTGAATCTCTGACTGGAAAGCTGCTTTAGTTACTGCATTGAATTTTTTAAGTGTCGTGTGGAATAAATTAAGTAGTTATGCTCAGTGGTTTCCCAAATTTCCGAATGGTGGCATGTGCAGACTGTCAGTGAGAAAGAAAGATTTTGATTTTTCAAAAATTTGAAGGGAAAATAAAGGTGAAACTATTTCCATATGCCATTATATGTTATAAAAAATTATATGTATTTTATGAACTTTTAGCTCCTACGAAAAACATATTTTTTGTAGTTTCTTTCTTCATCATTACAAGTTTATCTAATCTAGCAAAAAAATTGCAACTCGATTCATCATTTAAATGAACAATTTTATTGACATTTATTATAGTGAACAATCCTGTACTTTCTAAGAAAAAACTGTGGTCAATTTGTTTCTTTGGGTAAACGTTTGTAGCCGATTGATGGATCCAGTGACAGCAGATTTGAGAAACATGAATGCTTTAGCCAAGGTATGCATGCGTTGGGCCATTACTGTTGGGGGATTGGTGTTTGTTCATGCCAAATACAATGTCAATAATGCACTCTCATTTGTATGTCTTTCTGGAACTTGTTTTTTTATTTTGTTTGACAGACAATGAGACTGAGACGGATTGAGAGGGGAGCTTTAACTCTTGCTTCTGCTGAAGTCAAATTTCAAATTGATACTGAAACACATGATCCGCTTGATATCGGTAAGCTTTTGGTAGCAAGCTTATTTGTCCATAACCCATATTTCGCCGTAAAAAGTAAAGTCATAAAGCCCTTTCTTCCTGCTGCCAAAAGTTAGTTCTACAAGCAACGTTGTTCCTGCTGTTTACAAGAATTTTGGAATTAAGTTATGTCTTAGTATTAAAGAAAGCTATATGTCGTGGATTATCATCTTCAAATTGAAACATTAAATTTACAATCAACTCGTTATTGGACTTTGTTTCCTTTTGGGGATTATTTTCTCAGTCAGGGATGACATTGTTTAGGTGACTTGACTTTCTTGTCCCTTTTTTCTCAATTTTTTCAGGAATGTACCAGATTCGAGAAGCCAATCAAATGGTTGAGGAGTTTATGCTTGCAGCAAATGTATCAGTTGCAGAAAAAATTCTTAAACATTTCCCACTGTGTTCTTTGTTAAGGTAAATTGCCTGCTGTTGTTCTTTTTATTTGTTTTAAATTGTCCTTCATCATGTCTCTCACCAATCAACAGAATACAAACTATATTGGTTTATGAGGTGGTATTATTTGGCAGAGGGCTATGGGGGGCCACCCATGTTAGTTTTGTTTTATGGGAGTGGATTATGAAAATGTGCAAGAAATGATTTTTTGAAATGTACAAGATAATTTTGATCTATTATTTTCTTATTCTTGCATGTGAGACCTGCAGAAGAAAATCCTTGTTACTTTACTAGTCTGTATTTAGTACAACGCATTTGGAGGTTGGACATATCTAAACCTTTAAGACTAAGTTGCTTCATATGTACTGCTTTACTCACATAATTGGGCTATAATTGGCCAGGAGTTGAACATACTTTAACAATTTTTCGTGCTGTATTAAAATCCCGGTACCAATTGGCAATTTAATTTTAGCTTAACTAGTATTTTCAGATGGGTAATTCACTGTCACTTTTTTCTGACTGTAGGCGACATCCAACTCCAACGAGAGAGATGCTTGAACCTTTGCTCCATACGGCTGCAGCTGTTGGTTTCAACTTGGACGTCTCATCATCAAAGGCACTAGCTGATTCACTTGACAACGCTGTGGTAAATCTCTCTTTCTTAAATGGGATATGCTTAGTCTATAATTTTCAACATGACCCTGATACCATCGATGAACTGTAGTTCAAGAAAATGCTTTCTTTGTCGAATCTGCATTGGTTTTGTTAGTTATCCATATCATCTTGAACTTATCCTTAAAGAATGTGATAGACCTACTATAAAATTTACTAATAGGAGACGCAAGAGTGAGGGGTAAAGTAGTGAGAAGTGTAAGTAACTGAAAAATAGTTAGTTGGGGAGAGAATATATTGAAGAAAATATAAAAGAAGGAATTTAATAAAAGAGTTGGGAGAAGCTGGCTGGGTGATTTTTGGATTCGCGAACTTCCAACAGTGTACAGTGTACAGTGGGTGGAGCTACTGATATTTTTTTTCAATCAATAAAAGTAGCAAGAGTATTTCTTTTCTGTTGTATCGAATTTGTGTCTATCAGAATGGTTTTAAATGTGAAACATGGACATTACAGTTAAATTAAGCCATAGCAAACTATAGTTATGTAAGTTAAATTTCTTATCTCGAACTCTGTGTTTCTAGTTCTGATATCATTTTAAATTACCATTCATCTTATAAGCTTAAGTTTCATAGTAAGTTTATAAAGAAGATTGTAGGATATATCTTGCCTAATATTCTGTTTGCCTTTCATAGTTCTTTTTTCCAAGTGACTAATAGTGAGATTTTGTTTTCTCCAATCAACATTAAACTATTAGGAGCAAATTATTATGCGCTAAGGCAGAAGTTTAAAATTGTGATTGTGTATACTTTTGGCTGCCCGTGTAAGCTTGCTAGTTACTTTGGCCCATATCATGAAATGTCACTGGATTGTAAAATTTGAGAGGATATCATTTTTACTTGGTTCGGTTCATTTAAAATTTATTTATTTCCAGGGTAATGATCCATACTTTAATAAGTTGATTCGAATTCTCGCAACCAGATGCATGACTCAGGTAAATATAATTATATCAAAGCATAATGTGAGTACATATGTTGGAATATTATGTTTAATGTCTTTCACTCTGTTCTACTTGTAGGCAGTTTATTTTTGTAGTGGGGATCTTAGCCCTCTTGAATACCATCATTACGGGCTTGCAGCACCCTTGTACACTCATTTCACCTCTCCTATTAGAAGATATGCAGGTTTACTTTATTTTAGGCCATCATTACTGTGTTATTGTGTAAGTAATTCGACTTCACTATCAGCCATCCTCTGCTTGCAGATGTCATCGTACACAGATTGCTTGCAGCTTCTTTGGGCATCATCAAACTACCACCGATATTTCAAGACAGACAACTACTCACCAGTATTGCTGACAGTAAGGGACATTTCTGCTTAGGTTTAATGTGATGATAGCATTTGCCAAAAGTGTAAGTAGTTGAGAAAAAATGATCCCCATAATGATTATATTCATCTTCGCATCTATTTCAGATTTAAATTATCGGCATAGAAATGCTCAGATGGCTAGTCGAGCCTCAGTCGAGATCCATACTTTAATTTACTTCAGAAAACGGTAAGCATAGTCTGTTTTGTAAGTGCACTCCAACGTACTTGTGTGACACAGATTTAACCAATTCCAATTACGCGCTTGTGTAGGCCAACTGATGCAGAGGCCAGAATAGTAAAGATAAGATCCAATGGTTTTATAGTATTTGTTCCCAAGTACGTTTCCTTCATTATATATCCTCTGTATGACATTTTTCTTATTGCATCATATCTTAAGAGATTGCATCGTGTCTGTAGGTATGGGATTGAAGGGCCAGTGTACCTGGTTCCGAGAGGCGAGAAGGGAAGTGGAGAATGGATTGCAGATGAGCAAGAGCAGAAGATCAAGAAGATGGATGGTTCCCTTTCATACATGGTCCTACAGACAGTGAGGATACATATGGAGGTCGTCGAACCTCAACCCAACCGGCCTAAGCTCCAACTCACTCTTATCTAGATAATTTATAATCTCTGTAATTCTGCGCGTGTAAAAACAGTAAAGTAAAGAGATGAAATTATAGCGGATGTATCGATTATGAAGAACAATGGGATGGTGGAGCAAGATATCACATTATTGCATACCTGCAGAAAGCTAAATTTCAAAGTTTCCTAATTAGGCTAATCAAATCTTATTTAAGAAATTAAATTAGAAAATTTCCTAATTAGGCCTTATTAAGTCCTAATTAAAAATTTAATTTCCCTCTACCAAAAAAATTAAAATCAAGGAAGAAATCAGTGAGAAATGAATTAATTAAAAGGCCAATGTAAGAGTTAATATCAGTGGATGATTGGGAATAGAGCGGAGTGAGCTGGGGATCATATTGATGATTTATTTTTTATCCTAGTTTTTTAGTGTTTTATTGGTCAAGTATTGTTGCTTAGACTTATGCTTACTTTATTAGGTTCTTAATTGATTTTTTAAAATTATTTATTTTGATGTTGTAATGGTGTTTTATGCTTGTCAATAGTGTGTTAAGAGTTAATTCCATCCAGGATCAGAAGTGATGGCAAAGGCCTTGCACGATGTGATTGCACGAACTTGCTATGATAAAATGTCAATTTTCCATCTTGCTCAAAATAGAGGAGGAGCTCAAACTCTTGACATATTTACTAGCCAAGTCGAGAATATTGCGACATGGAATTGAGATGGACAAGGAGGTATTATGCATTCTAGTCATGGGGAATGATGCGGTGCAAATCCCGATCGTCTAAAGGAACTTCTTCGGTCTTGCAAGGAGTTCATTTGTGATAGGACATCCCTTGTGTCTTTTGCAAGGAAAGATGATGTCTAGTTGGGGTTTGCATTGTTTTTTCTAAAGCTGATTGAATGCCATTGTAGAGAAAGTATTTGTTGTCTACGAAAGATAAATTGTTTAACCTTTTCTGTTCTAAGTTTTAGGTCGTTTGAATTGGTTTATTGTAGTTCTCGTTAGTGACGTCTTAGTTTGGGGAAGTTTCAATGTCATCATGAGAACCATAGAATGTATGGTGTTGCGGGTGTTGAGTGATAGTCAGCGGTGCTCTAACATGGAAAAGTGCAACTTTTGGATGTCCGAAATAAAAGATTGGACTCGTTGGGATTTCTGTAAATCCTTTTGAGTTTGAGTTTGTCATGTAGTGGCCGTTATCTAGGATCATATTAGAAATTGTAGATTTCAGAATCTTGTCGATTGCTGATCTCTTCTAAGGGACTTCTTTTCTTCGATAGCTTCGCATTGACAAGGTTAAGATGGAGTTGTGTTAAGTTTAAGTGGGATAGTCTTGTCAGAGTGTACTCGAAGAGTTAAAGCAGGTTGGTGAGTGCATCAATTTCGACAATGCCTGACAGTAGCAACTATAAACAAATTACTCTAATGCGTCGACATTTGGTCTTAGATGTGCCCTGGTGTAGCAAGGTAAAGTAGTTACTCATGCATTTGAGAATTTAGATTTCTGTGAGCTTATTTATCTAACTCTAATCCTAAAGTTGGCTGCGAGATTTCGTTTTGAAGTTTTGCTTTTTGTATAGTGTGAACTTTCGAGCTTACTCCAATTGTAGATTTGAAGTTTACTTTCACTCAGCTAAGTTGATGCTTTGGGTAGCACAAGTAATGAAGTGTTAGAAGGCTGTGATATCAGTTTAGAGTGTCATTCTGGCATGAGGAATCTCTTATTTGATGAGCTGACCTGAAATCCAAGAGGATCTTTCAACTGTCTAGTTAGGGATGGGTGAACTATGGAGGGTTTCATTTAATTGTGTCTGATTATTACGATGAGTCCGCATCAATTTCATGTCGTGTGGGTCCCTGTTAATCGGTTGAGCAATCCCACATATTTCATTATGATGTGTGTAGACCTTTCCTTTATTCCAAATTGGATTGTTCATTCATCAAAAAATCGTTGGTCTTTACGACGTTCCTTTTCATATTCTATTGAGCTTTCCCTCCCCACCATATGAATATGATGGTGAGATTGTATCGTTTGCTGCTAGGTTAGGAGTTGTTATTTCCGCAAGTTGTTCAAAGCGTAGTGTTAATTGGTTCAAGGTGAAAGAAAGTTAACTCGAGGTGCACTGACTCGTTCTTCGGTGTCAAGAGGATGGTAGTGTAGCCTAAGCACTTGATTTGCCTTCGCATTTCAAATACAACCATAATATTTTCCTTGTACCCACATTGATGTCATATATGTCGCGTGTCATCTCCTAGGTTGATATTTCCATCTAAGAGTAGAGATGACAAATGAGCAGAGTGGCTCAGGTTGAAATGTTTTTTAAACTAACTCGTTAGGTTCTGCTCGTTGAGCTCGCTAGAATCGTTAGACTCGGCTCATTCAACTCATTATGCTCGGTGAGCTACACATTTTTAGGGTTAGCTCGACTCAGCTCGACTTGGTCAGCTCGTTTGTCACTTTAATTACAAATTATTAATAATTAAATAAATGTCAACCTAATTAGTATGTGTATAATTTGTAATGATGAAACTGTCAAATATTTATAATGATATTTGTATGATACTTTTTATTAGATCATCTCAAATATTTATTTTTTCTAACGATATGTCATTTTTATATATTAATAAAATAATGTTGTTAACTAAATAATTATGTAACACCCTGAATAATCCACCCCGATATCCGGTCCGCTGCCTACTACTACTCGTCACCATCACTCACATGCTCTAATCAAATTTTTTAAAAATTTTATGATTTGTTTTTCAATTTAAAACGACCATTTTAAAATCGACTGAAAACCTCGCAGCGAAAACTTTTGGGGAAAATCATTTTAAATGAAATTCAGGATTTTAAAAATACAAAACCAATTCTCGGTCGACCTCTTCTTATCCCGGTCGACACTTCATTCGCCTCTGCCAGCGCAGGTTGACCCTCGCAGTTAATCTCTGTTACTCACTTCTCGGACCGGTCGACACCTTCCTTTGGCGGTTGACACCTAGACCCTCTCTCTCTGCGTTGGTCGATCCTCGAGGTCGACACTTCTGATTGCTTTACATTACCGGTCGACACTTGCGTGTGCCGGTCAACACTTGCGTATGCCGGTCGACACTTTGTTTCTCTTTGTCTGAGTAGGTCGACCCACGCGGTCGACACATGCGGGATTTGGTCGACCTTGTTACGTGCAGGTCAACACCCCGCACTCGTCCATACACTGAGCGGTCGAGACCTATAGCCATAAGTCGATATCTCGATGCTCTCTGCCCGCACAGGTCAACCCGTGCGGTCGACACCTGCCGGGTTTGGTCGACCACTAAGCCTATCGGTCGACACTTAGCCCCTAGAAAATTGACAGAAATCAACTAAAACGGTCACAGTTTTAACTAAACGTTCAAAAACCAAACACCTGCTTCTTCACTCAATTTACAAACCTATGGCAGGCCTTCGCAATATGACCAGAAGGTGTCTCACGACAAATACTCTAATCACTACTCATTCAAATTTGGAAGAAAGACAATCGAATTAGCGCCACTCAAGCCAGAGCAAGTGGCTATAGATGAGAAGTTAAGAAAGAATGAAGGAGAGGTTTCCTAAGTAAAGAAAATCCAAACTTCTCCCTAGGGCCGATGGACCATTCAAGATAGTAGAGAGGATCAACAATAATGAATACAAGCTGAAATTAATGGGAGAATACGGAGTATCCACCACTTTCAATGTACAAGACCTATCATCATCCATTGGGGAAGAGATTGAGCAAGAAGAAAAAGCACATTCAAATTTGAAGTCAAATCATCAATCCCTCGGGGAGGATGATGTGTCAAGAGGAGCCATCACTCGATCACGAGCAAAATCCTTAGCCTTGGCCGAACATTAACTAATAAGTGTGTTTTTTTTTGTAGGTGAAGCAACATATGACTACTTAAGGATGAAACCAAATGCTTAAGACATGGAAAAGCCTTTCCACTTGCTAACATGGAGGCACTCCTCAACCACTCCAAAATTAGAAGAAGGAATTTTTCTTCTTTGTGACAATTAATGTAACTTGAACTTAGTTTTATTTTCTTTAAAATTTTTAGCATTTCAATGTATTAGGTGGCATGTAATGGATGAACATATGAAGGAGGAAGAGTGGCTGCATTTTGAAAGAAGAGGGATCACTTGAAAGTGACCTTGGAGAGAGAAGGGATTAGCCCAAAATGGCAAAACCATGATGTACCACCCCCTTGAACTCCTTCTTTGACTAATGACCAAAGACTAATTTGTAAGAAAAGGCATGGTATTTAAACCATCCTTAAGGATTCTCTTCAGCATTTTGAATGAAAATATAGCAAATTATTTTCAACTCTTTGAAGCTTCCAAATTGTGTTCATAAGTGAGTTACATCCGAGAAGGATTGAGTGTCTTCTTGTTTTTCCATTTTTTGAAAGCCAAAGTAGTTATACTTCTTTTGCAAACTTCTTCCTCCCTTTCTTGGCATAGAGATTCATCAGCAAGGTTGTATTGAACTCACATCCAAGCTAATTCGAGCATCCTTCTTCCATAAAGGTGCCAAACCCGAGAGGTGCTATTTGTTCCCTCCTCGGACCAGCAAGCAATCATTTATCCATCACTTTTCAACCACAGTAAGTTAGCCTCTAAAATTTGGAGAGTCGTCTCACCACATCTAGTGTGAGTTTGTGTTAAATTTTTAGATTATTTGGACTAAACTGGAGATTTTTATGCATATTGGAATCTGGAAATTTCTCAACCAAATCTGTTTTCCCAGCCAAGAGAACTAATGTTTGTGTTTGTCCTTTAATTTGAAGCACATCACATTGACACCTCACCTCTACGTACTTACACTTTGTATGGGTAAAGCATGAGTTGAGAACTCTCACTCTTTGAAGCCAAGAAACCCACGCTTTCTCATTCCTCTCTACACTGTCAATGAAGTTTCTCTAGGGTTTTAATAGAATCTTGAAGTTTTGAAGGTTTATGAATTGAAAGATGAAGGTGATTAGTAGTATTGTTATGAAGTGTCATGTATTTTATAAAAAAAAACCCATGAAATTCGAACTTCTTGTTCAATTCTCTTAAATTGGATTATATATATTTATGTGTTGTGAACATGCTAGTGATTATAGAAGAGAGTAATTAGTCATGTTGCTCATGGTTGTGCATCTAAGTTAAAAGTTGATAAAAACTAAGAAAAAATTGTGGAAGTTTCAGTTTTGATAGTATCGACATGCCTTAGAGATTGCTAATGCTTAATATATTTTATTAGTTGTATTAGACCTCTCAATGAAGAGATAGGCTTTTGAAGCAAATGCATTGATGAAGTAAATTTCAAGTTATGAATTTTTGAAGTTTGAAGAAAACAGTGAAGGAAAATTGGAATTCATGCATGACAGAATAAATTTGATATGTTTATCATGGGTTTAAACAAGACTTACCATAAATGAATTTGATATATTAAGATCCACTCTTTTAGGGAAACATAGGCTCAAGAATCACTTGAATTCAAGTATATGAAAAGTTAAGCATGTTTTAAGTTATATGGGTTTGTGAATGTTAATATGGAATTTTGATTGTTTTAGGTTTGATCACATCAAAGGGATAATCAAATAGGTTGCAGTGAATTTTTCTAAGACTCCAAAGTAAGTAATGATGTATGTGTTTGACTTAGTGGCATACGTCACAAGGTGTTAGAAAGCTATGAGTTGATTAACAAAACACTTTATGTTGTTTGATAATGTTTGATGGTGATATGTTGGAATGTTTGTTATGATAGTCTGTATAACATGTTATGACACGTGTTGTGATATTAATTGATGAATTGCCAATAGTATAATGTGATAGAAGTGATTTATTATGGATTCATGACATGTAATATGGTATGTTATGGTTGAATATTGCAAATTTCATTCACATGCAACATGTTTTAGAAAAAGAAGAAAAATGAATTTTGATGCATATATTTTTATTAGAAAGATAGAAACAAAAATGAAATGAAAATACATAAAGGATCATTGTGTGATGGGAGTTGAGTTAAGTCGTCTTGTATGAGGCGGACTAAATGACACTTACTTTTTTCCGAGATTTGATTTTTGGGTGTCTTGTATGAGGTGGTGCTGTACCCAACAATGAGAGTGATAAGTGAAAGAAAAAGAAAATGGAAAGAAAAGCATGCAACGCTTTATGTGATATGAGTGATATTGATTATGATTGCTTATTGAACATTACACTCATAGTTTGAACTAGGTCACTTTGGTGAACAATAAAATGAAGATATTTTTTAAAATTAATATGGTTGCTATAGACATTGAAGATGTGCTTCAATAGATTCATGCTTGGCTTGTTAGAGCAACATCGACCGAAGGGATGTGGTTTTCCAGAGGAAGCTGGAATGATGGAAATCACATGGAGATATGGTTTTTAAAAACTAAGTAAAAGACTTTTGAAAACATTTTTAAAGAAACCAGTTACTTTGATTAGTAAAGTATGTTTAAATGAATTAACGATTTTTTGTTAATTAAAAATCTTACAATATAGTTTAAGTTTCCCAAGAATCACTTTCATAAGTATTTCAAGTTGTTTCAATTGTTTTTCTAAAATATACTAAGTAATGGATTTAAAAAAAAAGTTAAGGATTTTATGGTTTGAAAAATGGGGCGGTACACACAACTACAAAAACTTATAATTTTAATACTCCTCATGATGATGATTCTCATCAAGGCTCATCTTGCATATAAGAGAATTGAAAGGACAAGGATGTAGAGCTTTAGTGAATGAATTCACTAACTTATGTTGAGATAAAAAATGCAAAGTTTTAATTTTTCAAAGTTATAATTTGGTAATGCACAATATGGCAATCAATATCAATGTGCTTTGCACGTTCATGAAACACTGGAGTTACAATAATATGGAGAGCAACCTTAGAAAAGAGCAATGCTGGTGTAGAAATTTGAAGCTACAAAGCTGTAAGTAAGGAATGCAATCATGTTAATTCACACGTAGTGTGAGCCATGTCTCTTTACTCAACTTTAGTTATGCAACAGGAGGCAATCTAGCGCTTCTTGGAATGCCATAAAATTAAAGACTCACCAAGAAATACACAAAATCCTAGACATATCAACTTGAATCTAGCCTAATCAAAATCACAAAAGACCTTCAACTGTACTAAAGAACAACTAAAATAGAATAACCATTACCTATAATTGACTTTAAGTAATGAAGCATTTTATATACAGCATGTAAATGACATGGTTTTGTTCAGCAAGAAACTAAGTGTATTGATAGTTGTCATGACCCGGAGGTTGGCATAGACAAAAATGCTGGGTTGAACGACTCAATCTTTTGATGAGGACTCAATCGCCAAACCCAAGGCTAAGTTTTACAGCATACGACTTTTAAGTGAATTGAGCTCTAGCCCACGATAAATAAGTCAAAGTTCAGTTAGCGATCACATAAAATAAGATAGTATAGAAACAAAAATACTAAGCACCCAATAATACTACAGGCTAGAAATAAGGAAAACAAATGACAACAAATTTCTCACCAAAGATAGAGGTGACCACTCTAATGAAATAGAAGAGAACCAAGAGCAAGATCCTTTCTCAGTGACGTGCCACGAGGGCCCTTAACAAATTTCTGAGTCAAGAAGTTTTCTAAGCTCTTTGTTATTTTGTAGATTTCTTTTTCCTATCTAGCTTAAAGGAGAATATTAGTTCAATACATAAAGAGGAATCAACGGATTCAGATAAATGGAAGTTCAAGCATAAGTGTAGAAGAATTGGTTGGCTTTACAAATTTGCTTACAAACTGACCTCCGTGGTGTATTTGGCATTTTAACAATCCAAGATGATCCTATATTAAATAGTACTCTTCATAAAAATTGTAGTTGACTTCTTTAGCCTTTAGAATTTTTTTTTATGCTTAAAATAAAGTTTGTTTGCTTGGTCAAATGGTCCCAAAATAAAGAGCATCATTTTTGCAAAAGAAGCCCAATCTTGTTTTCTGGACGTGAGTCCCCAATCCATTTAAAGACGAGGCAAGAAAGTTAGCCCATTATTTTGATGCTATGTACAAGATGTTAAAGGGAAGTTGAGTATATATTAGTTCTTTTATGCTTAGTTTTTAATTTATGTTTAAAATTAAGAAAGAATTGGAGGTCTCGACTAAAGCATGTTCTAGCCGAGAATGGGTATTTTTTCTGTATGCATTTTTTGTATTTTTCCTTTAGATTTTATCCTAATTTTGTGGGGCTATTCAAGCCTCTTTCAAGGCTCTTGTAGTGAACTTTTGACTTGATAAAAAAAACTGTAGCCTTTGTGCTTCCTCCTCTGCTGCAATGCAAAAACCCGCAAATTGCATTTTGGTTTGTTGTCATTCCAATTGTTTTTTTGTTAAACAAGTTGTATTTAATCTTTGTGAGTTTGATCAAATCCATCTACTAATTCATCTTTCTCATGACTCTCCTTGGATAGTGAACTTTCGAGCAAAGTTGCATCAAACTCACAAAAACCCTAAGTTGGAGAGCTTCCTCTTGCAAAAGTAACCATAGAAGTGAATAGGCATCATTCTAGTGCTTTTTTATACTAATTTTAACCTTTCCAATCACAACTCCTTTTCCACAGCAACTTTTACCACGAAACTTGGAGGGTGTCATTCTCACTTATAGAGAAAGGTGTTGTTCTAAAATGCCATCAAGAGCACCAATATTGATCGAGATATTTCTTTCTCAAGTGATCCCTAATTTCTCGGTCGCGAAGTTTGTTGTGAATGTTGCCGACCCATACCATTTCCCCGAGAATTGGCCCCTTTTTTGGGTGGTAAATTTTTAGAATTATAGAGGAAGCTTTTGTTCACATTTCACACAAAGAAAACTTTGTATGACCGAGAAATAGTTTTCCAAAGATGACACCCATTTTCTGCCAAGAAACCTTTAGTCTAAGACAACTTTCAAACTTGTTATTTTCGTGGCACGTCACCCAGCAAGAAACAACGACATCAACCTCAACGATCCTAACTTATGGAATTGGAGGGGTGGGGGGTTTAGACAGTTATAACAATCTAGTTTATAGGTTTACATTAAAAAATGTTTTCCTTTCATTACTAAACACGTTCTACAGGCCAAAGATTTTCAAATCATCAAATCATTCTTTGTCATTTTTAAAGAAAAGACTCAAGCAGCCACGTATGGGGCAGGTTTGAAAATATTACTACATATATAGATAGCTATACATAAACGAAGCTACCACTATTTTCGTTTGAAAAACAATCCCAATGAAAAATGAGGGTCGCTCAAAGACCCATTTAGCACAGTATCATAGAAAGACGATAATCCAAAGACCCAATAAAATCTCATGAGTCAGAAGAAAATTAGGACGGTCATCCGAAGATTCAACACGTCACCCGAGTGTCTTGCGACTAATAGTTTGCCACGACACCACAAATATCACACCCAAAAACTGGTCGACAAGCCAAACTCTAAGCTAATACCATCACATGTGAACCAATACACCTGAGTCAAGTTTAGATATTCGAAACTCAACGAGCGTGTCATCACCACCATACTGCCATTTTTCCTTAACATATAAACAAGCAACCATCATGTAACACCCAGAACTTTCTGCTAATTGTAATCGGCGGGGTTGTGATCGTACTTGATGTAACGCCCCATAATTTGGTCGTTATTAACTTGACTTTTCATAAAATTCATAAGAAATTTTTTTTTTGAAATTATTGTACATATTAAAACTGACTAAAAACACTTAAAAACATATGAACTTCTTTTATGAAATTTTGTACAAAGCATGCATGAAATTTTGTTAAAAAAAAAAAACTTTTTTTTTTTGTGTGGCACTGTTCATGTGAACAATGCACGGCACTGTTCATGTGAACAGTGCGCAGCGATTACTCCCCCCTTGGGGCGAACAATCGCCTACGGCATTGTTTATGTGAACAGTGGATAGTTATACATAAACGAAGCTACCACCATTTTCGTTTGAAAAACAATCCCAATGAAAAATGAGGGTCGCTCAAAGACTCATTTAGCACACTATCATAAAAAGACGGTGATCCAGAGACCCAATAAAATCTCATGAGTCAGAAGAAAATTAGGATGGCCATCCGAAGATCCAACACGTCACCCGAGTATCTTGCGACTAATAGTTTGCCACGACACCACAAATATCACACCCAAAAACTGGTCGACAAGCCAAACTCTGAGCTAATACCATCACATGTGAACCAATACACTCTAGTCAGTTTTAGATATTCGAAACCCAACGAGCATGTCATCACCACCATACTGTCATTTTTCCTTAACATATAAACAAGCAACCATCATGTAACACCCGGAACTTTCTGCTAAAACTAATTTTTCGATTTTACGTAATTGTAATCGGCGGGGTTGTGATCGGACTTGATGTAACGCCCCATAATTTGGCCGTTACAGACTTGACTTTTCATAAAATTCATAAAAAATTTTTTTTTTGAAATTATTGTACATATTAAAACTGACTAAAAACACTTCAAAACGTATAAACTTCTTTTATGAAATTTCGTACAAAGCATGCATGAAATTTTGTAAAAAAAAACCTTTTTTTTTTTTTTGTGGCACTGTTCATGTGAACAATGCGCGGTAATTACTCTCCCCTTGGGGCGAACAATTGCCCACGGCATTGTTCATGTGAACAGTGCTGCAGCGATAACTCGCCCCTTGGGGCGAACAATTGTCCCCTACACTGTCATTTGGGCAAAAAGTTCGTCCAGGAACTAACTTTTCGCCCTTGGGGCGACTGATCGCCCCTTCTTCCACTCTTGGGGCGACTGATCGCCCCTTTTGGGGCGATACATCGCCTCATCCTCTAGATGGGGCAATGTAAAACTTCCATAGCACGTTCCATCGCCTCTACTAGGGCTATACATTGACACTTCCTTTGCAGTTAAGGCGATAAAACTTCTCTTCCCCTGTATCTCTTTTTCCATACCCCTTATTTTTTTCATCATCAAATCATACCTTCCTATCTAACAACATTATTTAGACTGCTGTAAAAAAAATATTTCTAAAGCATAGCGAAAGACTAAAACCCCAAAATTAAACTCATTCATTTAACCAATCCAAAACTAAAATAGTTCGGAAATAGACCTCATAACTTATAAACTTATTTTATCAAATCTTTAAAACTATATATATATATATATATACACACACACATATGCATTGTACTCAAAATACTTAGAGAACCGCCCACAGGTCAAAATCGCCTTAGCAGCTACAAGCACGCTCTATGGACGTTCCACACCAACCGCATTGTCAACCATATTGAGGATCAACGTCATCACTTATGATGATATCACCTACACCACAAAGTAACTAACGAGCTCAACGCTCAATAAGTAATGTGAAATAAAGAATGCATGCTCATTATTATGCTACATTGTTCGTAAAATATGCAATTGAATCTGTTCTTTATTTCTTACATAACATGAGTTATTGAGGTACTAATTCTGGAGAAGAGATGGCCTAACTGATTGTCCCTCTAGCAGAACGACCAACTCGCTCTAGGGAAAATGGAATGACATATCTAACAGTCTCTATAACGGAAACGGTTCCTCTAATGGAACTACCATACTCAGTTCCCTACCTATAATAACTATTTACGTATTTTACTGTACCATATTCTTCCTATTCTGTTTACATGAAAACGTATGCAAAAAACCATTTTCTATGATTTGGAAAAACTATGATGCATGAATGTATGTTACATACACATATCATCAAGGTTGTAAGCGTAAAGTAACATAAACAAATAAACAAATCCATCAATAAACAAGAACCTATCATAATAAACTCCCAACCTAAAATTTCTACCCAACCAAAACTCTCGAAACTAAAATCTCCAAGTTCCTTATTTATCCATCAATCTCCTAACTATTTGTGGAGTAGGCTAATTGGCCAAAACGCATGCAAACATACACTTACCTCGTGTCTCGAGTTTGGTTTTGACAATTTGGTCAGCTTCCTTTTTAACTTGCAAACTTATATGATTACATCGATTATTATCAATACCAAAACTCATTTCCACTAACAACCTATGCATCAAACTTAACACTTTTCAAAACTTCATCAAATTGAAAGAACATATTCATATAACCTTCTGAAACATCCAATTCAAATAACTTAAAACATTTCACAACCTAAAACCATTTAATGCATACTCAATTTTCGAAAATCTCTTCAAAATAGTCAAACTTCAAAAATTTATATATTTAGCTATACATATCCAAATTAAAAAATCCCAAAGGCTATGGACTTCTTAAGGAATCTACTTTAACAAACTCAATTCACATTTTAAAACAAACCAAATTGATTGGACCAAAAATTGCAAAATCTCAACCTATTCTGTAATTCTCAAAATTTGACTATTTATGCATTGTTTTATACCTTTCCTCCATTTATTTCACAATCAACACTATCATCCCATTAATCATCAAACAAACCAAAAATGAAAGAAGAGGAAATCCGTTTTCGTGCTTCATCTATGGTTTATCAGATCACCATAAAACTCAATCAAAACTCTAATTACCTTTGAGTTTAGAAAACGAAATTGACTTTTAGCATGGAAGGGAGATACTGAAAATAGGGAGGATTGGCGTAGAGAATAAGCTCCAAATGAGGGTTTTCTTTTCCATACTAAATACTTAAAGGATAAGTGTTAAAAACTTAACTTTTCTCTCATTCCTAAAATTACTCTTCACCTCATTTCTCCCTCCTCCAACGGGAAGGATTCCTTTTAAGAGAAGTCTTCTTCTCTCTATTGCCAAACAACAAGTTTTTGACTTTTCCAACTTCTTTTTCACGTGATTTCCGTTTTCCAATTCATTCTCTTTTTTTTTCTCCAACGCCAACACCTCACTTGCATTTCATCCTTCTTCCTTAATAGTTAATTTTTCATGATATTTAATAATAATTTGACTAAACAGTATGCGTATATATATAAATTAAATCGATAAGATTTTCGGGTGTTACTCTTGAGAGCGGCGAATCTCTACCACTAAGTATAAAATTATTTTGAAGTTAATAGAGAATAGAAAATTTTAAGAATTAAACTGGAATCGAACCAAATAACAGATTCATTAAACGATTGAGGGTTGAGGGCAAAAAGGTATTTTAGTTTAATTATTATTAAAAAAAAAGGAAGAGTAGAAGCATAAAGCCCTCTTCTCTTTTTTCCTTCCCCACATAAAACCTCTTCTCTTCGGTATTTTTCTTCATTCCATTGACGTTCAGCGACGATTCTCCTCCGTTCTCCTTCAATCTTCCGATTTAAGGTAAGTCTTCAATTAGTTCTTAATAGATAGTTAGTATTTTAGTTGTTTTGAATGTTAAAAATGAAGTTAGAAAGGGTATTGGGTGGTTTGGTGAAAACCTAGGAGGGAGCTGTGGGAAATTGAAGTTAGAGTTGATTTCTATCAGTATGTTAGTGTTTAAACTAGAAGTAGTAGTAAGTTACGGGATTTTATAGGAAAGATTGAGCGTTTAGGTAGCTGAGTGCTCGAATGGTGGAACGGTTTCTGTTCGGCCATATTTGATCAAACTATAGGTGTTGGATTAAGAGTTTGTTTAGACCATTAGAAATTAGACGTCCTCAGAAGCCCGTAGCATGTCGAATCGTGCAAATTGGACTAGTATTGAAGAAGTTATGAATTTCTGAAGTTCATCTAAAATTAAGTTGGAGTTCAGGTTTAGTAGAGAGTTTGGTTTTGTACGAGTTATGACTTTCAAGCTAGGAATTTATGAGTTGAATGAAGTAGAATTGATGAATCTGTGATTTTATAAGTATTCCAGTTAGCGAGCTAACTACGAGTTTCGACATATGAATTGCTAAGAACGCCAGGTAAGTAATGTAGTAGGAGTTTTACCTTCGGACCTACATCACAGGTCAGTAGGATGCATTGCACGTTTATTTTATGTTATGCTTTCATGATTATGCATCATTCTTTTAAAGTAGAAGAATGAGACGAAAATGAATTTTCATATATTTATGAGACAAAAACAGTAGGATATGAGTAGTGCAGAATGAAATTGAGAAGATACGTAAGTAGATAACGAAGGTGGGGTTGAGTGGCATGGTCCTATGACCAGGGCCGTGAGGTATGTCATTTCTTCTCCCGCTTTACGTGGTGGCCCTGGTCCTATAAGGGGGATTGTGAGGAGTACCACCTTACTAGGTCAAGGTTGGATCTGTCCTATGAGGGGGACCGTGAGATGGGTCACCTTGGTTTAGCGCGTAAAAAAGAACCTAGTAGTAAGAATATAAAGAAGATGTAAGAAAAAGACAAAAACGAACATAAAGACGAAACTATATAAACTACATGTGTTAGGGGGTGTTTGATGTAGTGTGTGTTTATGTGCATTACTTACTTAACATTAGGTTAATAGTTGCGTTCTGTGATGTAGGTGAGGAAGCAATAGCTGGTGAGTACTCAGAGCGAGCCCAGAACTAGGAGCCAGTTGTAGGAGTACGCTCGTAGATGATCCGGCCAGCTATTAGGGCAATTTTAATGCGATATTCATAGGTACGGGTGTAGAGGTTGAATTGGAGTCGTTTTGAGTCATTTTATAAAGAAAATATATTTCAAAGGTTCAGCGGTAGACTGGATGTCTTTAACGATTTTTAGTTAATTGCAAAAATAATGGTTTTTGTTGTTTTTAACGTCGAGTCAAAATTGTCGTATTGGGAAAAATTGAGAATTTATTGAGGTTCTGTGAGAGAAGTGCTGACCGGTAGGCTTAGTGGTCGACCAGACCCTGCATGTGTCGACGGCGAGGGTCGACCTACGCGGGCAAAGCTAAAATAAGTGTCGACCTATGGTTGTAGGTGTTGACCGGTAGTGTGAAAAATAGCAGCGGTGTCGACCGCGAGGGTCAACCTGCGTGAACAGAGAAAATCAAGGTGTCGACCTACGGCTGTAGGTGTCGACCGAAAATGAAGAAGATGGTGGAGTTGTCGACCGCGAGGGTCGACCGATGGTGACAGAGAGGATTGAAGTGTCGACCGTTAAAGAAAAGTGTCGACCGGTTTGAGGGTGGGTAGAAGGAGATCTACCGTGAGGGTCGACCTGTATCGGTAGAGACGAACAAAGTGTCGACCGGTGATGATAGTGGTCGACCGAAAATGTCTTTTAATGTTTTAAAGATTTGATATTCTATTTAAAATGATTTTTAACCAAAAGTCTTTCGCTGCAAGATTTCCAGTCGATTTTAAAAGTGTTGTTTCAAGTCGAAAAACAGGTTTCAAATTTTTTTAAACGAATTTCATCAGTGGATCATGAGTAAGAGGAGTGAGTAGTAGTGGTCAGCGAATCGAGAATTGTGGTAGATTTTCGAGGCATGACACATCACTTATCAATAGATGGATACCATCTGACTATGGTTGCTCAGTCCGATACTATCCAAAAATCGCAGATCAAATCAAAGGCTTAATCAGCCCCTACATAAGGATCCAACGTAATTCAAATTATTTTGGTTACTCGACCGCTACAGCCCAAAACAACTAAAGTTCGATACTCGAATGGCTCGTCCAACCCAATCGAAACCTTGCCATCGAGCATGCATGCATAACCATTCAAAATGAAACATGATGCATCTGAAATTTAAATGTCTAAAACATATGTACACATACGTAAAAAGTAATGCGTTGGCCATATGGCTCCATCAAGATTTTTCATAAGTGTTAATCACCAAAATAGATTTTTGAAACTATGCAATGCAATGTGATACATTATAGAAACTTTTACCTTAATTGTGACCACATCTTTACCGACTAACCGACATGCTATCGGGAACAAGCATCGGAACACGATATCAAAAACCAAAACATTATCGGAACCTACGACAATCGAACATCAAAAATCCCTACACAACTCAGGGGATAGTAATAAAGGAATCTCAAAGGTAACTAGGAACCCTAGACAAAAGAAAATAACAAATAAATTATAAAAAAAATTTCTAACACACTATGGGGGAGGCCAAAGTGCAACTTCGCATTCATTGAAGGACTCAGCAGTGGAACTCTGCACTCTCAGCTGCGGAACTCCGCCATTCAACGGAGGATGCCCGAAAATGTTATTCCACCAACTGATTTCATGATAAACTCATCAATTTCCACAAATTATCACCTCCAAAACGTTAAACACAATATCTAAATTCTAAATACATCAATATAATTTGAAATAAACAACGGATTCGAGTTTTCAAGCTCAAACTCGACTTTAACAAAACCTTAAACTTCAACTGTGAAAATAGGAAATTCTAGTGACTTACTGGCTAAGATCTTTTGCAAAATTCAATGATAAAAGTGACACAAACACGATTCGAGTGTTAGAAACTCTATGTTCTACACTAGGGCTCTCTCCCTCTCCTATCTCCTCTCGCACTTGCTCACAGCCTTCAACAAGGAAGAGCAGGAATTTCCCTTACCTTTTATAAAAAATAAAAAATAAAATAAGATAAATAATAATATATTAATAGATAGTGTGTGTGTATATATATATATATAATATAATATAAAACATTATATTATACGTATATTAAACATGTCTTTTAATAAAATAAAATAAAAAACCCCAATATTCCTACAATTTAAAATCCCAACCAAAAGTTCTTAAACCATATCAAGATAAAATTTTCAAACTCTAAATGAAATCTTCACCCGTGATTATTTGATTTACTTGAATAAAATTTCGAGACTCAACAAGACAAAAAATTTAGAAATTTTGATTTACGCAAAGCGAAACTTCAAAATTTTACTACCCAAGACACGAAAACCGATGGTTAATCGATTTGACCAAAAATTTATGCGTCTAAATGCCAATGAAGAAAAACCATTCGAATCAACATAAAACAAGTGGACCTTGAATAATGCAAAAAAATATATTCATGCAAAATAACGAATAAGAAAAATGGGAGATATTACAATACCATATGCTATATCAAGTCTTGTTATCGTCAAATAGAGGAGCCAGCCAATTAATCTTCTATGCATTGTTGCATCTATTAATTAATTACCTTTGTCGCTAACAAATTTTGATGGTGGATCCATAAGAATTAATGATGCTTTGCACCCCAAATACACTGAATCAGTAAGCAACTCTAAAGTATAATTCCTCTGATTTAAAAAAAATATCCAGTTTTTTACCGTGCAACCTCCAGGCCAAGAACTGAATGAAGATCACTCAAATCTTCAATCATGAGCTTGCTGTGTAAATATGACTTGGATTCCTCCATTTCAATTGTTGAATTTCTTGCCGACATAGTACATCTACATACACTAAAACAACTAAAAAACGCTAGAAAATTGTATGTTGAATAACAATTATCAAATTATGGCGCTCGAAAACCATTGGCAAGCATTGTGCTTGAAAATTTTAAAAACCATTGATGTGATGCTCGTTTCAAACCATAAGATGACTTATGTAATGCCGCATACAAAATTTGGATCATGCTCCCCTTTTTAGAATATCCTGAGGGTATATTTATATATACTCTTCATGTAAATTCTCATGCAAAAATGCAATTATGTACATCAATTTTGAGTTAAAAACTAGCATGTAATGGATGTCACGGCTAGTAAAAGTTTGACTGTCGCCAACTTAGCTACATAGAGAAAACGTGTCCACATAATGTACACCTTTTTATTGAACATAACTTTTGGCTACTAATCTAACCTTATATCTTTCAATAGATCTATCAACAGTTATACTTATTCTGATACACCTATTTACATTTTATAGTATTTTTTTCCCTTTAAGTTAAATTATCAAACTCAATGTGGAATTGCTTTCAAGAGCTTCAAGTCTAAATTTCATTGCATCTCCTCATTTGGAAAGTTTATTTTTTGACTGAATATTTTGGGTTCTACATGAGATAAAACTGCCAAGCAGGTGACAAATGATTATACAACAACACTTGAGATAAAGGATATTTGAACTTTGAAATAGAAGGAAAATGATTATCTGATTGGCAAGATAATAGTGATAGTCACGTAAGTAAGTACGATGTAGGTTTCGTAAATGTAACAACCCCAGAATTTATTTTTATTTTTCTTCAATTTAAAACCTTAAAATTTTTTCTCAAATCAATTTGCAAATTAGGTTAAATTGGATTATTATAAAATCTTAATTTTTTTAATTCGAAATCCATGAAAATAACAAAAATTGTTTATTAAGAGAAAATTTTAAAACAACTATAAATAAATATTTAGAAAAATTCAATACTAAAAAAATATTAAATAAATTTTTATTTATTAATTTTAAAATAATAACTTCATGAATTGAAAAAAATTTAACAACGGATTAAATAAATTACTCAAACTGAAATCAATTGAACTTAACTATGTACCGCCTAAAATTTTCGTCAAATGATTTTTGGATTTTCGTAGCAGTAAATGGTGGAGTTTTAGTCGGAATTAAGGGCAAAAAATTTAACTGGCTTGATAGAAGATTATTTTGATGCTAATGAACAAAATGGATTTATAAGAATCAAACCGGAAGCAGACCGAATGACGATTTGATTAAACGGTTGAAGGTTGAGGGCGATTTAGTAATTAAAATTATTATTATATAAAAAAATATAATAGAAGAAAGAAGAAGACACTTCACCGTGCAGAAGCCTTCCTTCTTCCCTCGACGCTCCTTCGTTCGCCAACGATTCCCAATTCTTCTCCGTTTTCTCGAATCTACGGTAAGTTTTGCTTATTTTTTAGTAGATAGTTAGTTCTTTAGCTGTTTTAAGTGTTAAAGATAAAGTGAGAGGAAGTATTGGATAATTTTAGTGAAAACCTAAGAGGGAGTTGTGGAAAATTGAAGTTAGAGTTGATTTCTACTAGCATGTTGGTGTTTAAGCTAGAAATAGGAGTAGATTACGGGGTTTTATAGGAAATATCAAGCGTTTGGATAGCCAAATACACGAATTGTGCAACGGTTCCCGTTTTGCCACATTCAGCCAAGCTATAGGTGTGGGATTAAGAGTTTGTTTAGACCATTAGAAATTAGACGTCCTCAGAAGCCCATAGCATTTCGAATCGTCCAAATCGAACGAGTATTGGAGAAATTATGCAATTCTGAATTTAGTCAGAAATTATATAGGATTTTGATTTTAGTTAGATTAGTTGTGAAAGTGTTGCTTTCTTTAGAGTTTCATGAATTGGAATGAAAGTAGAGCTGATAAATGTGTAGTTTTATAGGTTCTCTAGTTAGCGAGTCGTATACAGTATACGAGTTGCTTAGGACCCCAAGTAAGTAATGTAGTAAGAGTTTTGTCTTCGGTCCTACATCATAGTTCAGTAGGATGTATTGCACGTTTACTTTATGTTACGCTTTCATGGTTTTGCATCATTGTTTTAAATTAGGAGAACGAGACGAAAATGAATTTTCATATTTTTACGAAGTGAAATAGTAAGATGTGATAAGAAGAACGAAAAGAGAAGATACATAAGAAAATAATGAAGGTGGGGTTGAGTGACATTGTCGTATGAGGGGGACCGCATCCTATGAGGGGGACCGCGAGCTGTGTCACTCTTCCCCCGCTTTACGTGGTGACATTGTCCTATGAGGGGGACCGCGTCCTATGAAAGGGATCGCGAAGTGTGTCACTTTACTAGACTGAGGTTGGCTCCGTCCTATGAGGGGGGACTGCGTCCTATGAGGGGGATCGCGAGAGTGTCACCTTAGTCTAGCGTGTAAAGAAAAACCTAGTAGTAAGAAGATAAATAAGATGTAAAAAAGAGACGAAACAAAAATAGAGACGAAACTGTAGACACTGTATATGTTAGGATGTATTTGTTTTCATGTTTATGTTTTATGCATTACTTACTTAGTATTAGGCTAATAGTTGAGTTCTGTGATGTAGGTGACGAAGCGATAGCTAGTAAGTACTCAGAGCGAGCTCAGGATTAGGAGGCAGTTGGAGGAGGACGCTCGTGGATGATCCGGCAGGCTGTTAGGGAAATTTTGACGCGGTGTTCATAGGTACGGGTGTAGAGGTCAAGTCGGAGTCGTTTTGAGTCATTTTGTAAAGAAAATGGATTTCAAATGTTCGGTAGTAGTTTTGATATATATATATAGCGATTTTGAGTTGATCGAAAATGGATGATTTTGCAGATTTTAGTGTTGAGTTGAAATGAGTCGTGTTGGAGGAAAATTTGAGGTTTAATGAGGTTCTGGGGAGGAAGTGTCGACCGAATTCCATAGGTGTCGATCGGTCAGTGTAAATTGGAAGGTGAGTGTCGACCGCGAGGTTCGAGCTATGCGGACATAGAGAAATGAGGTGTTGACCGGCGACCGTGGGTGTCAACTGGTTAGTGTAAAATCAGTGAGAGTGTCAACCGCAGGGTTCGACCTGCGCGGGTAAAGAGGATCGAGGTGTCGACCTGTGAAAGCAGGTGTCGACCGCTCTCTGAGATGAGTGTAGAAGTGTCAACCGGTGTTCTCGATGTCGACCAACGAAAAGATCCGAGAGAAACGTAGTGTCGTCCGGCACTCACCAGTGTCGACCGATGAAAAACCTGAGACAAACCAAGTGTTTGCAGGTGTCGACCGGTCTCTTTATTTTTATATTTTAAAAAGTGAAGTTTATTTAAACTGATTTAATCGAGTTTTCCGTTGCGATATTGTTTAAAATATTTTCAAAAATATCGTTTTAAGTCGAGAAACAAAAGTTTTAAATTTTATGCAAATTCTTACGATACGAGCGAGTAAGTGGCAAACTGGATCCAAGGTAGACTGGGGCACTACAAGTTGATATTAGTGCAGTGAGCGGACCGGAAACGGGTAAGTTTTCGGGTCGTTACAGAGATGGTATCGGGGTCATGACAAACTATAATTAAATATGAAATATCTTTTTAAACGATATAAAATCATAACTTTAAATTTCTATTTGGAGCCAACGACAACATCCTCCTCTATATACTCGTCTGCCTCTGGAAAATTTTCTATTAGCGTCAGTTTATTTTCAGATAAAAACTCACTTACATCACAAAATTAATGCGTGAGATAAACTCAGTAAGTAAAAACACGTGCATGTGATTTTAATTGCATACATTATTCATTTCATGCCTTAAAAATTACATACTTGATGGAACTCATTTTTCAATCCTTACTATGCGCTTATGATTTCAGAAAACTAGCAGTTTCTTACTCTCATAAAGTTTCATAAGCAATCTCAATAACCATGACTCTCATTAGCCATCTCATGCGTTCGCACTCTCATTAGCATTTTCATGATTTCCATCAATTCCATTCATTTTAATGCATTTCATACTCGCATACATTATGTCCTATTATTTTTATTTTTCTACATTCCTAAGTCAATGCATATACATGCATGTCCAAGTAATAACATAATTGAATAATAAAATAATTTAAAGAAAATAATTTAATAATATTTCGTGATGTAGGGCCTACGGCCAAAACATTAAAAACTTAGTGTTTTACTTACTTGAATTCTGAGAGAGGGTAGCAATAAGGTTTTAGGTACTTTTCTCGAGCATTAGATTGATCTTCTTTGCCTAGTAATTATAGAAATTAAAACTTCTTCATTCATCCTAAAATAATCATTTTTAAAGTAATAAAGGTAAAAAATTCCATACCAATAAGATCCTAGCATTGAATTTTAGATCAATTTGTAAAATCTTAAACAATCCAAAAGTATTTGATTGATATGAAAAATTTCAAGTTTTGGCCATTCGGGCCAATTGAGTCAACAGGGCCGGTTAAGTTCTGTCTTAATGTCCGGTTTGGTTCACAATTAAAATTTATAAACCAAACCTCTTCCTTCTTCTCCTTCGTCCGCGAGCGTTCTGTCGAGAGACAGTGTGTGTATAAGGGAGAGATGGAACAAGAGAGAGATAAAGACAGAGCGAGAGGGAGAAATTTACGTCGATGGGATGTTTCACACGCTCAGTCGGAAGCAATAGTTCACAGCAACAAAATGGAGCTCGGCCGAGAGAGAAAATTTGTTGAAGGGAGTTGTTCAAACGGTTGAGGTGCAGATGAAATTTTCTCCAAGGCTCTCACGGTGGTCAGAGCAAGTTTTGGTGGCCGACTGTCGGGTACGGAGGTTCTTGTGAGGTATGAGTTTCTCATATTTCTTCTCTACTTTCAGAAATTGGAAGAATAGATTTCTCAATTTGTGTGATTTTTCCCCCAAATTTTTCTTAGATAGGGAGTACGATTTTGGCCCTCCTATTGAGCAGATTTCAAAAACGAAATAGGAAAGAATTAATTTCCTTAATGTTTGCAGAATATTGGCTTGAAATTAGGGCTGGATTATTTCATTGATTGTTGATTGTGTAATTTGGTTCTAATTATATATATTAATTAAGATTTAGTTGTTGTTTTCTGTTTGTCTTTGGAACGAAATTGATTTTTGATTTAAATCTCTTAAGTTAGAATCCATTCAATTTAGGGCTAATTGAGAAAATCAATTTGATTGAATGCTAATTAGGGTTTAATTTAGACTAATTTGGTAATAAATTTTAGTACGTTATAGTGAATAAGAATCTTGATTGTGACTTCTACAGCCTTGTGGATGGCCAAAAAAAAAACAGTTTCTTTTGCTTTTGCTCTTGGAGAAAATTTATCTCTACCATTTGTGACTATAGAGACAAAACATGGATAAACAAAACTCTTAAGATGAACATGTGACAAATATTGGATTGAAAAAGTAGAGATCCAACAACATTCAGATTTTGTTAATGTTTACATTCAAATACTTAATTTTGTTGAGAAATCTCAACACAAGAATGAATTTGTATAATACTTTGATCAGAGAGAACTCTGTAGCATTATCATTTCTAATACTTTGGACAGAAGTATTGAACTGATTTGCAATTAGCTTGACAGAATTAGGAATGATTTCAACAACTTTTGACTTTGTTTTCATAAGATGAAACCAAGTTGGATAAAAATAGTTGTCAACTATTGCAAGAAAATATCTATACCCATCATGAGTTTCAATTTAAACCGGTCGCCAAACATCACAATGAATTAAAGAAAAAAGAATTTTAGAAATTGTTTCTTTTGTTTAGCCATCAGATTATGACAAGGGACTCATCTCATTTAATTTAAAATTGAAAAGGAAGAAAGAAAAATTTTCTTTTTTTTTCAGAATTCGGCGCCTCAATTAGAGTTTGTCATTTTATGAAAAACTTTCCCTATAAATAGGGAAGCTCTCATTGCTTCTTTCATCTGAAGAGAAGAAAAGAAGAGTTTCTTCTGTGAGAAAAGAAAGAAGAAATAGATAGAATTTGTGGAAGAGAAAAGAAAAATGGTGAGAGAAAATAGGTTAGGTACTTTTGAATACAGTGAAAATTCTAATAGAGGTAATTTCTCTTAGTGAATATTTTCTAAAATATTTGATATATAGAAAAATATTGTAAATTCTATTTTTCACAGTGAGATCTGCCTGGACTCGATCTCTGTAGTTTTTTTCCGATTTGGGTTTCCACGTAAAAATTCTCGGTATTCATTTTACTTATTATTTTTCTTACTTCTTAGCCTTTATATTTATATGGTCTGGGAAAATATTTCTATCACATCTGCTATCGTTTCTCATACTGTTTATTTAGTGGTATAATTTTACTACGTCTAGGAGACGTGATTTTAAGTGGGACTGTTTGCGACTCCTCCAGTCTTTTATGGAAACTTAGTTGGAAAAGTAATTCTATGTAAGAAAACTGTCAAGTGCAGTTTTCTTAAAAATTATCATAATCAGTACTTTTCACATTTTACAGTGGCGACATTATAATTGTTCCCACCAATTTTTATTTATTTCCCAACAAGTGGTATTAGAGCGTCGTGATTATGGCAGGAAAGATTGAAATTGAAAAATTCAATAGAAATAATTTTTCTTTGTGGAAATTAAAAATGAAGGTGCTATTGCGGAGAGAGGATTGTACTATGGCCATCGACGACAGACCAATGAACGTTGAAGATAAAAAATATCACAAGGCAGATGAGGATACTACAACCAGTTTGCATCTCACTCTAGCAGATAAAATTTTATCAAGTATCTTAGAAATAGTAATAGCCAAACAGATCTGTAATATGCTGACAAAATTATACGATAAGAAGTATTGGTATAATAAAATTTTCTTGAAAAGAAAATTATATTTTCTGGATGTCAGAATCGACAACAGTGATAGACCATATCAATACTTTCAACACATTATTTTCTTAACTTACAGCAATAGAGTACAAAATCGATGAAAATGAAAGGGTTGAACTTTTACTTTAAAGTTTGCTAGATTAATATGATCACCTCATTATAAAATTGTTCAACAATACTGCAAAAACAACATTGATGTTCAATAATATTACACATGTAACGCCCCAAAAATCCTCCATGATTTTCGGTTCGCTACCAACTACTACTCGTCACCATCTTTCACATCCTCTACTAAATATTTCCTAGAAATTGGAAAGTTTTATTTTTTGACTCAAAACGACTTTTTTTTTTTCTCAAAACGACTTCCAAAAGAAATACATATAAATGCCGTAGTGAAAACTCATTTAAAATCGGTTTAAGTAACTTCACTCTTAAAACATAAAAATTTAAGAGATTGGTCGACACCTGCAAAAGCCGGTCGACACTTAAGTTGTCCGGGTTTTCACCGGTCAACACTGACAAATGCCGGTCGACACTACATTTCTCTCGAGTCTTTTCATCTATCGACACCGGTCGACACTTCTACACTCGTTTCAAAGAGGGGTCGACACCTTGATTCTCTCTGCCCACGCAGGTCGACACTTTTTTCAATTTTACACGGACCGGTTGACACCTGAGATCAAGGGTCGACACCTACTTCAGCTCTGCCCTGCGTAGGTCGAACCTCGCTGTCGACACTCACCTTCCATTTTACACTGACCGGTCGACACCTATGGACTTCAGTCGACACTTTGCACTCCAGAAACCTTAACAGAATTTAAAACAAAACAACACGGTTTTGACTAAACGTTTAAAAACCATGAATCCACTTCTCGACTCAATTTACAACCTGCTACGCACACCAAAATATTCAACCCAAATTCAAATCTCCCTTTTACATCAAAATAACCAAGTACGACTCAAAATATCTCACCACCCATACTTACATCCACCATAGTCAAAACGCCTCAACAGCTGGCTCAGTCGTCCCACGAGTGTTCTCCTCCAACTGCCTCCTAGTTCTATGCATACTCGGGATACTCACTAACTACTACTCCGTACCCTACATCACAGAAATTAACTGTTAGCCTAATACTAAGTAAGTAATGCATATATACATACTAAAAACAAACATCTCCTATACATGCAGTTTCTACAGTTTCGTCTCTACTTTTTGTTTTCATCTCTTTCTTACATCTTTTTTATTTTCTTACTACTAGGTTCTTCTTTACGTGTTAGATCAAGGTGACACACCTCGCGGTCCACCTCTCGGGACAACGCCAACCTCAATCTAGTAAAGTGGCACACCTCGAGTCCACCTCTCGGGACAAGATCACCACTTAAAGCGAAAGAAGAGTGATACACCTCGCGGTCCACCTCTCGGGACAAGACCACTCAACCCCACCTTTATTATCTTCTTACGTATCTTCTCGTTTTGTTCGTTTCATCTCATCCTACTGTTTCACTTCGTAAAAACATGGAAATTCATTTTCGTTTCGTCTCGTAAATTAAAACCATGATGCACAATCAATAAAGCATAACATAAAATAAATGTGTCATGCAACCTATTGTACTGTGATGTAGGCCCGAGGGCAAAACTCCTATTACATTACTTACCTGGTGTCCTTAGCACTCGTAATTCAAATTCGTACGCTAACTGGAAAACCTATAAAATTATACATCCGTCAATTCTAACTCATTAAATTCATAACTCCCTATCTTGAAAGTCCAAACTCATACCAACACCGAAACTCTGCACTAAACCCGAAATCCCGCACCATTTCCGTCCAACTTCGGAAATTTACAACTTCTCCAATATTCGTCCAAATTGGACGATACAAAGTACTACGGGTTCCTGAGGACGTCTAGTTTCCTATAGTCTCATCCATCTCCCATTCGGATGTCCACAACTCGACCGAACGTAGCCGAACAGACACATTTCCAAAAATTCACATACTCGACCAATCAACCACCCAAATCTTTGCTACCAATTCTCGTAATCCACTCCTATTTCTATCATAAACACCAATATGCGGATGAAATTCAACTCTACACTCAACTTCTCACATTACCCTCCTAAGTTTTCACCAAATCACCCTATACTCTTGCAAAACCCGTTTTTGTCACTAATAACACTAACACATCAACTAACTACACAAAACTAACTAAAACTAACTAAAACTTAACGCTTTCGATAAATCTACTATACGGTCAATGCTCGGATAAAATCTTAAAATTTCTCCTTCACCATTATTCCTGAAATAATCCTTTACCTAACGTTACAAACTTCCCGGCCTCGATTCTGACTCGAACCTTGCCGTTGACCGATACAAAAATCTAAAAAATTGAATTAACTGAAACTTTTCAGGTGTTACAACACATGTTCTTGATAAAGAATAGGTGAAAGAACAAAGAGACACCCTCCGTGGAGGTTTTATCAGTAGTGAGAGAGGGATCAAAGGAACGTGGAGCTTCTAGGACCAACGCATTAGGAAGATTAAAGTCGAAAAGTAAAAAGAGAGTTAAGTGCTATCATTGTTGCAAGATGGGTCATATGAAAAAGGATTGCTGGAATTTGAAGAAAGAACAAGGCACATAAGGTGCTAAAAGAGAAACGAAGCATACGACTGCAATTGTCTCTAAGGGTAAAGATGTAATTATACACAAAGATGTTGTAAACCTCGTGATGAATGAATCATGTTGGGTGTGTGACTTTGGAGTATATTATCATGTTATTTTAAAATTAGAGTATTTTTTATCTTGCTCCAGCGGTGATTTTGGCATTGTCAAAATGGAGAACAGTCACGTTTCCAAAATAATTGAAAAATAAGACATTTGTATCTAGACCAACACAGAATGTGAGTTGGTGCTTAAAAATGTCAAACATGTTCTAGATATACTTGGTACTCTTGTAAGGCTGGTTACAAGAGTAAATTTGCTAATAGTAAATCAAATCTCAACAAAGGCTCGCTAGTTGTAGCGAGAGAAATCAAAGAGTCTAGTTTGTATGTGACTCAAATGATTGTGAAGGAAGAATCGATAAATGCTGCAAAAGATGACTCATCTATTAAGTTATGGCATAAATGACTTGGTCATATAAGGGAAAAATAACTTCAATTGCTTAACAAGAGAGAATGTCAGACACATTTCAGACATAAATCTTTGTCAAATTGTACTCACTATTTGACAGGAAAACAACACAGGGTTTCCTTTCAAAAGAATTTTGCATCGAAGAAACCAAAAGTGTTAGAAGTCATCTATTCAGATGTTTGTGATCCTATATAAAAAAAAAACATTAGGCGATACCCAATATATTGTGACATTCATTGATGATCACTCAAGAAACGTTTGGGCTTATGCACTCAAATCAAAATATGAGGTGTTTAACGTTTGCAAATAGTTTTATGCTTTAACAGAGTGAGAAACTGTAAAGATATTAAAATGCATTCGCACAAATAATGATGGTGAATATATGGGATCATTCAATAAATAGTGCAAGATGCATGAGATCAGATATGAAAGATTAGTTCTAAAGACTCCTCAACAAAATGGTGTTGCAGAAAGAATGAATAGGACGATCATAGAGAAGATAAGGTACATGTTATCACATTCAAAACTTCCCAAAATATTTTTGGAAGAAGTATTGAAAACTAAAGTAAACATCATTAATTTATCTCCATCAGCACCTCTAAGTGGAGAAGTGTCAAACAGACTATAGACTACAAAAGACGTCTTTTATAAGCATTTAAAAGTGTTTCAATGCAGAGCCTTCGTCCATATTTTCAAAGATTAAAGGTCCAAGTTAGACAACAAAACTAAGGAATGCATATTCCTTGGGTACAGCAGTGATGCATTTGGATATAAGTTTCAATACAGAGCTTTCGTCCATATTTCCAAAGATTAAAGGTCCAAGTTAGACAACAAAGCTAAGGAATGCATATTCGTTGGGTACAGTAGTGATGCATTTGAATATAGGTTTTGAGATTCAGTTGACAAGAAAATTTTCAGAAGCCAAGATGTTGTCTTCTTTGAAAATCAGACTATTGAAAATAAGAAGAAAGATGTGGAGATCACTGATGAGCATTTAGTAAGAGTTGGTCTAGAAAAATCAACTTTTGATGGAGGAGATACTAGAAAATCTAGTGATCAAGCAGCTGATGATGTTGACCAAAGAGAAATAGAGATTTCTCCTGAACCAGTTGCAGAATCAGAGTGAAAGAAGTCAACAAAAGATCATCAACCATTGAAAAAATACTCTGTGAACGAGTATATGATAATCATCAATGGCGATGAACCTGAGTGATATGAGAAAGCTAAGAAGTATCAACAAAAGAAGAACTGGTTAAATGCGATGCAAGATAAGACGACATCATTGCATGAAAACCATACTTACGAGTTGGTTCGGCTTCCAAATAAACAAAAGGCACTAAAGAACAAATAGGTATATAGGCTCAAAGTTGAAGACAAAAGTTCACAACCAAGTATAAGACACCACTAGTTGTGAAAGACTTTGGTCAAAAGAAAGGGGTTGACTTTGACGAAATATTTTCACCTGTCATGAAAATGTCATCCATACGAGTCGTACGTGGATTAGCCTTAAGTCTCAATTTAGAGATCAGACAACTCGATGTGAAGACCACTTTCTTGCATGGAGAACTAGAAGAAGAAATCTACAAGGTGTAATAACCCAGAAATTCTGAATTTTGAATTTTTAACTTCCGAAATTTTTAATTTAATCTCGGTCGGAGTTTTGAGGAATATTTCAACGGGAAAATTTAAATTTATAAGACTTGGAGCCTACTTTTGCGATGGTTTTCAGAATTTAAAGTCGGGAGGTCGGAAAATTAATGAAATTACGGACGACTAAAACACGTAAGGGCATTTTGGTAATTTGTATTTAAATTAAAAGTTAAAAAATAAAAAATAAAATAAATATGTTATATGGTGGAATGGCTTTGGGTGAAAGCCATTCCACCGTGTGTCGCGCGGCCAAGAAAGGGAGCGAGAGAGAGATCGGGGAGGAGAAATTGTCGACGACCGACCGCCGAGGAAGAGACGCCGGTGCCCAGAGTACTCCAATGAGCTGAAGAGAGGAGCTGCCTTGCCTTCCCGCGCTGAGAAACTAAAGGTGAGTTCTCCCCTGTTTTTCTTTGGTTCTGTCGACCGAGCGTGGAAGCTCGGTTGTTCTTGGACTCCCGACAGTAGGGCTCGGTCGTCGGAGCATTTTAAATTGTAGTGTGTGCGTGTGCTGGAGCCAGTGTGTGTGGCTCGGCTCTCCCGCAACGAAACCGACCGGGAACAGGGAGTTTCCCTTCGGTTTTGCCCTGCTCTGATGGCCGAGCGTGGAGTCGTTTTGCCCTCTGCATTTCAGGGGATTATGGGATACATTAGAAGGAATGAGGGAGGGGTTCAGGGTTCAATGAACCGATTGAGAAATTCTCGGTTTTGGGGAGAAAACCGTGAAGGTTTTTGGTGCTGCCATACTGTTTTCTAATTAGGAACTCTCCAAATTGTTAATGTATGCATTGGTAGATCGAAATGTGATTGTTTGGTGAAGGAATTGGCGAGATTGGATCGAAGATGAATTTTCGGCTATTTTTCGTATAAAAATATATTCTGTTTTTGGCTGTTTTGGCTAGCCTTAGGTTGATCATGTTAAATTCTATTTTGTGGGTTAAAAATAGGTTGTTAGAAGAACGTATGGCCGCTGGAATCGTTCGATTCCGATATCCGACGCAAAAGTTATGCGCGTCGGATTTTGGTCCAAGTCAAATTAGTGAGCGTTTTTCTTGGAATTTCGACGTGTGACAGTGGCATGTCTGTTTTTGGTACGTAAAGCTGATTTGAGTGAGTTTTGGTTGAAGAAAAACAAAGGTTGAAATTTTATAAAAAAATGACAGATTTGGTTTTTGGCATTTTTCGCCTGTGTGCGGCTTCCCGTTTTAAAATCTGTCTTAGTATGTTAAACTAGGTTCCTAAGGGGACGTTTAGCCACTTGAATCGTTCGATTCCGTTGACGGACGCAAAAGTTATGCGCGTCCAAACTTTGGGCTGGTTTTCGGCCAAACCAAACCAATGGACCGTTTTAGTTGGAATTTCATGAGTGTAGTTAAGGAAGATTATTTTTAGCTATTTGGTGGATTTTGAGATAAATATTGATGAGTGGTTGTTTGTGTTTTAGGTTAAGACACTTTTTGGCAAAGCTGTGCATTGAGCGAGTTTAGGACGCGTACGTATTGATATATGTTAGAGTATGATATTACTCTATACTGGGGACTTTCTTCCTTTGTATTTGATGGGTTTTCGTGGTCCTTAAACTCTGATTTTGTTATGGTGATTTTCTCTGGATGGTTGATAGTTAAATATTGTTGGATTATGGTGAATTATGTGCAGGGTTTAAATGTTGGGATAGTCAATTTTATCCGTTACTCTGCCGAAATTTCGGGAGAGAGCTTGGGAGTCGAGGGGATATGGAATGCGTTGAGATGTGAACAGTGAATGCTAGAGAAGGGTAGATGAGCGTGGGAGTACGGGGTGATCACAGGTGTGCAGGGCACGCGGCCTTGCGGGTGCTCATGAGTCGTGCGGCGCCGGGTGAGGGCGTGCACGCGAACATGCTGTACAGAGGCAGGTTGCGTAAGGCACGCGGTGCTGTGAGCGTGCGCGAGACACAGTGACGTGGAGATGGCACACGGGGCACCGCGAGGGTGCGCGCGGGGTGTCGAGGTAGGGACGTGAGTGCGCGGTACCGGATTGTGTAGTTCGACGAGTGCATTGGATTCTTTCCTAGGATTTCAAGTCTTACCGTTTATCTTAAACTGTTTTAAATGGTTTTCTTTCCGCTGCGTAGTTTTTATGTTGAGGACTTCGTGTTCCCTCTTCGGGAAGCGAGTTGTTTTCGAATCGAGTCGAAAATTTTTCATACTCACAAATGTTCTTTTGAAAATGATTTAAAAATGAAATGGGTATTAGATTGAGTCAAGTGTTAGTGTGTGTAGTGTGTAGATATACTGTAGCACACCGGGAACGCGGGGTTTTCTCGGGGTGTTACACAAGGAACAACCAAAGTGGTTCATTGTAAAAGGAAAAGAACACCTAGTATATAGATTGAAAAAGAGTCTGTATGAATTAAAGTAAGTTCCACGACAATGGTACAGAAAGTTCGACTCCTTTATGGTAAATCAAGAATATAGAAAAACTTCCTCAGATCATTATGTGTTCGTGAAAAGGTTCGCGAACTGTACATTCATAACGCTTCTTCTTTATGTCGATAGCATGCTGATTGTGACATCAGATAGAGAAAAGATTGTTAAGTTAGAGAATAAGCGTAATAAGTCTTTTGCCATGAAAGACTTAAAACCAGCGAAACAGATACTTGATGTAAAATCCGTCAAAAATTTACTCATAGTAAATTTTTTGTAAATTTTTCGCGGATTTTATGTGTAATTTTAATAGGAGTGCAGCGTACAAATTTTTTTAGTTACGCGTAGCATGTCCCTGTAATTTAAGAAACGAAAAATCGAAATTCATTAAATAAAAAAAAATTTACATAAATAAATAAATAATTTTAATATAAAATTTAAAATAAAAATTTTAAAGGAAATAAATTAAAATAAAATCTATTTATTTAAAACAATAGATTTTCTTTAACTCGGCGGCGGCAGAAGAGAGAGAGAGAGAGAGAGAGAGAGAACGGCAGAGAGAGAGAGAGAGACATCGACGCTGGCCAAACGACGTCCGTTCGGAGTGATTTTGCTGTCAAAACCTTCGTCTTGAAGAGTAGAGCAACGTTAGTAAAGGGCAAATTCGAAGGTAATCTTTCGTTCGCTCTAGATCGAAGTTTGAATGTTCGAGTTTTCGGGTTTTTGGGAAAATCTGAGATTTAAGTTGTTTGTGTGTGATTTCGGCAGGATTCGACCGGATCGAAGGTGAGAAATGTATTGGAAACGAGATTTGGCAAAAAACAGGGTCGAAAATCGAGATTTTTGCGACCCCGAGCCTTCAGCCATCGGTGGTCGAGTTGACTCAGCCGACAGCGAGTTAACTTGGCTGTGGGCTGAGTCAACTCGGTCTCTGGGTTGAGTCAACTCGGTCTCTGGGCCGAGTTGACTCAGGCCCTGGACCGAGTTGATTCAAGCCCAGAGTCGAGTTGGGCCAGGCCGGGTCCGACCCGGACCCCAATTGGGTTCTCCTAGGTCCGACCCGAGCCCAAGAGGACTTGCCAAGCCCGACCCGATTCCGGTTGGGTCGAGTCGATTTGGGCCGAGATCAAGCTGGGCTTGGGCTGGGTCGAGACCCAACTCATTTTTGGTTGAGCCCGACCCGGATCCAACTGGTTCGAGTCCGACCCGAACGAAATGGGTTCGGTCTGACTCGATCCAGACCCAGTAGTTCGGGTCTGGCCCGACCTGAACTGAGTCTGTTTGGGTCGACCCGAACCGGTCCGATCCGACCCGAACCGAGTTGGTTTGGGTCGACCCGACCCAGATTGAGGTCAAAGTCAACGTTGACAGTTGACTTTGACCAGAAAGTCAACGGCATTGACTTTTACAAAAAAAGTCAACACAGACTATTTTAAGCCCGTTTTTGCCCTGGTTTGCACGTTTATATCGTTTCGGATCCCGATTGGGCAGTAACGGGTCCCGTTGATTTTCGTCTGAAAAGTCGACTTGAACCGTTTGGGTTTGTTTTTGCCCCGGCTTCCCATTTATATCGTTTATGACCTTATTAGACTTTGACGGAATTCCTCCTTTCTGTTAATTTTTCAGATTTGGAGGATTTTGCTGAGTTTGAGGCGATTCCTGAGGAGCCACCGGCTGCCGAGACTAAAAGAACTTGCCACAGGGGTATGAGTTCTTATACTTATTACGTTATACCTAACCTGGCATGCACTTATATTATTTTGGTGGGATACCACCAGTATTGACGTCGGCATTTTACGAGCATGTTCATTTTACATTGTTGAAGTATGTTCATGTTTTGTTGGATCTATACTACTTATTTGAGTTTGGATGCCTTGTTTTACTCGCTTTTGCTGACGGGCTCGATTTGAAATTTATCCTGAGATTGTTATATTGCCATGCATATGTGTTTTATTCATGCATTGGTTTCTCACGCACTCATTGTTTTCTGATGTGCATTGGAGTTTGATTCTGGAGATAATCGTCTAGCACTCTCAGCCGGGCCCATATGCTGAGAGTATCAGGGGATTTTGCCCAGACGCACCCGTGTTGAGGGTTGACGTGGTACTCCCCACATTTGTTTGGATATAGCCTAGGGCTGAGTGGTTGCGTCCCTCCTGGATGATTGATTGTTGTGCGGTACTCCCCGCTGAAGGAGTGATGGGCTCTGAACATTGCTAGCCCCGTTACCTGACCTGGCCAGTGTCTGTTCATTGTCACCTCCGGTTTATAAGTCCATTGTGCGTTCCCGTTGGGGCCCAGGGTTGAGTGGTTTCGTCCCTCCTGGTTGGTTGACCTTTTCTCTTCTCCCTATGAGGCCCTGCCGGTGTTCTCGCGGCCTTTATTTGTGATATGGCTTGGAGGATCCTTGAGCGACCTCCCTTTTCACTGTTCACTTGGTTTTATGCGATTGTATGATTGATGAGGGCCTATTTTACTATACCTACAGTATTTTGGAAACTAGCCCTATCAATCGTTTTGAAAATGAGAAGATAATTTGATAATATTAAAACTTGTTTTAATTTTTAAAAACACGTGCATTGATTTTAACCGGGCATGCATAATGAGATATGTGGTAGGTATAACATCCCATACTGAGTTTGTCACTCACTCCAACGACTCCCCCTCTACAGGTAGAGGAAAGAAGGGCAGGAACCGAGGTTGATCGGCTCCCGAGTTTGTGGATTTCTCTAGAGATTTTATCCTGATATTTATTTCATGTAAGAATTTTATTCGCTATTGTACTGATCATTAGCATGTATATTTTAATTCTGGTATTTCTACTATTGCTCTTAATCTCATATTTGTTATTTCGAAGAGTTCTAGAATTGCTCTAAAAATCTTCCGCAACTAGCCTTAAGTTAGACGGTGGACCTCTCTGAGGTTGATCGTTTAATCTGGCGTTTCTGTTAGGGCCTCTTTCGGGTCGTGACACTTGATATGAGTATCACTCGCGATAGGAAGAACAGAAAGTTATGGTTATCGTAAGAGAAATATATCAAGAAAGTTCTCAGTTGATTTTATGTGGATAAAGCAAAGCCGATCAGTACTCCTGTTGCTAAACATTTCAAACTTACTTCCGAACAAAGTCCTTCCACTGAAGAAGGAAAAGTAAAAATACAGAGAATTTCATATGCATCAGCAGTTGGTAGCTTGATGTATGTCATGATTTGTACGAGACCTGATATTTCACATTCTATTGGAGTAGTCAGCCAATTTCTTTCAAATCCAGGCAGAGAGCATTGGAATGCAGTGAAGTGGATTCTTAAGTATCTTAGAGGTACTTATGAATTCAGTTTGTATTTTGGAAGTAAATAGTCTTTGTTAATAGACTATACTAATCCATATATGCTTAAAGACATTGATTCCAGAAGATCAACATCAGAGTATTTGGTTACATTTGAAGGGAGAGCAGTTTCATGGCAATCTAAGTAACCAAAATCAGTGGCATTGTCTACAACAGAAGCTGAAATCATTGCAACTATAAAAATCTGTAAAGAAATTTTGTGGATACAAACCACAAAATTTTTAACAGAATTGGGTCATCAACAAGATAGGTATATCTTGTATTGTGATAGTCAAAATACTATTTATTTAAGCAAGAACCTAAACTTTCATTCGAAGTCAAAACACATAGATATCAAATGTTATTGGATACAAGATGTGTTGGACAATAAACAAGTGTATCTAAGAAGATTCACACAGATGACAACGGCTCAGAAATGATAACAAAGACTTTGCAAAAGAATAAGTATGAATTCTGTATAGGCTCAGCATGATTAGATATATCTCGTCATAAGTCGGGAGGGAGAGATTTGTAAGGTCCCTCCATTATGATGAGGGACTCATCTTATTTAATTTAAAGTTGAAAAGGAAGAAAGAAGAAGTTTCTTTTTTCTTCAGAATTTTGCGCCTCATTTAGAGTTTGTCATTTTATGATAAACTTTCTCTATAAATAGGGAATCTCTCATTGTTTCCTTCATCTGAAGATAAGAAAAGAAGAGTTTATTTTGTGATAGGAGAAGAAGAAATAGAGAGAATTTGTGGGAGAGAAAAGAAAGAGGGTGAAAAAAAATATGTGAGACACTTTTGACTACATGAGAATTCTAAGAGAAGTGATTTATCTTACTAAATATTTTTTACAATATTAAATATCTAAAAAAATATTGTAAATCCTATTTTCTATAGTGAGATCTTTCTGAACTCGATCCCCGTAGTTTTTTCCTGATTTAGATTTTCACGTAAAAATTCTCGGTGTTCATTTTAGATATTATTACTCTTATTACTTGGTCGTTATATTTAAATGGCTTTGTAAAATATTCCTGGTATTTTTTGTATTGCATCTGCTATCGTTTCTTGTACCTCTTATTTAGTGGTACAATTGTACTGTGTGAGTAAATTCTGTCTAGGAAACTAAATTTTAAGTGAAACTGTTTATGACCCCTCTCGTCTTTTCTAAGAACTTACTTATAAAGATAATTATATCTAAGAAAACTGTCAAAAACAATCTTTTTTTATAATTATCCTGATCAGTACTCTCCATATTTTACGGCAATCATGTTATTATTGTTTCTACCAATTTTTTTTATTTCCTGACAAGATGAGACATATTTAAAAAACAAAATGGTCAAAAGAAGACGTGTAAATTGTGTTGAAGCAATTTTACTTTTAAATCAGAAGGATGGCCTGATCTACAGTGCCATCTTTCAGTATCCAAATGTTTGAGCAAATGACAAACAGTCTTGATAGAAGTGGAGTGTTGTGGAATTTGTCTTTCACAAAAACCATATAAATTTCCATTGTCTTTCACCCGTCCCAATTGTTTTGCCCATTGACCGTACCTGAATAGAGCAAAAATTAGAATAGAAAGTGATGGTGCAATTGAAAGAAGATGTTTAAAGAACTAACCGATGTTAAATGAACAGAAAAAATGGAGCAAACAAAACATTTTGTAATAGAAAGCTTGGAGTTAGAAGAGATGAACCAACCCTTTTATTTGGGACTAAGGATCTGATAGGAAGTGCGACATAATTGTTTGAAACAATATCTGAACAAACATGAGGAGATGCTGATTGTTGAAGCTACAAGGTTAAGAAAGCAATCCCTCGTTGACGCTGGTGAGGAGTAAGATTCTCATTAGTTTAGGAAAATTGACTGTCTAATGCAGCATTCACTGTGCTTTCATATTTAACACTATTATTTGCTTGAATATTCCTCATTTAATCCTTGAGACCTCAACAAGTATAGTTAAGCATAGGTCTAAACTCTTGTAATTCATAGTTTTCAGTTTTGTATGGTCAGCATTTATATCCATGGCTCCCTTGATTTAATTCTGAAAGCTTCTGTTTAATCTTATGTATTGTTGGTCCATCACTTTGGTGATATCTTTCATATTAAAGCTTTTCACATAGCATTTGCAAAATCTAAACTATGACAAAATGCCTACCATATCTTTAGAAATTGAATTTAGTTGACATGATCATACTATTAACTTCATCCACATATGACGCACTCTACTTTTAGCATTCAGCGCCATTATCACACCTTGTCCCCGGGTATTGAAATTCAAACAATTCAAAAGATGAAAAACCTGAATTAAATCAGGATGATTTCTATTGTGGAGATGATAAGAATTATTGGAATCATCTGTCGGCGAATTGGAGGAAGAGGAGTTAGCGCGTTGATGAAGATCAGAAAATCAACGAAGAGGAAGAGAAAGAAGGTGATGTGAATTCTTTGTAAGGCTCTGATATCACATGATTAATTGTGAGCTGCACTTGTTGGAATTTTTAGTTCATATGACTTGTTTACTTTGTTTGACCCATTGAACTCAGTTCATGAGTATGATTTTGTCACATTTGGCTCAAGGCTCGACTTTTTCACTTAAACAAGTTAGCTAGTTTGCTCAGTGCCTTGATATTTTTCAGATTTAGATTAAGTTACAATTTTGTTATATTTTTTTAATATAAGAAAAGATGGTTACAATATATATATATAGATATATCTATATATATATATAATAATTGATGGGATTATTTCGTTGGGGGCCTAAGGTTCCTATATATATGCCGACTTCTTCTTCCTAAACCCAGAGGAAGAAACCTCCTTGAGAGAGAGTGAGAATGCAAGAGGATGAAGGAATTCTGTGCAATTCGTTCTCGAGTTGTTAGGTTCAGCGATTATAAGTCAAAGAATCACGACTGTTGGTCGAGTTTATAATTGTTTTTATAAAATTTGTTTAAATTCCGAATTCTAGTTGAGTAATTACATGTCGGCATTGGAATGACAATCTAGAACTGTAAATTCACAAGATTATCGTAGAATCTTCGTAAGTACCTAAATTCTCTATCAACTCTCGCCATCTTCTATAAGTTCCAAAATCTGATATTGGCATTTGAGTTAGACTCCAAATTTTTGTAAAACCACAATGGATTTGTGTTCTAGGCATGGAAATTTACTAAAATTATCGGAAGGACTTCAAGGTAAGTCATAGTTTTTTTGTTCAAAATTCTAATTTTAATGGAAAGTCCAACTTTTTGATAGAGGTCTCCAAATTGATGGATTTAGATCGGAAATGCTTGAACGCATATGTAATATAATGATATTTATTCAATAATTATGACATTGAAAATTGAAGAAACATTCTAGCCTAATTCAATTTTGGTATAAAGATTTGGAATTTATAAACAAAAAATAAAAATTTATGCACCAAAATGATGCAATATTATTCTTGCTTAGGTTGAATATCTATGGTGCTAAGAAAATAAAGAACAGATCGAGTTTTTCGACAAAACCCGATCCACAATGCTATAGGCACGGAACCATATTTAGGCCATTTTTGAGAAATTCTCCTATACGCCACCGAGTTGGTCTCTATCTCGGTTAAGGGAATTCAACAATCATTCTTGAGAGTTTTACAAGTGACAAATGCGAGTACAAGTACAGGTACCGAAGTTTGACAAATTGATTAAACTTTTTGGATATTGGATTTTTATTTTGATAGTGTTGTCGAATACATCTAGTTTTATTTATTATGTTTTATTGTATATCTCATGATTTTCTACAACGTATTTTGACATAGTTCTCAAATTCTTCCGACATATCATGTCATATCGAATATTAGTTTTTATCACATGTACATGTTTTTCTAGTACATTTATTATGTGAATGCATTTTACTATTATTGTTATATTAGTAGCACGTAGATGGTTTGCTTGACCCGAGTTAAGTTGTTGTTTATTGTGCATATTATTGAGCGAGAAGATGTTTTCACATTAAACATTTATTGTATGGCAATAATTGATTGTGTGGTGTCTGTAAAATCTAGAAAAATTCTTAAAGCGGTGTGTTACCAATTTTAAAAGTTTTTCCTCAAGTATTGTTTTAGTTACAAGAAAGAATTATGGCCAAGTTCAACAGTTTAAATGGTGTTGCCTGATGGGTCTCTCATGACTGAGCTGAGAAGAGTATAAATACATTTCATTCCTTAAACCTATGCCTGAAACTATCATTTGGAAAATTGAGAGAAAAGATGGTAGGGAGAGGAGAGAGATGGGGAGATAAGTTTCATGACTTGTAATAGCATGTAATGTTTCACGTGATATTGTAGTATTACGAAAATACTGGTTTTTTTTTTTCAATTCTTCGTGATTAATTCTCACGTGTTTCATAACAGGTCATCCACACTCTCTATTTATTTGGTCCATTGCTCAAGTGTACAAGTTGATAGATTGGCGTTTTAAACTTTTTTTTTACACCGAGTTTTTGTGGGATTTTTTCGTAAGTTCTTGAGTTGATTCTTGTTCTGAGTATAGGTTCCAACAATTGTTCTATGAGTCTTACATACCTATTGATGTTGTTGCATATTTTGGTATAGTGGTTTGATGGATTTTTGGATATTTGGTTTAGGTTAGTGCAGTGCGGTACTCGGGTTGATATAGAGATTTACTTATGTATTTAGTTTATGCACTTCATGGTTTTTGAGAAAACATTTTTGAGTTATATATTATAATATATGACATTTCTATTTAAAATATGTCCGTTTTAATTGTATACCTATATTTTCACTATCTTGCATTCATCTTTATTTTCTTTGATAATCATACAGATTGTGTGCACTATAATTAGTTGACTCGAATGAGGGTTGCTATTACGATGCACACATCTTCTATTTGAGAAAATATTTGTATGTTTTGTGAATAATGTAATGAAACAGTTGACTACATTGTATCTCTCAGTGTCCTTACACTTGATTAGCATTGTTTTTCTTATTTTCGTCCACCAAGTATTGTCATTTTTTATAGAAAAATTATCGATTTTGACCATGTACTATACTCGTTATTTTAAGTAGCTTCTTGTACTAAAAAAATCGACAAATCGAACTCTATACTATGATTCCGTTATCGGTTTTGACCTTCCGTCATCAATTCCGTTAAGTTTCTATTTAAAAAAATGAGAGGTATTTTAAAAAATTATCAAACATTATTTGATTTATTTGAAAATTTTTACCACATATTCATTACATAATAAGAAGATAATTTGAAAATTTTTGTAATTTTTGAACACTTGTACGATTTATTGTAATTTTATTTTGTTATTTTATAACAACATTATAATAAATCATACAACTTTTAGAAACTCATGAAAAATTTTTGATTATCTTCCCATTACGTAATAAACATGTGGTACAATTTTCAAGTAAATTGAATATTTTTTAATATATTTTTTAAAATTAATCTCATTTCCTTCTTAACTTTATAAATTAATTTTAAAAAAATAACAAATGATATCCAATTTACTTGAAAATTTTACCACATGTTTACCACGTCATTGGAAGATAATCGTAAAATTTTCGTGATTTTTTAAAACTTTTATAGTTTATTATAATATGTTTATAAAATAACAAAATAAAATTACAGTAAATCGTACAAATGTTAAAAAATCACAAAAATTTTCAAATTATGTAATGAACATGTGATAAAAGTTTCAAAGAAATCAAATATCGTTTAGTAATTTTTTAAAATACGCATCATTTTTTTAAATAAAAACTTAATGCAATTGTTAACGGAATGTCAAAATCAACAATTGAATCATAGTACAAGATTCGGTTTACTGATGTTTTTAGTACAGGGAGTTGCCTGAAATTACGAATATAGTACAAAGTCTAAATCGATAATTTTTTTTTATATGTCTGTAGCATAGTTTGTTCGGAGATTGTGAGTGTAACAACCCTAACTTCAATTTTTCTAAATTTAAAACTCTAAAATAAATTTTTTCCTAATTTAATCCTCGAATCAAACTTGATTATGTCATTTCTGAATCCTCGTTTTACTATTTATAAAATCCTCCATCAATAATTTATGCGGAAGTATTTAATGATTCTAATTATATTTATTATAATAGAACAAATTTATTAGTATCATTTAATAATATTTATTATATTTTAATTTATTTAATTCTACTTCGTAAGTCAAAATAATTACTCATATAAATTATTTAACAATCTAACTTTTAAATCTTTGAATAATCCAAATTAAACCTTATGTCAAACTTTATTAAATAAAATATTTATTAATTCTTAAGTTTTTAATTCTCAACAACATGGTATACATATAAACTCAACCATCTAGAAATATAAAAATCATAATTAAATCCTCAAAAAACACAACGACTTTAATTATTTAATTTTATTGAATCATGATATCCATCTTATAAATAATTGCACTAATTTTTTTATTTCACACTAATTTATAATTAATCACCTCGTCTGTATGCTCGTCGCAACCAGAATAATCTTGATCAGCTACATGTTCTTCAATACCAATGCACCTATATCACAAATCTACTAATGAGAAATAATCTCAGTAAGTAAAAACAAGTACAAGTGCAAATTAATATCATGTGTTGTCGAATTCAAACTTAATAGTTACATACTGATTGAAACTCATTTTTCAACTTTTGCCCAAAATTATCCATTTCATTTTCATTCAGCCGTAGTCATTTCATTTTTGTTGAAGCGTAACTATCTCATTATCGTTCAAACATAATTATCTCATTTTCGTTTAAACTTAAGTATTTCATTGTCGTTCAAGCTTTGTTATCACATATTTTTCATCAATTCTATCATATTTATACGCAGACAAGATATCCTATTATTTTTATCTTTAAATCATTTTAAGTCAATGTCTAAACATACATGGTCAGTTCAAATATCAAAACTAATATAAATTAAAATAAAATAAATATTTTACATACTATGTTTTGTTACGTAGGAACTACGACTAAAACATTTAAAACTAGTGTTTATCTAGATTCCAATTTTGTTCAGATTGGTGTGTAAGCTCTTTCGATCTTGGTCACCTAAAGCAAAATTGTTATTAGTTGGGTATCAGTAGCTTTACATTTTATTTAATTGTTATATAGCTAAGGTGATAATCCTTACTATAATAGTTTGGACCTAGGCCATGCAGATTTTTGGGCTGAAAAGAATCCTGAGCTGGTTTGATGTACTTGGGTCTAGTTGAGCTAGGACAATTTGTTGGGTTGGTTATTGGGCTTCCTCTGCCAAGTAAAATACTTCATCTTGATAACTAAGCGTCGCGTACGGCAAAACACACTAGGTGTGTTCATCAATGGATGAAGGTGGGACGCGCCAGAAGAATTGACCGATTCCGTCAAGGAATGCTGTCTGAACCTTTGGTCAAACGCTCGGCGAGAGAGATGTTTTCAAGCGCCTGCGATGGATCAGCCGAGAAGGAGGGACGTTCGCAGGAGAGATCGATCGACTATTCTCCGTGATTCTTTGATTTAGGCCGGCAAAGGGTTTTGTTCTGTCTTGAGTTTGTGACAAGGAGCGTTTCACCAGCCGTTTGGCATTGTGCGAGTTGCTCGCTGAGCGAGTTCGGTGGGTTCAGGGGTTTTTTGGGCGAGTTGCCTGAAGGGAAAATAGGATGGGAAATTGACAAGAAACAGAGACATCAAAAGTATTTATTTAAGAATTTATACTACGTTTTAATGTTTGGTAAATTAAAATTTTTTAATTTTTTTAAACTACAACAATTTTAACAAAATGGAAACAAATTATAATTGTCTTTATAGATATGTATTTTCGTTTTAATTTTTTTAATTTTTAATAATGGCATTACTCTTTTTATTTCTCTCTCTAAATTCTCATATATTTTAGGGTTTTTTTCAAAAAAACAAAGTTTGATTTTTTTAAAAAAAAAACCTAAAAATATACTATTCATCGTAAAAAACCTTAACATTTGATAAACAATCACGCTGAACCTTGAAGGGGGGGTGAGGAAGTCGTCCTCCTCGTAGAGGACGGCCGGTCCAGTTGGACCGGCCGTACCATTTTTTTTTTTTTTTTTTTTTTTTAAGGAGAGAAGACGACCGGTTCATTGAACCGGCCGTCCTCGTCGGGGAGAGGCCGATTGGTCCTCGGACCGGCCATACTCTCCACGGCCAAAACCCGTGACAAAAGTCACGGGTTCGGACCAGCCGTACTCTGCGGGGAAAATCCCGTGACTTCGGTCACGAGTTTGTCCTCTAGCGGGCGAGGATGTCCTGTCCGATTAGAAGACATCACCCGTGACTTCGGTCACGAGTTTTTCCCCGCTGAGGACGACTGGTCCAACTGGATCGGCCGTACTCGGCACCCCTATTTAAGGAACCGATCAGTTCCTCCTCTCCATCCCATCCCATCCTCTCTCTTCCTCTCCTTCTCTCATCCGCGGTCAACGCTCGGTTTTTTACGCCTAATTCTTCGATTGTCTTTCTCTCTTTTCTTATCCAGTCGATAATTTTCTGCGTTCAGGTGCCAGATACAAGTTTTTTATTTTTTTATTTTAGCATTTATTATAGAAATAAAAATAATAATTCATGTACGAGTTGTCAAAACGAATTAAATTTGTTATTACGTAGTATTTATGCGTTGTATTTTGATTTACAAATTTATAGCAAAATTCTAAAAGTATCAATATTTTATATTATGTTTATTTATTTAAATATTTCTAATACTTTTATCTTGAATACGGACGACTATTTTACTGCTCCGACGGTATTTCTCCGCGTGCACCTGACAGGTACGAATGATTTTTCTTTTTTTTTTTTAACATTTACTTTATACATTCAATTAAAAACCTTTTAATATATTTTATTATTAATATATCTTATTGTCATTTCTTTTAATAGTAGGAACGACGATGAATTCCGGTTCAAGTAGATCAGATGATGTAGACGAGAGATCAACTGGTGATGCTGAAATGGATTGGTATTTGGATGACACACATGCACATGGTGACGTACGATCATTCGATCACGTGGAGGAAAATGAAGAAATGCTCGTGTATTGAACCTCCAAAACTCTAGACGAAGAGCTTCGAACACCGATCAGCTCAGATGAGGAGGAGGTGGAAAGTAAACCGGTAAGAGAACAAATTACAATGGACTTCTTTTTGGGTAGAGAATATGGTTCTCTTGAACAAATTAAAGAAGAAATACGCGAATATTCTGTGAAAAACGGGTATGCTATAAAATTCTCTAAAAGTGAAACGAGACGACTCACGGCTAAGTGTGCAAATGGATGTGGGTGGCGATTGCATGCTTCGAAGAAGCAAAATGAGAATACGTTTCAGATAAAGAGTTTGATCGACTCTCACAGCTGTTCGAGGATAGTTGAGAACAGACATGTTTCAGCAAAATGGGTGGCGAATCATTACCTGGACAGGTTCAAAAGTCACCCTACCTGGGAGATTTCTTCTATTATCGAGACAGTGAGGAAAGACTTCACTGTTGACATTTCACCGAGTTTTGCTACAAGAGCAAGAACCGTAGCTCGAAATATAAATGAAGGGAAATCTGACGAACAGTACGGGCAACTATGGTCCTACGCAGCTGAGATATTTAAATCAAATCACGGTAGCACAGTCAAAATTTATGGTTACCCAGTGGAGCCTAATTCATTGCAATTCCAGAGATTTTATATGTACATGGCTGCTTGCAAAGAAGGTTTGCTGCAGTGTGGTACACCACTTATCTGTTTGGATGGCTGTCATTTCAAAGGGTCGTGTCCCGGGCAATTACTAACGGTCGTCAGTATTGATGACAACGATGGAATATATCCCGTTGCTATTGCCAACGTCGAATCTGAGTGTGCGAACTCATGGACATGGTTTTTACAAATATTAAAGCAAGATCTAAATACTGAATCGGGCCGTGGTTGGACACTTATTTCAGATCGACAAAAGGTATAATGCATTTCTTTATGTTATGTCAAATTTTTGGGTGTCGTGGTAGTAATATTATTTTAATTACCCAGTTTTTCGTGCAAATATCAAGGGCTACAGAGAGCTGTTCGCGAAGAATTCGAACATGTTGAACACCGCTTTTGTCTCCGACATATGTATGCGAATTTTAAAAACCAATTTCGGGGCAGAGCATACAGAGATGCAATGTGGAGTGCGGCCAGGGCACCCACGGAGCGTCATTTCGAGCACGAGATGCGAAAATTATACTGGCTTAATCCGGATGCCCACGCATGGCTACAAGCAGAAGAGCCTAAATTTTGGGCCAGTCATGCATTATCTTCGATTTCCAAGTGTGAATTGGGATTGAATAATTTGTGCGAGTCATTCAACGCACTTATTTTGTCGGTCAGGGACAAGCCGATCCTGACCATGTTTGAAATGATCCGAAAGCGATTGATGACTCGCATCGTGCAGAAATTTGAGAAGGTGATAGAATCAACCGACCTCCTGTGTTCCCAGATACGGAAAAAGCTTGAGCGCGTCTGGAAATTGGAGTGCAACGCGTGCGGGAGCTGGACGATTTCAGGTCAGCAATGGATACGAACAATTCGTTGTAGACATGAATGGTGTGTGCAACTGTACAAGGTGGGAGCTGACAGGAATCTCATGTGTCTATTCTATTCCTTGCATGTACTGGATGAGAGTAACGTCAGAAAATTACGTGCATGCATGCTATCACAAGGCAACATATCTGCAAATGTACTCACACTACATTCCCCTAATTAGCGGACAAGTAATGTGGCCACCCGTTGAAGGTATGAACGAAATACTCCCGCCCAAAAGAAAGCGCCAACCTGGTAGGCCAAAGAAGACAAGAGTTTGAGATCCTGATGAGCCGTCAAGCTCGAGACTTAGCAAGAGGAACTTCACTGTGCGGTGCCGTATATGTCGGCATGAGGCGCATAATACTCGCACATGTCCTAACCGAGGACCAACTTCAGGTGCTGCTTCGCAAGACACATTTATGGGCTTTAACACATTTCACGGGACGCAGGAATCTTTTACACGCAGTCGTGGCAGTAATTGTTGACTTTTTTTTATTGGCAGAGACTCTCATTCTTTTGTTTGTAATGTTGTAATTGATAGTTAATTGATTTGTGATTTTTTTAAAATAAACAATAGATGATTGATTTTTTTGAAAACAATCATTAAAGTTTACTATTTATCGAGAAATATTCAATTTGAATATCAGGTGAGGAGACCCTCTTTTTTAATTTTATTTAACTAAAATTAAAGTAAATTATACAAATGTTATTAAAACAATTAACTAAAATTAAAATTAAAGTAAATTCAAATTCAAATTAAAAATAATTAACTAAAATTAAAGTAAATTATACAAGTGTTATTAAATCATGGAAAGTGTTCCATAAGAAGAATAAATCATGGAAGATTATCTAAATTACAACAAATCGTGCAAGTATTAGAAAATCACATAAATTTAAATTTCATACAAAATTAAAGTATAACATTAACTTTACATACAAAACCTAACATATATTACGCCGGAGGGTCAACATCGTCTTCGTCGGTGGTGGCGTAGTTCTCCATCTAAGTATGCATCATCTCGTGCATCTCTTTATATGACTCATGGAGATAATGTTGTGACTGAGTCAACTCTCTCTGAGAAACGATCACCCCACGCTGTCCGACGGCGAGCTCATCGACTCTTCCTATAAGTAGCTGGATATCACGTTGCTAGCTCTGCTGTGTCTCAAGCACTTGCTGCAGATGCTAATGGTGTGTCTGTTGCATCTCATACATTTGTTGCCGATGCGTCTGTTGCATCTGATATAGCTATTGTAGATACTGCATCGTGTTTCATCCACTACTTTCATCTTCTTGGGGGGCTAATGGCGGCTATGTGTTGTCATCCATCGGCACTGGCTGAGAAGTAGATGCTCTCTGATTTCTCTTCAGCACCCAGACACCATCGGCTTTCACAATGCCCATCCGTGTCAACTGTGTTATGTCAAATACGTTGATGGATCTATGAGGTATTATCTGCTCTCCAACAGGTAGCCGAATCCCAGCTCGCCCGATGATCTTCATAATCAGTGCCCCAAATGGGAGATTCATCGTGGGTGCCCGTTCGGCCTGACGCATGTGGCTCAAAATCAAGAAGTCAGGGTCAAAAAACTTTCTGTTGCACAGCTTTTCCATGACATATAGGTCCATGCAGCTCACATGATTTCGATGTCCTTCTCGTGGCAGAAGGGTGTGAGCTAGCAGGTTACGGAGAACCCGACCTCTAACATTCAATTCGTTCGATCATGGCTTCACGAACACCCCAATGTTAGCATTGCGGTGAATTCTCCGTAGAAAATCCACTCCCTCGGGCAGTGAAAAAAAAGGGCAGTCTCGGGAAGCATTGTAATATCGCTCCGCCCCCCGTATGTGAAACCCTAACACTTCATTAACTTGCTCTGATCGTACCATAAACTCTCTACCGAGGATGTACGTTCTCAAACCAATGAAAACTCCATCTTCCCTGGACGATCTCAAGTTCGCATAAAATAAGCGAACTATTCTCTCGCAGGTTTCACCCGTCAATGCATTGATCTCGTGTAAGCCGATGTTTTCAAACATCTCTTTGATGCCCATCGACTCCCAACCTCTGAAGTCTACATACATACAATGGGTAAGTAAACGTTTTTGGAAATCGTGCGCAAACTTTCTCTGACAATTTTCATTCAAAAATTCCATTGAAATATCCTGTCAATTTCACATACAACCAAAATTTCGTAAATTATAAAAAAGATATTACATTATAAATAAAATGATTTCATTGACTAAATAAAAATAACATAAATTTTCACAGTTGTTAGAATTGAAAATTTGAAAATAAATTTTACATTAGTAAACTAAAGAAGTATTGGTGTATTTTTTAAAAATCACTAAACTTTAGTTATTATTGGTAATATATTATAAATATTTAAATAAATAAACATAAAATAAAATATTTATACATTCAGAATTTTGTTATAAACTTTAAAATAAAAATACAACGCATAAATACAGTATGAAATAAAAAATTTAATAAAAAAAAATATTAATAATAAAATATATTAAAAGGTTTTTTTTTCATAATAACTAATCTTTACAAAATAATGATTAAACTATTTTAAGATTAAAAGATTTTTAATTGAATGTATAAAGTAAATATTAAAAAAAAAAATCTTTCGTACCTGTCAGGTGCACGCGGAGAAATACCGTCGGAGCAGAAAAATAGTCGTCCGTATTCAAGATAAAAGTATTAGAAATATTTAAATAAATAAACATAGCATAAAATATTGATACTTTCAGAATTTTACTATAAATTTGTAAATCAAAATACAACGCATAAATACTACGTAATAACCAATTTAATTCGTTTTGACAACTCGTACATGAATTATTATTTTTATTTCTATAATAAATGCTAAAAGAAAAAAAATAAAAAAACTTCTTGTACCTGGCACCTGAACGCAGAAAATTATCGACGGGATAAGAAAAAAGAAAAAGACAATCGAAGAATTAGGCGTAAAAAACCGAACGTTGGCCGCAGATGAGAGAAAGAGAGGATGAGATGTGATGGAGAGGAGGAACCGATCGGTTCCTTAAATAGGGGTGCCGAGTACGGTGGGGAAAAACCAAACCCGTGACTTTTGTCACGGGTTTTGGCCATGGAGAGTACGGCCGGTCCGAGGACCAGCCGGCCTCTCCCCGGCGAGGACGACCGGTTTAATGAACCGGCCGTCTTCTCTCTTAAAAAAATATATATATATATGGGATTGCCGGTCCAACTAGACCGGCCGTCCTATACGAGGAGGACGGCCTCCTCACCTCCCCTCCGAGGTTCAACGTGATTGTTTATCAAACGTTAAGGTTTTTTACGATTAATAATATATTTTTAAGTTTTTTTTTTAAAAAAACCAAATTTCAGGGTTTTTTTTTAAAAAAAAAATCCTATATTTTAATAATTTAATTATTGATAATTATAATTTGTCATCGTCTAAAATTGATAAATTATTTTTGATGAATTAATTTATCAAACAAGTAATGTTTTTACAACTGGTTATTTTAAAAACATAACTAACAATGTTTTTTAAAAAAATATAACAATAATATTATTTAAAATTTTCGCAATAAATGATTGAATTTTGTTGAGGGGCAGATGATTCGACTGATCTATAGGTCAGATCGTTTCCATACCGTTGGGGATTTCTTCGGATCACAATAGTGTTCTTTAGTGAAAATTCCTAAACTTGATTATAGTTGCTATAATTTGCGATTATCTAAAAAAATATTTTCTCCGTATGTACATCTATGGCTCCGATGTTCCTAGTTTGGTAATCTACTCTTTTTTCACTGATAATTTTTTAAATTGATACAGAAGATTGCAATTTCATTGTGTTGATAGTACTTATTAATGAGATATTACTAGCACTTTTATTTCAGTTCTTTTTCGTTAGATTATTATATCACGTGTTATGGTATTTCTTTCATTATGTAGACATGTTATTTTAACACATTTATTATTATATTATTTGATATCATTGTTGGATCTTTTTATTAGCATAACGTTTTTGGATTCTGACTACTCTGATATTATTATTTAGTTTTCAAGTTTTCGTCTGCGAATTATTTAATTTTTCCAATGTTTCAATCCTTCGAAGACTATATCGTTTCTCATTTTTGTAGCGGTCGCTTTTTGAGTCGAAACTCTTTTGACACCCCAAGTATGAATTACACGTTCAAATTCTTTCATCCCACAAAAGTGGTCAACCACTGTCCACTAAACCTCACTAGATGGGAAATCCAAATCAACTGCCTTTTTGCAATTTTATTTTGCTTAAATAGCTTTCCTAAATAGACATGTATGCCTTTATAGGATTTGATGCAAGATCAAACTATTCGAAACCGATAGGTAGGACGATATAATGAAACGGTAGGTAAAATCGCAAAATAAACATAGTCTAAATCACGGAGGCTGAATAATTCTTCAGAGATCTGAATTAGAAAAGGTCTTGAAATCCCTGTCATTATCGGGTGGAGTTAAAAAAATTATATAAAAAATATATAGAATAAATAAAATAGGGTAAGGAAGTGGGCATTGAATATTGCCTTCTAAATGACTAAATATATTACAGAAAAATAACACTTGAGCCGAATAGAATAAGTTGGAAAAATGGCATTATTTAAGTCCGGGGTCAGACAACGACTTCGTAATAATCTTAGTAAGTAGTGGGACGACGACTTCGTAATCATCTTAAAAATGACCCACATACTAGGGTGTGAACTTCACCAAATCATGCCTAGACATGGGTGTGAAGACGAAGATGGCTTCATTTGACCTACAAATATTACATATAATATACTATTTCATAATTAAAAAAATTAACACGTCATTTAATAGAAACCATATGAACTAAGAGTAAAGATCATTAATAGAGTCGCAAGGCAAGAGAGATTAAGTACCATAATCGGAACAATATCGTATGTACTAAATGTTAGGTGACAAACTTTCATCGCGTATCATTAACTGAAACACTAAGTCTATACGGGGGGGGGGGGGGGGCAGGGGGACGGGTTTTGAGACCCAAAACTCGTGGTCCATAGTCCTCTTTTCAAAAATCCTATTTTGTATTTCAAAAGATTTTAAAACAAAAGTCGAAGAATATTTTAGAAAAGTCAAACTTATTTTTTTTAATTTACTACCCAGATTATAAGTTACACTTGTAGTTAATTAGTTAGTGTTTAGAGAAACAGATGCTCATGCATTGAAGACGAGACGTTGAGATTCTTTCTTAACTCTTGCAAAGCTCTCTCCGATCTGAAAGCAAATGTGAAGGGTTGATTGGTCAACGCCCGATATAAAACTCATGGCGGGCCCCGCAGTTAATTATTGGACGACTTTGACTCAACACCGCACCGCCCCTGGCATCGCAACATCATCGACCCTTGCTTCACCCCAAATATCCAACCTATCCTTCCATATATTTTTTATTTTTAAAATAACTAAAAATTATAATTTATTAATATAACTATCATTATCATTTTGTATAATTTATAGAATCTGACTCTCACTCACACCTCTTATATTTGTTGAATTTAGTTTAAAGATAATATAAATATATTTTTTTTATTTTATAAATTTTTATAAATATGAATTTAAATAAAAATAATGTCATGTTTCATTGGTACAATTAATTTAATAAATTATAAATAATTATTTTTTAATCTGACAAAATATAAAATTAAAAAATAAACGTAATATTACCATTTAAATAATATGAATACTATTCTCCTTATAAAAGATGGAAAACACAATTCTAACTAAATAACTCATAATTATTTGTGCTACAGTTATACTCGATTCCTACTCTCTAATTTTTACCACATTGTAAATAACGAGCGATACAATAAATTACAAATAGTTAAAGATAAATCATTAATTTCATCCGTTATGAAGTAATAATACATGTTAGGTATAGAACATGAATATAACAAGATTCTTTTTTTGATATTTTATTTCTTCAAAATTGAAATAGACTCACAATATGAGATGCTTAACCTCCTATTAGCTTTGACTTACATTGATTATTCAATGGATTTAACCTTATAATAAGGTATACTGTACAGTTTTTTATGTACAAGTGTGAACATACTGTTAAATTTGATTTGTTTTACAATTTAGTCTTGTATTCATACGATTCAGTTGACACGTTGGATGCATGTTCCTGAACTGTAAGTTATGGGTTCGGCTTGGCTACAAGCTTTTTCCTCCCGAGCTCGTGGGTTGCTTCTTTTTTACGTTTCAGCAAAAATGGCGGAAACGCTTTTATGATTTTCTTACCAAATAAAACCTTCACCGGGAAGACTGGAGGAAGGGAACCAATCCATCACGAGCGACGACCTTCATTTTTTTATTTAGTGTATGCTCCAGTGGTGCCTGCCCATCGAAGTTTCCTTCCGTCAACTTCTTTTGGTTTTACATTCTCCCGCTTAAATTCTTCTCTTCTTCCCAATTTTTATCGTCAGAGTTTCAGAATATGAGAGGTTGATTGTGTGGAGACTGAATATGTCGCCGTTGTTGTATTTGTGCTCGTGGTCTCTGCTGGTATCCACCGCAATAGCCGCTCCGGCCAGCGATGGTACCACCAGAGAACTTGATCAGACGCCTTCTTGGGCTGTTGCCGGTGTATGTGCCGTCATCATTCTTATTTCACTCGGCTTGGAAAAAGTCCTTCACAAACTCGGAGCAGTACGCGTCGCTTTTCTCTATTTTCTTTTCTGGCTTGTATTTCTAATTGGCTGTCTTCCTACATTGTAATTTCTTCTTTTTCAGTGGTTTACAGAAAGGCAGAAGAAAGCTTTGTTCGAGGCGCTGGAGAAAGTGAAAGCCGGTAAGGCTTCCTGCTTGATTTTCTGTTTCTGATAATATTCTCGTGTTCTTGATCTAATACGTTTTACCCTTTTGTTTTCATTCATCAGAGCTGATGATTCTGGGCTTCATTTCGCTTCTCCTCACCTTTGGCCAGGTTTACATTGTCAAAATTTGTATACCAATCAAGGTTGCAGACACTTTGCTGCCATGCCCTGCTAAGACCACAACAGCTGCCGGACATCGCCGGAAATTATTATGGTATGATCGGAGAATTTTAGCTGCCGGTAGTAGCACGGTTAGCTGCAAGGAAGTAAGTAGCTAACTTTTCCTCCCAATTTACGGACTATTGCTTCAACTTAGACAAAGACTTGATTGAATTCTTGCAGGGGAAGGTGCCACTGATATCTATTAATGGATTGCATCAGTTACACATTCTCATTTTCTTCCTGGCTGTATTTCATGTGCTGTACAGCTTTATCACCATGATGCTAGGAAGATTAAAGGTATGTCCATTGATTTTCCGGTTTTCTTTGGTAGATGCTGAGCATTTTCAGATGAAATTTAGAGTAATTAATGGACATTTTTCGGGACTTAGACTCGAGGTTGGAAGCATTGGGAGCAGGAGACCTCGGCCCATGACTACGAGATGTCTAAAGGTCAATTCTTAACTTCAAATTTACAGCTACAATTTATGACTTCCATGCTAACAGAGATGCATATGTTAATGGGGATGCAGCAAAATTTGTGCTTTCCCACGAGACGTCATTTGTCAAAGCCCACACCAGTTTCTGGACTAGGATTCCCATCTTCTTCTATGTCGTAAGAAAATCTATGCCGAGTTGTATACTTAATCTGTCACATTACATCTCTCTCTCTCTCTCTCCCTCTCTCTCTCTAGAGATTAGAAGATGGTCCTAAACTTCTGCATTTTCTTCAGGGCTGCTTCTTACGACAATTTTTCAGGTCTGTTAGTAAGTCAGACTACACGACCCTTCGCAATGGATTCATCAGTGTGAGTATTCTCCCTTCCTCAAGTTTAATAGGATTGGGGTTGTTAGGCCCGACTACGGGTCGTGACAGGGGTAGTCATGTTGTGCGATTTGCAGGTCCATTTAGCTCCGGGAAGTAAATTCAACTTCCAGAAGTACATTAAAAGGTCCTTAGAGGACGACTTCCAAGTGGTCGTGGGCGTGAGGTATTTCTTTTCTTTCGTCGTCATCTTCGGATGTTGTTTTCTTTAAGTATGTGTCCTGATCTGTTATCTTCAATTTGCCAGCCCTGTTTTGTGGGCATCTTTTGTCATCTTCTTGCTTCTCAACGTGCATGGTGAGCACTTTTTAGATCAATCATTCGGTTCATTTGCTATTTATTGACAAAGTTTGACGTCAAGTTGTTCATCTTTTCAGGGTGGCAAACGTTGTTATGGACCTCCTTGATCCCCGTGTTTGTGAGTGATGTTTCATCCATGGCGCTTAGTCGAAATCTAGTTCGTACTAACTTTAAGCCACTCGCAGATAATCTTGGCGATCGGAACAAAACTCCAAGCTATTATGACGAAGATGGCTCTAGAAATCACAGAAAGACATGCAGTTGTTCAAGGAATTCCTCTTGTTCAAGGGTCAGACCAGTACTTCTGGTTCGGTCGCCCTAAATTACTTCTCTACCTCATCCATTTCTCTTTGTTTCAGGTAATGAATCCCCACCTCTGTTTCAGATTCAGTCTTAGTCTACCTATATTCTATTCTAATTTATGTGTTTCTTTGCAGAATGCATTCCAAATAACATACTTTTTCTGGATATGGGTATTCTCCTCAACCTTTACCATCAAGCATTGACACATTTCACTCGGCTACACTTTATGTTTCTTTTTATGCATGAGCTGAACTTGACGACTTTCGTTTCTGCAGTATTCTTTCGGCTTGCAATCCTGTTTCCATTCTTCCTTCGAGATCGTAATTGCTAGAGTTATTTTAGGGTAAGTGAGAAATCTAGTAGTTTAAATATGGGTTTAGCGTCGATCTTAGAATTCGACGTGACTCGAATTCTAGTTGGCTAGATCAGGCTCATATTCAATATTAGAGTTATGTGATTTTTTTATCTATTGATATTTGAATCGAAAAACTCGTAATATTTTTGTATCTTAATTTCAATCACACTGAATTTTTTCTATACTCGTAATAATTTTTTACGTTAATCTTGATGTCTATTTTTCTGATTTACCGTTCGATTGTCAACAGTATACCAATGGCTTAAACTTTGCAAATCACTGTTTTTTGCAGGGTTGTGGTATTATGTATATGTAGCTATATCACTCTCCCATTATATGCCCTTGTAACTCAGGTTTATCCATCAGCATTATAACATGCCATTTTGTTTTGTTCTACGTTACGTCTGTCTCATATAAACTTGTTGCATGATATGTCAGATGGGATCACGAATGAAGTCATCAATCTTCGACGAACAAACTTCAAAGGCACTCAAGAATTGGAGAATGGCTGTGAAAAATAAAAAAGGAGGAAATCCGTCTACTCATACCTTGGGAAGTCCTTCTGCTTCGCCAATGCACCCGTCGAGATCGGCACCTCATCAATACAAAACTGCCACCCCCGCAACTCGTTTTGCCACTTACGAGGCAAACGAGGCCACTGATTATGAAGTTGATCCGTCGTCTCAGCATCTAGAGACAACGTCAAGCTTGATTATCAGAGTAGAAAGTGATGATCGGAAAAAAGATGCACGAACAGAGCAAACTGCAAAAAAGGAAGACGTGTTCTGATGAATGAATCTGAAATTCTATCACAGTTGCCTTGAAAATTTTCTTTTTTCTTGAGAAAATAAATAGATATATGAATGTAGCACTTACTTTGTATATTTAATCTGTGATTGCATAAATAGTAATTATCAAGTTTACCTTCAAAGTATAAGGTGATTAAAAAATAGAGATTAAAGTATTTTTGTTAACAAAATCGTAATTATGATTTTGTTAATAAATTTACCTATGTTGAGCTCCCGATCTAGAAGAATGAGCATTTGATTTTAGTTTTGTACGTAGACCGGGTGCCCATTCCTCGAGCTAATAAATAGAATAGGCGCCCCAATAAACAATTTCCTTGAACCATAACCCTCTTCAAATTAATATGACCGCCCAGTCGTGCCTCACATGTCGCCGTGATTCTCTCATGACCTCCCATCTCCCTTAGCCTTCCCTCCATCCCTCTATTTCGTCCCCTAGGTTTCCTGACGATTCTTCTCTTTTGTGGTGATTCTTCTCCTCTGCAATCTGTTGATGTCAATAGATTGTGGTTTGAGTAGATTATTTGATTTTGACAATGCAACAACTTGTGATCCCAACATGGAGGAGAATTCCTACTCCAGACCTATATATGGTAAGCTTTTGTGCATTCGATCACAAAGACAGTAATATGGAAATAGAGAGGCATTCGACATCAAAAACTCTAGATTTGGCGCTTCGTTCAATAAGTGACTCATAAGATGATGAAAGCAAAAACATATCGGTACACAACTTGTTTGACAGAACTTTATTTGGTGAAAGCATTTAGTTTCTTAAAGACAATTAGAGAAAAAAATAGTAGAGTACGCATTGAAGAATGATTATGGGGTGAGATTCGTTAAAAGTGATTTTCAGTGACTGACAACAGTGTCAGGAGGGATGTAATTAGTGAATGTCTACTTCGAAAATGCAATGTGAACTTACATTTCAAATAAAGAATTTGAATGATGTCCACACTTGTGCACGAAAAATTGAAAGTCGACTTGCTTCAAATAAATTGGTGGTAAATTGCTATTTGGACAGGTTCAAAAGTCAATTTACATGGGAAGTTTCTTTTATTATTGAGACAGTGAGTAATGATTTTAATATGAGCATTATATCAAATCTTGCTAGAAAGTCAAGGAGTGAAACCCGAAATGTTAAAACAAAGGGAAAAGTGACGAACAATATAAGCTATCATGGTCGTTCAAAAAAGAAACTCGTAGATCAAATTCAGATAACACCTGGTCGTTACTGTAGTTTTTAATGATTTTACATTGAAGTGTGTATTTCATAGAATATACATGTGTATGACTGTATGCAACTAATCATTTGTTTCAATGTGGTAGACCAGTCATTTGTTTGAACAAGCGGTTATCATTTGAAGAGCTCGTGTGCAAGCAAATTACTAACAGCCATTAACATTCATGGTAACTATGGAATTTATTACATTGCTATTGCAGTGGTGGAATTAGAATGTAGAGACTCACGATTGTGGTTACTAAACGTACTAAAATCAAACATAGAGATTGATTTGGGATGCTATTGAACAATTATTTTAGATCGTCTAAAAGTATAATGCATTTGTGTTTGTTATATATTATAATTTGTGTGTTTATACCTAATTTATATTTTTGATAAAATATTTACTCAAATGTCAAAGGTTGTTGCATACTGTGACAGAGGTATTACCGTCAGCGGAACACCACTTTTGCCGCAGACATCTGTATGAAAATTTTAAGAACAAGTTTCTAGAGAAATTGTATGAGTATGCGATTAGGAATGAATTTAGGCACACACAGTTGCTCATTTTGAGAGAGAAATGAAAAATTTATTCTTGATTGATTGGGTTGTCCACACATATCTTTGATGCATAAATCAGAGAAATTGGGTGGCACCTGCATTTATTTCGATACCCAAGTACGACATGAGCTTGAATAATTTGATTGAATCTTTCAGTGCACCTGCCAAGACAAACTGATTTTAACCATGTTCGAGATGATTAGAAAGTGTTTGATGTCTTGTATCATTAAAAAGTATCAAAAGATGGTTGAGTAAATGGACTTTTTGTGCCCTTAAATAAAGAAGAAGCTAACAAAGCTAGAGTTCATAGCTTAAAGTTAGAGTCAATTTTTGCAAGAGCTACTCAGTTTGATGTCACCAACGACAGCAAACAATACATGATTGATTTGGATCAATATGTGTAGAGCTGTTACAAGTAAGAACTCATTAGTATTCCATATCCATGCAATTTTGTATTTTCATTTCATGAGACTCTCACAAAAAGATTACATGCACAAGTACCATCATTGGGAAACTTACATCTAGATGCACTCTCAATTTATTCATTCGGTTAGTGCCCAACATATGTCGCCTTACACAAATACTAATGAAATTAGTCCATCGGTAGCAAAGCGTTCATTAAGAAGGCCGAAGAAATAAAGAGTGGGAGAAAGTTGATGAGCCACAAATCTGATCAATTACAAAGAAGAATAAAACAATGACATGCGGAAGATGTCAGCATGCGGGATATAATACCCGCACTTATCAAGGCATAGGATCCACCGTTGGCACTACTTCTATACGAGACACATTTATGGTTTGAACACCGTTGTCATGATGCAAGTACATGTTTATATTTTCAATGTTAAGATTACATAAATGAATGTCTTTTTAAAATAATTTCTAATATAGTTTTACATTTGTGCAGGAGTTTCTATGCATTGATCAAATAGTAATTTATGACCTTTTTTTTTAATTTGCTCTATACCCCATTGTACTCATTTTAGCTTATTTGTATCTTTTGTGTTAAAATAGTCATTTATATATATTTGTATTCATATTTATTTGTACTAATGTCTACTGTTCTCCTTAATCTCTCTCTCTTTCTCCCCTCATTCATGTTATCATAGAAAATTATAAAATTAGACAGAATTTTCTTTATTTTTTAATTCTCTCATAACTATATTTAACAAGTTCTACATATAGAAAAAAAAATTATAATAACCAAATCCAGATCTAGATATTACAAAGACACAACCAATCAAATATAAAATCTTACCACCACAGTGAAAAAGAGTCACAAATATAAAATATTATAACCATACTTTGTTCAAATCTGAACAAAATAAATTGAAAATATAAACTACAAAATATAACTACGCCTATGCATCTTCTGCTTCCCATTTCATCAATGCATCAACTCTAGCATTCAAATTCCCATGAGCCATGGAGAGCTACGCAACTCAACTTTATGAGAAAGTCAAACTTTTCCTCAATTCTATTCATGATGGAAGACGTGTGAGGTGAAGATGGTTGTGCAAGAACATCTTTCATATGAACATCATGATCGTTACCTTGGGGAGGACGAAGTTGGATGAAATTTAATTTAATTATTTGATAATATTGTAAATATGATGTATACTTGGAGGAGGAGTTGTTGAGGAGTAGGCTTCTTGATCGCTCTTAAACATCCAATTACCTCTGACTTTAAATATGTCCATATGACATAAGGTAGCCTTTATTATATATAGCACCTGGTTTTTCTTTTCTCATGGGTTCGCTAATCAATATGAAAATGTCTCATGATCTTCTGAATCAATGCGTTATATGACATATTTTTATTACACGTCTGCCTAAGATCACACATAACTTAGCGTCACATCTTCAATTTTTTTTTTAAAAAAAATTGCATAGAGATAAAATTCAATATTTAAGTTAGTAAAAAAAATTATTAAATTAATTTTCCAAATCAGATTCAGAAAATTAAATTGAAACTTTGATAAAACATAATCTACGATTTGTTTTCTTAAAATCTTTCAGAATAATAGGGATATCTGATCTCAATCGAATTGTAGCAACAAAATCTGATTTTAGCCCAATAATTTCCCTTAAAATTAAGGAAAAATCTAAAGTCAATCAATCATAATCCATTATATTAAACTTTGAAAAATGTAAATTAGAAACTAATTTAATATCCTTAAACCAAAAACACATTTGAACCGGGCCATGAATTGAAGAATAATTCATAATCACTTCACATGGAAACCTAATTTTCCTCTTAGAAGCTAGTATGCTTTTAATGCTCTACTCAACAATTAAGATCAATTCAAATGAAATAAAAACTATTATAGGAAAAGATGAACTTCAATTCTTTCATCTCTTTCCCGATGCCAGGACGAAATGTTCTCCTTCAAATAAGGAAGTCATCAACCTTCTTCCTATTCTTATGCGTAGCCATCTTCTGAGGGAGACACTCTTACTCTCTTCCACTCAATATTCCTTTCTCCCTCTAAAACCCAACCCAACATATTCTACACTAAAGGACGAGAATAACTTTAAGCTGCAAATCCTCTTCTTCAAACATCTTATATCAATCTCTACTCTTCGTCAATGTATATGTTAATCTCTTCTCTCTCTAGTAACCAACTAGAATGAAAAAGTAAAGATATCAACTATCTTCTTCAGCAAGAATCATCAACAATTCACTGGAACAAACACATGAGATGACCAATCCTACCTAAGTTTATAAAGTAAGAGTTTTTACCCTAATTTATGAAGTTTTCAATGAAAAAAATAATAATGAGAAGTAGGTTATTAAAATAGAAACTATTAATATGCACCTAAATACTTACGGTAAAATTTCGTGTAGCGAAAAAATTTACGTCGCCCAATTTTATTCAAGACTATTCAAGTCAACCCAAATGCCAAAGCCTAGAGCTAGTGAACTCGAATGTGATTCTAGCAAATTCGTGACGATTGGAGCTAACTTATGACCCAGTTCAATGATTACCCAAAATTTTATCAAGTAAGGATCTCTTTCTTAGATTTTAAGAATGTCAAGGAGTAAATGTTGAATATTAAAGAGAAATTTGGTTTTAACTATTACAATGAATTGAATATAGGTAAAATAATTTCTCAATCATTATGGTAACACTATGACTTATTCCTTCAACACTAATTTTAAACGTTTTGATCATAGGCCCTACATCGCAAATCATAGTATACAAAATATTTTTTTTATATTCATTTATTAATTATTCTAATGTTTTAATTGGACATATATGGTTATACATTGACCTAAGTATATAGAAACATAAAATAGTAAGACATCTTGTATGCTTGTATGAATGTATGAATCTGATGAATTGACAAAATAAGATGGCTAAACTTGAACGAATATGAGATAGCGAAGTCTAAACGAAAATGAAATTGTTAAGTTTGAATGAAAATGAGATAGGAAAGTCTAAACAAAAATGAGATGGCGAAGCATGAACGTAATGAGATGGCTAATGAAAGCATAAACAAATATTAGAAAATGAGTTTCAACTATTATATAACTATTAAACATGAATTTGATAATATATGCTGTTAATTTACATAAGCACGTGTTTTAGCTGCTGAGATTATTTCATATTAGTAGTTTTATGATGCAGATGAATTTTGTTGAAAAACAATTATATCCGATCGAGATTCTTCTAGTTGCGGGCAAGCATATAGTTGAGGTGAAAAAATTAGCATAAAATATTAAATTGGGTTAAATATGTATTTTAGGAATATCATATTTTTAATGAAGAGCAGATAAAAATTCATTTGTCTGTTGGACTCTTGAGAATTTAATTATGATTTTAGTATGTTTACATATTGAGTTCATTTGTGCATCATGTTTTGAGGATCTAAATAGAATTACAAGGTTGCAACTTAAATTTTATTAGGGTTTGAAATTTAAGAAATTTAAATTTTAGGATCGTTATACTTAGAATCAAAAACCCATATTGAATCGTTTCTCACTATATAACTTCTCTATGATATAAAAATCCATGCAACTCACCAGATTTCTGTGTCTATTCCACGGCAAAATAGTGTGGGTTATCAGGTGGTGAATAACTCAATCTTTGACATTTAATTCATTCAATTTTTGTTTATAAAACCTTGAAATGTTGGGGATTTTGATGAATCTTCTTAAGAAACTCAATTCCTTCGTATGCTTTGATAAACTCAACATCCCAAGAAATACTAGGCTTGTCCATGGGAAAACCGATCAATTCCTTTACTATGCTTGGGGGTTATATTAAATTTTTTGGCAAGAATATATGTCTTATAATCTCAATAAAAGAATTTGCTTTCATCTTCATATTCGCATAAAATAACCGAATAATACTTTCGCAACTATCCCCCATCAATTAGCACAATCCAATTAATCCAATTCTTGCAAAGAGTTCCTTAATTCTCAATGAATCAAAACTTCTAAATATACATTCCTAGAGTAGATAATCAAGAGACGCACTATATCAATCCCATAATTAGTTTGGTGTAGCTTACTTCTAAATTTGGGAGAAAACTACCTTGTTGATTGTCGCCGGACTTGTGTTGGTGCACGGTGTGTCTGTTCTCCTTGTGACAGAGCACCTTCTAACGGTGCTAGTTGTGTTGAAGTACCTTGTGATGGACTATCATATGCCGAGGCAACCTTTCGTTAAATCATGATTTTGGGAGGTATCATTGATGAGGAATTGGCAAAGACAGCCGCATGAGGGGAGAAGGGTTGATTTCGACTTAGAGAATGAAATAGAGGGAGAAAGGTTGATTTCGACCTAGGGACAAAATAGAGGGAGGATCGAAGGAAAACTTGATAGGAGAGGTCGTGAGAGAAGCACGACAGCATGTGATGGGATGTGGGTGGTAGATTTCTGCTGAAGGGTTAGGGTTTCCTTTGTTTAAATTTCGATTTTGGAGCGTGGAAGAGAAAATGGACGCCTGTTTTTATTGATAATACCGAGGAACGAATGTCCGCTCTGTATTGAATGAGCGCATGTTCCAGAGAGAGCTCCCTAGAACGAGAGCTCATTCTTTGAGAGTTAGCACCCATTCCCCACATCTCTTCTAGAACGAGCACCCGTTCCTTCGAGAACGAATGTTCGGTCCATAACGTTTTTTGGAGCTGCTGGGACTGGGAGTCTAGTCTAAGAGAGCAAGCTCCCGTTCCAAAGGAGTACCAAAAGACATTCTTGACTGAGAGCACGTTCGATTGAGTAGGTGCCTATGAAACTGACTGAGACTGAGCGCCTCCCAAGGATAAATTTGTTAATGAGTGATTTTGTTCTTTAATTGGCAGTGATTTACAAACTTCAGGTGCATATTAATGAGTGTAATCGAAGAGTATTGATCTATACCCTTCATTTAATTTTCCTATAATAAGAATAAAAAATTTGAATGATTTATTTTCCAACAATTAATTCAATAAATATTAAACTATGAATTAAATAAAAATGCAACTAAAAACTCGTAAATTTTAATTTAAAACAAGGATAAATATTTGTTCTTTAATTGCTCTAATATTATCTTCTGAAGTAGTAATTAGTGTACTAATTAATATAAAATATAAATACTTAAAATAATACATTAATTACACTAATTCATATTCGACACGTTAATAAATAAGATTATAATTATAATGTGTAATTAAGTGTTATTGTCAATTTAAATATGGCAATTTGGTCATCCTAATATTATTTTTTTCAATTAAATCTTTATATTGTTAACTACTCGGGTTTTCTACTCAATTTTTATTAAAATAAATATGATGTTATTTTTAATTTTTTTCAAATCTTGTTTCTCTAGTTCATGTGTAGGAACAATAATGTTTGGCAGATGATGAGGTTGAATTCACTAACTAGTCGCTCAACACCTCAAACAATAAATGCTTAAATCTACTATTCATACCAAAGAAAAACTGCCACTGAAATTAAGAAACGAGTTCTACAACTTGAAGTGCAGATAAATCTATGACAACGATCACTGTTTGCTCAGTTTTCCTCTTCATTATCACTGCAGTCTCCAAACATGGCAGCCATTTTCAAGGCAAAATTTGCAGCCATATCTCTCCTCTGAAAATCAGGCATTAATCTCAAGTTGTCGCGAATGTTTCCTATCTCCGACATCAACTGCTCCAGATCCTCAAACTCAAGATGGGTTCCCTCATCTGGATTGCTAGTTTGCCCCGGTTCGCTAGTAGATGCCGTTACGATCGCAGTCTCATCATGCACTTCCTCCTGTTCATGTCGAGTTCTATCCTCGTCGTATCTTGTAGCAACAGATTTGGTCTCAGTAATCCCAGCATTGGAAGCATTTGGCTCATCCCATGATTCGGCAGAGAGGATTTCATACTCAAATTCATATTCAGATTCTTCTGCTGACAAGTCTGAGATCAAAAGGAGAAAGAGTTCAGCTGTGGAATTAAAACACTACCTTTCACTAAGAAAAAAATGAACCTTCTTTTGACAAATATGGCTCTGCTATCTTTTTCCCAGATTTCAAGACCATTCCAGGCCACATGTGAGCAGAAAGAGCTCCATAGATTCGCTCGACTCCTTGTGAGTCTCCATTAACCGACAAACCTGTAAAAGAAAATGTTTGTTTATGCTTTATAACAAATAATCCAAGAAACCATTTGGATTTGAAAATATTCATGTCACCTCTCACTTCATACAGTTACTTAAGGAATTCAACATTAATAGCCTCCAACGAAATAACCATAATTAAATGAAACAAAAAGCATACTAAATTACAACCTTCCATGGAGTTCTTATATTTAATCAACTAGCTAGTCTATTTATGATAGCTTTTTGAGTAAGCAGAACCCCTCATAAATGAACTTGAACAATTATGGGATTCAAAGTTTCACCAAAGGGCCGAAATAAAACCATGATTAATTACTTATGACCAAGCTTATAGTTGCACCATGTAAGGTAGGGCATTACATTTGTCAAAATCAGGATTAGAAGCACAGGCCTCAACAAACTCAATGCTTCGTTCAGTGCACCATTCCAGACACGGCCTCCTATTATCCAGCCAGGGTTCTTCCTCTACTAATAAACTACTGCCTTCTGCTTCAGAAATTCCATATTCAGATGGGTCTGACTGAAAAAAACCAGTTGAAGTGTCCTCATTTGTGTTCTTCATTAGTAGTCTCCTATATTCAGCATGAACTGGATGGCCTGGAATAAGATCCACTTTGTTTCCTATGCATAATAAAATTTCAAACTTCCCAATATCAGTGCGAGATACCCAGTTCTGAACTGCAACAAAAGATGATAGCTGCATAGAGAGTCACAAACCAGAAGAATAGTTGTGAATTTGCCTATCAAATGGTCATGGATAAACCGATGTATATGTGTTTCAAGAAACTAACATCATTCATGTCAAAGACCATCACCAAGGCAACCAAATGCTCAAATATTGGTAGAGTCTCAATCGAAAATCCTTCCCGAAGATGAGCTAACCAAACCGAAACATCAGCAGTGTAATACTTTGTGTTGATTGTCCACCTGTTTGCAAGGAAGACTTATGATCATCACTTTGAATGGCAACAGTTTGAAATGAGAAGATTGTGGAAGTAATACGGGCATTATCTCTCATATTCTATTCCCTCAATATGTCCCAAACGCTTATACTTCGTCTCACCCTTTACTTTTCTACTCTCTTTAATCTCTCTATTAATTACGAAGTATGCATTCATATTCCTCTGTAAACAGAATCACGCCTCCATCAAGTATCACTTAATTTTTTATGACGGAAAATAAAGAAGAAATTCATTCGCATAGAAATACATCAAATCGGCAACTTACCCATGAGCCGCCACTTGCGGAGATAAATCAGGAGCATCTTCAAAATCCACAGCAATCAAACCTAGAAATAAACAAATGATAACATTGGCAACCTAAGTTAGCAGAACAATAACCTTTTTCACTAATTGAAAGGGAATTAAACTAGAGAAATCTCAGCATGTCAATTATGAAGTATATAAGCTGGAGAAGAAAAAGAAATTAAAGCAGAAAAGAACGAGTCGAAGATCATATAGATTAACGAAAGAGGCGCCTAATCTGCAAAATTGAATCGGCAGAGAATGAAAATAGGGGAAAATGTGAAGGTTACGAGAGAGGAGGGTGCGTTTGCCAACGTTGGGGGATCCAACAACCAAGATTGCTGGAGGCTTATCCAGGCTAATCGGATCTTGCCCATGTTGGACATCGTCTTCCATTGAGCTTCAACCTCTTTTCGCGCTGAAATGCAAATAAGACGTTTGCTATTCTGCCTTTCTACCTTTGCAGTAGGAGGAGCTCATGCCTCGCAGCTGGGGAGCCCTACCTTGACATGAATTTTAGTGTTCGTTAAAAAAATCAATAAATTCAAGTTAAAATCTATTAATTTTTTTTTAATTTTTGGTCTGTATGTTATGGCAATTTTAATTGTTCTAATAAACTTGATTTACTGAATTTTTTTGCAAACATCATTTTATTTTACACTTGATTTCGAATATATATCTCAATTGGACTTTCTAATAGTTTTCAACGTCACGAAAAATTGAGTAAATCAAGATGATAATAATAGATTAAAATGATCATTACAAACAAAAACAGTTGGCAAATTTTTATCACAGTAAGTCGTGTTTTTATTAATGATCCAAAGTATAATGATAGTTATATTTAAAATAAAATTGTTTATGGCATGAGTTGTTCTATTCCCTAATACTAGGGTTTCATTGCACTTTTACCAATGAATTGAGATTGAAAACCAATCTAAGGACCATTGTATGTCAAACTTAAAAATAATTAACACTATCTGTTTCTTTTTTTTTTTTTTTGTTTACAAATTGAACTTTTAATTAAACACTAGATTCTAAATATTGCTTTTTCTATTATAAAAGCTATTACTTTATAACGTGTCCTGCACGTGATATTCTGACTTCTGATACCTCAACTCAAACCCAAACTTAAATCCTTGTATTTCACCCTCGCATCGTTTTCTCATTCTTTTCCCAAAATCTAGAACAAACAACCTCTTAAATAAGAGTGACCGAACTCCCACAAACTAAAACTAGAAAGTGCCAACTTTGTCCCCCCATATAATTGCTTGTTGAATTGTTACTCGTCTGGCCTTCATCATCTGGATGGTACAACTTTAAGTTGCTTATATAGATCATTGAGTGGATTTTGAGCCACGGAGGTAGATTGACTTTGTATGATGCTTTCCCAACCTTTTTGATGACTTGGATTGGGCCTTCATATTTTTGGACAAGTTGCTTATCCCTCTTCCCTCTGAACTGAAGCCATTTAGGTACTAACTTCACCAGCACAAGATATCTAGCATTGAACTCTAATGGTCACCACTTCTAGTTTGTTCACTTTTTCATGTGTTTGGAGATTGGTTCTAGTTAGGCAAGAACTATTTTGGTGTTTTGCTTCTACTCCTTCAAGAAATTGTAAGTTTTTGGGTACTTCCTTGAATATGGATGGTCAAGAGTGTGTGACATGGTCAGTTGTGTTACGCAAACTATTTTAAATGAGTTCTCTCGAGGAACTCTTCTGACAATTACAGTAGAATTGTGTCGTATCAAGCAAACTTAGTCAATTCTTCTTATTGGTGTAGATGAAGTGTTGCAGATATTCTTTGTATAAGTTGTTGAATCATTGCGCCTGACCATCGGTTTGTAGGTGAGAACTGAAGGAGATGTTTAGACTTGATCCCAGCAACTTGAACAGTTCTACCTAGCAGGCTCTGGTGGATCTTATCATTACCCGAGGACGAGCTAGAGTAGAAACGCTTGATCAGGCGACTCGATTCCCAAGAAAAGAATCCATTCTACTGTGCATGAAAGGAAAGAGAAACTCAATTCATCACTTATGGTTACAAACCCAAATCAAATACTAAGTTCTTAACAAGGAAATAAATATAAAGTCCTAACAACAAATGAAAGACTAGCAGCCTCCTTCGATCTTCGCTGGAGCTAACCACTATTCTCTTTAACTTGATTGGGAGGGAGCTATTAATGTGAGTGACTAACTCAGTAGGAAAGTTATGCATAATGCATCTTGATTTAAAAATGAGTTTTTATCTTTATTTCAAAATGTGATTTCATTTCAAACTATGCATGAGTTTTTAAAAAAACCATTAAGGAAACTTCTTTCCTTTTTTTATTAAAACCAGGTCCAGAAGCACTCAGTGAAGTATTTTACAAAACTTTTCTACATTCATAGGTGGCTTTACAACGAAAATAAACCTTACCATTTTCCACGGAAAACATCCTCAATAAAAAATGTAGTGTCACACAAGAACCATTCATGCACAATCCATAGAAAAATGGTGATCTGAAAATTAAACAACATGTCATAAGATCGAAGGAAACTGTGATGGCGATCTGAAGATCGAGTCCATCACCCAAGTTAGTGGGGACCAATAGTCAGCCACGACATCAACTTGAACCATCAATACCCTGATTAAATTTAAGGATTAGAAACCCAAGGTGTAACATCCCGAGAACCCACACGTTCTCGGTGCGCTACAGTGCATCTACCACTACACACACACACACACACACACACACTTGACCTAACTAACTCAATTCAATACCCCTTTCGTTTTCAAATCATTTTCAAAAGAACATTTGTGAGTATGAAAATTTTTCGACTCGATTTAAAAAAAAACAACTCGCGTCCCGAAAAGGAAACACGAAATCCTCAACATAAAACTACGGAGCGATAAAGAAAACCATTTAAAACAATTTGAGATAAAACGATAAAACTTGAAATCCTAGGAAAAAGAAATCTCACGCACCCCACAAACTACACAGTCCGGTCCCAAGCACTCACGTCCCCACTCTGACACCCCGCGTATATCCTTGCGGTGCCGCACGTGCCAACCCAACGTCACTGTATCTCGCGCACGCTCACAGCGCCGCGTGCCCCATGCACCCTGCCTCTGTACAGCACGTCTGCACGCACGCCCTCACCCGGCACCGCATGACCCGTGTGCACTCGCAGGGCCGTGTGCCCCGCGCACCTGCGATCACGCCGCACTTCCACGCTCATCTACCTTTTTCTACCATTTACTGTTCACACCTCAACCTATTTCTTATCTCCTCGACTCCCAGCCTCTCTCCCGAAATTTCGGCAGAGTAACAGCTAAAAACTGACTATCCCAAAAATTTAAACCCTGCACACAATTCACCATAATCCAACAATGTTTATCTATCCATCATCCAGAGAAATCACCATAACCAAATCAGAGTACGAAGACGACGAAAATCCATCAAATACAAATGAAGAAAGTCTCCAGTATAGAGTAATATCATTCTCTAATATGAAAAATATCTGCGTACGTCACCAAAATCACACGCACTCCATATACCTATACGCTGACGCATATACAACAACCAATCCCATCCCCCGTACATAATTACCGCAAAAGAAAGAAAACCCACAAACCGACCAGGCCACAACCTACCATCTCCACGGGTCGGGTCGCCTTAACAAAAGTCCGCCATCCGGTGCCGCAGTCGCACGCCGCCAACCATCCTACGCCTCAGGACTAGGCACTCGAGGCTCACCAGCGGTATCGTCAGCACCTACACTACAGAACACACAACATAAGCCTAACGCTCAGTAAGTAATGCGATATGAAAGTAAAAGCTGACAATGCAATCCTATCATATGCAGTCTCTACACTCACACTCATGTTGTCACATCTGTGACGCGTAGTGAAGCCGCATCAGGGTAAGGAGGAACCTCACGCCACCCTATACCCTGACACGTCGCCATCGTCCCGGACTCCCCAGCAACAAGGCCCACAAGCTACACCCACGCATCACCACACGGCAACCACATCAGGGTAAGGGTGTACCTCGCGCCACTCTACATCCTGACACGCCGCCCCCGTCCCAGCCTCCCCAGCACGGGGCCACAGTTGCCACACACACACGTTTCGCGACAGTCCAGCCGGCCCACCCCTCGAGTAAGATCCGCGACTGGTGTTGCACCGGCCCACACACTAGTAGGATCCGCGGTACCACTGCCCATATCCTCACCGTCAACACATTCACGCCGCATGACGGCCCAGCCGGCCCACCCCTCGAGTAGGATTCGCGACTGGTGAAGCACCAACCCGCACACTAGCAGGATCCGCGGTACCACCGCCATACGTCTCACCGCGTACATCAAAACATGCTAAAAATCATTTTCGTTCCCGCTTTTAAAAACATGATGCATGTCAAACAATACGCACGCACACCACAATCAATCACATAAACCCTAAAGTTCTGCAGTGTAGGCCCACTTGGGCAAAACACATGCATGCACAACTTACCTGGCGTCCTAAGCTCGCTCGATGCACAGCTTTGCCAACAGAAAGCCTCAACCTAAAACACAACCAATTTCTCATCAGTATTTATCCCAACATTTACCAACTAGCTAAAAACAACCTTCTCTAACTTCACTCACGAAATTTCAACTAAAACGGTTCATTGGTTCGGTTTGGCTGTAAACCAGCCCAACGTTCGGATGTGCATAACTTTTGCGTCCGCCAACGGAATCGAGCGATTCAAGTGGCTAAACGTTCCCTTAGGAACCTAGTTTAACATTCCAAAACAGATTTTAAATCGGTAGGCCGCAGATAGGTGAAAAATGCCAATAACCGATGCTCCGACGATCGAGTCCTACTGTCGGGAAAAAAATCCAAGAACAACCGATGCCCCCCCCACGCTCGGTCAACAGAACAAACGAAACAGGGGAGGACTCACCTTCGATCTTTTCTCAGCGTAGGAAGGCAAGGTAGCTCCTCACTTCAGCCCACCGGAGTGTCCTGAGCACCGGCGTCTTTTCCTCGGCGGTCGGTCGTCGGCGATCCCTCCTCCTCGGCCTCTCTCTCGCTCTCGCTCTCGGCCGTGCAACACTCGATGGAATGGCTTCCACCGAAGCCATTCTATCACATATATATATATATATATATATATTTTTAAATAACAAATACAAATTACAAAACTGCCCTCACGTGTTTCAATCGTCCGAATTTTCGTAAATTTCTCGACCTCCCGACTTTAAATTCCGAAAACCAATCGCAAAAGTAGGCCTCGAGCCTTTAATGTAAATCTTTCCCGTTGAAATATTCCTCAAACTCCGACCGGGAATAAACTAAAGATTTCGAAAATCAAAAATTAAAATTCGAAATTCCCGAGTTTTTACACAAGGAGGACACCTCACTACTCTACTGTCGTTTTTTTGTACCTGCAAATAGTACACCCTTCATACAACAAAAAGTGTAAGGGATAGCCTCGTGTAACTTTGACACCAAGACTGCTTAAAGTATCAAGATGATTCATCCTCTCAATATATCACAGCAAAGCTAAAATCATATGATTTTGGCCGTTAAACATGAGAAACCATACTCATATACATATGAAAACTGATTTGTTGGCGACCAGTACCCCTCATATTTTTACAGGTGGCAATCTACCAAAATAATAGTTTTAAAAAGCAATGCAATGCAATGTAGAAAGGCTAAAATTCCTACATCAACAATTACTACTCTTATTCCTTACAAGAGCGGCAACCTCAGATACTACCTCTAAGTCAGCGAACTCGTCTAAATCTATAAAGAAAAACCAAAACCATGAATATCTCACTCGACACTAAGAGAAGACACAAGGACGGGCTCTACATCAAGATTAGGAACTGAATTTGATAACCTATAAGTGGCTATGAACTTTGCTGAGGTAGCGTAACACCCCGCGAAACCCCGCGTTCCCGGTGCGCTACAGTACATCTACACACTACACACACTAACACTTGACATAACTCACTCAATTTAATACCCCTTTTGTTTTCAAATCATTTTCAAAAGAACATTTGTGAGTATGAAAAATTTTCGACTCGATTCGAAAACAACTCGCGTCCTGAAGAGGGTACACGAAGTCCTCAACATAAAAACTACGCATCGGGAAAAGAAAACCATTTAAAACAGTTTAAGATAAAATGGTAAGACTTGAAATCCTAGAAAAGAATCCAACGCACTTCTCGAACTACACAACCCAGTGCCGCGCACTCACGTCCCCACTTTGACACCACGCGCGCACCCTCGCGGTGCCGCACGTGCCAACTCAACGTCACTGTGTCTCGCGCACGGTTACAGCGCCGCGTGCCCTACACACCCTGCTGCTGTACAGCACGTTCGCGCACACGCCCTCACCCGGCGTCGCACGACCCGTGAGTACCCGCAGGGCTGCGTGCCCCGCGCACCTGCGATCACGCCGCACTTCCACGCTCATCTATACTTCTCTAGCATTCACTGTATACACCTCAACCTATTTCATATTCTCTTGACTCCCAACCCCTCTCCCGAAATTTTGACAAAGTACGCCTAAAAACTGGCTATCCCAAAAATTTAAAGAACCTGCACACAGTTCACCAAAACTAACAGTATCTATCTATCCATCATTCAAAGAAATCACCATAACAAAATCAGAGTATGAAGACAACGAAAATCCATCAAATACAAAAGAAAGTTCACAATATAGAGCAATACTATACTCTAACATGTAAAATATATGCGTATGTTGCCAAAATCACACGCACTCCATATACACCTATATACTGACGCATATACAACCCATCTCATCGACTGTACATAATCACCACAAAAAAAAGAAAAACCCCCAAACCAACCAGGCCACAACCTACCATCTCCACGGGTCGGGTCGCCCTAACAAAAATCCGCCATCCGGTGCCGCGGTGGCACGCCGCCAACCATCCTACGCCTCTGGATTAGGCTCTCGAGGCTCACCAGCAGTATCGTCAGCACCTACACCACAGAACACACAACATAAGCCTAACGCTCAGTAAGTAATGCGATATGAAAGTAAAAGCCGACAATGCAATCCTATCACATGTAGTCTCTACACTCACACTCATGTTGTCACATCTGTGACGCGTAGTGCAGCCGCACTATGGTAAGGAGGAACCTCACGCCGCCCTACACCCTGACACGTCGCCACCGTCCCGGACTCCCCAGCAACAAGGCCCACAAGCTACACATACGCATCACTACACGGCAACCACATCAGGGTAAGGGTGTACCTCGCGCCACTCTACACCCTGACACGTCGCCCCCGTCCCAGCCTCCCCAGCACGGGGCCACAGTTGCCACACACACACGTTTCGCGACAGCCCAGCCGGCCCACCCCTCGAGTAGGATCCGCGACTGGTGTTGCACCGGCCCGCACACTAGTAGGATCCGCGGTACCACTGCCCATATCCTCACCGTCAACACATTCACGCCGCATGACGGCTAGCCGGCCCACCCCTCGAGTGGAATCCACGACTGGTGAAGCACCGACCCGCACACTAGTAGAATCCGCGGTACCACCGCTACACGTCTCACCACATATTCAAAATATGCTCAAAATCATTTTCGTTCACGTTTTTAAAATATGATGCATGTCAAACAATACGCACGCACACGACAATCAATCACATAAACTCTAAAGTTCTACAGTTTAGGCCCACTTGGGGCAAAACGCATGCATGCACTACTTACCTGGCGTTCTAAGCTCGTTCGATGCACAGCTTCGCCAAAAAATGTCTCAACCTAAAACACAAATAACTACTCATCAATATTTATCTCAAAATCCACAAAATAGCTAAAAATAACCTTCCTTAACTACCCTCGTGAAATTCCCACTAAAACGGCCCATTGATTTGGTTTGGCCGAAAACCAGCCTAAAGTTCGGACGCGCATAACTTTTGCGTCCGTTAACGAAATCGAGCGATTCAAATGACTAAACGTCCCCTTAGGAACCTAGTCCAACATACTAAGACAGATTTTAAGACGATAAGCCGCAGACAGGCGAAAAATGCCAAAAACAGAATCTCCCATTTTTTTTATAAAATTCCAATCTTTGTTTTGCTTCAACCAAAACTCACTCAATTTAGCTTTACGCACCAAAAACAGCCATGCCACTATCACACGTCAAGATTATACAAAAAACGCTCACTCATTTGACTTGGGCCGAAATCCGACATAAACTTCCGACGCGCATAACTTTTGCGTCGGATATCAGAATAGAACGATTCCAGCGGCCATACGTCCTCCTAACCACCTTCTTTAACCTTCTAAAACAGAATTTAAAATAATTAACTGAACGTAGGCCAAAATGGCCAAAGACAGAAGCTGTTTTTATACGAAAAATAGCCGAAAATTCAACTTCGATCCAATCTCGCCAATTCCTTCACCGAACAATCACATTTCGATCTACCAATGCATACATTAACAATTTGGAGAGTTCCTAATTAGAAAACAGCATGGCAGCACCAAAAACCTTCGCGGTTTTCTCCCCAAAACCAAGAATTTCTCAATCGGTTCATTGAACCCTGAACCCCTCCTTAATTTCTTCTAATTTATCCCATAATCCCCTTAAATACAGAGGGCAAAATGACCCAACGCTCGGCCATCAGAGCAGGGTAAAAATCGAAGGGAAACTCCCTGTTCCCGGTTAGTTTCGTCGTGGGAGAGCCGAGCCACACACTGGCTCCAGCACACGCACACACTACACTCTAAAATGCTCCGACGACCGAGCCCTACTGTCGGGAATCCAAGAACAACCGAGCTTCCACGCTCGGTCGACAGAACCAAAGAAAAACATGGGAGAACTCACCTTGGGTTTCTCAGCGTGGGAAGGCAAGGCAGCTCCTCTCTTCAGCTCACCGGAGTACTTTGAGCACCGGCGTCTCTTCCTCGGCGGTTGGTCGTTAGCGATTTCTCCTCCCCAATCTCTCTCTCGCTCCCCTTCTTGGTCGCGTGAGACACGGTGGAATGGCTTCCACCCGAAGCCATTCCACCATATAACATCTTTATTTTTTTTTTTATTTTTTATTTTTAAAATTATTACAAATTGCAAAACTGCCCTCACGTGTTTTAATCTTCCGTAATTTCGTTAATTTCTTGACCTCCCGACTTTAAATTTTGAAAACCATCGCAAAAGCAGGATCCGAGTCTTATAATTTAAATTTTTCTGTTGAAATATTTCTTAAAACTCCGACTGAGATTAAATTAAAAATTTCAGAAATTAAAAATGAAAAATTGAAATTTCCGAGTTATTACATGCTATGCACCTCAATGATAAAATTACCCTAAAACACAATCTATGCAGTTGATCGAACTGGTCTGCAAATGACCTTACGATCGATTGGGCTAGTCTGTAGTCATCCTTACTGAGCTGTTGACCTATATAGTCAATCAGACTAGTCTGCGGTTGTCAGCAAATTTCTATGAGTTGAGTGAACTCCTCACTTGGTCGATCGATCTTCACCTGTGGTCGATTAGAGCAACCTTTCCAACAAAGGAACGTTACAAAAATTGCATCATATTTGCTAATTTTTGCTCCCATTCGGCCGTTTATCCTACAAGAGCTTTACATTCACTAATATACTGCAAAAACATCCAGAAAACACCAAGGGATTCAAGCTTTTTAGCTCGAATCCGATTCCAAACCCAACAATTACATACAACTTTAAAATGTAAGGAAAAAAACAAACTTACCGCTAAAGTTTGCTGTGAAAACTTTGTCCTTCACTTTTGTTGCAAGAGTCAGATTCAAATTTCTCCTCCTTCTTCACCCCTCTGTCGACTCTCTCTCCTTTTCCCTTTTTCTTGTCTGCGGTTCACAAGTGAGAAACCAAATAAGGGTTTCTCCCTTTTATTTCCTTTTCTTTATTTATTATTTCCCTTATTTCTTTAAATTTTAATTCAAATAAAAACTCATTTAAATATTCATTCACTTATTTTATTTTTTTCGCAGTACTAGAAGTCAACCTAATAATTCACAAGGTAAATGCTTAATTACTTGATGTTAATTTTCTCAAATTAAACACACGATAATTTTTCAAAATATTGAAAAATCCAACGTGGCTAAAAAGAGATAACCAAGTCAATGCTTGACATATTGTCATTCAATAACAAAGAATTGAACACGTGAAAATTAATTTTTTTTACAAAATAGCAGGTTTTAAAAATCTGGGGTCAAATTGTCGTTAATGATACTTTGAGGTATCTTCCATAATTTCACGAAATTCTTGAAGAAGAGTTGTGTTGTTGTCTTTACAAAACAAAATTTTAGGTTGACTATGAATGTAGCATATTTAGAGAAGTAATCAATTATTACTAAGATTGTTGTAAAGCTGTTTGAAGGTTGCAAATTTGTGATGAAGTCAAGAGACATGCTTTCTTAGGGCTTAGTTGGCACCGATAGTGGCTCTAGCAAGCCAGCTACTTTGTCCTTTTCAGTCTTGTTCTGTTAACACACCAAACAGGTCTTGGTGTATTCCATCACATTATACTTTATCTTCAACCAAAAGTATCACCTCTTAAAAAGAGCATAAGTTCTTTGTCATCCTGCATGACCTGCCCATAAGGTGTCATGGCACTCTCTTAATAAAGAATGTCACAGACTTGTTTCTTCTGGAACATAGAGACAACGTCCTTCGGTTAGTAGAAAACTGTCTTCGAGTTAAAACTGTCGAGTCTTCTTCTCCTTCACAAGTTGCATGATGAACGAGGTAGTTAGGCCATCTTGCAAGCTATCCCAAATGCGATCCCTCATTGATCTGTTGATTTTACTTATTTAAAGTTGAGAGAGATAACAAAGGCTTGCACATTATGTTTTTTGAATTTGGGCATTAGCTACTTTGTTGGAATGACATGCTTTCGAACTGGAAATCAAATTTTTGAAATAAGTTTATGCCAATGAGCTTATTAGATAGTCAGCTTTGGTTGATCAAAGAAGTGTTAGTTAGAGATGTTGTTACTTTTCATCGTAAATTTTGAACCTAGCAGGTATTGTCTCCATACTCATTGACAGTTCACGACAGCTAACATCTCTTTCTCTAAAGTGATGTATCTCCTTTCTGCCTCCTACAACTGGGTGGCCATTTTGCAGTAGAAATCCTCATAGTGTATAGTCAAATGCATCTGTTTCTAATTCAAATGGCTAGAGCTAAGACTGGACTTTGCCTCATTGCATCTTTAAAATTGGCAAAGGCAATTTGGCATCCTTGATTCCACTTCCAATGAATTCTTTCTTTAACAATTCAGCAAGAGAAGCAGTTCTCTTATAGAATCTTTCAACAAAGCACCTGTAGTAATTCGCAAGTCCAAAAATGAACGTATTTTAGGAATGGAAGTGGGAACTTTCCAATCCTCAATTGCTTTGACTTTGTCGATGTCCATGTGAAGCAACCTTACTATGGCCAAGGAATCAAATGCTTTTATGAGCAAAAGAGCACTTTTCCTTCTTCACGTACTGCTGGTTTTCCTTGAATTTTTCAAAAACAAGTCGAAGGTGAACTTTATGTTATTCTAAGATTTTGTTGTAGACTACAATGTCATCTAAGTAAACTACAACAAACTTGTCTAAGAACTCGTGAAATGCTTGATTCATGAGGGTGAAATGTTGTCGGCGTGTTTGTCAGTCCAAAAGACATTACCAAGAACCCAAAAACTCCATAGTGAGTCACGCATGTCATCTTCAGTTCATTATCCTCTACATTTCAGACTTGATAATAGCCCAACTGTAAGCTGACTTTAGCAAAGTATTTGTCCTTGTACTGTTGATCAAATATATCTGAGATGAGTGGAATGAGATACTTGTTGCGCACAGTAACTTTGTTGAGAGCTTGATAATGAATGCATAACTGTAAGCTACCATTCTTTTTCTTTTGGAACAATAAAGGTGCTCAAAATGGTACTTTTGCCGGTCTACTAAATCTTGCCTGAAGTAATTCATCAATTTCTTTCCTCAACTTTGCAAGTTCAAGTTGCAGGGGTTTAGAACTAGGAGTAAGTTCAATCTAGTGATCAATATCTCTTTGCAGAGCTAGTGTCTTAGGTAAGCATTCAAGCATGGTGTCTTGTTACTCGTCCAAGACTTCTATGACTTCTAGTGACATTTTTTCTCCTTTTCCTTCATTTATGATCAATGGAACCAAGATGTAAGTTGAATATTGGTGATTGAGCCCTTTCTTGAATTGCATCGCATAGATCATCTTTATGTTAGTTGTCTTAAAATTTCAGGGACAACTATTGGATTGTTTCCTGTAATTACTAAGCATCTGGTCGAGCAAATGGGAATAGCTTTATGTTCCATCAAGATCATCATCCCCATGATAGTATAGAAGTCATCCCTCTCTGTGATGACGAAGTCCATTAGCATTGTCCATGAGTTGAGCTTTAGTTGAGTTCTTCTCATCACCCAACTACTGGCATCACTTTTGCATTGACGATTTCATCCTGCCGACATTCCTTTCAAGCTTTCGACCAAGAAAGTGAGCTATCTATTTTGTAATGAAATAATGTGTAGTCTTTGAGTCTATCATGATACTTCTAATAGCCTTATTGTTGACAAGGGAATCTACATAGATGAGGCCTTTGTTTGGGATCCTTCAACTTTTCCACCTGTTATTATATTGCCAACAAAAAAGTCATAGTCCATACTTCTGCAACTTCTGAGAGTTCTTTTTCGACAACTCCTTCACCTAAGTTGTCGCTATGGATCGAAGCTTGTAGGGTGGTCAGCATCGGCCTATGAGGGAATTCAACTGAATAATGAGGTCCCTTGCATAAGAAACATGACATAGGTTTATTCGTTGGTTGCTGATTATTGGTCACTCTTAATATTTTTTTGTCTTCTCTTGGAACAAATGGCTTCCTTTAGGTAGTGTTTGTGTTAGGTATCTGGGGCTTTTAATTGTTTGAATTGCTGGGTGGATTCTTCTTTTGGCCAGGGTTCTTGCTAGCATAATAAAACAATAGTTCAGCTGCAGCGAGGGCACTCGAGAGACTTTGAACTCTCTATTCATATAACTTTGTCTTGACTCAAGGTTTCAATTCCTCAATGAAAGTGAAAATCTTGTCTTTTTTGGACATGTCTCAGATATTAAACTTGAGGCCCAAGAACTATGTAACATATTCGCAGATGCTGCTATTTTGTTTCAATTCTCACAACAACTAATGAGCATTGAATTCAACATGTTTAGGAAAAAAATGATCATTTCAGTGTCTTTTCAGGTCTTTCCAAGTGTCGGTCACATAGTCCCCATTGCAAATGTCATGATATTTTGATCTCCACCAAAGTTTTGAATCTCCAATGTGGTGCATCGTGGCTAAGGTAATTTTTGACTATTCATTCGTTTTGGTCACCTTGAAATATTATTGCATGTCAAAAATGAAGTTCTCAATTTCTTAGCATTGCGGGTTCTCCCAATGGATTTTGGCTAGGATTTTTCACCCGACTGAAATATGTTCCACTTGGAGCTTGGGCTCGACTTCTTATAGCTTTTATTGTGAGGTTTAGTTCAATGTTTATATCACCAATTTTGGTGTTTTGAGAGTTGAATATTGCTTTGAAATCTTCTGTCAAGTAGGTCATAGCTCCTCTCCTGTTAGCCCGGTATGAGCTAGATCAATCTCTTCGACACACTCCAAGACCATCACTATCACACTCATGGAACTTTCCCGTCTATCTACCCATTTTCCTTTCTTTTGTTGATATTTGAGGTTCTCCACTTGATGCATCAGCTCTCAGATCAGGATAATGTTTATTATGTTGTGCACAACACCAGATAGTAAATTTAGACATTTCTTTCATTCTTTTCTCTAGGAGTCGAATGCAATATGGAAGTTCTTGTAGATATCTTATTTCTTTTTCCAACTCAACTAGACACTTGAGCTAATCTTGTGGCAAATCCGCCCTCTCCAACAGATTCTTTCTCGGCATGATTTCTTGAAGTTTGAGTCAACCTGTGTTTGATACCAACTATCATGGTCCTATTTTTGAGGAGTTAGAAAAGGGACAATGCAGCACTCGTTGTCTCTCGAACTCAATGAGTTAGCCTACAATGAGTGCTAACGACACCGAATGCAGACGACATTAGGGCAGGTATTATGTTTGACGAGGGAGATTAATCGAAAAGAGCGTCATTGGGCCTAATGAGCAGAAAGAGAGTTTGTATGTAAAAACAACTTGTTCATTTGATTGGCAGTAAAATACATCTGTGGGTAGGGAGTTTACATGCTATCATATCTTTCTACTCTAAAAATCAATTTGGACCACGTACACCATGGCAGGAGTATACATCTTATGATAGCAAGAAGTTACTTTTCCCTAAAATAGTGAAAAAAAAGCAATACATGTCATAGAGGCGAGAAGTCAAAGAAATACAATTGAAAAGAAATACAAGCCCTACTATCATGGGTGGCCATGGACGACATGTCCTAGACAAGCCCGTACTCTAACATGATGCTAGTGTAATTTTGGATATAACGGGTTTTTGAATTCATTTGTGTTAGAAGACAGTTTTATACCTAGATTTGCAGAAAATGTTGCATTGCACTACATTATAGCTATAAACACGTGGAATATGAAAAATGAAATCTATGTGTGTGATAATGATGACAAATTCTATGGCGCAAAAAGAGTAAAGCTCATGTTTCCTTATTGGAGGAAAAATCATAAACCTTCATTGGACGCAAGTTGAGGGTGCTACAAACACTTGGTGAGTAGCCAGATAAAACTATGAGCATCTGTGTGCTACACATAAGAAAATGCTAAAAGTAAGTTGGAAGTACTACAATTTTCTATGAGTGAATTGTGGTTTGGTTTAATGATAAATAACTTGTTAATAAATAATTAATGAGCTATTGTAATATCTGATAAAGCAAAAAAATTCATTTATTTCATGTGATTTTCATTGTATTTTTATCATTTGAAATGCTTGAAATCTTGATTTTTGATTGAATTTCATGTTTTATAGATTAGGATGAAAGTTTGGATCAATCGTGAACTAATTTGGCAATCTAAAAGCCAAAAACAAGCTTCGAAGAAAATTTGGAAAGAAGAATTTCATGTTTTATAGATTAGGATGAAAGTTTGGATCAATCGTAAACTAATTTGGCAATCTAAAAGCCGAAAACAAGCTTCGAAGAAAATTTGGAAAGAAAGTGCAAAATTGGGCAGTAGTAGTTTTATAATAAGATATGTCCGCGCCTTATGGTCACGTTGCCAAAATATTGTCAAAAAAGAAATTTAAAAATATTTTTTTCATCATGTTATGAGAGATATTTTTTGAGGTCAGATATACAAATTTTAAGGGAGAATAAGTATAGATTATGAGAGAGAAAGATTTGGATAAAGATTTTAAAAGGAAGAGATCTTTTTTTATAGGAGATTTGAGAAGAGAGAGAGGATAAGAAAGTTAGAGGGGGAATTCTGAAAATTTTAAGAAAAGAAGTCACTTCTTTTCCTTAAGTTTTCTCTATTTTACGTGAATTGCTAATTTTTTTATTTTTAATCAATTGAAGTTTTGATTCACCAAAAAACTGTGAGATCTACTATTTTCATTACTCTTTTTCTTATTGAATATTCATACATCTTTGCCTCATATTATTATTATTTTGTGGATTATTTAAACTTGTCATTCTTACTTTATGAATTTAATGTACAACTAATTAGAACTTTTTAATCCGTAATTGTTTAAAGGTTCTAATACATGTTATAAATAATATAAATTATGAGGGTATACAATCTAGTCTTAATTATCTGCGTTTGTTTTGATGCTTGGATAGAATTAGGTCTTTTTAATTTTTAATACTATCGATAAATAAAATTCTAAGAGCTTCTCTTGGTTAACGAGAAATTAAGAAGATGTTAGGTTATTAGAATGTTGCGATTATTATAACTAATTTATTTAAGAAGATTAGAAATAAACTCATGTTTCATTTATCAATTTACTGAATCAAAAATTGAAATAACTCATTGACAAGATAATCATTCTCCATTGAAATCTCGTTTTATTGTTTATTGTTTATTTTAAATTCTCAAAACACAAAACCATCATTTTCTTTTGTGTTATAACTTTTCTAGCAGTAGATCTATTTGCTATTTCATGTGGATTTGTAACACCCCGAAAACCCACACGTTCCCGGTGCGCTACAGTGCATCTACACACACACACAAACACTTAACATAATTCACTCAATTTAATACCTTTTTGTTTCTAATTTACTCTCCCCTTTTTTTTTTGACTCGATTCGAAAACAACTCGCGTCTCCCCTTTGACACCTCACGCACACTCTCACGGTGCCGCACATACCACTCAACGTTACTGTGTTTCGCGCAAGATCACAGCGCCGCGTGCCACACGCACCCTGCCGCTGTACAGCACGTCCGCGCGCACACCCTCACCCGGTGTCGCACGACCCGTGGGTACCCAACAGGGCCGCATGCCCCGCGCACCTGCGATCACGCCGCACATCCACACTTATCTAAACTCCTCTATCATTCATCATACACACACCTTGTCCTATTTCGTATCCTCTCGAATCTCAACCCCTCTCCCGAAATGTCGGCAGAGTACTGCCTAAAAACTGGCTACCCCAAAATTTAACCCTGCACACAATTCACCAGAATCAAACAATATTTACCTATCCATCATCCAGAGAAATCATCCCAACCCAAATCAGAGTAATAAGACGACGAAAATCCATCAAATACAAATGAAGAAAGTCTCCAGTATAGAGAAATAACACACTCTAACATGAAAAATATCCGCGTACGTCACCAAAATCACATGCACTCCATATACACCTATACACTGATGCATATACAACAATCAATCCCATCTTCCGTACATAATCACCGCAAAAGAAAGAAAACCCACAAACCGACCAGGCCACAACCTACCATATCCACGGGTCGGGTCGCCCTAACAAAAGTCCGCCATCCGGTGCCGCAGTCGCACGCCGCCAACCATCCTACGCCTCAGGACTAGGCACTCGAGGCTCACCAGCGGTATCGTCAGCACCTACACCACAGAACACACAACATAAGCCTAACGCTCAGTAAGTAATGCGATATGAAAGTAAAAGCCGACAATGCGATCCTATCACATGCAGTCTCCACACTCACACTCATGTTGTCACATCTGTGACGCGTAGTGCAGCCGCACCAGGGTAAGGAGGAACCTCACGCCACCCTATACCCTAACACGTCGCCACCGTCCCGGACTCCCCAGCAACGAGGCCCACAAGCTACACCCACGCATCACCACACGGCAACCACACCAGGGTAAGGGTGTACCTCGCGCCACTCTACACCCTGACACGTCGCCCCCGTCCCAGCCTCCCCAGCACGGGGCCACAGTTGCCACACACACACGTTTCGCGACAGCCTAGCCGGCCCACCCCTCGAGTAGGATCCGCGACTGGTGTTGCACCGGCCCACACACTAGTAGGATCCGCGGTACCACTGCCCATATCCTCACCGTCAACACATTCACGTCGCATGACGGCCCAGCCGGCCCACCCCTCGAGTAGGATCCGCGACTGGTGAAGCACCGGCCCGCACACTAGCGGGATCCGCGGTACCACCGCCACATGTGTCACCTCATACATCAAAGCATGCTAAAAATCATTTTCGTTCCCGTTTTAAAAAAATATGATGCATGTCACACAATACGCACACACACCGCAATCAATCACATAAACACTAAAGTTCTACAGTGTAGGCCCACTTGGGCAAAACACATGCATGCACTACTTACCTGGCGTCCTAAGCTCGCTCGATGCACAGCTTTGCCAACAGAAATCCTTAACCTAAAACACAACAAATTTCTCATCAGTATTTCTCCCAACATTTACCAATTAGCTAAAAATAACCTTATCTAACTACACTCATTAAATTCCAACTAAAACGGTCCATTGGTTTGGTTTGGCCGAATACCAGCTCAACGTTCGGATGCGCATAACGTTTGCGTCCGTCAACGGAATCAAACGATTCAAGTGGCTAAACGTTCCCTTAGGAACCTAGTTTAACATCCCAAGACGGATTTTAAATCGGTAGGCCGCAGATAGGCGAAAAATGCCAATAACCGAATCTGCCATTTTTTATTAAAATTTCACATTTTCACTTCCCTTCAACCAAAACTCACTCCCAACTAGTTACATGCATCAAAATGGTTATGCTACTCACACACGTCGAATTTTCACGAAAAACGGTCGCTAATTTGACTTAAACAAAAATCTCGCATAAACTTCCGACGCGCATAACGTTTGCGTCGGATATCAGAATCGAACGATTCCAGCGGCCATACGTTCCTCTAACAACCTATTTTAACCCACAAAAATAGAATTTAAAATAATTAACCAAAACTAGGCCAAAATGGTTAAAAACCGAATCTGTTTCTACACAAAATAGACAAATTTCCGTCATCCACCCGATTTCTACAAGTCTCTTCACTAAACATCCACATTCCAGCCAACTAAGCATAAACAGAGCAAAAACTGGTGGTTTCAGACTCGACCCGAACCCCACAGTCAACACAACTTCTGGGATTTTCCTCTCAACCCGAGCACTCGGCCAAGCCAACCATTTAACACGGTTGAGGCCCCCCTTCCAGACTCACTGGTTACACGCTCGGACCTCGGGAGTCTGGCTCAGAGTATGCCGACCATAATCGGTCGCAAAACTGAAGATAAACAGGGGAAGGTTACCTGTTTCGCGGTCAAGTTTTCAGACCAGAAAAATTGAGCCGCCAGCTGACCACAGTTCGCCGGAGTACCCTGCGCGCCGGCTTCCCACCCACGGCAGCTGATCGTCGACGCCAACTCCCGATTCCCGCTCTCCCTCCCGGTCGTTTGCCCTCGCTCTTCTCCTCGTCGGTAAACAGCCGAATGGCTTCAAAATTGAAGCCATTCGGTTGTTGTTTATTTTTTTTATTTTATTTATATATATACCAAATTACAAAACTGCCCTCACGTGTTTAAATCTTCCGTGATTTCGTTAATTTCTCGACCTCCCGACTTTAAATTCCGAAACTAATCGCAAAAGTAGGCCTCGAGCCTTATAATGTAAATCTTTCCCGTTGAACTATTTCTCAAAACTCCGACCGGGATTAAGTTAAAAATTCCAGAAATTAAAATAAAAATTGAAATTCCCGGGTTACTACATTCCCCCCACCTTATAAGAATTTTGTCCCCAAAATTTACGTACCGAATAAGTCGGGATACTGTCGCTCCATGTCATCACGCCGCTCCCAAGTAGTCTCCTCTACACCATGGTTGCGCCACCTCACCTTGACCAGCGGAATCTCCTTGTTGCGCAGCACCTTCACAGCTGATTCTAAGATCCCCACTGGCTTCTCTTCGTACGACAGCGTCGGCTGGATCTCTATATCTTGTTGTGGCACTACCTAAGAGGGATCGCGCATACACTTTCTCAGCATCAAGACATGAAAAACATCATGGATGGCATCCATGGAGTCTGACTATCTCCTGAATATACAACTGGGCAAACTGATCCATCGTATAAGTCATCCTCACAGGCAAAAAGTGAGACGACTTCGTCAACCTGTCCACAATCACCTAAATCGCGTCATGACCCTTGGCAGTCTTCGGTAACCCCACCACAAAATCCATGGTGATTCGCTCCCACTTCCACTCCGGTATAGGCAATGGTTGGAGCATCCCAGACGGTCGCTGATGCTTCGCCTTCACCTGCTGGCAGACTACGCAGGCCTCAACATACTCAGCCACTGCTCGTTTCATGTTAGGCCACCAATAGTGCTGCTTCAAATCTCTGTACATCTTAGTGCTTCCCGGATGCACAGAGAAAGAAGATGAATGGGCCTCTGATAATATGTCCCTCCTCAGCTCCTCATCCTTCGGGACGTACCACCTATCCCGAAATTTCAGAATCCCGTCCTCTGAATAGCTGAACTCAGAATCAGGCCTGGCCTCCATACTCGTCTTCAGCTCGCTACACTCTGAATCAGTCTCCTGAGTCTGCCTGATCCTGTCCAGAATAGTCGGCCTCAACGACAAGGCAGAAAGGGTGGCTGCAAGATCAGAAACTACCTCCAAACCAAAACTCTGCATCTCTGTCACTAACTCAACAGGCTGTACCGTAATCATGACAGAAGTCGAGGCTGTCACTCTACTCAAGGCATCTGCCACCACATTCGCCTTCCCCGGGTGGTACCTGATCTCCACATCGTAGTCCTTGACCAGCTCGAGCCATCTTCTCTGTCTCAAATTCAGCTCCTTCTGCGTGAAAATATACCTCAAGCTCTGATGGTCCGAGTAAATCTCGCACTGCTGCCCATACAGATAATGCCTCCAAATCTTGAGTGCAAATACAACCGCCGCCAGCTCCAAGTCGTGAGTGGGATAATTCTGCTCGTAAGCCTTCAACTGCCTAGAAGCATATGCAATGACTCTCCCACTCTGCATCAAAACACACCCCAAACCGATCCTGGAGGCATCGCAATAAATGCAGAACTTCTCTCCTTCCACGGGCAGCGTCAGTACAGGGGCCATAGTCAACCTCTGCTTCAATGTCTGGAAGCTGCCTCACACCGGTCGATCCATTCATACTTTGCATTCTTCCTAGTCAGCTAGGTCAAGGGGGCCGAAATCTTAGAGAACCCCTCAATAAATCTCCGATAATATCCAGCCAACCCCAGAAAACTGCGTATCTCGCTAGCACTGGTCGGCCGCGGCCACTCCTTTACAGTCTGAACCTTCCCCGGATCAACTGAAATACCCTCATAGGAGATCACATGCCCCAAGAAATGAATCCTGTCCAACCAAAACTCGCACTTTGAGAATTTAGCATATAGCTGATGCTGGCTCAAAATAGTAAGTACAATCCTCAGGTGCTCCCTGTGCTCCTCCTCACTCTGCGAGTAGATCAGAATGTCGTCGATAAATACAATCACGAACTTGTCCAGGTACTCCCTGAACACCCTGTGCATCAGGTCCATGAATGCTGCCGGGGCATTGGTTAACCCGAAAGACGTCACCAGAAACTTGAAATGCCCATACCTCGTCCTGAAGGGCGTCTTCGGTACATCTTTCTCCTTCACCTTCAACTGATGATAGTCGGATCTCAGGTCGATCTTAGAAAACACCCGGGCACCTTGTAGCTGATCAAACAAATCATCAATCCTAGGCAATGGATATCTGTTCTTCACCGTCAACTTATTCAGCTCCCGGTAGTCAATACACATACGTAGGGATCCATCCTTCTTCTTGACGAATAGAACTGGCGCTCCCCAGGGTGAAAAACTAGGGCGTATAAATCCTTTATCTGTCAGCTCCTCCAATTGAGCCTTCAGCTCCTTAAGTTCAGTAGGTGCCAATGTGTAAGGGTTCTTGCACACTAGCTCGGCACCTGGGAAAACATCTATCTTGAACTCAATCTCCCTATCAGGGGGCAACCCAGGCAATTCATCACGGAACACTCCCTAGAACTCCTGCACAATAAGAATATCCTGTACCCGAGCATCGCCCGGTGACTGCGCATCCTCAACACTTGTCAAAAATCCCTGGCAACCCATGCCCAACACCCGTGGTGCCTGACGAGAAAGTATAGCAGAAATCCTGGCAAGACCCTTACCTGCTTTAAATGTGTAGCTCTCCCCGCCTGGGGGCCGGAAATGAACCTCTCTGGTACTGCAGTCAATCTCCGCATGATGTCTGAACAGCCAGTCCATTCCCAAGATCACCTCATAACCACTCATATAGAGAATGACTAGCTCGGCATATAACTGCTTCCTCCTTACTGTCACAACATTGCCCCGCACCACCTGTTCTGAATACAAATGCTCCCCGGATGGCAAGGTCATATCATAGTGTCGCTCGGCGGGGCTGAACTCCAAGTTGGCATTAACCACAAAACTCGTCGACACAAACGAGTGCGTAGCGCCCGTATCAATCAAAGTATATGCTGCCACACCAGAAACAAAAATGTTACCTGCTATCACTGATGGCTGGGCAACATCATCTGGCTCAAACAGGGCAAAGACCCTCGGTGTAACTCTGGCTGACGACCTGCTCTCCACTGGGCATCTACTGGCAAAGTGTCCCACCTCATTGCAGTTGAAGCAGCGGTTCTGACGCGGCTTCTGGCACTCTCTGGACATGTGGCCCACCTCACCACAGTTATAGCACTTCACTGGGCCCGGCCTGCACTCGCCCGGGTGGCTCTTCTGACATTTCGGGTACACTGGAAACTGCCCCGACCCCTGCGGCCTCTTAGTGCTCCCCTGGCTGCTAGAACTGTCACTAGGCCTCTTCAGGCCCCTCTGCACGGATACCTCCCCACTGGCCTGTGGCAACGACTCTCTGAATGATCTGCGAGGCTGCTCTCTGGGTACCTCCCGATAGCTAGGAAGCTTCGCCCGAGCTTCCTCAATGTCAAGAGCCTTCGCCACCACCTCCTCGTACGGCATGCCCTGGGTCCCCGAAATCCGCATGCCCATATAAATATCTGGCTTCAGACCCTGCACGAACTGATGTACCTTATTCTCATCGAGGCTCACCAAATGTCCTGCAAACCTCGACAAGGCCTCGAACTGCCGCACATACTCAGCCACAGTGCCGATCTGCTTCAACTGTGCAAACTCCACCATCTTCTGCGACCTGACTGAATAATTGAAATATTTGCCGAAAAACACCGACCTGAACTCCTCCCAGGTCATGGCCCCCACATCCCTCGTGGCCACCACAGTATCCCACCAATGGCTCGCGTTCTTGGCAAGATAGAACGCCGCACTAGAAACTCTGTCCTGCTCCTCTACCTTGGCAAAACTCATCATCCTCTCCATATTTCGTATCCACTCCTCAGCACTGAGAGGGTCCGGAGATGATCCGTCAAAGGTCGGAGGTCTAAGTCTGTGCAGTCTGTCACCTCCTTTGTCGGACGAACCCTGGGCGCTAGACTGACCCTGATCGTCCCTGCTCATAAACCTCTCCAACTGCTGAGACTAACGGTGGACCAACTCGGTAAGCTGCCGGACGGTATCATCCATGTCGCCAACAGCTCTAGGAGGCGCCTCTCGTCGTGGCCGCCCTCTACCTCTACCTCTCGCCTCTCCTGACATTTTCTACCTTTAATAAAAGTATAAAGCTCACATTAGTAATACAATAAATTCAAACCTAAACACTTACAGTTGGTGGAGTGCTCCCGTGCAGCGGCTGGCGGTGTTAGGTAATCCTTTGAACGACATCGACCCCGTGGCTCTGATACCATAACTGCAACACCCCGAGAACCCACACGTTCCCGGTACGCTACAGTGCATCTACCCACTACACACACACACACTAACACTTGACCTAATTAACTCAATTCAATACCCCTTTCGTTTTCAAATCATTTTCAAAAGAACATTTGTGAGTATGAAAATTTTTCGACTCGATTTAAAAAAAAACAACTCGCGTCCCGAAAAGGAAACACGAAGTCCTCAACATAAAACTACGGAGCGGTAAAGAAAACCATTTAAAACAATTTGACATAAAACGATAAAACTTGAAATCCTAGGAAAAAAAAATCCCACGCACCCCATAAATTACACAGTCCGATCCCAAGCACTCACGTCCCCACTCTGACACCCCGCGTACACCCTCGCGGTGCTGCACGTGCCAACCCAACGTCACTGTATCTCGCGCACGCTCACAGCGCCGCGTGCCCCACGCACCCTGTCTTTGTACAGCATGTCTGCACGTACGCCCTCACCCGGCGCTGCATGACCCGTGTGCACCCGCAGGGCCGCGTGCCCCGCGCACCTGCGATCACGCCGCACTTCCACGCTCATCTACCTTTTTCTACCATTTACTGTTCACACCTCAACCTATTTCTTATCTCTTCGACTCCCAGCCTCTCTCCCAAAATTTCGGCAGAGTAACGGCTAAAAACTGACTATCCCAAAAATTTAAACCCTGCACACAATTCACCATAATCTAACAATGTTTATCTATCCATCATCCAGAGAAATCACCATAACCAAATCAGAGTAAGAAGACGACGAAAATCCATCAAATACAAATGAAGAAAGTCTCCAGTATAGAGTAATATCATTCTCTAACATGAAAAATATCTGCGTACGTCACCAAAATCACACGCACTCCATATACCTATACGCTGACGCATATACAACAACCAATCCCATCCCTCGTACATAATCACCGCAAAAGAAAGAAAACCCACAAACCGACCAGGCCACAACCTACCATCTCCACGGGTCGGGTCGCCTTAACAAAAGTCCGTCATCCGGTGCCGCAGTTGCACGCCGCCAACCATCCTACGCCTTAGGACTAGGCACTCGTGGCTCACCAGCGGTATCGTCAGCACCTACACCACAGAACACACAACATAAGCCTAACGCTCAGTAAGTAATGCGATATGAAAGTAAAAGCCGACAATGCAATCCTATCACATGCAGTCTCTACACTCACACTCATGTTGTCACATCTGTGACGTGTAGTGCAGCCGCATCAGGGTAAGGAGGAACCTCACGCCACCCTACACCCTGACACGTCGCCACCGTCCCGGACTCCCCAGCAACAAGGCCCACAAGCTACACCCACGCATCACCACACGGCAACCACATCAGGGTAAGGGTGTATCTCGCGCCACTCTACACCCTGACACGTCGCCCCCGTCCCAGCCTCCCCAGCATGGGGCCACAATTGCCACACACACACGTTTCGCGACAGTCCAGCCGGCCCACCCCTCGAGTATGAGCTGCAACTGGTGTTGCACCGGCCCACACACTAGTAGGATCCGCGGTACCACTGCCCATATCCTCACCGTCAACACATTCACGCCGCATGACGGCCCAGCCGGCCCACCCCTCGAGTAGGATCCGCGACTGGTGAAGCACCGGCCCGCACACTAGCGGGATCCGCGGTACCACCGCCATACGTCTCACCGCGTACATCAAAACATGCTAAAAATCATTTTCGTTCCCGCTTTTAAAAACATGATGCATGTCAAATAATACGCACGCACACCACAATCAATCACATAAACCCTAAAGTTCTACACTGTAGGCCCACTTGGGCAAAACACATGCATGCACTACTTACCTGGCGTCCTAAACTCGCTCGATGCACAGCTTTGCCAACAGAAAGGCTCAACCTAAAACACAACCAATTTCTCATCAGTATTTATCCCAACATTTACCAACTAGCTAAAAATAACCTTCTCTAACTTCACTCACGAAATTTCAACTAAAACGGTTCATT
>CM039522.1:3316777-3389742 GCA_022433055.1 Begonia peltatifolia
AAATCGCGTCATGACCCTTGGCAGTCCTCGGTAACCCCACCACAAAATCCATGGTGATTCGCTCCCACTTCCACTCCGGTATAGGCAATGGTTGGAGCATCCCAGACGGTCGCTGATGCTCCGCCTTCACCTGCTGGCAGACTACGCAGGCCTCAACATACTCAGCCACTGCTCGTTTCATGTTAGGCCACCAATAGTGCTGCTTCAAATCTCTGTACATCTTAGTGCTTCCCGGATGCACAAAGAAAGAAGATGAATGGGCCTCTGATAATATGTCTCTCCTCAGCTCTTCATCCTTCGGGACGTACCACCTATCCCGAAATTTCAGAATCCCGTCCTCTGAATAGCTGAACTCAGAATCAGGCCTGGCCTCCATACTCGCCTTCAGCTCGCTACACTCTGAATCAGTCTCCTGAGTCTGCCTGATCCTGTCCAGAATAGTCGGCCTCAACGACAAGGCAGAAAGGGTGGCTGCCAGGTCAGAAACTACCTCCAAACCAAAACTCTGCATCTCTGTCACTAACTCAACAGGCTGTACCGTAATCATGGCAGAAGTCGAGGCTGTCACTCTACTCAAGGCATCTGCCACCACATTCGCCTTCCCGGGGTGGTACCTGATCTCCACGTCGTAGTCCTTGACCAGCTCGAGCCATCTTCTCTGTCTCAAATTCAGCTCCTTCTGCGTGAAAATATACCTCAAGCTCTGATGGTCCGAGTAAATCTCGCACTGCTGCTTATACAGATAATGCCTCCAAATCTTAAGTGCAAATACAACCGCCGCCAGCTCCAAGTCGTGAGTGGGATAATTCTGCTCGTAAGCCTTCAACTGCCTAGAAGCATATGCAATGACTCTCCCACTCTGCATCAAAACACACCCCAAACCGATCCTGGAGGCATCGCAATAAATGCAGAACTTCTCTCCTTCCACGGGCAGCGTCAGTACAGGAGCCATAGTCAACCTCTGCTTCAATGTCTGGAAGCTGTCCTCACACCGGTCGATCCATTCATACTTTGCATTCTTCCTGGTCAGCCAGGTCAAGGGGGCCGAAATCTTAAAGAACCCCTCAATAAATCTCCGATAATATCCAGCCAACCCCAGAAAACTGCGTATCTCGCTAGCACTGGTCGGCCGCGGCCACTCCTTTACAGTCTGAACCTTCCCCGGATCAACTGAAATACCCTCATAGGAGATCACATGCCCCAAGAAATGAATCCTGTCCAACCAAAACTCGCACTTTGAGAATTTAGCATATAGCTGATGCTGGCTCAAAATAGTCAGTACAATCCTCAGGTGCTCCCTGTGCTCCTCCTCACTCTGCGAGTAGATCAGAATGTCGTCGATAAATACAATCACGAACTTGTCCAGGTACTCCCTGAACACCCTGTGCATCAGGTCCATGAATGCTGCCGGGGCATTGGTTAACCCGAAAGACGTCACCAGAAACTTGAAATGCCCATACCTCGTCCTGAAGGGCGTCTTCGGTACATCTTTCTCCTTCACCTTCAACTGATGATAGCCGGACCTCAGGTCGATCTTAGAAAACACCCGGGCACCTTGTAGCTGATCAAACAAATCATCAATCCTAGGCAATGGATATCTGTTCTTCACCGTCAACTTATTCAGCTCCCGGTAGTCAATACACATACGTAGGGATCCATCCTTCTTCTTGACGAATAGAACTGGCGCTCCCCAGGGTGAAAAACTAGGGCGTATAAATCCTTTATCTGTCAGCTCCTCCAATTGAGCCTTCAGCTCCTTAAGTTCAGTAGGTGCTAATCTGTAGGGATTCTTGCACACCGGCTCGGCACCTGGGAAAACATCTATCTCGAATTCAATCTCCCTGTCAGGGGGCAACCCCGGCAATTCGTCACGGAACACCTCCGGGAACTCCTGCACAATAAGAATATCCTGTATCCGAGTATCGGTCGGTGACTGGGCATCCTCAACACTAGCTAAAAATCCCTGGCAACCCGTGCCCAACACCCATGGTGCCTGACGAGAAAGTATAGCATAAATCCTGATAAGACCCTTACCTGCTTTAAATGTGTAGCTCTCCCCGCCTGGGGGCCGGAAATGAACCTCTCTGGTCCTGCAGTCAATCTCCGCATGATGTCTGAATAGCCAGTCCATTCCCAAGATCACCTCATAACCACTCATATGGAGAATGACTAGCTCGGCATATAACTGCTTCCTCCCTACTGTGACAACATTGCCCCGCACCACCTGTTCTGAATACAAATACTCCCCGGATGGCAAGGTCACATCATAGTGTCTCTCGGCGGGGCTGAACTCCAAGTTGGCCTTAACCACAAAGCTCGTCGACACAAACGAGTGCGTAGCGCCCGTATCAATCAACGTATAAGCTGCCACACCAGAAACAAAAATGTTACCTGCTATCACTGATGGCTGGGCAGCATCATCTGGCTCAAACAGGGCAAAGACTCTCGGTGTAACTCTGGCTGACGACCTGCTCGCCACTGGGCATCTACTGGCAAAGTGTCCCACCTCATTGCAGTTGAAGCAGCGTTCTGACGCGGCTTCTGGCACTCTCTGGACATGTGGCCCACCTCACCACAGTTATAACACCTCACTGGGCCCGGCCTGCACTCGCCTGGGTGGCTCTTCTGACACTTCGGGCACACTGGAAACTGCCCTGACCCCTGGGGCCTCTTAGTGCTCCCCTGGCTGCTAGAACTGTCACTAGGCCTCTTCAGGCCTCTCTGCACGGATACCTCCCCGCTGGCCTGTGGCAGCGACTCTCTGAAAGATCTGCGAGACTGCTCTCTGGGTACCTCCCGATAACTAGGAAGCTTCGCTCGAGCCTCCTCAATGTCAAGGGCCTTCGCCACCACCTCCTCGTACGGCATGCCCCGGGTCCCCGCAATCCGCATGCCCATATAAATATCCGGCTTCAGGCCCTGCACGAACTGATGTACTTTATTCTCATCGAGGCTCACCAAATGTCCTGCAAACCTCGACAATGCCTCAAACTGCCGCACATACTCAGCCACAGTGCCGGTCTGCTTCAACTGTGCAAACTCCACCATCTTCTGCGACCTGACTGAATGACTGAAATACTTGCCGAAAAACACCAACCTGAACTCCTCCCAGGTCATGGCCCCCACATCTCTCGTGGCCACCACAGTATCCCACCAATAGCTCGCGTCCTTGGCAAGATAGAACGCCGCACTAGAAACTCTGTCCTGCTCCTCTACCTTGGCAAAACTCATCATCCTCTCCATATTCCGTATCCACTCCTCAGCACTGAGAGGATCCGGAGATGATCCGTCAAAAGTCGGAGGTCTAAGTCTGTGCAGTCTGTCACCTCCTCTGTCGGACGAACCCTGGGCGCTAGACTGACCCTGATCGTCCCTGCTCATAAACCTTTCCAACTGCTGAGATTGACGGTGGACCAACTCGGTAAGCTGCCGGACGGTATCATCCATGTCGCCAACAGCCCTAGGAGGCGCCTCTCGTCATGGCCGCCCTCTACCACTACCTCTCGCCTCTCCTGACATTTTCTACCTTTAACAAAAGTATAAAGCTCACATTAGTAATACAATAAATTCAAATCTAAACACTTACAGTTGGTGGAGTGCTCCCGTGCAGCGGCTGGCGGTGTTAGGTAATCCTCTGAACGACGTCGACCCCGTAGCTCTGATACCATAACTGTAACACCCCGAAAACCCACACGTTCCCGGTGCGCTACAGTGCATCTACACACACACACACTAACACTTAACATAATTCACTCAATTTAATACCCTTTTGTTTCCAATTTACTCTCCTCTTTTTTTTTTTGTCTCGATTCGAAAACAACTCGCGTCTCCCCTTCGACACCTCACGCACACTCTCACGGTGCCGCACATACCACTCAACGTTACTGTGTTTCACGCACGCTCACAGCGCCGCGTGCCACACGCACCCTGCCGCTGTACAGCACGTCTGCGCGCACACCCTCACCCGGTGTCGCACGACCTGTGGGTACCCAACAGGGCCGCATGCCCCACGCACCTGCGATCACGCCGCACATCCACACTCATCTAAACTCCTCTAGCATTCATCATATTCACACCTTGACCTATTTCGTATCCTCTCGAATCTCAACCCCTCTCCCGAAATTTCGGCAGAGTACCGCCTAAAAACTAGCTACCCCAAAATTTAACCCTGCACACAATTCACCAGAATCCAACAATATTTACCTATCCATCATCCAGAGAAATCATCCCAACCCAAATCAGAGTAAGAAGACGACGAAAATCCATCAAATACAAATGAAGAAAGTCTCCAGTATAGAGTAATATCATTCTCTAACATGAAAAATATCTGCGTACGTCACCAAAATCACACGCACTCCATATACCTATACGCTGACGCATATACAACAACCAATCCCATCCTCCGTGCATAATCACCGCAAAAGAAAGAAAACCCACAAACCGACAAGGCCACAACCTACCATCTCCACGGGTCAGGTCGCCCTAACAAAAGTCCGCCATCCGGTGCCGCAGTCGCACGCCGCCAACCATCCTACGCCTCAGGACTAGGCACTCGAGGCTCACCAGCGGTATCGTCAGCACCTACACCACAGAACACACAACATAAGCCTAACGCTCAGTAAGTAATGCGATATGAAAGTAAAAGCCGACAATGCAATCCTATCACATGCAGTCTCTACACTCACACTCATGTTGTCACATCTGTGACGCGTAATGCAGCCGCACCAGGGTAAGGAGGAACCTCACGCCACCTTACACCCTGACACGTCGCCACCATCCCGGACTCCCCAGCAAGGAGGCCCACAAGCTACACCCACGCATCACCACACGGCAACCACATCAGGGTAAGGGTGTACCTCGCGCCACTCTACACCCTGACACGTCGCCCCCGTCCCAGCCTCCCCAGCACGGGGCCACAGTTGCCACACACACACGTTTCGCGACAGCCCAGCCGGCCCACCCCTCGAGTAGGATCCGTGACTGGTGTTGCACCGGCCCACACACTAGTAGGATCCGCGGTACCACTGCCCATATCCTCACCGTCAACACATTCACGCCGCATGACGGCCCAGCCGGCCCACCCCTCGAGTAGGATCCGCGACTGGTGAAGCACTGGCCCGCACACTAGCGGGATCCGCAGTACCACCGCCACACGTCTCACCTCATACATCAAAGCATGCTAAAAATCATTTTCGTTCCCGTTTTAAAAAAAATATGATGCATGTCACACAATACGCACACACACCGCAATCAATCACATAAACACTAAAGTTCTACAGTGTAGCCCCACTTGGGCAAAACACATGCATGCACAACTTACCTGGCGTCCTAAGCTCGCTCGACGCACAGCTTCGCCAAAAGAAAGCCTCAACCTAAAATACAACAAATTTCTCATCAGTATTTATCTCAGCATTCACCAATTAGCTAAAAATAACCTTATCTAACTACACTCATTAAATTCCAACTAAAACGGTCCATTGGTTTGGTTTGGCCGAATACCAGCTCAACGTTCGGATGCGCATAACTTTTGCGTCCGTCAACGGAATCAAACGATTCAAGTGGCTAAACGCCCCCTTAGGAACCTAGTTTAACATACTACGACGGATTTTAAAACGATAAACCGCAGACAGGCGAAAAATGCTAAAACCGAATCTGTCATTTTTTTATAAAATTCCAACCTGTGTTTTTCTTCAACCAAAACTCACTCGATTAAGCCTTTTCGCACCAAAAATAGACGTGTCACTATCACACGTCGAAATTCCCCGAAAAACGGTCACTAATTTGACTTGGACCAAAATCCGACATAAACTTCCGACGCAAATAACTTTTGCGTCGGATATCAGAATTGAACGAGTCCAGTGGCCACACGTTCTTCTAACAACCTATTTTAACCCACAAAGACAGAATTTGAAACAATCAACAGAAACTAGGCCGAAATAGCCAAAAACAGAATCTGCTTCTAACCTAAAAATAGCCAAAAATTTAACTTCGATCCAACTTCGCAAATTCCTTCACCAAGCAGCCACATTACAGTCCATTATGCATAACTCATAACAATTTCGAAGCTTCTCGATCAGAAAGCTCGAATGGCAGCAAAACTTCCCTGGTTTTCCTCTCGAAACCAGGGCACTACCGTCTCTCCCCTCCCCCACCCTTTATCCTTGCTGCAATTCCTCCATACCATGGCACAACAAGCCGAGGCAGGAACACAGGTAGCCTACATCTTCGGCCACCATGATTAGAGGAGGAACAGGGGACATTCCCACCTCTCCTCGGCCGGGTTTGGGGCAGAAATGCCGAGCCCCTAGCGCGCCCATCCCAGCCTCCTCACACCAGGAACCGAGCTCAAACCAGGCGAGAGTTCGAAAGTAACCGAACTTCCCACTTGCTGGCGGAAAAACGAAAAAAAAGTAGGGAAGTTTACCTTGGGTCTTCGGCACGGGAATGGCTGGACTACAAGTCGTTCCCGGTTTGTCGGAGCCCTTTATCCACGTCGACTGCCGAAATCCTTCTCCTCCGGTCGTCGGCCGTCGTCGGAGCTCGAATCTCTCCCCTCTCCCGCGTCTCCTTCTCGGCTCCCTCTCGGGTGCGTGGTGAAGACATCCGAACGGCTTCTTCCCGAAGCCATTCGGGTGTTTTAAAATTTTCTTTTTTTTTAATTTTATTTTTAAATAATAAAATACAAATTACCGAATTGCCCTCACGTGCTTCAATCGTCTGAAATTTCGTAACTTTCTCGACTTCCCGACTTTAAATTCTGAAAAACTTCGTAAAAGCAGGCTCCGAGTGTTATAATTCAAATCTTTCCCGTTGAAATATTTCTCAAAATTCCGACTGGGATTAAACTAAAAATTCCAAAAATTAAAAATAAAATTCGAAATTCCCAGGTTATTACAAGTGGGGCGTGTATATCACCCAGTGGCACGTTGCGTCGCCCTAGTAAGGAGTTGTATCGCCCCACTCGCTGGAGTTGGGGATACAAATTGCTCTAGTAGGGTGTTGCATCACCCTAGTAGGGCGTTGTATCGCCCCAATCGCTGGAGTTGGGGATACAAATCACCATAAGGGTGATACGTCGTCCCTTGGGGACGATTGAACAATACCCATAGTGGGTACTGTTCACGTGAACAGTGTCGGGCACTGTTCATGTGAACAATGCCAGAAAAAAAAAGTTTTAACAAAATTTTACGTACGTTTTTTACAAAGTTTTATAAGAAAAGTTAACACGTTTTTAGCCCTTTTAAAAATGTAGCGTAATTGTAAAGAATTTTCTTATAAAGTTTTACGAAAAGTCAAGTTAGTAACGGCCAAACTACGGGGCGTTACAATGTGTATGGTTGCTTGCAAGGTAGGTTTGCTGCAATGTAGTTGACATATTATCTGTTTGGATGATTGTCATCTAAAGGGCTCATGTCCCAGCCAATTATTAACAGCCGTCAGAATTGATGGCAAAGATGAAATATATCTTGTTGTTGTTGCCAATGTGGAATTAAAGCGTATGGACTCATGGATGTGGTTTTTAAAATTATTGAAGAAAGATTTACACACTGAAACGGGGTACAGATGAACATTTGTTTTGGATTGACAAAAGGTATAATGCATTTCCAATTGTTATTTTAAATATTAGGGCGTTGTTGTAGTTATATTTCAGAGAAGAGTATATAGAGATGCAATGTGGAATATGGCCAAGGCAATCACAACTTTTCATTTCGAGATAGAAATGAGAAAATTATATCATCAGATGTCCACACATATCTTTGGGGCACAAACCCTAGATATTGGGCTGGTCATGCATTTTCTTTGATTCCCAAGTGTAAATTAGGATTAAATATTTTATGGTAGTCATTCAATGCAGTTCTAGTACCTGTTAAGGATAAATCGATTCTGACCATGCTCGACATGATTCAAAGTGATTGATAAATAGGATGGTGAAAAAATAAAAGAAGTTAGTCTCGTCAACAAACGTCTTGTGCCCCTAGATAAGAAAAAAAACTTGTGAAGCTAGAACGTGCAATTTAAAATTGGATTGCTATGTTTGCAGGAGCTACATGATTTGAGGTTAGCAACGACAACGAATAATATATTGTCGATATGAATATGTGTGTGCAACTGTTATAAGTAGGAGCCTACTAGAATCTTGTGCGTCCATTCCATTCCCTGCATTCATTTTATGAGAGTACCACCGGAAAATTATGTTCATCAATACTATCACTGAGGAACTTATCTGCAAATGTATTTAAATTTTATTCATCCTATTAGCGGCCAATACATATGGCCACCCATACAAAATATGTATGAAATGCTTCCACTCAAAAGAAAATGCCAATCTGGTAGGCCAAAGAAGAAAAGAGTGCGAGATTTTGATAAGCCGTCAAGTTCCATAATTAATAGGAAGAACTCAATGATGTTGTGTGGTAGATGTCGGCATCAGGGGCATAATAATCGCACTTGTCTAGATAGAAGATCCACTTCAGCTGCTGCTTCCACTTCTGCTTTGCAAGACACATCTAAGGGTTTTAACATATTTTACTCATAAGCACACTTTCATTATTTTTTAATATAGTCTTCATTATGTGCAATAATCTTCTATGCACGGGAGAGGTGGAAATGTATGACTACTCGGGCTGTAATTTGGACACAAATGTGTAATTTAGTGAGATGAAATTGTAAAAATATGTAATTTAGTGAGATAAAGTTATAAAATTGGGCACAGTTTTCTTTGTTTTATAACTCCCCATAACTAATTTCAAACAATTCCTACATATTCAAATCACAATTGTATAATCAAAGCCAGATCCCGATAATTAAGTATAAACATAGAGTAAAACTATTAAGTAAAGTACAACTAAATGACAAATACAAATCAATGTACAAACGTAAATTACGGTATAAACATAAATTAAAATTAGAAGACAAAACTTTTCATTACAAACATAAAGAAAAGTACATAATTGAACTATGATGGGACGTCGTCGGCGTCGACATGCTCCATCGAATCTATGAAGGTTTGCCTTAGCTCTTGTTGGGACTCAAAGAGCTCTTTCTAGGTGACAGTTAGCTCCTCGACTCTACCTACGAGGAACTCTATCCACTACTTCTTCCTGTCCCACCTATTAGCCGTTTGAGGGGACAATGACTGAGCAGGAGTGTCCTCCATATGAATGTCTGCATAAGTGGAGGCCCACGTATCTCCCTGGATTTCTTCTCCCTTGAACACTCAAGTCTCATTGACTTTAACTAGGTCTATCCGAATCAAATAAAGCTTCTCAAATACATTGACGGGTCTTTATGTTCTTACCTGCTCTCCAATTAGCAGTTGAATCATACCTCGCTCGATGATCTTATGTATCTGTAACACCCAGAATTTTCCGTTAAATAATTTTTGGGTTTTCGTATCGGTAAACGGCAGAGTTCTAATCGGAACTAAGGGCGAAAAATTTAGCCGGTTGGGGAGAAGATTATTTTGGGGTGAACGGACAATATAGATTTATACGATTCTGACTGAAAACGAACTGGATAACAGTTTAATGAAACTGTTAAAGACAAAAGGCGAAAAGATAATTAGGATTATTATTATTATTATTTATTAATTAAAAAACAACAAAACGTAAAACACGCTCGGGTGTTTCTTCTTCCTCACCGAAGTCTCCCTCTCCCTTTGCGTTCTCCCCCTTTCTCTTTCTTCGCCAATCTTCAGATTTTCGATAAGTTTGAGTTAGTTTTTGAGTAGATAATTAGTTCTTTAGTGTTTTAAGTGTTAAAATTAAAGTCAGAGGGAGTATGAGATAGTTTTGGTAACCCTAGGAGGGAGATACGAGATTTAGAAGTTAAACTTAATTTTTATCCGTGTATTGGTGTTCAAGCTGTGAGTAGTAGTAGATTATAGGTTTTTACGGAGAAGATTGAGCATTTGGATAACCGGATACATGGGTTACAGAATGGTTTCCGTTCGGCCACATTTGGTCAAGCTGTAGATGTTGTAATGAGAAATGAATGAGACCGTTAGGAACTAAACGTCCCAAGAAATCCGTAGCCTTTTAAATCGTCCAAATCGGACGAGTATTGGATAAGTTATGCATTTTCAAATTTGGTCAGAAATTGTATGGAATTCGGGTTTAGATTGATTAGGTGTTAAAATTGTGATTTCCTTTAGAGTTTTATAAATTGAAAGGAAAGTAGAGCTGATAAATCTGTGGTTTTATAGGTTTTCCAGTTAGCGTACGAAGTTACGAACGAGTTGCTAAAGACGTCAAGTAAGTAGTGTAGTAGGTACTTTTGCCTTCTGGCCTACATCACAATTCGATAGGTTGCATGCACGTTTGTTTTATGTTATGCTTTAGTGATTATGTATCATGGTTTTAAAGTACGAGAACGAAACAAAAATGAATTTCCATGTTTTTACGAAATGAAACAGTAGAATGTGACGTGATGAACGAAATAAAAAGATACGTAAGAAGATAATGAATGTGGGGTTGAGTGGTCTTGTCCCGTGATGTGGACCGCGAAGTGTATCACTTCTTCCCCCGCTTTACGTGGTGGCGTTGTCCCGTGAGGTGGACCGCGCAGTGTGTCACCTTTATCTAGCACTTAAAGAACCCAGTAGTAAGAAGATAAAGAAGATGTAAGAAAGAGACGAAAACGAAAGTAGAGACGAAACAGTAGAAACTGCGTATGTTAGGATATGTTTGTTTTCAGTGTTTATGTTTTTATGTGCATTAGTTACTTAGCATTAGGCTAATAGGTGAGTTCTGTGATGTAGGAGGCGAAGCGATAGCTAGTGAGTATTCAGAGCATGTCCAGGACTAGGAGGCAGTTGGAGAGCTGTTGTATAACTTCCCAGTTGGTCACCCAATCTAATATTGCTCTCTGCAGAGCACTGTTAACTTCGGAGTTATTATGGGATCCGTTGCCAATTGTGCTCTAAAATACGTCTTACTATCTTGTGAGGATTTTCTTACGTATGTTTAATTTCCATATACTTCCCCAAAGCGATGTGGGATTGTGACGACCCCCTTTCTACGACCCGAGATTTACCTAGACTCGAGGTGTTACGTCATGCCGTCCGTCGAGATTTGCCCTACAGTCGTACTTATACGTACACATTTGCGTCATCACCATCACCAGAGCACTCTTAACTTCGGAGTTCTTATGGGATCCGTTGCCAATTGTGCTCCAAAACACGTCTTACTATCTTGGGAGGATTTCCTTACGTGTGTTTCATTTCCATATACTTTCCCCAAGCGATATGGGATTGTGATGACCCCCTTTTTACGACCCGAGATTTGCCTAGACTCGAGGTGTTACGTCACGCCGTCCCTCGAGATTTGCCACGCAATCGTCTTCATACGTACGCATCTGGGTCATCACCATCACCAGCGCCCAGCCCCCCCCCCCCGAGGCCCAACGTCCTCGTTGGGCACATTTCCAGTTGGGTACAGGTTCTGATACCATTTGTAACAACCAATTTTCCTAGTAAGATATTGTCTGCTCTGGGAATATGGTCGTAGCTCAATATCCTCCCCTCACAGATTTGTTTGGCGAGTACTTCGCAGTCGTTCACCCAACCTGGTATTGTTCTCGCCACAGGACTTTTAACTTCGGAGTTCTTACGGGATCCGTTGCCAACTGTGCTCCAAAACGCGTCTTAATATCTTGGTAGAATTTCCTTACATATGTTTTATTTCTATATACCTCCCCCAAGCGATATCGGATTGTGATGACTCCCTTTCTACGACCCGGGATTTGCCTAGACTCGAGGCGTTACGTCACGCCGTCCCTTGAGATTTGCCCCGGAGTCGTACTCATACGTATACATCTGGGTCATCACAGGTTCGCTCGTGGACGATCCGGCTAGTTGTTAGGGTGTTTTGACCAGGGTGGGCGTGTGTAAGATTTTCAAGCTGTGTTGAATTGTTTTAAGTTGTTTTGAGGTATAAATGGATTTCAAACTTTTAGTAGTCGTTTTGATGTATATAACGATTTTGAATTGATTGGAAGGGGTTTATTTTGTTATTTTTAACATTGAGTCGATATTCTGCTAGTTTGAAGGATTTAATGTTTTTATGCAAATTCTGGGAATTAAGTGTCGACCGATAGGGTTAGTGGTCGACCGAACTTGGCAGTAGTCGATCGCGAGGGTCGACCTACAAAGATAGAGCCAAATCAAGTGTCGACCTATGTTTGTAGGTGTCGACCGGTAGTGTAAAAAAAAACAGAGGTATAAGCCGCAAGGTTCGACCGGGGCTGATAGAGAGAATTAAGGTATTGACATGTGTATACAGGTGTCGACTTGTTTGTGTGATGAGTAGGGCGGTGTCGACCGCTAGGGTCGACAGATGCAAACAGAGGCATCCGAAGTGCCGACCGGTGAGAATAGGTGTCGACCCCTTGGGTGCAGCATGGGCAAGTGTCGATTGCAGCCTGCAGGGGTCGACCGAAAATGTCTTTTAATGTTTTAAAATCTTGAAATTTTATTTAAATTGAGTTTGATCAAAGTCTTCCACTACGACGATTTTAAACGTTTTCAAAAACGTCATTTTAAATCGAGAAACAAAGTTTTAAATTTTTACACGAATTTTTACCTAAGTGTATGTGTATGAGTAGAGTTAGCGACCCGAGTCCGGCGACGACTCAGGGGTGTTACAGTTATGGTATCAGAGCAGAGAGAGAGAGAGTCGGAAGCCGGTGGGTTTTCAGGTCGCTACAGTATCAACGTGCCGTACGGTAGATTCTTGTTGCATGTCTAACTTATCTCATACATGTGACCTATAATCACAAAGTCAGGACCGAACATCTTCTCGTTGTACAGTTTCTCCATCAGCTCACAAGATCTCTATGTCTGTGTCGAGATAGAATTGTATGAGTTATCAAATTATGAATATCCTGAGCTTTGAAGTTTAAATCCTTGGATTTTGGCTGCACGAACTTAGCCATGTTGGAATTGCGATGAATTTTCCTAAGAAACTCTAGTCCCTAGGTTGACTGAAAAAATCGTAGTCTCGGGAAGCATTCTCCACCTCAGGCCATTCTCTGGTGAATCCAAGCACTTTATTAACTATCTTTGGAGGTATGACAATCTCTATACCAAGGATGTATGTCTTCACCTATCCTGCCCTTTTGGTAGAGGTCAAGTTTACATAAAACAAGCAAACAATACTCTTGCTATTATCTCCCCTCAAGCCATACACTCCTTGTATGCCGATTCTGTCGAATATCTCCATGATCTCCAATGACTTCCAATCTCTGAAGTTAACCATTTTCGAAAAAATAATCGAACGGTTTGACATATCTCACTCAAACTACTCTTTACGCAGTTGGTTTCTAAATTCCATAGACACATGCCCAGCTGGCGATCATTGCTCTTGCGTTGGAGCACCTTGTGCCGACGGTGCCTGATTTTTTGGACCCCCTTGAGATGGTCCACCTTATGACAGACATACTTGTGACGGGATAACTTTTCGTTTAATCACCAATTTTGGAGATATTTTAGGAAAATTTTGGGACTTGATGTGCCCCAAGGTGCAATCACACAATCATGAGCTAAGAAGCTAATTAACCTTTATGTTCAAGTTATAAGTGACACATTCAAAGATCCAAGAAAGCTCACACCAAATATGCGAGTTAAGGAGAAGCCAATCCATGCACTAAAGTGGGAGAAATCTGAAGCTTCCAATCAACAAATAAAGAAAGTATTAAGCTGATTTGGGGAGAGAGAACAGAAGAAGGACACACGCGTGCACGCCCAGTCCCACGCTAAGATGGACGAAAACCCTTAGCCGAAACCCTTTTCCCAATTCCTATCTTTCCTTGTTACTAAATTTTTTCTAATTATAGTTTTAGAAAGTTTTCTTAAATATAGTTTTAGTAAAGTTTCCTAATTATTGTTTTAGAGAGGTGTTATTTAAGAAACCTTATATATTGACATTGGGGACGTAATGAATGTTTGCTGAAGCTTTTGCTCTCAAACCTCGAAGTTTTCAAGCACTGCGCGATATGCACTCGAGTTGTTTGTTCTTCAAAATTGTTTTCCAATCTGATGAGTTTTATGACAAACTCTTATTAGTGCTATATTTCTACTTTCTTAGTTGATAGTAAATATCCTACTCTCTTAGTTGATAATAAACATCCTTATAAGATAGCAAAAACTCTTCTATTCATATTGTTAGAGTATTCTTTGTCTGAAGCGACCAAGTTCCACTAGGTGCCCCAAATTAGTGCCTATCAAAGCAACATCGCTGTTCACCTCATAACTTCTCTAATTTCGTGAATTAATATCTGAAATTTTCAGAGGTTGTTATCAATATATCAAGTACGGCTATGCTAAGTTTTCGTGATTTTTAAAGTTCATTTAATTGTGATTATTTTACTTGAAATCGAGTGAACTTTCGATGATTATCAATTATATATCCGAGAGGAATTTAGTATTTGTGTTGAACAACAAATTGCCATACTTGATTTGCATTATTTGGTATTAGAGCTCCATGTATTCTTGAGATTATTTGCTGAAAATTTGGTATATTTTGTTTGGTTATCATGATGACAAGAAGTGGTGCATAAAACATTCAAAACGGAGAACACAATGGACAAGGTGTTCAACTGCCTTTTAGTTCGGTTCCAAATATTGAAGAATTTAGCTTTCAAGGCCTTCGTACTAGAGATGAGGGAGGATTGTGTAATGGCCAATGATTTGATGAGGAATTTAAGAGAGGTCCAAGCAAGAACTCCTATCAATCCTTTACCAAGAAGTAGAGCCAATCAACTAAGGAGCAGACATCAAGATACTAAAATGATGACTTTGTGGAGGTAAGGGATTTCGAGGATGAATACTTTGATGTCTCTCATAATAGGCGCGGCCACAACAACTATGATGAGCTAAAGTACTTAAAAATCACCATTCCACCCTTCAATGGTTCATGCAATGAAGATGCGTTCTTGAATTGGGTGGAAAAGGTTTTGTATTGCCATGAATACTTTGAGAAAGTGAAACTTCAATTGATTTCCCTTGAGTTGACTAGTTATGCAAGCCCATGGTGGGACAACATTCGAGCATCAAAGGAGGCGTGATGAACTAGAACCTATCACAGCATGGCCATGAAAACTTTCATGAGAATTAGATTTGTGCTGACCCACTACAAGCAAGAACTATTCTTGCACATACAAAACTTGAAGCAAGATGCACAATCGGTTGAGGAATATTTAATTGAATTTGAAACTGTCAAAATAAGGAGTGACATAAATGAACTCGAGGAGAATACTATAGCAAAATTTTTGAGAGGGTTAAATAGAGAAGTTGGAGACACTGTGGAACTTCATGCAATGGATAATACAAATACGATGGTACAACTTGCCTTAAAAGTTGAAACGCAAATAAAGAGAAAAGGAAAGGGATTCAACTCTTAGTTCTCACCAAAAACCGTGACATCTTACAAAGCTCCACCAAAAACTGAAGACAAGAAGCTTTTCACTAAGAGTTGGTCTCAAAGAGAGTGGAAGACAAGAAAGTAGTAGAAGATAACACACGGTCAAGGGCAAGGGCAAGGGAGATAAAATGTTTCGAGTGCCTCGGCTTGGGACACATGGCTTCTAAATGTCCCAACAATAAGGTGATGTTCCTTAAGGAGGGCACAAATAAGATTATTAGTGGAGATGAACAAGAGGAAGCCTCTAATGATGATGTTGAGGCTCAAGAAGAGGTTTGGCATTCACAAGAGGGTCTATTATTTATGATCATTCGGCGCACACACATGTCCAAATCAAGTGAAGAAAATTGTCAAAGAAAAAATATTTTTCACAGCCAATGCCTAATGAAAGAGAAAGTGTGTTCTCTTATTATTGATGAAGGGAGTTGCACAAATGTTACTTCTAGGGGATTACTGAACAAGCTTGGATTGGAAACCACCACTCATCTGAATCCGTACAAGCTTAGGTGGTTAAATGACTGAGATGACATTAAGGTGACAAAACAAGTGAGCATAGAATTTGCCATTGGTGGTTACAACAACAAAGTTCTATGTGATGTCGTTCTTATGAGTGCAAGTCATCTTTTACTCGGGAGGCCATGACAATTTGATAGAAGAGCTTCTCATGATGGTTTCACAAACTACTACTCATTCAAGCTTGGGTGAAAAATAATCAAACTTGAATCCCTCAAACCCGAGCAAGTAGTATAATATGATGAGGCAAGGAAAAAGAAGAAATACAAAACTACTTTTTTAATGTCAAAGAAAGAGTTAAGGAGGTCACTTGTCGAGGAATGGGCGATTGTCCTCCTCTTATTTCGAGATCGAATTGAAGAATCGGGAGAAATTTCCAAAGCCGTGAAATCTCTCATCAATCAATTCTAAGATATATTTTCAGAAGAGTTGCCACAAGGGTTGTCTCCCTTCCGTGGCATAGAGCATCGAATTGATCTTCAATCATGGGTGGTGTTTTCAAACTACCCTCTGCTTATAGAATAAATATGGAGGAAACAAAAGTCTTACAAAGCCAAGTGGAGAAGCTACTTGAGAAAGGTTATATTAGGGAATCAATCAGTCCAAAACTATACTATTGGTGCAAAAAAAAAAAAAGATGAATTTATAAGAATGTGTGTTGATGGTAGATGATGTGCCCCAGAGGGCCGTCACTCGATCACAAACCAAGGCACGAACTTTATCCAACCTGTTAACTAACAACTTCAATTCTTTTGCAGGAATTACAGGTGTCGAATGCCTCTTCGCGGATTAGGAATGGGACCCGAGCACAAATGACAAGGATCAACCCTTGCACTTGCTATCGTGAGAGCTAAAGGTGGAAGCACATGAAGAAGGAATTTGTCTCCCTCGGAATTAATTTGTAATCGAATTTTATTCGGCAAACATTCGCCTTATGTTTTCGTTGGCAAACATTCGCCTTCCTGTAATGTTTTATAATTGCATGCATCCTTAGGCATTAGGATTAGATGTATGTTAAGTTAGATAATGGTTAGAAGCAACAATTGGGCCGGAGTTTAGCAGCTCACTGATGCAACAAATGGGCCAAAGCTTGAAGAGTGATCTGGTGTGCAAGTGGACTAAGAATGGCCAACCATGTGGCCCATTTCGAAGCTCAAGCCCATTCTAACCTTCAGCCACCCTAGGTCTATAAATACATGGCTATTGGTGTGTGTAAAGGTTGTTGAATATATGAGAAATAGCTCTTTTGTGTTCAGCCGAAGTAGTTGAAGCTTGGTGAACGGTAAGGCTCGGTTCGGTCAAGAATCGAGAAGGAGTTTATCTCCTTGAGCTTTCAAGCCCGAGGTTGCTTGAATAGCTATCGTTCCACTCGTCTTCCCTCTCTTTTCCAGAGAAGGATACACGAAGAGAGTGGCCAGAAACTGGTCCCGCTTGCTGCCGTCTTCCTTCGGAAGATCGTTATGCCGAAAGCCTAAAAGGTTGCTCATTGGACAGCATTCGGTTTTCTGCTTGTATTCTTTTTTTTCTGTTTCGTTTGTGGGTAAAACACGACTCATTCGAGGTGGAATCGTGTCAGTAGAGCTATCAACCAAATCACCTTTAAATACCGCTTCCTTATTCCAAGACTCAAGGATAAGCTTGATGAACTAAATGAAGCATCATTGTTTTCCAAGGTGGATCTGAAAAGTGGTTATTACCAAATCCGAATGAAAAAGGGTGATGCATAGAAAATGGACTTCAAAACAAAGTATGGATTATTTGAATGGTTGGTAATGTCATTTGGGCTCTCTAATGACCCGAGCACATTCATGAAGCTTAAGCATTATGTGCTCAAGGATTTTTTGGAGAAGTTCATAGTGGTTTAATTCGAGAATATCTTGGTCTATAGTATGGATTTTGTGCTATGATTACCTCACACTAAGTGTGGCAAAGATTCAATCATTGTTGATAGGTTCTCAAAGATGGCGCACTTTAAATGGGACCAGGAAAGACAACCCACCACTGGAACTTGCTCTCGCTCCACTCGTTCCCACCCTCCCTCCCACTATAGTGACTTTCACTTCACCATAGAGGGAACCTCACTAACCTTAGAGATAGACAGTTTCTTGTCCCAGGCTCAGGCAGGGGTCTTTGAGAGAGAAGCAGGGTAAGAGGGAATTTGACTGTATCCTTTATTGATCGCTCTAAAACAGATGATGCCATACATGTGGCCGATTTATTCTTGAAAGAGATGGTGTGCATTAGGGGTGTTCGTGGTCTAGTCCGGTTTTAAGAAAGATTAATACCGAACCAATAAAATTTAGTTTTCAATTTTTAGAATCGGTACCAATAAAAATTTTTTAAGCACCGGACCAGAACTTTGGTTCCAGTTCTGGTTCGGTTATGATTTTTTCATTGTTAATTATTATTTTGATAAAAAATTTCAAATTAAAAAAAAATAAATAATTAATTTAATTGTGCTACTAGTGGATATAAAAAATATATAAAAATCTAATTGACACAACAGTGAAATATATAAAAATTAAATAATCATACCTTGAAGAAGATGATGATACAGAAGTGATGAAACTTCGTACAAGTCTTGCTGAAGCAGTATAATTGAACTATTTAAAAGCCCTATTTTCTATTTCCACATATCAAAAAATTTCAAGTTGTACATAACACAACAAAAATTCATAATATCATTATACAATGCCATTAACACAATAAAAATTCAGAATATCCATTATCCAACCAAAGAGTAAAAATCACTGTACATAAAGCAAGTCAGTGAAGCTACAATGCCATTCATTCTCCAAACTTTATGTTATGAAATATCGGCTATTGTTATACAAACATGCAAAAATGAAAAAAATATAATTAAATAAAAAATAAAGTGAAAAATAATCAAACATACACCAAGAAAATTAAATGTTCTTACTATTCGCTAATTTTAATTGGTTCGCTATCTTCTTATAGTAATGTAAAATATGCAAAATATAAGTTTCAAAGTAAGTATATAATGTATAGTAATTACTAAAAAGAACACGAGAAACTCATCCACCACGTCATTACAGTTGACTACATTATGTTTTGCCTCACGAATTTAGCTTTGAAGTCAAATAAGTCCATCGACAGTCTTTGGTGACAAAGAACTATGAAAGAAATCCAGAACACGTTTTCCACAACTGAAACTTGATTTCGAAGGAACAGTAGAAATAGGAATAACCAATACATCTTTTGTAATTTTACTTAATATTGGATATTTCAATGAATTCACTTTCCACCATACCAAATCTTGATTGTCTGAAAATTTTTTCAATTCTTTAGATAAATATAGATCAACTTCCGTCCTCTTTCTTGAAGCATCTCGCTCACTATATCGGCTACAAAACATCTCATTACTTTATTGTGGGCAAAACTAATAATTTGTCCTGCAGACGAAGATGTGGCAACACTTGTTTTACCATAATCTTGTAACATACTTGACCCCAAATCCAAATTGTATTAAACATATAATCTGTTAATTATAGTTCGTACTTGACTCACCAAATTTGTTATTTTATTATTATCAAACAACATGGTAAGACAATGTTGCAAAAATTGTATTTTACATTTCGAATTTAATACAATTGGAACATACATTAAGAAATTAATTTTCTCACAACTTCCCAAGTACTTGTTAAATTTTCCTTGCATTCTAAGAGCCATATTCCTCAATGATGGATTGTCAGACTCAACATACTCCATGATAACCATTTTCAAATTGCATACTTCACTAAAATAAATATTTGATGTCACATGCGAAGAAGCTGAAACAATCATGGTTGTATCATAAAAATCTTTAAAAATTTAACAAATTGTCTAATATTTGCCAAATCTGTTATAGTGAGAGGTGATTCCCCACTCAAATCACCAATATAATTACTATAAGTTTTCATTAACTTGCCAAAAGTCTTTTCCTAACATCAAATCTGTAGAATTCCATCTTGTACACACATCAAGAGAAATACTACTTTTGCATGTGATTTTAACATTATCAACATAATTCTTAAAATTTTGTAACCTTGCAAGTGAAGATTGAACATACTTAACAGCTCTACGTACTTTACTAATAGCCTCTTGATAATCTTTCAAGCCCTCACATACAATAAAGTTCAATATGTGTGCAAAACATCGTACATGTATGTATTCTTCATTCAGAACCAAACTATTTCAATTTTTAACACTTTTGATCAAATATGAAATTGCAATATCATTCGAAGAAGCATTATCAACTGTAACATTAACACATTTTCTGTAGCGCTCCGGTCCACCTTGGACCCGGTTTGCCACTTACTCGCTTTTATCGTAAGAATTCACATAAAATTTAAAACTTTTATTCCTCAACTTAAAACAACATTTTTGAAAATATTTTAAACAGCATCGCAGCAGAAAACTCGATTAAATCAGTTTAAATAAACTTCACATTTTAAAACATAAAAATAAAGAAACCGGTCGACACTTGTAAACGCCGGTTGACACCTTAATTCTCTCTGCTCGCCCCGGTCGATCTTCGCGGTCAACACGTTCACGCACATAATAAGATGCGGTCGACACCTGCCTCCAGCGGTCGACACTTCAATACTCTCTGTCCGCACAGGTCGAACCCTGCGGACGACACTCACACTAATTTTACACTAACCGGTCGACACCCACAATTGCCGGTCAACACCTCATTGCTCTCTGCCCGAACAGGTCGAACCCCGCAGTCGACGTTCTTATTGAATTTACACTAACAGGTCGACACCACATTGCTCTCTGCCCGCATAGGTCGAACCCCGCGGTCGACACTCACATTCCATTTTACACTGACCGGTCGACACCTATGGACTTCGGTCGACACTTTGCACCCGCAATATAAAAATAACACCAGTTTGAAAGAAACGAACAACGAAAACTTACACGATTAAAATCATAAAATAAAGACCTGTACTTTTAAGACATTATCTCCTCAAGTAATTTCAAAAACATAACCCTACACCAATCCCGACTATTAACGTACAAAACAACCCTATACCCTCCAGTTCTATACACTTGACTTTTGCCTCGCAAAATTTAACCCAAAAGAACCACCACCTAGCCTCGCTCCACGGGTCGGGTCGTCTTGACGAACTCCACCTGCCAACACACAGTAGCACGCTGCCAACCGCCAACTCATCCTGACTGGGCTCTTGTAACTCACTCGCGGAAATCTCTGCACCTACACCACGGAACACAAAACGTAAGCCTAATGCTTAGCAAGTATGGAATATGAATTGAAAATCAATGCACAACTCAACCCCTAACACATGCAGTTTCTACGCTCGATTTCGTTTTCGTTTCGTTTTCATTGTTATCATCTTCCACTTTCATATGTGAGTTAAGTAGACACCCATCCTATCACACTCAGGACGGCCAAACCATGACCCACAGAGCGAGATTAGAGGCACACATCATGTTCAAACACGGAACGGTCATACAAAATCTCCTCCCAACATCGATCATAGAACCCTCTAGTGCTTTCTCACTAGCATGTTAACGACGAGGCGTTCACAAACCATGTCATCTTACGCACTTTCATCAATGGAAACCCCCTAGTGCTTTCTCACTAGCACGTTAACGACGAGGTGTTCCCATACGTGGCATTTTTTTTTATCTGATTACATTTCAATACATAATTCAAAACATGATCAAAACTCGTTTTTTCGTAATTCAAAATCATGATGCATGTCAACACATATGTACAACCAACTGACCAAACAACAAAACAAACAATAAAAACAAACAAGCAATCCTACCATTCCATGGCGTAGGCCCGAAGGCAAAACACAAACAATCTATTACTTACCTGGCGTCCTATCTTTCCGTGGTGATCGTTTCAATCACCTCCTAGGGCTCAACCTATCACATAACAATTCACATTAAAAACTCATTTCACAAGTCGTTCCACGTACTAAAATTATGTCTACTAACTCACTCCACCAAATCCCAGCTAAGACGGCTCGCTAACCTGAATTTTGGCCAAAATCAACCTAACTTCCAACGTGTATAACTTTTGCGTCGGTTATCGGAATTGAACGATTCTAGCGGCCAAACACTCCTCCAACAACCTAATTTGGCATACTAAAACAGAACTTAAAACGAATAACCGAAGCTATGTCGAAACACCCAAAAACAGAATCTGTTTTTACACAAAAATTCAAATTTCAACATCAACCCGATTTCCACCAATTTCTCCATGAATCTATCACATTCTAACCTATCAAGCATAATCTAACTACCGTTGGAGATTTCAAATTCAGAAACCCGAATTGCATGGTACACCCTCTCAGATATTTTCCAATTTTCAGAACTCCCTCACCTCACTCACTTCGAACTGTTAATTCCCCCATCAACCGTTCTAAATCCTAGCATAAACCTTCAGAAACCGAAACCAAAACTCAACCGTACTTAATGAATCAACAGAGAGGAAGAGAGAATGAGATCACCTGAGACAAAGAGGGACTGTGCTCTGTACGTGGACGAGAGGAGAGAAAACTGGGATGGCGAGCTTCAAACCACCGGCGCGCACTATCCCTCTTCACGGAAGAAAATCGACAGGGAGGGAAGAGGGTTTTTCTCTTCTCTTCCTTCGACTTGAGAAGGCAGAACAGTAGTGGCTTCTGCTGAAGCCACTCTTGTTTCTCCTTTTTTTTTTATTTTATTAATAATAATAACTAATTAATCTTTCGTCCCCACACTTTAATGCTTTAGCCAAAAGACTATTCAGTCCATTTCTAGTCGGATTCCTAAAATTTTCTCCTCTTCATTAGCCTCGAAATAATATTTTATCTACTAATACAAATTCTCCGCTCTCGTTTCTGATCGAAACTCTGTCGTTTACCAATACGAATTTTTGAAAATTAATTTACAGAAATCGCGGCCGTTACATTTTCAATTCTCCATTGAAACAAATATCTTTCTACTTCTTTATCAATTGTGTCTCCTTTATGTTTCGAAATCAAATAAAAATTCAAAATCCTCTTATGCATGGTACAATCACTATCAATATAAGGAGCAGTTAAAACTATGCAATTTAAATTTTGAATAGAAGTTCATGTATTTGTAGTCAAACATACTCGTTGTTATGTTTTTCTAAAGTACTCAATTTCATTTGTTCTTTTTTCATAAAGATTAAAAATATCACTAGCAACAATAACTCTAGAAGGTGTGAAAAATCTCAGTTGCAAATATTGGAAATACGCTCAAACCCTCTCCTTCAACAAACCTCAAAGTCAATTTATCAGTAATTATTGTCCCTTATAATTCATATTCTTAAAGCCTAAAGTATTTTGTTTCACATTTAAATTTGTCAATAATTTTATACAAATACGAATGTATTTTTTTAAGCTTAATATCCTATTCTTCGGTGTATTACATGCATATGTTCTTCCATAATAATTACATTTAACTCTATAATTGTTATTATTGTCATTTTCAACAACAATAAAATGATTCCAAATATTATATTTTTTTATCCTTCCCCTACAAACATTAACACTAGATCTAGTAATAGGAGTAATCTCTACATTTTCATTAGTGCTTCCTGTTTTCCTTTTATAAAATACAACAATTTAGTAAAAAATAAATCAACCCAAGCAAAATTGATTAATCTGTCTCAAAATCTAGGGGAACAAGAAACAATAACTAATAGAAACAGGCTAGTTGCTCTTATTTATCTAGAAACGATAACTACGTACATGAAGTTAGTTCAAGAAAACTCTCAATATATTCCTCTTCTTCTCATTGCCTTTCTTGATCAATAAGGTATACATCACCCAAACCTTAATGTCAGTAGAGGAGCGAGCTATCTATTTACGAGGGTTGTAAAATTTTTGAAAGTGAAGCTTGTGCCCTTTATAAAAACTATTTTGCAGGTTATTTGCTTCTCTTTGTGAAATATAGTTTTAGCTCTTTAAAATTTTATTTAATGAAATGACCTTTCATCTAGAAAGTACAATAGTTTTCCTTTTATTCTCACGGTGATTTTTCAGAGCTGGCAAGATATAGGTCCTCTTTTTATAAGTATGGATTGTGCAGCAAAAGAGTTTTCAAGATCTGATGGCATTCATATTTATGAGGTCTAAACTTTGTTTTATGTGTTCACAGCTCTAATTTACGGCGCTACATTATACTGTCAAGCTAATTAGGGGGTTTGACTCGCTGAATCTATATAGGATGATGGGGTTTGGTTTACTCATTGGGATGGATGCGATACGGTTACAAAAGCAATCTAATTTTGAGTATCTATCTACATTGCTGAATCCCCTTTGTCAGCAGGTGATGATAAGATGCTAGGAACTTCCTACTCTACAGAAACTAAAAGAGGACAAATCAAGAGCTTACCTTTGTCTATGACTCGGTTTGTCCTTCTTAGTCTGACGAAGAGAGAGACCCAACGATTGTGTCTACAAAAGAGAACTGAGAAAAGAGAGTAACTCTAGGAGCACTGACTGCGTTTGCGAGAGAGAATCGAAAAGAGAGAGTGACTGCAGCGCGGCAACTGTGTCTGAGAGAAAGAACTGAGAACAGAGAGCGATAGTAGAATACTGAATAGGGTTTTAATGGTCCGATTCGGGTTTAGTGATTTTGTATCATTAAACCTGAAAATCAAACCGAAAACTTTGATTATGCTAAAAAAAACTAAAATTCTTTTATTTAATGTGTAAAACTGACCAAAATCGCACCAAATACCTCGGTTCTTGTTCGATTTTTCTGTCCAAATCCATTTTGTACACTCCTAGTTTGCATGCATGGAATTCCTAAAACGATCATCTCAAATCGTGACACTCAGTTTGTAATAACCCGGAAAAAATTTTGGATTTTAGATCTAATTTTTGAAATTTTTAATTAAATCTCGGTTGAAATTTTGAGAAAATATTTTAACGGGTAAATTAATTTATAAAACGCGAAATCTAAATTAAGTGATAGTTTCTGAAATTTTTAAAGTCGGGAGGACGCGAATTTAACGAAGTTTTTGGACAGTTAAAGCACGTGAGGGCGTTTTGGTAAATTTTAATTATTTAAATTTATTTTGTTTTTTTTCTTTTTTTTTAAAACAATCGAATGGCTTCGAAGTGAAGCCATTCGGTTGCTGAACACCGAAAGGGTGAGAGAGAGATCGAGAGGGAGAGCGAGAACCGGAGAGGGAGTGTCGATGATCGACTGCCGAGAGTGAGAAGCAGGCATGCAGGGTGCTCCGACGAGCTTAAGTCAGTTGGTGGCTCGATTTCTCCCTGCCAAAAATCCGATCGAAAAACCGATAGCCTTCCCCTGTTTTCTTCTCTATTTTAGCGACCGGTTGTGATCGGTATCCTTTGATCTCAACTTCCGAAGTTCGAGCGTGTAATTAGAACGTTTAGAAGGGGCTTCAACGGTATTTAACCGTTGATTGGCCAAGTGCTCAGGTTGAGAGGAAAACTTGAGATTTGTTGACTGTGCATTTTGGATTTTTGTGTTTGAAATCTCTAGTTTTGTTCAGATTATGCTTAATTGATTGGAATATGGATGTTTGGGGAAGAAATTTATGGAAATCGGGTTGAAGTTGAAATTCAGATTTTTTTTGTAAAAACCGGTTATGTTGTTGGGGGTTTTGGCCTAGCTACGGTCTCTTGTTTTAAGTTCTGTTTTTGTAGGTTAAATTAGGTTGTTAGAGGAACATTTGCCCGCTGGAATGGTTCGATTCTGATCTCCGACGCAAAAGTTATGCGCGTCAAAAATTTATGTCGAATTTTAGACTTAGTCGAATTATTGAGCGTTTTTAGTAGAATTGTGATGCGTGATATTAGTGTTACTGATTTTAGTGCGTAACGCGAGTTTTGAATGAGTTTTAGTTGAGGGGAACAGAGATTTTAAATTTGGGTGAAGGGCAGATTCGATTTTTGGTGTTTTTCACCTAGCTGCGGCGTACAGTTTTAAAATCCTAGGTTCCTAGAGTAGCGTTTAGTCTCTTGAATCGTTCGATTCTGATAACAGACGCAAAAGTTATGCACGTCCAAAATTTAAGCCGGTTTTCGGCCAAGCCAAGTTAGTGACCTGTTTTAATTGAAATTTCATGGATTTAGTTGAGAGATATGATTTTTAGCGTATTTAGTGAATTTTGATGCGAAAATTGATGGGCAATTTTTCATGTTTTAGGTTGAGGCGTTTTGGCAAGTTGTGCGTCGAGTGAGCTTAATACGCCAGATAAGTAGTGTATGCATGTGTTTTGCCCAGATGGGCCTACACCGTGGAACTTTAGGATTTATGTTGTTGATTGTGGTGTGCGTGCGTATTGTTTGACATTCATCATGTTTTAAAAAGGGAACGAGAATAGTTTTGAGCATGTTTTGAGTAGATGGTGATGAGACGCGTGGCTGTGGTACCGCAGATCCTGCTAGCGTGTGGGCCGGTGCGTAACCAACAACGGATTTTGCTCCAGTAGTGGGCCGGTTGGGCCGTGACGCGGCGTGTATGTGTCGGTGGTGAGGATGACGGACAGTGGTACCGCAGATCCTACTAGTGTGTGGGCCGGTGCAACACCTGTCACGGATTCCGCTTGAGTAGTGGGCCGGCTGGGCTGTCGCGAAATATTTGTGTGTGGCAACTGTGGCCCCGTTGCTGGGGAGGCTGAGACGGGGGCAACGTGTCAGGGTCTAGTGTGGCGCGATGTACACCCTCACCTTGATGTGGTTGCTGTGTGGTGATGCGTGTGTATAGCTTGTGGGCCTCGTTGCTGGGGAGTCTGGGACGGTGGCGACGTGTCAAGGTGTAGGGTGACACTAGGTTCATTTTTACCCTGGTGCAGCTACACTACACGTCACAGATGTGACAACATTAGTGTGAGTGTAGAGACTGCATGTGATAGGATTGCATTGTCGGTTTTTACTTTCATATCGCATTACTTACTAAACGTTAGGCTTATGTTGTGTGTTGTATGGTATAGGTGCAGATATTGTCACTGGTGAGCCCAGAAAGCCTAGTCCTGAGGTGTAGGACTGTTGGCGGCGCGCGAACGAGGCACTGGACGACGGATTGTTAGGGCGACCAGACCCGTGGAGATGGTAGATGGTGGTGAGATTTACTCGGGTTGTTGCTTTGTGTCGGGATATTTATGTAGTAAGATGAGTGCGTATAGGCGTCGGTTGTATAGGATTGTATAGAGCATTTGTGGTGTTTTGAAGACGCGTGCGTACTTTTATATGTTAGAGTATGACATTGCTCTATACTGTGGACTTTCTTTTTTTGTAGTTGATAGATTTCGTTGTTTTTAAACTTCGATTTTGTTATGGAGAATCTCTGGGTAGTTTAATGGATGGATATTTCTAGTTTTCTGGTGAACTGTGTGCATGGTTTAAATTTTGGGATAGCCAGTTTTTAAGCATTACTCTGCCGAATTTTTGGAAGAAGGGTCGCGATATCGAGAAGGTACGTAATAGATCGAGGTGTGCGCGGTGAGGCGCGAAAGGAGTGGCGGTGTGCGCGGGAGCGTGGCGCGCCCGCAGGCACGCGGGGCACGCGGCCTTGCAATTGCGCACGAGTCGTGCGGCGTCAGGTGAGGGCGTGCGTGCGGACGTGTTGCACGTAGGCAGGGTGCATGGGGCACGTGGCACTATGGGCGTGCGCATAATGCAGTGGTGTCGAGTTAGCACGCGCGGCGCCGAGAGAGTGGTCGCGGGGCGCCGAAGTGGGGATGTGGGTGGGCGGCTTGCAAGCCGAGTGGGCGCGCGCGTGGGGCGTGCGGCGCAAGGTTGAGTGAGCGCACGCGGTGTGCGGCGCGCGGCGCTGGACCATGGGTGCGTGGTGTCGCTACTCTGGTGCACGGCGCTTAGTTGGGTAACGCGAGGCGTGGGTTGGACTCCTTACTAAAATTTCAAGTCTTGTCGTCTTATTTTAAAACCCTTTAAATCATCTTTTTCGCTGCGTATTTTATATTAGGGATTTCGTGTTCCCTTTTCAGCATGCGAGTTGTTTTTGAATAGTCAAAAAAAATTTATACTTACAAATATTCTTATGAATATGATTTGAAAATAAAAATGGTATTAAATTAAGTGAGTTCGCGTCAAGTATTTGTATGTCATAGCGTGTAGATGTAGTAGCGCACCGGGAACGTGTGGGTTCACAGGGTATTATAAAGTTCTTGAATTCATTTTAGAACACATTATGGAGAAAATTGAGCACAAAATTATTATTTAGCACTTTCTTTCAGCCCTAAACGGATGGGCAAACTGAATTAGTCAATAGAACTTTGGGTGCATTATTAAGGAGTATTGTTAGCAAACGGCTCACGGATTGGGACATTCAACTCTCATACATTAAATTTGTATACAACCGAAGTGTGCATGGTTCAATGCAAAAGATTCCATTTGAGGTAGTATATAAATTTAATCCACTCATGCATTTAGATCTCATACCATTACCGTTGAAGGAGCTTGCCAATCAAAGTGAAATCAACAAGGCCAAGCAAGTCAAAAACATGCATGAATTGGTTAGAAAGATGATCCAAAAGAAGAATGAGATGTATGCTGAACAAGCCAACTGAGGAAGGAAGGACGTCATATTCAAAAAAGGGGACTTAGTGTTGTTGCACTTAAGGAATGAAAGGTTTCCCAATCAACAAAAATCCAAATTACTTCCAAGGGTCGATGGTCCTTTTAAAGTTTTAGAGAGTATCAACAATAATGCAGACAAAATTGATTACTAGGAGAATACGGGGTTTCAACCACATTCAACATCCAAAACTTATCATCCCCAGACATCAAGAATGAGGAGATAGAAAGCGTGGATCAACCATTGGATTTGAGGTCAAATCCTCAATCACTCTGAAAGGATGATGTGACTCAAGGTGCAATCACACGATCAAGAACTAAGAAGCTAATTAACCTTTATGTTCAACTTATAAGTGAGACATTCAAATATTCAAGATAGCTTACACCAAGTACGCGAGACAAGGAAAAGCCAATCCATCCAATAAAGTGGGAGCATTATGAAGCTTCCAATCAACAAATAAAGAAGGTATTAAGTTGATTGGTGGAGAGAGAACGACAGAAGGACGTGCGCGCGGACGTCGATGCTAATACAGACGGAAACCTTCGGCCGAAGTCCCTTTCCTAATTCCTTTCTTTTCCTTATTACTAAAGTTTTCTTAATTACAGTTTTAGAAAATTTTCTTAGTTATAATTTTAGAAAATATTCATATTTATAGTTTTGGAAAATTTTACTAATTATAGTTTTATAAAGATTTCCTAATTATTGTTTTAGAGATTTGCTATTTAAGTATCCTTATATATTGACATTGAGAACAGGGGGTTACCACCCCCAGATCAGTCCCCTGTTCTAAAAGTGAGGCATGAGAATAGGGGTTCACAGGTCGGCTCCCCATATTCAAACTCCATGTTTGAGAATAGGGGACCGACCCAGGTCGGTAACCCTCTGTTCTTATGCCTCATTTTTAGGGGGGGGGGGGGGTGATCCGGGTAGTGATCCCATGTTCTCAAATCACGTGCTGCGCATGTAGAACGGGGGGTCTCCACCTCCCACCTCGACCACTCGACTCAATTTGTTTAGTGCCACGTAAGTACTGGATAGATCGGGGGGCCGATCATTTTATATCGGCTCCTTGATCGCGACTTAAATTGAGAACGAATGTGATTTATACAATTTACATTGTTTAAAGTTTTAATTTGTTAAAATTTTTAGTTTAACAGTTATTTTAAATTAAAATTATACTTTATAGTTCAAATTGGTTTTAACCCTAAAATATAATAAAATTATTAAAATTAATAATGACAACTCGTGTCCAAGTGTCCTATTAAATTAGTGTAATTAATAATTAATTATTTATCTTCTTAATTCATTTTTTTATCTTCCAAATAATGATAGAGATGAAAAAGACGGATCAACTTATCATTTTAATTTTCAATAATTTATTGTTAATTAATATATATTATTTATAAAATTTGCCGATTTATTATTTTTTAAAATTTTTTAGTAATGTTTTTGTATTTTTGGAGACCAATAATTCATTATGTGTTGAATCTAATTGTCATAATTTGTTAATGTTTGATCTAATTTAAGGGTGCAAATTTTATTTGTTAATGTTCAGATTTGGTTTCAAGTTCAAAAAATCAAAGCCATCAATTGAAATCGATGTACGTGGGTTGATTTTGAGTTCTGAATCAGTTTGCTTTCGTTTTAAATTGAATTTTGACGTGGTTTTTCTGATTGGAGGTTGGAAATTGCATTTAAATAGTGGTTTATTTAAGTTAAATTGATTTATAAGAATTTATAAACAAAAGTTACGAAATCCTAAATTAATTGGTTGTCAACTTAAATTTGGACCGAACAATTCAATTCCAAACCAATTTCTAATTAATTTTATTATATTTATTTAATTTGTTAATTAAATGAATAATTAACAATTAGTTGTCTAATAAACTTACAAAAATTAATAATGACAATTCTTGTCCATTAAATAATTCATTATTAATTTTCTTAATTCATTTTTCTATTATTCAAATCATGTTAGAAGGTGACGAAGAATTAATGAACTATAATTTTAAGGTACGATAATTTTTTCTTAATTAATGTTAACTATTTATATTAACATCAATAATTCTTATACCTAAAGTAATTCTCCAAAATACTTAGTAATACCTATTTATTTTATTTCTTCATAGTATACAAAGTTTTTGAGCTATATCTTATATAAAATTTTATAAAGTCAAAGAATAAATTAAAATAAAATATAAGTTTGTTAAATATACTGAATTAAGGTCGTACATATATGACTATCTTTATGATAAAATTAATTATTCTATACTTAACAAAAGTTATTTGAACAGTATCATTTTATCTAGTCTAGACTTGTATAATCATATTATATAAAATATATTCTTTTTATGTCACAGTGAAATATGATTAATCTATGTTTATCATTATGAATTATTTGAATATTTTAAATATAAGTAATAAATTTATTTTTCTTATTATTCTTCATAATTTATATCCTACATGCGCACAATATATATATATTATATAAAGTTTCTATAAATATCCAACCAATATTTTATGAATTTAATAATGCATAATCTAAAATATAATATTAATCAATATAAATTTGTTCATATATTATAAAAATTGTGCTATTACATTTTGTGGGTTGGATATAATTTTATTATATGGTAGCTTTGTATGCTATTTGGTTACTAGTTTTGGTTCTAGTTTAGTCATAGCACATTTAATTTTTACATTTAATTTTAATTATATGGTAGTTTGTATGCGAGCAAGTTAGTTCCAACTTTAGAATATCAAGTGCACTCGAGCAAGTGCGCATTTTTGTTGGATTGTTAGGATTAAATATGTGATCGCTTCCGTAACAATTCAGGAATCCACGTGAAATTTGGTTGGGACTAACTCATCATCTCCACTTTTTACTATCATTTATTCTCTCTTTGTTTTTTTTTTTTTTTTCCAATTGAGCCTGACTTATGCACTGGCCATTTGAAATGGAATGAACTACGCTCATATCTAAAAACTCCAAAATTTCTTTCTTGACCTTTTCCATCGTTGGAGGAATGATTTTGTGCTTCCCTTCATGGTTTTGAAACCTATTGAAGCAAATTTGGTGGGTGCACGCAGATGATATTATTCCTTTTATATTAGATATTGTCCACCCACTAGTAGTCTTACAGTTTTTAGGTAAGCAAATGAGCTTCTCTTCATGCAGTGATGTCACGTACTTTGGACATAAAATGACATATTAACCAATAAATTAATAGTCGGAAAAGAATCAAAATTCATTTATAATCAAAATTCAAGAGTAATTATGGACTACAAACTCTAATTCAGCATTCAATTACAATGTAAATATGACTAGTAGATCTCCTAATCAACTAAATATGCAATCATAAACAATAAAAATAATATAATATAAAATGCTCAATTTGTCTCGCATTTTTAATCACCAAAGCTTTGACTTCCATTTAAACGAAATAAAGAACTTGGAAACTCAACTAGGGCTAGATCAATAAACACATAAGCTATCAAGTTTCTCTCATTTTACTCTCTTCTAAGGATTTTTTTTTAATAACGTTCAAAAAGATGTGTAATCTGGTTCAAATGCGTTCAATTATTATATCTTCTACGCTTTAAAATCTATTTCAAATTTTATATAAGCATTGATAATTTGAATCAGATTATCTTTGTTCAAATTTTGCATTCTAGCACATTCTAGAACGGCAAAGATGTTTTTTGTGTAAGAAGATAACTTTTTTTATTTGAATCTTTAACCCTGAGAAAAAGTTAGATACTCCTCCAACGTCAAGATGGGGCAAAATCTAAAATATCTTCTAGATCTTAACTACTTCTCACTTCTAATCTTCTAATGATCACCTATGTCATGAAATAAATTGAAATTATATCCTCCAGGCATTAAAACACTAAAATAATTAGGGTTTTTTCAATTTTAAACTTTAAACTATTGATTTTTTAAATAAAACTCTAAACTATCAATTTTAACAATTTAAACCTTAAACTATCAAAAATCTAACAAATTAAACTCGGACGGCCGTCCGATTACCGTCTGTTCGTTAAACAACGGTCATCCATTCTTCGGAAGCGACACATGGTGCGTGACACGTTTGAATGGGGGTCGAGACCCCCCAGTCATGTGCGGTGCATGTAACACGACAACGGTCGGCCGGGCTTCAAACAACAACTGTCTGTTCTCAAGACCAACCAATCGTTGCCGAGGCCTTGACCCCCCGTCTCAACATAGAGAAATACAATGATCGGCTGGTCTTCAGACAATAGCTGTCCGTTCTAAAAACTAGCTGACCGTTATAGAACAGACGGTAGGTTGAGACGAGAATGGTCAGCTGATCGTTATAAAACAGTCGTCCGTTCTCAGAGAACGAACGGCAGTCCTCAAGATGCAACACGTGATGTGTGGCACGTCGAAACTAGGGATCGAGACCCCTCAATCACGTGCACCGCACGTGACACGAGAATGGTCGACTGTTCTGTTGTCTACGACCATATGTTCTACAACAATTATCATGGGTCGGACAATGTTTGAGAGAACGAATGATTGTTCTAGTGAGAATGGTTATCCGTTCTCCTATAATATAAAAGAAGATGGTCTTTAATGTTAAAATCATAGATCTCAACAACTTTAAAACATTTAGCGACATCGTATTTCAACCGACGTTTTCTTTTTGTTTTGAGTTGCGACGTTGACAGATTTTGATTCATATAGATATGTTGATGCCGACGAGACTACAAGTCAAGTTGCCAACATGGACTGCTATTCGGACAACACGCCTAGATACGATGATCTTCGAGCATTCGATCACTTTAAAGGTTGTGGAGAAATAAATATACGTTCAACTTCGCCAACCCCAGACAATGAGCTTCGGACAACAGTCGAGTTGGAAGATGTTAAGGCGAAAAGCATATCGGTAAGGGAAGAAATTTCTATGGTTTTTTTTTTTATAAAAAATATAGTTGTCTAAGGCCCTCAGAGAAGAAATAATCGAATATGCTTTGAATAATGGATATGACATCAAATTCGATAAAAGTGAAACTCGCGACTCACGATAGTATGTGAAGACGGATGTGACTGACAACTGCATGCTTCGATCATGCAAAATGAACTTACATTCCAAATAAATAGCTACACAATTTTTCTCACAGTTGGGCAAGAAAAATTAAGGATCGTCTTGCTCTTGCAAAATGGACGACAAACTATTATTTGGATATATTCAAAACTCAACCTACATGAAAAACTATTTCTATTATCGAGAATGTGAAGAAGAATTTGAATGTATACATAACACCCTATCTTACCAAAAGAGCAAGAAGCGATGCTCGAAAACATAATAAAGAGAAGGGTGACAAACAATTCAAGTAACTGCATTCGTACGCAATAGAGATATTTAGATTAAATCCGAGTAGCACAGTGAGAATACACTGTTACCTAGTGGGCTCTGGCCAGAACAAGTTATGCGTATTTCAAAGAATGTACATGTATATGGCTACTTTCAAGGTAGATTTGTTGCAGCATGGCAGACGTATTATCTGTTTGGATGGTTGTCATCTGAATGGTTCTTGCCTCGGCCAATTACTCACAGCCGTCAGTATTGATGGCGACGATGACATATATATTGTTGTCGTCATCAACGTAGACTGAGAGTTCACGGATTCATGGAAGAAATTTTTGCAAATATTGAAGGAAGACCTAAACACTCGAGATGAAGGCGGATGAACAATTGTATCGGATCAACAAAAGATACAATTGTGTCGGATCACATTTGCTATTGTTTCTTGCATCGTTGATTTAGTGGTGTCATTGTATTGCGTAAGGAAGTTTTATCTAAGAGCCTAGATTTTAAATGGGACAGTTTGTGACCCCTCTAGCGTTTCTTAAGAATTTACTTGGAAAGTTAATTCTATCTAGGAGATTGTCCATTACAATATTTCTTGATAATTATTCTGATCATTACTCTCCACGTTTTACAACGGTTGTATTTTTATTGTTACTACCATTTTTATTATTTTTCCAACACAAATATTGAGGTGTTGTGATCATTATATTGTTTTATGTTAACTTTGTTTTTCTTTTACATATTAAGTGTTGTCGCATGCTATGGAGAAAGAATTAGATTCAGCCGAACACCACTACACTCTCCGACATATGTATGCAAACTTCAAAAATCAATTTCGGGACAAAGCATACAGAGATGCAATGTGGAGTGCGGTCAACGCAACCATAAATTATCATTTTACGATATAAATGAGAAACTACATCAGATTATCCTAGATGCCCATGCATGACTTCGACGAAGACCGCCTAGCTATTGAGCTAGTCATGCGTTTTCCTCGATTCCCAAGTACGACATGGGCTTGAATAATTTATGCGAGTCGTTCAATGCACTTATATTGCTGGCCAAGGAAAAGCCAATCATGACCATGTTTGAGATGATACGAACGTGTTTGATGACTCGCATTGTAAAAAAATACAAGAAGATACTCTCGTGAACAGACCTCTTATATCTTAAGATCAAAACAAAGCTTGGGAAGCGAGTACGTGCCGCTCGAAATTGGAATGCCTGTTGAGGTCAGCAACAACCATGAACAATATGTCGTCGACCTAAATGCGGGCACGTGCAACTATTGCAAGTGGGAGCTTACTAGAATCTCATGTGTCCATTCTATTCAATGTATCCATTTAATGAGACTGGCACCGAAAAGTTTTGTGCATCGACACTATCACCGGACAACATATGTGGAGATGTACTCAAACTTCATTCGTCCCATTAGTGGCATGGACATATGGCCGGCCGTGCACGGAATGCGCACATTAATTTCGCCGGAGAGAAGGAGCTAATCTTGTAGGCCAAAGAAGAATATAATGTGCGATGTCAATGAGCTGTCGAGGTCGACAATTTCTAGGAGAAAATCTACGATGTCTTGCAGTATATGTTAGCGTCAGGAGCATAATAGTCGCACTTGTACTAGCAGAGGATCCACTTTATGCGTTGCTCCCACTTCTGCTTTGCAAGATACATTTATGGGTTTCCACATATTTGACAGGACGCATGTACTTTTCAACACATTCTTCACATAAACACACTTTCATTATTTTCTAATATAGTTTTTATTTTATGGAGAAATTTTCAACGCATGGCTATGGAGGAAGAAACATATAACTATATTCGGGCTGTAAGTTGCCATATCGGCTTCTTCAGACCAGAAAAACATCACAAAGCTTAATACTTACAAGGCAACTTTAAGAAAATTGTCAAATTATGTTTCATTAGATTATGAAAAGAGAGGAGTACTCAATCATATTGATGGAGGCAGTTAACATGCGATTTGTAATTTCAAGTAAATTCAATATCTTTTGTTATTTTTATAAAATAAATTTGCTATGATGTATAATGTATGTCTTTTTTATAATTTCGTTCATTAAAATGACAATAAATCATACAAGTGTTAAAAAATGACAAAAATTTCTAGATTATCTTCACATGATCTGGTGAACATGCGGTAAAATTATCAAGTTAGTCCAATATCGTTTGATATTTCTTTACAATTAATTTGTTATAATGTAGAATCTGAGGAAAAAAGTTTGAAAAATTGAATAGAATTTTATTTATTTTATGACTCTTTCATAACTAGTTTCAAATAGTTCTTGCATATTCAAAACACAGTTTTATATTCACTAAACAATTCCAGAAGTGCATTATGTCCAAACATATAGTAAAAACGTTAATTAAAGTACAACCATACATTATCATATTAAGACACATAAAATTACAAATAAAACCTAAAGTTACAAACAAAAAGTAATGTACGTACAAGTAAATAAGCAACATAAACTACACTACGGTGGTGGGACATCGTCTGCCGCCTGGTCCTCAGACTCCATCCAACGCGTAACGATGTTGCTCAGTTGTATTTGAGCCAAACTGACCTCATCTAGTCTGCTCTCGATGAACTCTATCTGTTGGTCCATCCTGTCCCACCGTTGATCCATGATGTCCCATCTCTGGTCCATCTCTGCTCAATACTGTCTCACCTACTAGCATCGTGGTAGGACAATGGTGGCACCGTGACATACTACGAGGGTTGTGGCACCTTGGCATCCTGGGGAGGCAATGACAGCTTTGCAGCATCCTTCATGCGAACATCGCCAACTAATGTGGAGACCTCTCGATCTTTCTTTGCCATCCACATCTTTTCGACTTCAACTAGGCCCATTCGAACCAAGTAAAGCCAATCAAACACGTTGGTGGTCCACTGTGATCTCATATGCTCTCCTAGCGGTACTATAATCCGAGCTCGCTCGACGATCGATCTTTTGGATCAACGCACTGTACAGGAGGTTCTTGTTGTGTGTCCACCGGATCTTATACATGTGGCTTAACACCAAGAAGCCAACATCGAACGGCGCCTTATTGTACAGCTTCTGCATGACATAGATATCCATGCAGCTCACAAAATTTCTATGTCCCTACCGCAGTAGAATGGTCTAGAGAGCATGTTCTTAACCACCCAAGCCTTAACCCCCCCCCCCCCTCTTTCTCCAGCAAATCCAAGCAGATCATTCACCGTTTATGAAGTGATCAGGATCTCCGTACCCAGTATGTACAGCTTCACGGCTCCAGACTTCCCATAAAAGCTCAAGTTCACATAAAATAAGTGAACTATCAGATTGCAAGTATCGCCCCACACACCGTAGACCCAATGAAGGCTGATTTGGTTGAACATCTCCTGGACCTCCAAAGACTCCCAACCGTTGAAGTTGACAGTTTTCAAAGGAATCACTGAGCAGTGTACCTGGTCCACCTCAAACTGCTATTGATAGTTTTGGTTGTGAAATTCAATCTACAAAAACCCACGTCGCGGCACTTGTGCTGAACCTCCTTGAGCCTCTGACGGTTTCCTACGTTTCGTCGGCCCACCTTGTGGCCGACTTCATTTAATCACAATTCTCTGCGACATTTGGAAGAGCTTTTTGGGAATTGATGGATTTTTGGATTTGGAATTTTTTTAATCGAGTCTTTTCGATTTTTTGGCTGCAAATCGAAGGAAACACTGGCGAATGGCAAAATCTAGTAGTTGGGGCGTGAAATAGTCAAATTTTGGCAAAAAAAGAAGGAGAGAGGACCAAGAGGTTTTGCAAGTTTCACCTGCTGAAAACTCGTTTTGCGACCATTTCCTTATATACTCTCAGAGAACGGACAACCGTTATCAGGGTGATGACCCTCCGTTCTTTGCCCTAATTTAAAAAACAGGTCTACTGCTACAAAACTTTAACTTTCCACTTGGTTTTTCCTTTTGCAATATCACTCTGACGTAAAACTAAAACAGGTGACGATGTAAAAATGACATCTCCTCGAATAACTATAATAGGCTGACACATCAACTACGATGAATATTCAAATCCCAACTTGAACTTCACCTAAGAATCAGACTTCTTTCGAGTCTTCTCAAACAATCTTTTAGAAGATGAATTCACAACTTTAACAGCCTTATTACCTATTCCCATAGAACCGTATAACATATACAAATACGCAGACCTTATATGCCCCTTTAACAGGACGAGAGTACCCTTACTAATATTTACAACTCCACCTACAATGTTGAACTTTACCCTTCCATATCCAGAGTACAATGAGATCAGATTCTTCTTCAAATCGAAAATATGTGGCGCACATTACCAATGTCCTCAAAACTTCATCAAACATTTCAATTTCTAAGACACCAATACCAACTACCTTACAAAAAGTGTTATACCTATTAACACTATCTTCTGAATCAGTCTCAGATGTTGAAAACCAATTCCAATTAAAACACATTCCAGTGATAGAATAAACAAGTTCTATCATGGTTCTTTGACTATGAAATGCCCTTCATATCCTTAATATTATCACCGTCATTGTTGTTGGACTTTCTTGTTTTATTCGAATGACGAGTCTGTCTTCTTGATACTTGGATCCAATAATAAGTTGTTCCATCTTTTTCTTTGATAACAAGATACCAAAAACCTCTTCCAGAGTTAGACTCTTCTTATAGTATAAGATCATATCTCTAAAAATACCATATGAAATAGACAACGAGCATAGTAGAATTGACTACAAATCTCATCATCGTACTTGCATCCCATAGTTTTCAAATCCAAAACTAACTCCTTGACTGGAGACAAATGTCTTCAATAGAACCTTCCAAAACTAATGAGAATATAAATGTTGTTTCATATGGAACCTACTTATTAGGGTTTTCTTCAAAAACAATTGCTCCAATTTTAAATCAATGACAATTTTCTCATTCAGAGTGTCATGCAAAACCTGATTAAACAAATACAGACGTATCAAAGATAAGGCTTTTTGATTCTCTTGAATTTTCTCATATTCCCTCCAATATGTGAGCATTTTATTGAGCCTTAGTAACACGTCATCTAATTCCATATGTGTAAGCATATCTCACATCTTAACCTGTTATGATAAAAAATTTGTGCTCTGATGCAATAACTGGATATAAAACTTGAATGAACTCAGTGCTAAAAAATAAGGGCTCCAACAAAATTTTCAGTCAAATATACCCAAAAATATCAATATCCTAAACAATATCAGCTCCAAAAATTTCAGAATAAATTCACCCAACCAGAAAATTATTTTCGATCAATTAATCGGCCTCAAAATTTCTGAACAACATAATATTCCACAAGTACTTCACCAAAAGACAATAAAAAAAATTCAGAAATTTCAAATATTGAAAACAAAGAATTTTTCGACTAGCTGAATACTAAGTAGACCAAGCAAAAAAATTTCAAAAAATTATACCCATGAATTTGCTACTACACAATCAACGAAGGACAATCACAACAGAGGACTACTTTTCCTTTTATTCTGCGACGCCAGGATACATATCGGTCAGCAACTTGGGCATGCTTAAGTAGTTCAACAAAGTAAAAGATCAGAGCTTTTAGAATAGCACAATGACATTTTGCAGAGAGAAAGAGATGCAGCTAGTCGGCGGCCTCTAGGCGGAAAATGGCGACGGCATACACAAGGCGACAGAGAAACTATTAACTTGTTCTGATCGGAGCTCAATCAAGCTCTCTACGCGGCAAAGCAAGATGGATGACAAATTTTTCCTTTTGTCTCTTTGGTGACCAGAAGAGAGCTAACGACCTAAAAATTAGGAGGAGGTTGACAAAACAACGACTTTTCTCCCTCCTCAACAACAGACGGCTTCGATGGAGACTTTTTGTTGTTGAAGAAGACGGCAATTTTTTTTTTTTTTTTTAATTTTGTTTCCACAAAAATTGTAATATTTTTCTCAAAAAATTGCAAACTTAAAAAATTATTGGATATGGCTGATAAATTGAAAAATCCATTTTTACAAAACCTTCGACGCTGCTCTGATATAATTGTTGGGAATAGAACCCTAAATAAAAAAAAATATGTGAAACGAGAAAAAAAAACTCAATTAGAATGAAAATTCACTATGATTAAAATCAAAGTACAAAATGAAACGAGTTTTGCGATTCAAATATCAACATATAGAAAAACAACAAAACTCTAATATTGAATATTGGCTCGATTCAGTTCAATTAGAATTTGGGTTACACCAAAGTCTAACATCTTCAAACATTTTCGTTGTTTTGTTTGATTAAGTGATGGATATCTTATTTGATATGTATTGCTTCTAGCAATACTTTTGTAATTTTCTTTTTTTGTGTCAATAAGTGAAGATTGTGAGTGACATAGCCAGTATGAAAAGAGAACATCGTGATGTAGACTTCAAGGAATGCTCGGCTGATATGCCACAGAGTTGGATGCCTTTATAGATTGTTTGGAGTGGACACTTAAGGGGGAATTTGTCTTCCCGAAAACAAATTCATGTAACCAAGCATTTATCGTGTAATAACCCGGGAATTTCGAATTTTATATTTTTATTTTTGGAATTTTTAGTTTAATCCCGGTCGGAGTTTTGAGAAATATTTCAACGGGAAAGATTTGAATTATAAGACTCGGAGCCTACTTTTGCGAAGTTTTTCGGAATTTAATGTCGGAAAGTCGAGAAAGTTACGAAATTTCGGACGATTGAAGCACGTGAGGGCAATTTGGTAATTTGTATTTTTATTATTTAAAAAAAAAAAAAAATACAAACCATCCGAATGGCTTCGGGAAGAAGCCATTCGGCTGGTTTTCTGCGAGCAACCGAGAGCGCCGAGAGCTAGCGTGCAGGGGAGAGTGGTCGTGTGCGGAGCTGTGATCGACGGCCGGCGAGCGTGGGTGCAAGGTGCGGGTTGCGAACAGGTGCTGCTGTCCTGACGAACCGAAGCCATTCGGTTTCAACAGCTCGAATTCCCGAGAGAGCCGAGAGTGAGACGCGGGAGAGGAGAGGAAAATCCTCGAGTTCCGATTCTTCGGCAGACGCGAGTGGGCGTTGGGGAGACTGCCGGGACTGGGTGTTCGGCTGTGCATTGCCCTCCATTCGACCGAGGGCACAGTAACGCAACGGTAAGCTCTTTCCTTGTTCTGCCGTCGCATTTTTTTTGGCTTGGCCGAGCTTAATGCTCGGCCTGCTTTCGGCATTGATGAAATTTGGCCGCAAGTGGTAGGGTAGCGCGAAGGTGATGCTGCGAGCTTAAGGAAACCGAAGGTGAGCCCTGTCGGTTTCCTGTTTCGGCCGAGCTTAGTGCTCAGTCTTCTTGCCTTTGCAGTGAGCTTGGCCGAGAGTTATGGACGAGATGGGGCTAGTTGTGTGTGGAAGTTTGTAAATTGAAGTTTGAAATCAAAAATTTAACCATTTTGTGCAGGGGCAGTTCGGTTTTTAGCTAATTTGGTCTAGTTTTGGTTAATTGTTTTAAGTTCTGTTCTTATAGGATGGATTAGGCTGTTCGAGGGACGTATGGATGCTGGAATCGTTCGATTCCGATATCCGACGCAAAAGTTACGCGAGTCGGAAGTTTATGCGAGATTTTGGTTTAAGTCAAATTAGTGACCCTTTTTCGTGGAAATTCGACGTGTGAGAGTAGCATAGCCATTTTGATGCATATAACTAGTTGAGAGTGAGTTTTGGTTGAAGGGAAGTGAAAATGTGAAATTTTAATAAAAATGGCAGATTCGGTTATTGGCATTTTTCGCCTATCTGCGGCCTACCGATTTAAAATCCGTCTTGGGATGTTAAACTAGGTTCCTAAGGGAACGTTTAGCCACTTGAATCGTTTGATTCCGTTGACGGACGCAAAAGTTATGCGCATCCGAACGTTGAGCTGGTATTCGGCCAAACCAAACCAATGGACCGTTTTAGTTGGAATTTAATGAGTGTAGTTAGATAAGGTTATTTTTAGCTAATTGGTAAATGTTGAGAGAAATACTGATGAGAAATTGGTTGTGTTTTAGGTTGAGGCTTCCTGTTGGCGAAGCTGTGTATCGAGCGAGCTTAGGACGCCAGGTAAGTAGTGCATGCATGTGTTTTGCCCAAGTGGGCTTACACTGTAGAACTTTAGTGTTTATGTGATTGATTGCGGTGTGTGTGCGTATTGTGTGACATGCATCATATTTTTTTTAAAACGGGAACGAAAATGATTTTTAGCATGCTTTGATGTATGAGGTGAGACGTGTGGCGGTGGTACCGCGGATCCCGCTAGTGTGCGGGCCGGTGCTTCACCAGTCGCGGATCCTACTCGAGGGGTGGGCCGGCTGGGCCGTCATGCGGCGTGAAAGTGTTGACGGTGAGGATATGGGCAGTGGTACCGCGGATCCTACTAGTGTGTGGGCCGGTGCAACACCAGTCGCGGATCCTACTCGAGGGGTGGGCCGGCTGGGCTGTCGCGAAACGTGTGTGTGTGGCAACTGTGGCCCCGTGCTGGGGAGGTTGGGACGGGGGCGACGTGTCAGGGTGTAGAGTGGCGCGAGGTACACCCTTACCCTGATGTGGTTGCCGTGTGGTGATGCGTGGGTGTAGCTTGTGGGCCTCGTTGCTGGGGAGTCCGGGACGGTGGCGACGTGTTAGGGTGTAGGGTGGCGTGAGGTTCCTCTTTACCCTGGTGCGGCTGCACTACGCGTCACAGATGTGACAACATGAGTGTGAGTGTAGAGACTGCATGTGATAGGATTGCATTGTCGACTTTTACTTTCATATCGCATTACTTACTGAGCGTTAGGCTTATGTTGTGTGTTCTGTGGTGTAGGTGCTGACGATACCGCTGGTGAGCCTCGAGTGCCTAGTCCTGAGGCGTAGGATGGTTGGCGGCGTGCGACTGTGGCACCGGATGGCGGACTTTTGTTAGGGCGACCCGACCCGTGGATATGGTAGGTTGTGGCCTGGTCGGTTTGTGGAATTTCTTTCTTTTGCGGTGGTTATGTACGGAGGATGGGATTGATTGTTGTATATGCGTCAGTGTATAGGTGTATATGGAGTGCGTGTGATTTTGGTAACGTACGCGGATATTTTCCATGTTAGAGTATGTTATTTCTCTATACTGGAGACTTTCTTCATTTGTATTTGACGGATTTTCGTCGCCTTCTTACTCTGATTTGGGTTGGGATGATTTCTCTGGATGATGGATAGGTAAATATTGTTGGATTTTGGTGAATTGTGTGCAGGGTTAAATTTTGGGGTAGCCAGTTTTTAGGCGGTACTCTGCCAAAATTTCGGGAGAGGGGTTGAGGTTCGAGAGGATACGAAATAGGTCAAGGTGTGTGTATGATGAATGCTAGAGGAGTTCATATGAGTGTGGATGTGCGGCGTGATCGCAGGTGCGCGGGGCACGCGGCCCTGTGGGTGCACACGGGTCATGCGGCGCCGGGTGAAGGCGTGCGCGCGGACGTGCTGTACAGAGGCAGGGTGCGTGGGGCACGCGGCGCTGTGAGCGTGCGCGAGATACAGCGACGTTGGGTTGGCACCTGTGGCACCGCGGTGGTGTACGCGGGGTGTCGGAGTGGGGACGTGAGTGCTTGAGACTGGACTGGGTAGTTCGTGGGGAGCGTGGGGTTCTTTCCTAGGATTTCAAGTCTTACCGTTTTATCTCAAATTGTTTTAAATGGTTTTCTTTTCCGCTGCGTAGTTTTATGTTGAGGACTTCGTGTTTCCTCTTCGGGACGCGAGTTGTTTTTTTTTTTAATCGAGTCGAAAAATTTTCATACTCACAAATGTGCTTTTGAAAATGATTTGAAAACGAAAGGGGTATTGAATTGAGTTAGTTGTGTCAAGTGTTAGTGTGTGTGTGTAGTGTGTAGATGCACTGTAGCGCACCGGGGACGTGTGGGTTCTCGGGGTGTTACATATCGTCTTTTAAAATTATGGCAAACATTAGCCTTTTACTTTGTCATTTATTTTGAACATTAGCCTTGTAGTATTTTAGTATGTTTGCTTAGTTAATATTTTGGATAACTCGATTGAGAAGTAAGAGGTGTGCACAGGTTAGATTAGAAAGATCAAGGATGGCGCTCGCAGGAAGAAGCATGGCCTGCCATGGGTCGTTGGTAGGTGCGCATGGATGTTCTACTGGTTGGCATGCGAGGATAAAGGCGGGACCAAGGATGGCGCGGGTGAGATCAGCAGCGGGGTGCGACCGAGTAGCAGTACCAAGGTTGGACCGAGAATGGTGCACGTGAGATTAATAGCATGCGCGCATAGGAAGGATCAAGCAAGACTGACGTAGGTGCACATGAGAATGTTAGTAGGTGCATGGAAAGGATAGTAGCTGGGTGCTGGCATGAACGCGCAGAGGAGGCAGTCGGCTTGCACACACATGAGAGAGGAAGCGGGCGCCAGATGCAGCATGTGGACACGCACAAAAACTTCAATGCGCGTGCATGAACATTACCAGGAGCACTCCAACGACTATATTTTCACCAACGACTATTTTTATTCTTTCCTTTTCTAAGTTTTCCAGCAGCGCTCTTCCTCCTCTATTTAAGCTCGATTCAGAGCCTTGTAATGGGATTTTGACAAATTTATAAAATAGTGATGTTCATCTTCAAAATTGGAGAGTGCTGTGAGATTTTCTGACGTCCTTCGTCTTTGGTGCGTAACATCCGAAGGTTACTCATTGTCTTCAAGTTTCCAGTTGCTTGTTGACTCTCATCCACTTCTCCTCTCCTTCCTTTTGAGGTTGGAATCTATGGCGGGAAGGTGGTAACCTAGCCTTAAGTTGGAGTTGTCTTCTGTTTTTATGGTGTTTTCGGTTAAACCGGAAGACACCGACCCTTATTGTTTATTTATGCTTCAATCTTCATCCTTCCGCTTCCTTTTTCGTGTTATTTGGTATCAGAGCCGAAAATGCTCCGTTTGTGAAATGTGTTCTGTTTTGTGATTTTTTTTTGTTCTATTTTTCATGATGTCTATGTTTTGTTTCTTATCTGATGGTGTTGTCATGTATAAGTGTTGTTTTTTTTTTGTTTAGTTAATTAGGATGTTCAGTATTGGATTTCATGTGCGTATGTTTTATTTTTAGTATTGATTATCATGTCTTTTGTTTCTGCTTTGTGGCTGAACAATTTCCTGCTCACCATGAATTTGGACTTGTAATTTTAATAGCATGTCACTTATGTTGTTGGCTAGTCTCTATTAAAATTTCAGGATATTTTGATGAAAATTTGTGATAATTGTTCTGTTTAGGATTCTAGTAGGCTCATCATTAGATTTGTTTACTATTTTGTTGTGTTTTCTACATTTTTTCTTTTCTATTTTTATGGCATTATCGAGGAGTCAAATGCATCTTTAGTTTGCACCATTTACTATCATTGTTTGCTAAATTTTTGGTGATGATATTCTACTAAAAATGGGAGTCTCCTTCAGCCAAGAAATTAGTGTAAATCCGAGGAGCATCATGTGTTGCTTTGTTTGCTCGTTTCTGTTTGTGATTTGTTTATCCAATTAATAGGTTGTTCTTTTGAACCATTTTGCTGTATTTTGTGGTACTTGTGGAGGTTAAGTGATGTAAAGGATTAGTGTTCCTGTAAACCAAAACCGAGGCTATAAAAGTCGAGCCACCATAACTCCTAAACTGAACAATGGTAAGCCTAGCCTCCAAGAGCAATTAAAGGGCTTAAACCATAAGCTTGATATTATAAGCCAATGGCTAGATGGAGGGAGGAATGATCATATTAGATCCCCTCAAACTCCACCTAGGAGAAAAGGTGGAAACCCGAGAAGAAAAGACCAACTTAGAAGAGTCTTTGAAGAGAAAACCGATTATGTGAGGCCTAGTCAAAGAATTTCCAAAATAACCCTTGAGGATATAAGCTCTTTAAATGTTTCATTCCCTGTTTTTGTTGGTTATTTGAATGGACTTGAGTTTAATGAATGGTTGGAGAAAGTGGAGGAGTTATGTGAACAGTATGATTTTTTGGAGAGAAGAAAAATCCAACTAACTCTCTCAAGTTTCGCTAGTTACGCTAAATTGTAGTGGGACAAACTTAAAAGCGAGAGAAAGGTAGAAGGCAAAAGTGAAATTATCACTTGGAACTGGTTGAAGTATTTAATGGAGAAAGAGTTCACTCCAATTCATCATGAAGAAGAGCATGACTCTAACCATTTTTCAAAATCATCAAGTACATTTGAACCACCACTTCTCCTAGCACAAACTCAAGTAGAACTCATTGAAGAAATCTTTAGTGAGGCGGAGGATGAAGACATCATCTACCCCATGGAGGGTCCATTACTTGAAATGGACTATTACTCTTATGAACAAAAGGATATTGATCAAACAAGAATTTTTGGAGAGAACGTTACCCAAACCGGTGTCAATGAAGATTTTAGAATTTTGAATCTATTTGGGAAATCTCTCCTTGAGGTTGAAAGTGAGCAATTGGTAGAAATTATAGAAGTCTTTGAACCCTAAAGATAGAATCCAAACCTGAGAACTTCCAAAATTTTAAAACTCATAGGGTTATTATTTTACATGACTCGTTTGATGTTAGTCCTAGAAATGAAACTTTAGCAAAGAATTATAAGGAGTTGGCCTATGCTAAAAAGGAAACTCTTATGCAATGTATACACATTGGCTTACTCTCTACATCCCACAACAGTCCTAAGTTACCTTGACCTCTTTTTTATCCAAACCGAGAGTAGCATTTATGCTTTAGAAGGAAATGATTTTCTTATTATTCTCTCATAGACTAAGAAAGATAGAGGTCTTTATAGATCCTTAAAGCATCCTAGCATGTTAAAATTGAATTTGAAGGATGAAATGTCTAGAAAAAACTTGAGTAATATAACACCAAGATTTATTCCACCTAATAATTTGATTTATTGGTTTTTGAAAATTGGATGGAATAAAATTTATACCTTATTTTGTATTAAATGTTTATGTTGGCATAGCATTAATGAGGACCTTGATATTTATTCTTTACTTAAGGAAAATTATTCCGTCATACCCTCATATGATTTTTTGAATTACTTCATTATAAAAATTTGTGAGAAATATAACATTTACTTTATGGTAAAGTTAGCGTCTAAGGAAATGATAGGATCTTTAATGTAAGATAATTTCTTGAATTTTAAAACTATAGAATTTTATTGCATTATCATTTCGTGGCATCATATTAGTAAATCCATAGAGGTAGTTTTATCCTTAAGCGGTAAGAAGTTAGTTCATAAAGTTAGACTTTTATGTTTCAAAATTACTTATTTTGAAGGAAAGAAAATTAAAAGCAAAATTATGAATGAACTTTATTCCTGTCCTTTCTTAAAGGAAGAAAAGAATTTGTTGTATTGGTTTTACATATATAGTAGGCAATTGATTTTCTGGTTTAAAGATCATAGCATGTTAACCATAGTGAACTTTGTTGAACTTGAAGTTTATGATGTTGTGGTTAAGTTCATTAATACTTTGAAACCTATGCATGAACCTACTATTTTCATAATGAAAATTAAAAGGGGCTATGGAGAATGTCTTAATTCTTTTGTGAAAAGAGAATTATTTTGGGACGAGGAGGAAATTGACTTGATGTTGGTTAAGCTAAGTTTTTATGATCTTTTTTCTTATCAAACCGGAATTATTTCTTATATTTTGAAAAATGATTGTTTTTCCATTGTATCTTCATGGATTGAGAAAGGGAGGGAGGACCTCATTGCTTCCAAGATCTTTAACGGAAAGCAACAACTATAGAGTAGCAAAGGAAGTAACTATTACATTGCCAACAAGCTATGTACCAATTAATAGTTTACTTGCTTGACTATTTAAGATTGGATGGATAGTAAATTGCTTTGATTGTAGTCTTGATTGGATTTTTAGATATAATGATTATAATCTTTCTTTGATAATTACCTTTGAAGATTATTTGAAAGAGAATTCATTTTGTATAGTAGTACCTACTATATTTCATGTCTTGTTTTTGAAGTTGAAATACTATTTGGTGGATGAGTTTTGTAATAACTTCATAAGTATGCCTCTTGTTTCCCATTGGGATTATATTTTTTTTGTGGAAGTTAACTTTGTTGAATTTTGTAGCAATGGTCTTTAAAAGGGAGGAATTGGAACTTGGCATAAATAGGAGGCACCTCTCAAATTCAATCTTGGACTAATTGAGGAATTGCCAAGGGAAACACTCCACCATCCTCAACCAAATCCACAGCCAGATTTTCCTACTAATGTGTTTATCTATTTTGTAGGCCTTGATGATTAAAACAAACTCTTTAACCCCAGGATAGTAGGAAAATTACAAGGAGGAAACTCTTTGGGTTTGAGACAAATCCTTAACAACCCGGAGGATATGATGTGCCAAGGAATGACCTTAATCAACCTTGACAAAGTCCATAGCCGAATTTCTCTTTCAATGAGTTTGTTCATTTTGTAGGTACTTCTCTCGAAGAGCCAAAGATAGCATCAAACGTAAAGGAGTACAAATAGGCACTCTTCTGGATTTGAGGACAAATTCTCACTCACCCGAGGAGTATGATATGTCACGAAGGTGTATGCCTTTTAAGATTGCTTGGAGTGGACACTCAAAAGGGAATTTGTCTTCCAGAAGACAAATTCATGTAACCAAGTATTTATCGTTTTTTAAAATTATGGCAAACATTAGCCTATTACTTTGTCATTTTATTTTGAACATTAGACTTGTAGTATTTTGGTATGTTTGCTTAGTTAATATTTAGGATGGTTTGCTTGAGAAATAAGAGGCGTGCTCAGGTTGGATCAGGAAGATCAAGGATGGCCCGCGCAGGAAGAAGCATGGCCTAGCCATGGGTCGCTAGTGAGCGCGAATGGATGTCTGACCAGTTGTCACACGAGGATCAAGGTGGAACCAAGGATGGCACACGCGAGAAGTAGCGAGGCGCGACCGAGCAGCAACATCAAGGATGGACTGAGGATGGCGCGCACGAGATCAGCAGCATGTGCGCATAGGAAGGATCAGGCGAGGCAGCCGCAGGCGCACACGAGAATTTCAGCAGACACGTGCAAAGGAAAGCAACTTGGCGTTCGCTTGCATGCGCAGAGGAGGCAACTAGCATGCGCGTGCGAGAGAGGAAGCGAGCACCAGAAGCAACAGGTGGACATGCGCGAAGGCTGCAGCACACGTGCGTGAACAGTATCAGGAGAGCTCCAATAGCTATATTTTCACCAACGACAATTTTCATTCTTTCCTTTTCTGGGTTTTCCAGCAGCGTTCTTCCTTCTCTATTTAAGCTCGATTCAGAGCCTTGTAATGAGATTTTGGAAAATTTATAAAATAGTGAAGTTCATCTTCAAAATCGGAGAATGCTGTGAGATTTTCTCACGTCTTTCGTCTTGGGTGCGTAACATCTGAAGGTTACTCATTGTCTTTGAGTTTTTGGTTACTTGTTGACTCTCATCGACACCTCTCATCTCTTTCCTTTTGAGGTTGGAATCCATGGCAGAAAAGTGGTAACCTGGCCATGAGCAGAAGTTGTCTTCATTCTCGGAGGTGGCTTCATCCGAAGGTGCTCTAATTGCTTAACGGACCAACAATGGTCTTCCTCACCTTTCTTTCATTCCATTGGCACCCTCTATGAATGTTTCACAGGTTTGTTCATCCATTTTCACTAGGTAACACAACACTTACTTCACGTCCATTTCCATTGTTTTTCATCAAATAAGCATTTTGTTTTTAGGGTGTTTTCAGTTAAACCTGAAGACACCAACCCTTGTTGTTTATTTATGCTTCAATCTTCATTCTTCTACTTCCGTTTTTGTGTCATCGGGTTTTCACAAAAACATGGGTTTTGGCACTACTTCATTCTTTGGGGCTTCTTAAGTAAAAGTGGAGCTCTTTGTAGTGGGTCTGATTGACTTAGCAAATGATATCTGAAGTACAAAACCCACTTCATTTTCGAAAACTTGAGATGTCAGCTATATTTTTCATGTGCAACACTTTTTGATATAAAATCGGGAAGGCTGTAAAAATCCCATATACTTCTTGAAGCTCAAGTTGAAGACAATTTTGAAATGCACAATAAGTCTTCTAAATTTGTGTTCGACTTTTCACTTATATTTTATCTTGAATATCTTCGAGACATATCAAGATGTTTGATGGATCTAATGGGTATTTTTAATACTCTTTTTTCTATGATCACCCACAAAATAAACACCAGAATTATAGAAAATCTCTTCACTTGATAGTACAACGCAAATTCCTGTGGGACATTATCATCCCAAGATTAAAGAGAATTTGACTCCAATTCCAGACATTTCCCTCCACAATCCCTTTCGCCAAAATATGGAGATTAGTCGAGGAAAATAATAGTAAAGACTACAAAATCTTTGGGATACTCGAGCATGCTTACATTATCAAATGACATTTCCAACCTTTTCAAAAACTCATTGGTATGTTTCATAAAATTGGATTGCTCATGCTTGTTAAAATAGTCCTTCATCAAGTGCAATAAAAGTAAGTTTCCTTTATCAAAAATTAGAGGCTCAGCCATCTTGGCACAGGAGTTTCCTTTCCACAAATAGCTAGTAAGTTCAACACGATGAAAGTTTGGGTTCAACAACTCTCCAACTTGAAAAACAAGCAACCGAAAGTTGTTAACCACAAATGAAAATCTGTCATTTTTAAAGTTGGCACCCTCATCCACAATATCAAAATTTTCATTCTAAAATAATATCAATATCGTAGAGATCTCCAATCCATCCAATTCTAAGAAGTCAATCAATCATTTTGTTGAGCGACACATACCTCTTTGAGCTAGTATCGACTAATTTGGTTGTTTCCCCAATCTTGCCTTTTAGGATATAAGGACATCCATCAAGGAGCTCCTCCCACCTTGTATCTCTTTTATGAAATTTTTCTTGACTTTTAAGTTCTTCAATCTCTTTTCATAACCTTTTCAAAACTAATAGCTCATCTGAAATTCCGACTCTCATGTTTGGAAATTTAGAGGCCTTTCAATACTTCATCTTCTCGAACGGCTTCTCTAAAAGTTGGAATAGAAATTTTCAATACTTCTTCTTCCTTGATGGAAGTCATAGCATTATCTATGTATCTTCCACCTCCTTAGCTACCCTTTCTTATAACAACATCACGTCCCCTTTGTTTAGAGATTCTTGGAGCCCGAACACTTTGATTTAACAAACTTTGGACTTGCTGAGAAAGATTGAGAAATGGTCGTTTGAAGTTCATCAATTTTTTCTTGAGAACTAGATGCAGTTTCCTTAGAAAACAGTTGGCTCAAAGGAGGAATATTAATGCCACAGTTTTGAGCATCTATTGTATCACTTCTTTATATCATTCCGACTCTTCACATATAGAGGGTCAATGTCTTCTATCCACTACAATTAGAATATCTTTGGTTAATAAATCATCATGGATAAGGTCAATATCTTTTAATTTTCTTTTGCTTGAGAATCTGAATTTAAAACAAACATAATTGCTTGTTTTAGTTCTTACTATTCTTCGTGAATTTTATATAACTAATTGAATGAACTAGAAATATTAATGAACTTTTGAGAAACAGAACTTGGGCTTGGTCATGATCTAAATGGCATGCCATTGCTTTGTTGATGACATGGTAGTAATGTGATTTCTACGCAAAATAGAAATATACTCATGTGCTGCATGTAATCAAATTGAGAAGTTGGATTTATGAATTAGTCATATTGAAATATAGAGGGGTTGGTTGAAAGTAATACACCCACGAAAGCTAGAGAGTTTTGTAAATAATTTTGTATCTTTTGTTGACAAATTCATATGATTGTTAGACGAGTAATCAAGAATTGACATTTAGGTGAAGTTGGAGGAGATATTTCATTGAGATTTCACTAATCCTCTAATTTATTATTTTTATCTGTTACACCCTTTTATAATTCTATCAATTGAACAAGATTAGTGTAACCAGTTTTGGTAGTTAGCTCAGAACAATTCTTCACGTGAGCCATTATATTACTTGTAAATGACATGTATAGTTGTGAATGTGAAAGTACAAAACTCTCAATTTTGATTTTAAAGTAGACCCAAGGGGGTGGATTGGAAGGACAGTAAATATGCAATTAAAGTAAATTCTAAAGTAATTTTTGAGATAGAATATTTTTTATTCCTAGCAATTAAGAGATTATTTTAATTTAATCCCTTCAATTTAACTTTCATATTAAGATTCTTATAAATTTTAATGAAAAAAAAAGAATTCATCTTAAACTATTTTATGTTAACAAGTTAACCCTATTACTGTTAAATTCAGGCGCGGTCAATCGTATTTTAATTATAAGTGACCGCGCAATCGACTGCATAAACCTAAGGTCGTCTGTTTCCCAGTGCATTTTATACTCATTTTCAAGTGAGGCCGACCACATTTTAACTACGGACGACCACACAATCGACCGTATGAAGTCAATGGCGTCCGTTCTCAAGTATGTTTTGCCCTCATTTCAAGTGTGGGATACCACATTTGAACTTCGAGCAACTATAAATGATTAGATTATTAACAAATAATAATTTAATATTTATTTTGTTATCAAATATAGATTAAAATTTATTCCGTCAATGACCTTATAATTTAGAATTTTTATTGATAATTACCCTAGTTTTAATTTTGATTTTATATGATCGAGATGATTTAAGATTCAGAGGTGAAAAACGGTAGAATTTGAACTTCAACAAGATGATTTTATTTCCAGTTGAGTGAACCCAAGTGAGAAACATCCTCCGATCAATCATATAAACTAAAAAAACCTAACATCCGTTGAGAAAGGAGCCCCTGTCCACTTGCCCAATAACCTTTATCATCTTCCCCCATCTGCTGGTTTGACATGTCGGGGCACATTCTACAAACCAGTTACATTGAACTTCGATGCTTGAATCCAAATAATAACAAATCTATCAAAGGATCCAACTTCTTACATCCTATATCATGCGTATTCTTTATTCAATCAATACAGAATTGTGTTCACCAGCCATGCTGTAAGAAGGTTGAGATGGAAACACGAAAACAGAGGTTGCTTCTGCTGAAGGTTGAAAACCAGTACAATATCTCACTGACACCAACGAGAATCTAGGCAGCTGTTGCATGCCGGTGGCAAGTGGTACGAGTTTATAGCTGAGGATGTGCTCAGATTTCGGAAGTATTGATATGGTGTCATCATGAGAGCCAGATATAACAAAACTTTGTGTATCCGCCAAAGAAAATTTCACCACTTGAAGCAACTTGGATTGATTCGCTACTTTTAAGAAGTACGTGAAGGGATCTCCAAGTACCACGTAAGGAGGACACTCCAAACTCACAACCAAAGGCGACGGCTCCGTTGTTGCATCAGGGAGTCTTAGTTTTGTTAAGACTGAAGATGTTCTACTGCTACACCTGTCTTCAGTCTCAGAGTGTCTTCTCCATTGCAAGCACACAGTCCCCAAGCTTAGATTTGATGAAATTCTTCGAGAAATGAAATTAAAAATCTTTTTGAACTCTTCTCCAGGCATGAGAAGAGGAGGTTCCGTGAGGTCATTAGCTGCTTCTTGTCCAGAACATGAGTTTTCAATGCCATCGCCACAGTCTTCAATCGACATTGATTGTAGCTGCAATGGCACCTCAGTGCAATTCGTAGCACTAATCATGAGTAAGAAGGTTTGATTTTGAGACAGCAACAATGAAGGTTCAGAATGAGGGACAGCTTTAAAATTTGATAGCAACAAGGGAACCTGCTGAAATGGTAACATACATCGGTGACTAATTGTTACAGCCGTCTTTCCTTCAATCTGCAAGCTCCTATGAACATGGACCTTTTGTGCAGTTATTTCATTGCCGTGAGGAAAATAACCCAGTGATACATAAAGCATGATAGATTTGGGTCGATGCCACTTTATTTCCAGTTTGCAATCCCACGAGTCTCCAGCTTTTATAAATGGAACAGAAATCAATCCAAAAGATTGCTGTATTTTAAGTACTTTGTCAAGACCCAAATCTGATTCACTGCCCTCTCCAATTCCAGATATTCTAAGAAGTTCAACATCATGATTCTCCATGGAGATGGGCTCCAGCTCCCTTGGACTAAACAAACCACCCCCTTTTAGATCCACAAGGTTAATTTTCAATTCACCAGAGTTGACTGCGTGACCCTTGGATATCACAGAGATGGGAACAACGAAGCTCTCCTCAACCAATGCAGGGCCAGAAGTACACAAAATAAGATCTACTTCTGCATCAGGTTCTTCAATCTGAGTTGCCTTCTGGGCGGAAAAAGCTAGAGCAGGATCCTTAGTTGGATAAGTCACTACACGATCTTCAAACTTCCAAAGAGGTAAATCATCCATTGATGCAGGACTTTCAGCCCTGCAACAAATTGAAAGGTGTGGTCCTAATTTTGCGACGACGGATATGCATTCAAGTTTTCCACTTTGATCTGCAAAGTTCAATCAATGTGTTATTTTGGATCATAAAAAATTATTCAATAACCAAATTTCAATGAAACACAAAAATATATTATAAAGGAAATGTCAAAAAAACAGACAACATTCAGTTATAGGAACATATACAGCTATATTATATAGTAGGAAATGCTATCAAACACCATACAAATCCGTACCTCACATTGGTATGGAGTCTCTACTTTTTTTATTTGAATGTACGAATAAAATGGGAGGTTATCAGAATTTCTAGAGTCTGGTCTCTCATATTCTTCCTCCTAAATTTCTCAATACCTTCCTTCTACTTTCATTTCCTTCCTAAGTACTTGCATCAAAAAACAGTTACTCAGAATTCAGATATCAACTAACTTCTTAACTACATCACTTACACTAACTATTCTATCTCTTTCCTTTTTTGATGTAGATGCCTCCAATGATTTTGTTGGCATTTCAGTAATGGCTTCAGTTGCAACATCGCATTTCAGTAATGGTTTCAGTTGCAACATCACCTTTAGATGAGGGCAACCTATTCTTCCTCTCATAAGTGAACTGTATCCAAGGTCTCTCACTATACTCACTTCAATTCCACTGAATGCCAGTTGAGATTGCTCATAATTTTTAGGTGAATTCGACTGAGTAATTATATGTTATAAAATAAAGCACTTCCCTCTGCTTTCTGGCACATGTGCATGCAAACTCATTAAGTGCAAACAAATAAACCAACCATCGAAAACCATATTGGTAAAAATACAAGCTGATAAATTTGCAAAAACAAGTTTCATTAAAGTATTATTCTCCTCATCATCTGAAAATAATATGATTCAGCTATATCTATTTAGAAAATTTCCATGATTCAGCCAGTATTTCAGACAAAATATTGTTCTCGTGTAAGAACATTTTAGCTATTGCCCCTGGTTCCATTAATAGTTGCAAAATTCTCTCCTCTTATGAAGCAAACAAATAAACAAAAGCTAAAAGCACCCATTAGAAAGCAACTAATTTACCAGATTTGATCTCATATGTCAATCTCAACCATTTATTTGTGGTAAGGGATAGAGAAGGTGCCTTCTCTACTCTGCGACCCATCTGACCATTGGTCTCAGCAGCAACAGCAAATTTCTCGATATTGGTGATGATAAAGTTACAATCAGATTGATTGAATTGGACTTCTAATTGATCAATCTCAAAGTCAAGGGGCAATTGGGATAGAAGTGATACAGTTAACATTGAAGAAACACCTGGCTTGATTAGTTGTTCATGAAAAGCAACTGAAGCAAGAAGAACAAGTCTAAGTGGGCTCACTAAATCAATCTCAAGATGAAGGGGATTTTCTCCAGTTAATTGGATGCCCACACTGTTTTCAACGGACTCCAAAACTGATGGCTCACTGATAATCTTAAAAACTTCCAGGTGTATAGTTTCTCTCTGTGATAGAGAGGGCGGACCTACAGGACAGCACCTTTTATTGGAGTGCATACCAGTGCCAGATGGCACAGGCAATGCAGCCATTTCAAGGGAATACTCCACAAAATCCTTCACCATTCCTCCTTTTCTTGAGCACTCTCGTAGGTAACCCAAGGCTTCCCACAACAAAATGACCCATCCCTCTTGTCTATATATACTTGCTACACTATCAAAATGTTTTCTTGCATTGTTAAAATCACCAATCACGTAATATTCTCTAGCAGTCTGGAATTCACAGAAAAAACTCATTCTATGATTTTTGGCATTAGAATAATATTCCTGTGCTTTTTTTAGTAAAGCAATAATCTCAAATGAGTCTTGAAACCGTTTTCCTTCAGAGACAGCATAATGCATATAATCTTCATCAGTTAGTCTGTATGTCAAGATAAACACAAAGCTTTAGTAAAGAAAAAATAAAGCAAATCAAAATCAATACAGAGGATAAACTCACTTACGGTTGTGTGATTAATCCATCCTCCTCTTCAAGTAACTGTGAAAATTGACCCACATAACTTGAAGATGCCACTGATTCAGCATTATTAGTCTTCTCAGACATAGCATCAGACATTGATATGGCAAGCTCCAACGATAATCTATGCTCCATCATGTAGTCTGCAGCTATCTGATTTGTGGAAAAATTACGGCTGAGAGCCAATTTTTGAATGCCTTAATTAAAGAACGTAGAAATATTATAATAATCTAAGACACTAACTGTTAAACCAGGACTTAGAGGTTTATGAAGTGAATGCCGTAATGCATGAAACAATACCACTCTCCTTTTCATCAATGTGTAATGAGTCAGAAGCAGAATATATGCTTAGTTGAAAGCAACAGGATACTACTTATCTAATCATATCTACAGCATTTTACCAATCGAGGAGAAATGTGAAAGTTCACCATCATGCAACTAGAGCCAGATGGGGTTAAAACTTGAACTTTATAAACTATAAATTATGTATATATATTTTTCCTGAAAATTTTGAAAGGTCTGTTTGTGATGTACCAAGCAACAGACACGAGTGATTCTCACTCTTTGACATATTTTGTGATTTTGGAGATGAAAAAGAAAAAAGAAAAGTGTCCAATTATAAAGCCCTGTAGATAGACTTCTGAGATATACCATTTTCCAAAAGCAAAACATTAAATAATCAGTTCCAGGTAATGACCTAAAAGTCTAAGCATTAAAGGTTGACGGGGAGGGGATTGCAGTACAGAATGAATCTAATAAGTATACTTCCATGCTATAAAATTGATGCTAAATAGATAAATAGTCTGGCAACCTGGTAGTAATAAGCTGGGTAAAATTCCCACTCCGTCAAATTTCTGTCTACATTGCCTTGAACCAGCGATGAAATACTTTCAGTGATTTCTGAGCATGTCTCTAGCAACTCAGCAAACACTAAAAATTGTCTGCTCATCCATTCCCAGTGAAGGAATGCTGCTTGTGGCACTCCACAAAGCTTTCTATAAGATGCAATGTGTCGGCGGAACCAGATGACTGCATCCATAACCTTTCCACTATGTAATAAAAGGGTTGATATCTTAAAATGTAGCAGCTCTGCTACAGTTTTTATTTCAACTAAACGTTGGATTGCAGGCAACCTTGTTGATGTCCCAATCATCTGCTTAGAAGATAATTATGACGATGTAATATGTAAATCTTCTTTAGTGCATACTCATCCTTTTAAAAAAAAAAACACTACCAAAACTTTTTTCCCTTTATCTTCTTTAGTCAGCTACATAGCAAATGTTTATTTTTTTCAAATATGATAGAAACAAAATTTCACTACTTGTACGGAACTAAATCTTTAGTGCTTGACCACTTATTCATTTCCTTTCTCTTTTTCCTTTCCAAGATTATTGATGTGATATTTAAATGGTTGTTTCATCTGAATGTTACTCCAAACAAAACACCAAATATCTGAAAATAATGCATCACCACTGGAACAGAATAAGTTAGACTGATGCTTATAAGAATATACCTCCCGTAATGTGTTGTATCCATCCTCATAAAACCTTAAGGCCTCAATCCAGTCTCTTCGAAATTCTGCATATACAGCAATCTGGCCATGGACAAAGAATCATGAGCAAGAATGAAAATGTGACAAAGATCAAAGCACATGAGGCCATTAAATAGTACAAAGCAAGGACAAAAGATTTCAAATACCAGAGCTGATTAAAGTAAATCAAAAACCACTGCAACATTCCCATCTCACTGACAGAGGTGAAATGCTTTAGTACATGGCAAGGATATAAGAACGCTATCAAGTTTATTGGAATTTTTAATGATGCATGCGCTGATTTAGAAGGCTCCTTCTTGAGAGGATTATGATATAGCAACTAAAGCTTCATAAAGTTTGGAAAGTAGCTATGAGCAACATTTATAATTGTGCAATATAGTATAGTGTACTTCGATAAAAAATTGTAAGCTGTTTTGATTCATTATCTTTAAGTATTATAATAGAACACCAGACGCAGTGCAGTTGAGTTAAAAGGACAGTTTATATGAAGCAACCCAAGCAATGAACCCTTGTCAAGCATGATCTTTCCTGACAACTGATTCAGGATTAGGAGAACACAAGTATAATACTGGTGCTCGGTGCTTGACAAGTTAACTAACACAAGAGGAGGTCAATGCCTTGTGCGAATGCAAGTCTTAATTGCAATCTCAACCATGGAATATAATGCATCGATCAAATAAGGACATTCATATGAAACAGGTTTTGAAGAGGATTCTTAGTTTGTCAATTTTAGGGATCAGTGTCTGGGTTAGAAGAAATAGATATGGAATTATCCAAGGAAATAGATAATATATGATGCGCCAAATGGATATCCTCAGCCAAGAAGAAGGCAAAGATTTTGTGGAAGAGAAGTGCAATTGAGCTTGAAAATTTGGACAGTAAAATTTACCAACCAAAAAACAGTTCTAACATCTTAGAGGCAAGCATCACATACTTTGAAGCAATAGCGAACATTCAGCTCAAAAGAATTATTTGTTCTTTTCTCAATACGTGTTTTAATCCTTTTTCCTTCGTCTTTATAATAAGTATTTGCCAATTCTGAGAATACGTTACCTAGCCTGCATAAAGGTGTCGCAAGAGATGCAAAAATTGTTAGGCAAAATTCATGATCAGCAGAAGCAACTCAAATGCACTGGAAAAATATAAAACCAAAACAATGCCTGCTCATTGCTTGTTTGAGCCCTGTAGCATCAGTTGGATTAAGAAACACAATATATTTGGATTCCACTTCAGCTCTTTTACGTAGAGCAGTCATTCGATCTTCATTTATGTCATCTGCATAAGATATCTCGATGATGTCAAATTTCAGTCACACTTGGTAAGCCTGCACTGATAGTATAAGCTTTTTCTTATCATTTCAAAAAGGTGGCACTCAGGAGTAGTATTTCTTCAATCAAGACATGGGAATTAAGAAAAGCACCATCAGAGCATAGCATTCGCAGAATGATATAAATAGACAGTAGACATATTAATTAGTACAATGAAGTATTGCCTTTGCATCATCATAAACATGCTAATTATTCTAAAGATGAAGCACACTGTCGAAGAATTCTCCGAAGAGTATAGAGAGATAAAGCTGAACTGACAAATATAGGCGGAGATGAAACTGGGAAAAGAATAGAGTATACCCTTGGAATTGGAGTGCACGATAACGATAATCCATTTGAGGCTCCTCGGACGAATCAGGGTTCTGTGAAGGAAATATGGTTGGTTCTGAGTATGAATGCGACAAGAATTTACATAAACGAAAAACAAAAATGAAAGAAAAGGGAAGATGCAGAACTTGAGGAGGTCAATGTCAGAGCAGAGCTGAAGCCATTGGGCAGGATCGCCGGAGACATGTTCAGAAGGAAAGAGAGCGGCGAGAACGGCGGGAACCTTAGTGCGATGCTTGAGAAGCCAATGGCGCTTCAAGATTCCGGCGGGGGGAGGAGAGTCAGGCGAAGAGGGGTCTTTGAGAGGAGAAGAGGAGCGGCGCTGGAGGAGGAGAGAAAGCTGTGCGAAGTCGGGGAAGGCGAGGGTATGGATCGGGGGATGCTCCGAATTGAGATGCGCGGAGATGGTAGAGTGAAGCTCCGGACATCCAACCAATGAAGCCAGCCTAACAGGCGGCGTACGAACCTCTTCAGGATATTCCTCCATTGTTCTTCTGCTGCTTCTCCAATTCTCGCTGCTGCTTACAATCATCAATCAATGGCGACTGGCGTAGGACATTTCCAGGATCTGAGAAGAAATTCACCTATGGAGGCAGCATTGCCACCTGAACCGATTAGGACTAGAAATTTAATTTGTCGGTTCGGTTCGGTTGGTTGGAATTGAACCAACCCAACTGCGTCCGGTCTGCTATTGTCTATCTCAATCTGAATTCTAAAGTGAACCGGAATTTGTTGTATTGTGTCCAAATTGAGTCAAACCGCACCGCTTGATCAGGTTGATTGGGTCAAGAAGAAAGGAATAATGAATTTTGGCACAAATGTCTTGTTAAATTATTAATTAAAAAAAGATTTGAAGATGAAGTATTATTCTTCTCATTCAAAGATAATTCATAACTATTGCTTTAATTTTCTCATTTGGTCTTATAATTGTGAGCAAATCAAACTTCAAGAGATATAAAATTCATTAAACTCATCTCGTCGCCTTGGTCACTCGTGAGAGCTGACCCTCTAAACTCCCTCCCTCTTTTAGTCGAGGATGATATCTTTGTTAATTCAATAGGAGAATGGAGAATATCATAACAAGAAAATGATCGTTCGTGTTAGCTTAATTAGAATTCAGCAATTATATTTTGATAGATTGATGCATTAAATAGTTGATTTTGTGTTTGATATTCTTTCTATATAAATAAACTAAAATATTTCTTATATTATGTGAGTGAAAATTATTAACGAGTTTATTGAACTCTTGTATAGAAAGTTTTGCATTTTTAAATTTTTAGACCACACTGATGGACCAATGAAACAAGCTTAAATGCCAAAAGCAAATGTGCGATCTCTGACGCCACACATGATCGACCACCAAAATGGGACGAGCTCAATGATTTTGAGTTTAAGCCTCCAAACTATCAGATGATTCGTGAAATCGGTCGCTAAGATGACTGAAAGCAACAAAACATCTAGACACGACATTTGGTCGACCTATCAAAGAAGCAAGTCATCCACAAAGCTAAGAGCACAGTTGACCCATACTCGAGCACAGTTGATGGTTGGGACAACAAAACTATTTTGTGGCAATAAATTATTCAACGACCAATGGCATAGTCCAGTCGTCTTTGTGGTGGTCATCTATAACAATGTGCATCTAAACCCGCAATGGTAACAAGGCCATCGATCGGAGAAGGACGTGCCAACTAAATTGTTGCAAGAATAAGTTGTAATGGTCATCATGCAGGTCTACCGGAGTGTTTCAAGAATAAGTTGTAATGGTCATCATGCAGTTGACCAGAGAAAGGAAAAAGCCAACTGACCGCTCAGATTTTTGTGTGCATTTATAAATAAAACTTCTCATTTTTGCACTACCGCCAAATTTCATTGCTTACCCCCTGAGCTGTACATTTGACAATTTCTAAGTGCATTACAGTAATTCTCACCAACCACACACAAAAGATTTAAGCAAGAGTTAGCTTACCCCTGTGTCTTAAAAGTTCCATTTTCTCTTTAGTGTTGGAAAAAGGGTTTATTTTAGAATATGATTTAATTGATGCCCGGAAGGTCAATCACTTGTAAACGAGTTTAGCATAATTGAATCCTCAAAGAAGAGCCTTGTAATACAGATGCTAGTAGTTTGGTCGAACTCCGATAATAAATCTAACTTGGATTTTTTTTTTTACTGGCCTTGCTATTTTGATTTTAATATTGTTTGATTGTTTGTTATAGTAATTGATTTGAAATTGAAACATTTGTATCGCATATTTGGTTAACCAAAATGATTAGAATTAAATTTAGAAAAAGTTGAATAACTTAATTCCTCCGTAGGTTATTTTCGATCATGTAAATGATATTAGAGAAAGGTTCACAACAATATTGTGTAAAAGCTTAGTATTTTCTCTCAAAAACAATTCTATGACATCAACATACACGTAGAGGGTAAATTAATTACTAGGCCACCGTCTTTTGGTGGAAATGACTATTCTTAGTGGAAGTCCAAAATGAGAATTTACATTCAATCTACTAACTACGATTTGTAGTATGTAATTATAAAATGGATTGTATGTTCATTTCAAGGTAGAAAACTTTTAACCATTCATAAGATGCTTAATGAATTTGATGAAGTTGATAAAAGAAGATTGTGCTTGATTGCTAATGCAAAGAACACAACATATTTGCACAATAAATATAGATGAATTTGACATGATGCAATGTTGTGAAAACACATGAAATTCGGCATTTGTTCGAGGTGATGCATGAGGGAAGCAACCAAATGAAAGAAAGTAAATTTTTGCTATATATGATTTATTTGTAGTGGATAAAAATAAAAATAAAAATATTAGTCAAATGTCGACACCTTCGCATGATTTGTGATCAGCAAGTTTAGCATTGACTCGAACTGTCTTGTTTTGTTAATGTTGGGCCACGTGTGACTTCTTAAGTCAAGTAGTGACACGATTCCACCTCGAATAAGTCGTGTTTTACCCACAAACGAAACAGAAAAAACAAAATATAAGCAGAAAACCGAATGTTGTTCGATGAGCAACCTTTTAGGTTCTCGGCATAACGATCTTCCTAAGAAAGACGGCAGCAAACGGGACCGGTTTCTGGCCACTCTCTTCGTGTACCCTTTCTCTGGAAAAGAGAGGGAAGACGAGTGGAACGATGGCTATTCAAGCAACCTCGGGCTTGAAAGCTCAAGGAGATGAACTCCTTCTCGGTTCTTGACCGAACCGAGCCTTACTGTTCACCAAGCTTCAACTACTTCGGCTGAACACAAAAGGGCTATTTTTCATATATTCAACAACCTTTACACACACCAATAGCCATGTATTTATAGACCTAGGGTGGCTGAAGGTTAGAATAGGCTTGGGCTTCGAAATGGGCTACATGGTTGGCCATTCTTAGTCCACTTGCACACCAGATCACCCTTCAAGCTTTGGCCAATTTGTTGCATCAGTTGGCTGCTAAACTCCGGCCCGATTGTTGCTTCTAACCACCATCTAACTTAACATACATCTAATCCTAATGCCTAAGGATTCATGTAATTATAAAACATTACAGGAAGGCGAATGTTTGCCAATAAAACATAAGGCGAATGTTTGCCGAATAAAATTCAATTACAAATTAATTCCAAGGGAGACAAATCCCTTCTTCATGTGCTTCCACCTTTAGCTCCCACGATAGCAAGTGCAAGGATTGATCCTTGTCATTTGTGCTCGGGTCCCATTCCAAATCCGCAAAGAAGCATTCGACACCTGTAATTCCTGCAAAAGAATTGAAGTTGTTAATTAATAGGTTGGATAAAGTTTGTGCCTTGGCTTGTGATCGAGTGACGGCCCTCTGGGGCACATCAAGTAGTCAACTCAATCTATTGAGAAGTTCCGTGCGGGTTCGTATAATGTAATATTGATGTGCCAAAAGTTATGGGTCAAAATGTCACAAAACAAAATGCACAAAAACAGGTTCAGCTTACTTGGTTTTGGCAAGAAGACCTCAAGTCCAGTATGTCGAACTTTTTCAAAACTAATCCAAATTAACTGAAATTTGAAGGCGTGTTTACTTATGTGTGTAGTAAATATCCTTAGATTTTGATAGAGAAATAACTAACGAATCAAAAGATATGAAAAGTTGAATCTGGCTTGTTTAGACTATCCAACCAGCAGTGAAATGCTTGAAATGGTGTCATCTTCCAAACACCATAACTTTTGTTGTAGGCCTCCAAATGCCTTGAAATTTTGACACGATATTGCTGGTGGTGTAGTAAGGATGCTCTGAAAATTTTAGAAGCTGGAACAAAAGGAATAGAAAGATACAAGTAGAGGAGCACAAGTTGGCCGATAGGATGCTATTTGGCACCTTCTCGGGTTATGGTTCTCTTCTAACAAAGAGACATTCTAACTTGCATACAAAAGGTATAACTTATGGTTTGATGGAGAGTCTCCACGCCAATAATTCTAGGAGAAAGACTACAACAAAAATTGCTCTATTTTGGCTCTCACAAAATAGAACAAAACACACTCTAATCCCTCGGATATGACTCACCGAAAGGAAGAAATGCAACAAGCTTTAATGAGTTGAAGAGGGTTCTGAAAATTAACAAGCCAAAAGCTTGGAAAGAGGATTACAAAATGGAATAAATACCATACTTCTTTCTTGCAAGAAAATTATAGTTTGGCTGCTGAAAAGGAGAGAAAGTAGCGCGCACATGGCCACACTTGGTGCGCACATGGTCGTACCTTCGTGTACGCCTCCTTGCTCCAAAGGTGGCCACGTTTTGTGGTCCCCAAATCCCCTCCAACCTGAAGCCTAATCCTCCCCTTATGTGTTTAGCATGTGTACAATTAAAACTAACAAAGAAAATGCTAACGTTTTCACCAGCAACTAAAAGGAACTCTAGGTTACATTAGTTGCCAAATGAGAAAACAAATTCCCCCTTCAAGTTGAGGTGGTTAAGGGATCCTCCTAGGCTTGCATGGTGGTGGGTACTCTCCGAGTGTTGTGCCTCATGATTCTTTACCATTTCAATAAGGAAATGAGGGCGATCCTCAAGTCGAGGTGGCTGAGGGATGCTCCTAGACTTGCATGGTGGTGGGTCCTCTCCGAGTGTTGTGCCTCATGGTTCTTTACCATTTCAATAAGGAAATGAGAGCGATCGATCCCTTTAAACACTTCACAAGCTCGGTGCTCCTTGATGCTCAGAAGTCGGCTCTTTCACCATTGATCCCAGTGATTGCTTCTCTTTGAAAATGAGTCATGCTTCATCATCTTAGAGGGCTTTTCCTTGACATGTTTGCTGGCATTCAAAGCCCTTAGATCTCCTTGGATATGAGCAAACAAATTAGCAAAAGGTTTGGTTCATAGTGCTGTGATCGTTGCCTAAGACACATCAAATACAATACATTATATTTATTTTGTTAAGCAAATATTATAATAATAATAATTATTATAATTATTATTTTAATTTAATTTATTTATATATATAATTTTACTTAAAGCAAAATGGTTGGTGTAACAAACATTTTCCTTCCAATAAAATATTGTTCGTTTTGGGTAACTTCACGCTCTCACGGATTTATTTTTCAACGAGAACTTCCCAAGTGGTCATCCAATTTAGTAGTGTTCTTACCAGTGTACTATTAACTTTAGAATTCTTATGAGATCCGGTGTCATTGTGCTCCCAAAACGCGTCTTACTTTCTAGGGAAGTCATCCTTTACATATGTTTCATTTCCATCTTCTCCCAAAGCGATATGAGATTGCACCCGACCCTCCTTTCGTAACAATCCGGAATTTGCCTATACTCGAATCTGGGATTTGCTTATACTCAAGTTTCTCCGAAGTTTGCCTCACAATTGCACTCATGATCTTTCAGGTCGTCACAATTATCCCCCTCATGGGGTCTAACATCCTCGTTGGCTACATCTCAAGTTGTGTAGAGACTCTGATACTATTTGTAATAAATACATTCCTCTCAGTAAAATATTGTCCGCTTTGGGCAACCCCACGCCCTCATGGATTTATTTTTTTAACGACTACTTCTCAAGTGGTCTCCCAACTTGGTATTGTTTTCGCCGAATCACTCTTAACTTCAGAGTTCTTATAAGGTCCGGGAAATATCCTTTACATATGTTTCATTTTCATCTTGATATACCCTATAGGTCCATTACACGTTTCCAAGCCAAAATCCAAAATTTACTCTCGTATTCGTATTCTCACACACTTACCTCTTTTGCAGGAAACGACATGTGTAATGATTTAGAGCACGCATTTGGAGACTTAAAGTGGGAGATCGAGGCCCAAAGATGGAGCAAACGAAGCACCTCATCATGTACGAAGCATGGACCAAAGATCACGGAGGTCACATGGAAATTTGTCCTCCCAAGCAATAAAATTATGTAATTTTTATTTTTGAACTTATTTGGCAAACATTGACCTTCCTATAACAATTATTATATGCATGCATGTTAAGAATTTATGATTAGATGTATATTAGGTTAGATGTTGCTTGGTTTTGGGTTGAAGACCAAAGGAGGAGGCATCGTTCTTAATGCACCAACTTTTGGGCGGCCGAGTACTAACCTTAACCCTAAAACCAGCCACCTAAGCTTAAATAAATATCATATTGTTGTTTGTATCATTGGTTGATGAATGTGACAAGTAGCCCGTTTGTCAGATTCAGTTCTTGAGTTGGATTCTTGGAGTGTTGAGTTATTTTTGTGTTATTTGTCAATAGCTAAGTCGTATGTAGACTTTTAAACCGATTCAAGATAAAAATTGGCAAAAAATAGGCGAATTCTTGCTATTTCTATCGCTGAAATCATCATCACGATCAATTGGTTCGAGCGCTTGTCAACCCGCAAGGTGATTGCCTGTAAGGGTGGAATCTGTTTGGTTCAGTTTGGTTTTGGACAGAATTAGAACCAAACCTAGTTGGTTCAATTTTGGATAAAGGAAACTAGAACCAAATAGAGGAGAACCAAAAACTGAGGTTCAATTTTTGACTAGTTATCGATTCTCCTCGGTTCAGTTTTGTTTCTCAATTTTTTTTGGTTTAGGTATGATTTTTGTGTCTGTTTTATTCGATTTACACTCAGTTTGGGCCGGTTGTGATTAGTTTAAGTCTATAATTAATAATTTTGAATATAAATTTAAAAAATCATAAAAATATTATAAATTCTGTTCAGTTTGGTTTTGATCATTTTTGAAAGAATGAACTAGTAACTAAATTGAAAATTATCAATGCAGTTTGGTTAGGTTCCAAAATCAGTTTTTGGTTTGATTCCGTTATTGATTTTAATCGAACCGATTCCCAACCCTAACTATTGGGTCGACTGGTCGACGACATCATCCGATCGACCTGTGTAATGCTTAGGTCGACCGTCTTGTGGTTCTAGTCGACACTTGTTGAAGTTATGGTCTACTGTTCGTGGATTTTCGTAGGATTTAGTTGTCTCAACGACTCGTGAGTTCTCGATTATCTTCGTTCCATCTAGGGTTTCCACTTATGATAGCAAGTGTCGGCTATTTAATAAGTTGTTGTCATCATCCAGGTATGAGTTTCTTCACCGTACTATTTTTCTTAGGTTTTTGGTGAATTGACACCTATGAAAATCCTAATAGGGCCTGATTTTCAATACATTAGTTTTCACGTATATGTATGTATATGTTAGAATTTTTTAGGTTTCAGCAACCAAGCAAACCAAATAACTAGAGTAAGATTGGATGCTTGTGTTTGGGTTGATTGGCCTTGAATTCGGTCATTAATTTTTTTGGGTTGTGTTGGACTTAGCAACCAAAGCAACTGGAGTCAGATGGTATGCACCTTCTATTGAGTGAAGGTTACTTGTCTGTACGTTATGAAAAAATGACAGTAGGGTAGTGATTACATGCTCTTTGGATTTCAAATCCTTAAACCTAGCCAAAATCTATTGGTTAATGTAGGTGGTGTCAGCTCGGAACTTGACTTGTCAACCACTCTTTAGGCGTGGTCTTAGGGGTATCGTGGCTGACTGTTGATCGTCAGCCACTTTGTGATGTGTTTGATCTACAAATCACTGCCGCGAGTTCTTTTAGTCTCATGAGGCATTGTTGTGTCTTTGAATCACCATCTTTCTATAGTTTGTGCCGAAAGTGTCTTTGTATGACTCTCTTTTTTCACTAGAAATGGTTTCTAACAAAAAACAATGGTGTCTTATTTTGATTTTAGCTTCCTATGTATGTAGCAAATATTTTCGAACATGCATCACTCATGATTAGCTGAGCTTGTTTTAAAAACGGTAAAAAAAGATTTTGTGATTTGAAAATTCTTGGCTTGTAGAGTCTATTTTGAAATGAAAGGAAAAAGTTTTAAAATGTAAACCCAAGTATTGAACTTTATTTTCATAATTGCTTCATAGTTTTGAAATAAAATAATAAAACTGATTTTACATATGCATCTGAGTATGGTATAGGATTTTCTACTTAGCTAATTGTTTGCCCCAAAGACTCCCTCCTCTATTTTTCAAGTTTATATCGTCAAGGTCGTTGGTGTTGTTGCTCGCTAAGGAATGGTCTCATTTTCCGGGTTTCTTTTGTATTATTTTCTCGAGCACTATTCTTTATATTGATGAGAAATTTCTTATTTAATTATTTTATTCTTATTGCGGGCTATATAAATTTTTGGATAGTCGATATTTTATTTCATGCACAACATTTCATTAGATTATTTAAGTTTTGCACTATCCAAACTTTTATGTGATCGTTATGTGTACTTCGGCCTATTCTTCTTGGGTCAAAACTCAGTTTATTTTAAAATTTTCTGCTGTCAAATCTAAATTTGGGATGGACGATCAAGTTCTCTCCGAGGATTGGCTTGCTCAACCTGGCGTTTCTGTCTATGTCCATGTTTGGGTCCTGATTTTAAACATTATAAACTTATACATATTGGACTCGATTAGCTGGCTCGGCTCGGCTCAATTCATTCGACTCATGACTTGCAAGTTGGCTCAAGTTAATATTTTTAGGGTTGATTTGTTGGGTTTTTTTCATTTAACTTGTCGGTGAACTAGATTTTTTGGCTGGTCTCTACTTGACTTTCTCATTTGACACGTCTAATTTGAAGCGAGGAGATTGCTGAAGAAGCTATGTGGTATTAAAAGTCATGCAGAAGCAATTCCATATTTTAAGGTTGAAAGGGGTTTCAAAGTTCTACGCCAATGTAAGCAACTCAACCAAAACTTTCTTTTTTAAAGCTGATATATGTTAGAAGGAAAAGTTGTAAAACATGCAGCAAAGGTATGTTCGAGTTTCCCTTTTAGTTTGAGATTTGATTTTAAAATTATTTACATCACATACTATTATTTTCATTCTAAAACTAACCATCTCCTTTTAGTTTTTGTGTTTTAAATATGATTTTTAATGATAATCGAGGGAAACGAACATCGTCGATATTAGGAACATCAGCAAATTCTAATGTGTATATCGAGAAGCCACGGGGGGAATGGGAAAAATTAACGAGGAAAAGGAGCGTCGGTTTGGAGAAGTGGTGCTCATTGCTTGGGTCGGTTATACTCGCAGGTTGGACCTTGCCATGCTCAGTAAAAACTGAAGCTCAAGTTTACAAAATCCTATCAAATCGTCACGATACCCAGCTTTACAAAATCCTATCAAATCGTCGCGATACCCGCTTGTCAAATTTTCTGATCTCTCCCTCAATTGTCAAGTGCAAGAATATGATTACACAGACGACATCTTTGTAAGTTCATGATGAGAATTGAAAGCTTACAAACAAAAGAAACCATCACCGGACACCAAAAAAATGGAACAAGTATGATTGAAAATATCAAATCTTTGTGAGTTCGCCATCATATAATTATGATCGCTAACATTGAACGAATTGAGAAGAATGCATATATAAAGTTTATTTTAAACCGCCCTGGCATCCTGCAGAAGTCAATCCTGCTTTCCCTCCTGGGATCCAATCTCTTGCAAGTAATGCTCTGCATCCAAAGCTGCCATGCAACCTGTTTGGTTTTGAGTAAGTGGTTAGTTGAAAAGTAATGATGAAGTGAATTAAGTGAAACTCAGAAAGTTCAACTACTCAGTCGCTGCTCACATCAGTGCAACTAACATTTCAACGACAAACAAGAAGTTGCAACATGTGATAATGTTTTAACATCAAATAAAAAGGGCTTGGCAATATGAATATTAACTAAGCAATTTAAATCATAAAATATGGCCTTAGCCGCAAAGCAATTCACAAAATCCAATAAGAATTCTACTCCGTCAGCTTGAGTGAATGAAACAGAAACACGTCGGCCGGCGAATTGAAAATACGAACACAAGCAAACCCGACTTTGTTGGAAAAAACATTTAGTTTATGTTCCACTAAATTTCGTTATTGTTCCAACATTTGTGCATGATCTCACACTCAACCAGAATTCATTATGCTCCCTAAGCCAACAAAACTGGACGTTAAGTAGTAAGCTTAGCTTTTTATTCTTCTCCTGGTTAAGCAAATAGGACAGAACACATATCAGATGCTTAACCAAAATATTGAAATACTTGTAGGATCTAAAAATAGAACCAAACCATACTAAATCTCTAAGATGGTTACCTACAAGAATCCCCTTTACATTTCCCTCTACACTAGGAGACCAAAAGCTTGAAGGAATCCATTCCTATCTTTTTCCATTTCTCTATGAAGTAACTTCTTAGCTAAGTGATTCATTTATAAAGATACGAGTACATAATTTACAAGAGCGTATTTTATTATGAGTTTATTGATAGAAGTCTTGATTTTGCGTTCTAAGGTCCAAGATTCAAGTCTCAAGTATTATGAAAAACTTTAGGGACTTGTCTTTTGATAGTAATACCACATAATCTTATGATAACACAGTGCAGCTTATAAGCTACATTACCAACAATTCAAAAATCAAAAAACTTAAGTTTGTAGGTCGAGAATAATTTAATTATTTATATATTTCTAAATAAAGTATAAGCTGGCAAACATCCGGAGCTTCTAATTGAATCAGATGCCAATGGGTTTGTTTCCTGACTTCCACTACGAGCCAAACAGCTAAATGTGAAACTTCTGCCCAAATGCCAACAGTACTCGCAAATTACTTTTAAACACTAAACAAGTAGCTGTCGTAATCTATTTTTCCGACGGTAATTATCTAAGAGAATAAGTTTAAACAAAGGTAACTATGTAACCAAGGGCAAGAACACTGGAAATTTCCACACCCAAAACACGTCTGCCTAAACTCACAGAGGAACTGATTATGAGAGAGAGGGGCAGAGAGAGATACCAGTGCCAGCAGCAGTAATAGCCTGTCTATATTTCTTGTCCTGAACGTCTCCCGCTGCAAAAACTCCACGAACACTGGTCAACGTCGTTCCTGGCTTTGTCACTACGTAACCATCAGAATCCAATTCTAGCTGACCATCCAGAAATTTAATGGCTGGTTCGTGTCCAATGGCGAAGAACAATCCCGAAACCTTCAAATCAGACACCTCCCCGCTGACCACGTTCTTAACTCTTAATCCTCCCAACACCCCTCTGACTCCGTCGCCGTAAGCCTCGACCACCTTGGAGTTCCAGAGCACCTCGATCTTAGGGTTGCTTAATGCCCGTTGTTGCATGATCTTGGATGCCCTAAAACTATCCCTCCTATGTATTATAAAGACTTTCGAGCCGTACTTGGTAAGGAAATTGGCTTCTTCCATGGCTGAATCTCCCCCTCCAATCACTGCCAAAGGCTTGTTTCGAAAAATAGGGGCGGCGCCGTCGCACACAGCACAAGCTGAGATCCCCCGGTTCCAGAACCCTCCGGTACCATCACCAGAACCAGGGAAGGACAAACGCTTGGCCACCGCACCGGTAGCTACAACGACAGAATCTGCGAGAACGGTCTTAGAATCAGTGAATATCTGGAAGGGACTGGCCGAAAAATCAACCTTGTTTACTGTTTCAGTGAAGATCTGGGTACCAAAGCGCAGGGACTGACTACGAAATCGGTCCATGAGCTCTATACCTAAAATACCATCCGGAAAGCCAGGGAAGTTCTCGACGTCAGAGGTCGTAGTGAGTTGACCGCCGGGAGCAATGTCGTTGGCCATCCATCCTTCGAAAAGAATCGGGCTGAGCTCCGCCCGGGCAGCGTAAATAGCTGCAGTGTGGGCGGCAGGGCCGCTTCCAATGATGCAAAGCTTGGTTTTGAGAGTTTCGAACTGAACGCCGTCCATAGCTGCTAAAGACCAGAAGGTAGAAGAAAGAGATGCGAACACAGCAGAAGAGGAGGCAAAGGCTACAAGGCTGCGACTTCGTCTTAGAAATGCAAACACCATAGAATCTTTAAGCCCTCCTGCTCTTCTTAGAAACGCAAGCACCATAGACCACATTGATGCCGTGTTCAATATAATACAAGTGCAATAGTGGTGCAAAATTATCTTACAATGATAGTTTAGGTTATTTTATTATAAATATAGGGTATAAGAGTATGGATTATTATTGAATATTGTGATAATAACCACGGGTACTGAGAATACGAAAATATTCAACAACGTAGAATTAAAATTTAGGAATCGCCTCTGAATCAATTATGAAAAACTTCACTTCAATCAAACCTTGTCGACGGAATCAAAATTAACAAAGAAACTTGACTCTAACTAAACTTGTGAATTATAACCAAATTTATCAAGTCGATTTTCTAAGTTTTAGCTTGAAAAAAGACCTAGTTTTTCACAAAGAAAAAATTATCATTAAAAAAATTCAAAAAGTGTATCAAAAGAGTTATCACCCTTGTATTTAAATAGGCTACGAACAAGCATTTAAAATATCTCTAAAAGTCATAAGAGAATATATTATTGGGAAATCTAAAAGATTTGGACGCAAATGCTTAGCAAAATAGGATAAGGAAGCTCGAAATTGCTTAGGGAGAGAGTTATACTCGGAATTGCTTGGGAGCAAGTTGAACTAAGAATTGCTTAGGGAGCAAGTTAGACTATGTTGGCGTGCGCTCACCTCTATGCCATATAATTCTTCATTTTTATTGTCTTTTGCATGGATTTCCTCCTATGCATCTTCATCAACACTTAGCATATTTATTGGTTTTAGTTCATGTTACAATATTCTTTCTCTTGGATCCCTAAACCAAACCAGGTAATGCTTTATGCATTTTTTTATTCTTGATCTTGTCATTGTGCTTGCTATAGATCATTGTTCTTGAGCTTAAACTAGGTTGCACATTGATTCACATAATTCCCTCTCTCCACTAAAATATTTGTCCTCGAATCCACTGAATCATACAAAATAAGTCACTAACATTAAAAATATTATTTACATTACCATATTTGCTCAATAAATCAATTTATAAGCATTGTTATTGATGTGTTACAACACTTGGGAAGCAACTTTCTCTTTAAGGTTGCAACTTGCTCTTTCTTCAGTTGGCAAATTTTTCTTTTCTTAAATGAATCCAACTCAATCTCCGGGCATAAAAATGGCTTTCATTCAACTTTTGTTTGCTTGTCATTCATAGTGTTCTTTCTATTTCTCAATGTTCTCTCGTACCTTTGCATG
>CM039522.1:3394742-3567007 GCA_022433055.1 Begonia peltatifolia
GATCACGCGGCACATACACGCCGCGTACACCAACCCAACGTTCGGCTTAACCTTCAGAAAGATAGTGGGAAGGCGGCCATAAATTCTATCGAACAAAATCAGAGTAAGGAAGGAAACGTACCTTCAGTATTCAGCTCGGGAAACCGAACACGACCCCTCCCCACCGCAGTCCTCTCAGCGAACTAGCGTTCGATTCTTCTCCGTCGTCGGCGTCGACAAACCACCGGCTCTCTCTCTCTCTCTCTCTCTCTCTCTCTCTCTCTCTCTCTCGGCTACCTGCGCTCCCCCTCTCGGTTTCGCTCTCTCTCGGCCGCGCACAACATAGGGTGGAATGGCTTCCACCCGAAGCCATTCCACCTTGTTATGTTATTTTATTTTTTTATTTTTTTTAAATTTTAATTTAATTACAAATTACCAAAATGCCCTCACGTGCTTCAATCGTTCGTAATTTCGTTAATTTCTCGACCTCCCGACTTAAATTCCGAAAACCATCGCAAAAGTAGGCTCCGAGCCTTATAATTCAAAATTTTTCCATTGAAATACTCCTAAAAACCCCGACCGAGATTAAATTAAAAAATTCGGAAATTAAAAATTAAAATTCAATATTTTTGGGTTATTACACGGTCGAGGTTATTGCCATTCTTAAAAGGCCGTCCTCTCGGGTGTCTGGTCTGCATGACACGAAGGAATCACGAAGAAACATGAAGAAGAAAGAAGGTTCGGGTTTTCTTTAAAACCTTGAACTAGTTCACCTAAGTATGGTCCAATCAAACTAGTCCAACAAACCAAAACTGGCCTAGTTGAACTGGATCCGAACCCAATTTTGTCCAGAATTGTCCAGTCGAACCAGATCGCTTCTGGACTATCAAAATTTGGCCAAAAGTTATCCGAAAAGTTTCGAATCCGACCAAGTCGATCTAAGAATAAACTGGTAAGAAATTTCTGCCTAAATCCTTTCAAAATGAATTTATTAAAGTGAGTAATTAATACCAAATATTTTATTGAGGCAGGAAAAAATTCTGGAAAGTTGTCAGAATCAATCCAATTCGACCATATCTGAGCTAAATGTACACATAAGAAATTTTGCCCACATACTTTTGGAAATTGGATTTATTTAATTAAAATCTTAATACTAAATATTTTATTTAGATATAATATTATTTTGAATCTTTAAAAAATTTAAACTCTTGGAATCCAAGTAAGTGAAATGCTAAGTTTTCAATGTTTTGGCTACGACACTACATCACAAATTCTATGTTCTTTTTGCTATATATTTTATTATTCAATTTTGATATTTGAACTGAACACGCATGTTTTGTCATTGACATAGAATCGTTTTAAAATATAAAATCAATAAGACATTTTGTATGTGTATGAATATGATGAATTTGACGAAAAACATGTGATAGCAAAACTTGAATGACAATGAGATGACTAAACTTGAACAAAATGAGATAGCTACGCCTGAACGACAATGAGATGGTTATGCCTGAATGAAAATGAGATGACAAGTCTGAACGACAATGAGATGGGTAAGTTTGAACAAAGATTGAAAAATGAGTTACAACCAGTATGTAACTGTTAATATTTGGTAAAACATAATGTTAATTTTACACCTGCACGTGTTTTCGTTTACTGAGTTATTCTCATAGTATATAGTTTTGTGATGTAGGTGAGTTTTTATCTGAAGAAGAAATGACTATGATTGAAAACCTTCTAGAGACAAGAATCATATAGAAGAAGACAATGTTTTTTGGTTGGAGGAAGAAATTTAAATTAGTATGTTTTAGTTTTCGAGAATATTTTATAAATTATTTCAGTTGAAACTTTGAATAAATTATGTTTACTTTGTCATTGATAAATTTTATGATGTTTTTAGTTCTGTATTTATTTCAATTTTGTCAAAAATATTTAATGATTAAACGCTGTTTCAAAAGCTTCCGTATATTTAACGATTTCATTTAAAGGCTTTCAAATGTGTTAGAATATAGGTTATAACACACGAAATTAAAACTAATTTGATATATCAATTTGAAAAAAAAAATTAAGATTTCTAAATTAGGGTTTAAAATTGAAAATTTTAAAATTTAGGGCGTTATAGTTTGCTAGCTTATTCTACAAAGTTTTCCAAAAGTGACTCAAAACTTTAATATCTCTATCACTTACAATAGTCATAGGTAATCCATATAAGGCTTCATACATTTTTTTTTATTCTTGATCTTGTCATTAGTCTTTCAATATCTTGTCATGAATAATTGTTCTTTAGGTTGAACTTGGTTGCACTTTGATTCTCATCATATTGAAGTTACTCTATCTCGAGTGTTGTCTTTTTTTAGCAGCTTGTAGTGTTTTTCGGGCTGGTATTTATTGGTTTTGATGGTTCTCATGCATAACAGAATTCACTGTTATTCATAATAATACTAACATGCGTTATCCTTGTAATTTTAAAACTATTTTAAAAATAACAAATAACTATAAATTGAATCGTTAATTTAAAAGAAAATATTTTTGATAAATATGTAAATGCAACGTCGTAATTTTAAAATCTCCAATTTAATTTTTTTCAATTTGAAATCTTAATTTGAAAATTCCTAAAATTTCCTAAATTGATTTACAATTAAATTCTAGAGTTAAAAACCTTAATTTTAAGATATTAAAAATCTTTTTTTTAATAACTGAAACCTTAAATGCGCGTAAGCTTAATCAAAACTTCAAACTTTAAATAACTTTGTTCAAAATAAATACAGAATTAAAATATTTCATACAGCTCAACATAATTTATTCAAAGTAAACAAAATACGAAATATCTTCGAAAAATAGAAAATATTTATTTAAACTCTTTCCTTCAACCCAAAAACATTTTCTTCTTTTTTTGTATGCATATTTTCTTTTGAGAGTTCTCGATCAAAGACAATTCTTCCACAGATAAAAACTCATCTACATCGCAAAATTATACAAACTATGATATTTAACTCAGTAAGTAAAAATAAGTACAAGTGTCAAAATTTGCTTTTACTTAATTGTAAAGCTCCGAAAATCCTCCAAGATTCCCGGTTTGCTACCAACTACTACTTGTCACCACCCCTCACATCCTCTACTAAAATTCCTTAAAAATTTGAAATCTTTATTTTTCGACTCAAAACGACTCTTTTTTTTGTAAAGCGATTAAAATATTACAGCGAAAAACTTTTAATAAAAATTTAATATAAATAAATTAAGTTTTCTGAAACCCAAAAGAAGAGATTCATTTTCAGTCGACCCCGGTCGACACCTCATTCGCAATTGCCGGCACAGGTTAACCCTCGCGGTCGACACCTGTTGCCCATTTCTCGGACCGGTCGACACTTTCATTTGGCGGTCGACACTTAATTCCTCTCTGTACGCGTCGGTCGATCCTCACGATCGACACTCCTGCTTACTTTATATTATCGGTCGACACTTGCACGCACCGATCGACACTCTATTGCTCTCTAGCTCAGTAGGTCGACCCTCGCAGTAGACACTTGCGGGATTTGGTCGACCCTGATACTTGCAGGTTGACACCCCGCATTCGTTTTTACACTGAGCGGTCGACACCTATAGCCGTAGGTCGACACCTTGAAGCTCTCTGCCCGCACAAGTCGACCCGTACGGTCGACACCTGCCTGGTCTAGTCGACCACTAAGCCTATCGGTCGACACTTGCTCCCTAGAAACTTTAACAGAATTCAAACAAAACAAATACGGTTTTAACTAAACGTTTAAAAACCATGAATCCACTTCTCGACTCAATTTACAACCTACTACGCACTCCAAAATATTCAACTCAAATCGAATCTCTCTTTTACATCAAAGTAATCAAGTACGACTCAAAATATTTCACCACCCATACTTACAGCCGCCATAGTCAAAACGCCTCAAAAGTTGGCCCAGTCGTCCCACGAGCGTCCTCCTCCAACTGCCTCCTAGTCCTAGGCATGCTCGGGATACTCACTAGCTGCTGCGTCGTCACCTACATCATAGAACTCAACTATTACCCTAATGCTAAGTAAGTAATGCATATAAACTTAAACACTAAATATTCACATCCTAATATATGCAGTTTCTACAGTTTCGTCTACTTTCGTTTCGTTTCTTTCTTTTATCTTCTTTATCTTCTTACTACTGGGTTCTTCTTTACGTGCTAGATCAAGGTGACACACCTCACGATCCACCTCTCGAGACAAAGCCAACCTCAATCTAGTGAAATGACACACCTCGTGGTACATCTCTTGGGATAAGGTCACCACGTAAAACGGAGGAAGAGTGATACACCTCGTGATCCACCTCTCTGGACAAGACTACTCGACCCCACCGTATCTTATCGTTTCATCTCATACTACTGTTTCACTTCGTAAAAACATGGAAATTCATTTTTGTTTCGTTTCGTAAATTTAAAACTGTGATGCACAATCAATAAAGTATAACATAAAATAAACGTGCAATGCATCCTACTGTACTGTGATGTAGGCCCGAGGCAAAACTACTACTACATTACTTACACTACTTACCTGGCGTCTTTAACACTCGTGCTCCGTATGCAACTCGCTAACTGGAAAACCTATAAAACCACACATTCATCAATCATACTCGTCTTCCCATTCGTAAGTTTCTAACGCGAAAACCATAATCCTTTCCTAAACCACCACTTCTAGCAACACTTGAAATTCTAATCAATTTTCAGTCAATTTCAGAAGCGCATAACATACCCAATACTCGTTCGATGTGGACGATTCAAAATGCCATGGACTTCTCAGGACGTCTAGTTTCGAACGGTCTTATTAATTTCCTAATCCCACAGCTACAGCTTGGTCGAATGGAACCTGTTCCGTAACCCGAGTCGTTCGGTTATCTACACACTCAAACTTCTCTATAAAAACTCATAATCTACTACTATTCCTAGCTTAAACACCAACATACTGGTAGAAACCAAATTTTAACTTCAATTCCTCACAGCTGCCTATTAGGTTTTTTACCAAATCACCCAATACCTTCACTAACTTCGGTTTTAACACTCGAAACGGCTAAAAGACTAAGTAACTACGAAAAACTAACTAAAACATACCTTAAAATTGAAGGAATGGAGGAGTCATCGATGGTTTTCACGCAGGGGAAGGGAACGCTGCAGAGAAGGAGGAGAAAAGGAAAGGAGGGGGAGAACACCGACGGTGTTCTCTCTTTCAAATTTTTTTTTTTATATTTTATTATTTTAATAATAATATTATCTAATTACTAAACTGACCCCCACTCTTAACCGTTTAGTAACTCTGTTATACCGTCCAATTGTGGCTGGATTTTTAAATTTTTCTCTTCTACATTAGCTTCAAAATAATCTTTTACTTAAGGATAAAAATTATCTGCTATCAATTCTGACCAAAACTCCACCGATTATAAGTACGTAAATCCAAAAAATAGTTTAAGCGAAAAAATTCCGGGTGTTACATCTCACCCTACTTACAAAAATTTTGTACTTAAAATTTGATACCTAAACAACTCTGGATACCGGCTCATCATGTATTGTTGCCGCTCCCAAGTTACTTCTTCTACGTTATGGTTGTGCCATAAAACTTTCACCAGTGGAATTTCTTTGTTGCGTAGAGTTTTCACTGCAAAATCCAAAATCTCCACTGGCTTCTCTTCATACGTCAATGTGGGTTGAACCTTTATGTCCTGCTGCATCACAATATACGAAGGATCTCGCATACATTTTCTCAACATAGACACGTAGAATACATTGTGAATCTCATCCATGGAGGCTGGTAGTTGTAGCTGGTAAGCTGTCTTCCCTATTCTCTTCGTAATAGGAAACGACCCAACGTATCTTGGGTTCAACTTGCCTCTTTTCCCAAATCTTACCACTCCTTTAAATGGCGAAACCCTCAGGAAGACTTCATCACCCACATCAAATTCTAACTCTCTTCTCCGACGATCGGCATAGCTCTTCTGTCGGCTATGAGCTGTCAAAATACGCTGCCGAATAAATGTAACTTTCTCTACTGTCTGCTGCAAAATATCCGGACCCACTAAACTCACCTTGCCAACTTCATCTCAATAAAGCGGGGACCTGCACTTTCTCCCGTAAAGGGCCTCGTATAGAGCCACACCTATTGTGGCCTAGAAACTGTTATTATAAGAAAATTCTACCAACGACAGATATTTTATTATAAGAAAACTCTAGTACACAAGCTCGAAGCATATCCTCCAGCGTCTGAATAGTCCTCTCAGATTGTCCATCCGTCTGTGGATGAAACGCTGTGCTAAACTGAGATGCGTATCCATGACCTTGTGCAGACTCTTCCAGAACTTCGATGTAAATCTAGGGTCCCTGTCTGATACAATCGAAGTTGGAACTCCGTGCAATCGCACGATCTCTTGAATATATAGTTCGGCGAAGTGATTAATAGAATATGTCATCTTCACTGGCAGAAAATGGGTCGATTTGGTTAACCTGTCCACTATCACTCATATACCGTCATAACCCTTTGTCGTCCGAGGCAGCCCTACAACAAAATCCATCGCCATCTGCTCCCATTTCTATTTAGGTATCGGTAATGGCTGTAATTTTCCTGTTGGCCTCTGGTGTTCGGCCTTAACCTGCTGGCAGATCAAACACGCCTCTACGTACTTTGCCACAATTCTCTTCATATCAAGCCACTAGTAATGCTGTTTGAGATCCCTGTACATCTTAGTGCTCCCCGGATGTATAGAAAATCTTGAAGAATGTGCTTCTGACAATATCTCCCTTTGGAGTTTCTCATTGTTTGGAACAAACCATCGATTCCGAAACTTAAGAATCCCGTCGTCCGAACAACTAAATTCTGACCCGTCCTCGAAAGCCATGCTGGACTTTACCTTTTCACACCCAGCGTCATCCTTCTGGGCCTGCTTAATATTCTCCAAAATAGTGGGCTGTAGAGACATAGCCGATAACATGGCTGATACGTTCGACACCACCTTCAATTCGAAATTCTGAAACTCCGCATCCAAAGCCACAGGCATGCCTGAAGTCACAGCCGAAGTAGATGCCGTTACTCTGCTCAAAGCATCGGCCACTACGTTCGCCTTGCCGGGGTGGTACTTAATTTTGAGGTCATAATCTTTCACAAATTCTAACCACCGCCGTTGTTTCATGTTTAACTCCTTCTGAGTAAAAATATACTTCAGACTTTTATGATCAGAATATACTTCGCACTGCTATCCATATAATAATGCCTCCAAATTTTCAACGCAAAAACTAACGCAGCTAGCTTCAAGTCGGCGTCGGGCAGTTCTGCTCCTAATCCTTCAATTGTCTAGTGGCATATGCTACCATCTTCTCTTCCTGCATTAACACACATCTCAGTTCTATTTTTAAAGCATCGCAATAAATACTAAACTTCTCGTCCTTGGTAGGAAGCGTCAAGATTGGAGCAGTAGTTAATCTTTGCTTCAACGTCTGGAAACTATGCTCACAATCTTCTGACCACAGATATTTCACATTTTTCCTCGTTAACCGGGTCAGGGGTGCCTCAATCTTCGAAAATCACTCAATGAATCTCCTGTAATAATCTGTATCTCCCGAGAAAACTCTGTATCTCCGTAACATTCTTCGGCTGTGGCCACTCCTTAACTGCCTGGATCTTCGCTAGATCAACCGCTATTCCATTGCTTGAGATGACATGACCAAGAAAATGAATTCTATCCGTCTAGAACTTGCACTTAGAAAACTTCACGTAAAGCTGGTGTTGCTTCAAAGTCCCCAACACCAATCTCAAGTGCTCCTGATGATCCTGCTCACTCCGAGAGTATACAATAATATCATCGATAAACACTATGATGAATTTATCAAGATATTCATGGAACACTCTGTTCATTAGGTCCATAAAGGTAGCTGGAGCATTTGTCAATCCAAAGGATATCACCAAGAACTCATAGTGTCCGTACCGCGTCCAAAAAGCCGTCTTGGGAATATCTTCTGCTCTGACCTTCAACTGGTAATAACCTGATCTCAAATCAATTTTTGAAAATACTCGCGTCCCCTGGAGTAGATCGAATAAATCGTCTATCCTCGGCAGAGGGTACTTATTCTTAATCGTTAGCTTGTGTTAACTCTCTGTAGTCAATGCACATTCGCAACGACCCATCTTTCTTCTTGACAAAGAGGATTGGCGCGCCCCACGGCAAAAAGCTCTGGCGTATAAACATTTTCTCCACCAGTTCTTCTAATTGCTTTTTCAACTCCTTCAGCTCCGCTGACGCCAATCTGTAGGGATTCTTTGATACTGGTTTAGCTTCCGGATACAAATATATCACAAACTCTATTTCCCGATCCGGAGGCAAACTGGGTAAATCATCTAGGAAAACTTCAGGGAAATCTTGAACAATTGAAACATCCTGCGGTCTCGAATCCCTGGAAATTTGCATATCTATAATGCTGGCGAGAAAACCAAAATACTCACCAGTTAAAACCTGACGAGCACTAACAGACGTCATCACAGATATTCTCCTAACATACTTTACGGCTTGAAAAATATGATTCCCACCACCTGGTGGTTGAAAACTCACTGTGCCTGCTTTGCAATCAATCGTAGTGTAGTACTTGAATATCAAATCCATTCTCAAGATGATATCATATCCCGTTATACCCATAATATTGAGATCGGCCGATAAATTCTTGCTTTCACTGACACTACGCTATCTCGCATCACTTGATTTGAATGCATACGCCCACCAGAAGGTAATATTACCTCGTAACTACAGTCCGTTGACACAGGCCATACGTCTAACTTAACCGCGAATGTGGTCGCAATAAATGAATGGGTAGCACCAAAGTCAATCAACGTGTAAGCAGGTACAAAATTTACTAGTATGGTACCTGACACCACAGCTGGCTGATCCTCGTCACCCGAATCAATCATCGCAAATACCCTTGGTGTTGTGCACGCAGAACCCTTCTTCAAGGCTGGGCAATCTCTGCTAATGTTGCCCACCTCGTTACAATTGAAACACCGAACAACCCTGGGCTTCGAGCAGTCTCTAGCCAAATGTCCAGCTTCATTACAGTTGTAGCACTTTCCGGAGTTCCATTTGCACTCCCCCGGATGGTACTTCATACACTTAGGGCACTGGGGGTACTGTTCTGGCCCCTGATGTCTTTTACTGCTTCCTTGATTGCTTGATCTCTCGTTGAACCTCTTAGTGCCCCTCTGTTGTTGTTGCTGGGAGGCACTTCTGCTCTGTTTGTGGGACAACTTCCTTGAAGAATCTCCTGGAAGCCTCTCGCTGTTTAATACATTTCCTTTTAGCTTCCTCCACCTCTAACACTTTAGCCACCACTTTCGAATAGGGCACCTCCTGGGTCCCAACTATTTTTACTCCCTTATATATTTCTGGCTTCAGTCCTTGTACATACTGGAACACCTTGTCCTCATTCTATCTCACCAAACTGCTGGCAAACCGAGATAAGGACTCGAATTGTAGGTTGTATTCGGTCACCGACCCGGTCTGCTTCAGCTGTAGAAATTCCATTCTCTTAGCTTCTTGCACTGTGCTGTTGAAGTACTTGTCGTAAAAGATCTCCTTAAACTTTTCCCACGTAACATGCTGCCCTTCCACGATGGTTTCCATAGACTCCCACCAAAATTGAGCGTCCTTCGCTAGATGGAATGTGGCTAGCGAAACCTTGTCCTCCTCTTCTACCTTCGCATACCTGAACATACTTTCCATAGTACAGACCCATTTCTCTGCAGTTGTTGGATCCGACGATTGTCCTTCATACGTCGGGGGTCATAACCTCCGAAATCTGTCACCTGACTATTCATGGCTGGAGCTAGAGCCAGCACTGCCTTGTACTTCTCTGCTCAGCAAAATACCCAATTGCTGAGACTGCCTGTTTACCAACTCAGTTAACTGTTTGATTATTATGGAATCATCCTTACTTCTTGATTCGGTCGGCTCTCTCGGTACTCGTGGGCGTCCTGGTCGCCTAGACATGTTGCCTACCTTTCCTGGACAATGGTTAATTACCCTCATAAGTGTCTACTAAATAGCATTAAACTTAAACACTTACAGTTGTCGAAGCACGTCGTGCGGCGATAGGCGTTATTGAGTAATTGTTTGAACGTTTTGGCCAAATGGGTCTGATACCAACACTGTAACGCCCCGAAAATCCTCCAAGATCCTAGTTCGCTACCAACTACTAGTTGTCACCACCCCTCACATCCTTTACTAAAATTCCTTAAAAATTTGGAACCTTTATTTTTCGACTCAAAACGACTCTTTTTTTTTGTAAAGCGATTAAAACATTACAGCGGAAGACTTTTAATAAAAATTCAATATAAATAAATTAAGTTTTCTGAAACCCAAAAGAAAAGATTCATTTTCAGTCGACCCCGAAGACCCCGGTCGACACCTCATTTGCCTCTGCCACCTGCTTCCCACGTCTTGAACCGGTCGACACTTCCATTTGGCGGTCGACACTTAATTCCTCTCTGTGCGCGTCGGTCGATCCTTACGGTCGACACTCCTGCTTACTTTATATTACCGGTCGACACTTGCGCACACCGGTCGACACTCTATTGCTCTCTGGCTGAGTAGGTCGACCCTCGCGACCGACACTTACGGGATTCGGTCGACCCTGATACTTGCGGGTCGACACCCCGCACTCGTTTTTACACTGAGCGGTCGATACCTACAGTCGCAGGTCGACACCTTGAAGCTCTCTGCCCGCACAGGTCGACCCGTGCGGTCGACACCTGCCTGGTCTGGTCGACCACTAAACCTATCGGTTAACACTTGCTCCCTAGAAACTTTAACAGAATTCAAACAAAACAAACACGGTTTTGACTAAACGTTTAAAAACCATGAATCCACTTCTCGACTCAATTTACAACCTGCTACGCACCCAAATATATTCAACTCAAATCAAATCTCTCTTTTACATCAAAGTAACCAAGTACGACTCAAAATATTTCACTACCCATACGTACACCCGCCATAGTCAAAACGCCTCAACAGCCGGCCCAGTCGTCCCACGAGTGTCCTCCTCCAACTGCCTCCTAGTCCTAGGCATGCTCGGGATACGCACTAGCTACTGCGTCGTCACCTACATCACAGAACTCAACTATTAGCCTAATACTAAGTAAGTAATGCATATAAACTTAAACACTGAAAAACATTCACATCCTATTATATGCAGTTTCTACAGTTTCGTCTTTACTTTCGTTTTCGTCTCTTTCTTACATCTTCTTACTACTGGATTCTTCTTTATGTGCTAAATCAATGTGACACATCTCACGATCGACCTCTCGAGACAAGGCCAACCTCAATCTAGTGAAGTGACACACCTCGCGGTCCATCTCTCGGGACATGATCGCCACGTAAAGCGGAGGAAGAGTGATGCACCTCGCGGTCCACCTCTCGGGACAAGACCACTCAACCGCACATTTATTATCTTTTTACGTATATTCTCGTTTCATTCGTTTCATCTCATCCTACTGTTTCACTTCGTAAAAACATGGAAATTCTGTAACACCCCGAGAACCCACACGTCCCCGGTGCGCTACAGTGCATCTACACACTACACACACACACTAACACTTGACACAACTAACTCAATTCAATACCCCTTTCGTTTTCAAATCATTTTCAAAAGCACATTTGTGAGTATGAAAATTTTTCGACTCGATTCAAAAAAAACAACTCGCGTCCCGAAGGGGAAACACGAAGTCCTCAACATAAAACTACGCAGCGGAAAAGAAAACCATTTAAAACAATTTGAGATAAAACGGTAAGACTTGAAATCCTAGGAAAGAACCCCACGCTCCCCACGAACTACCCAGTCCGGTCCCAAGCACTCACGTCCCCACTCCGACACCCCGCGTACACCACTGCGGTGCCACAGGTGCCAACCCAACGTCACTGTATCTCGCGCACGCTCACAGCGCCGCGTGCCCCACGCACCCTGCCTCTGTACAGCACGTCCGCGCGCACGCCCTCACCCGGCGCCGCATGACCCGTGTGCACCCACAGGGCCGCGTGCCCCGCGCACCTGCGATCACGCCGCACATCCACACTCATATGAACTCCTCTAGCATTCATCATACACACACCTTGACCTATTTCGTATCCTCTCGAACCTCAACCACTCTCCCGAAATTTCGGCAGAGTACCGCCTAAAAACTGGCTACCCCAAAATTTAACCCTGCACACAATTCACCAAAATCCAACAATATTTACCTATCCATCATCCAGAGAAATCATCCCAACCCAAATCAGAGTAAGAAGGCGACGAAAATCCGTCAAATACAAATGAAGAAAGTCTCCAGTATAGAGAAATAACATACTCTAACATGGAAAATATCCGCGTACGTTACCAAAATCACACGCACTCCATATACACCTATACACTGACGCATATACAACAATCAATCCCATCCTCCGTACATAACCACCGCAAAAGAAAGAAAACCCACAAACCGACCAGGCCATAACCTACCATATCCACGGGTCGGGTCGCCCTAACAAAAGTCCGCCATCCGGTGCCGCAGTCGCACGCCGCCAACCATCCTACGCCTCTGGACTAGGCACTCGAGGCTCACCAGCAGTATCGTCAGCACCTACACCACAGAACACACATCATAAGCCTAACGCTCAGTAAGTAATGCGATATGAAAGTAAAAGCCGACAATGCAATCCTATCACATGCAGTCTCTACACTCACACTCATGTTGTCACATCTGTGACGCGTAGTGCAGCCGCACCAGGGTAAGGAGGAACCTCACGCCACCCTACACCCTAACACGTCGCCACCGTCCCGGACTCCCCAGCAACGAGGCCCACAAGCTACACCCACGCATCACCACACGGCAACCACATCAGGGTAAGGGTGTACCTCGCGCCACTCTACACCCTGACACGTCGCCCCCGTCCCAGCCTCCCCAGCACGGGGCCACAGTTGCCACACACACACGTTTCGCGACAGCCCAGCCGGCCCACCCCTCGAGTAGGATCCGCGACTGGTGTTGCACCGGCCCACACACTAGTAGGATCCGCGGTACCACTGCCCATATCCTCACCGTCAACACATTCACGCCGCATGACGGCCCAGCCGGCCCACCCCTCGAGTAGGATCCGCGACTGGTGAAGCACCGGCCCGCACACTAGCGGGATCCGCGGTACCACCGCCACACGTCTCACCTCATACATCAAAGCATGCTAAAAATCATTTTCGTTCCCGTTTTAAAAAAATATGATTCATGTCACACAATACGCACACACACCGCAATCAATCACAGAAACACTAAAGTTCTACAGTGTAGGCCCACTTGGGCAAAACACATGCATGCACTACTTACCTGGCGTCCTAAGCTCGCTCGATACACAGCTTCGGCAACAGGAAGCCTCAACCTAAAACACAACCAATTTCTCATCAGTATTTCTCCCAACATTTACCAATTAGCTAAAAAAATAACCTTATCTAACTACACTCATTAAATTCCAACTAAAACGGTCCATTGGTTTGGTTTGGCCGAATACCAGCTCAACGTTCGGATGCGCATAACTTTTGCGTCCGTCAACGCAATCAAACGATTCAAGTGGCTAAACGTTCCCTTAGGAACGTAGTTTAACATCCCAAGACGGATTTTAAATCGGTAGGCCGCGGATAGGCAAAAAATGCCAATAACCGAATCTGCCATTTTTATTAAAATTTCACATTTTCACTTCCCTTCAACCAAAACTCACTCTCAACTAGTTATATGCATCAAAATGGCTATGCTACTCTCACACTTCGAATTTCCACGAAAAAAACGGTCACTAATTTGACTTAAATAAAAATCCCGCATAAACTTCCGACGCGCATAACTTTTGCGTCGAATATCGGAATCGAACGATTCCAGTGGCCACACGCTCTTCTAACAACCTACTTTAACCCACAAAGACAGAATTTGGAATGATCAACTTAAGGCTAGCCAAAATAGCCAAAAACAGAAGCTGTTTTTATACGAAAAATAGCCGAAATCTCAACTTCGGGCAAATCCCGCAAGTTCTCTGCACCGAACACTCACATTTCGCCTATTAAGCACAATCTAACCTGAAAATCAGAAATTCAAACACAAAGTCTGAATTTTGGCTCAACCTTCACCCTCGGCCTCCCTCCCTCTCACCGGTCTCCTGCTGTCCACTTGCTAATCTACACACTCACCCTCTCAAGCCCCTCACATTTGCAGCCAAATTTAAAGAGAGAAAAAAAAAACGAAGAGGAGCTGAACCTCAGTCTCGGTTCATACGGACAGGACAGCAGAGGGAGAGGACTTACCAAGTGGTGGCGTCCAGCACTCGGGTGGGAGAAGGACTCCAGCAACAAGTCTGGTCGTTGGCGGCAGAATTGGCCGGAAACCAGCCCCTCGGGGTCGTCGGCCGAACACTCGGCTTTCACTTCGGGAACTCGAGTTGCTGGAACCGAACGGCTCCGGTTCGTCGGAATAGCAGCCCCTGCTCGCAACTCACACCTCACACTCGCGCTCGTCGGCCGTCGCAGCTCCGACTCCAGCACACGATCGCCCTGCTCCCGGTCGTCTTCTCTCTCGGGTGCACAGAGGAAACAACCGAATGGCTTCCTCGCAAAGCCATTCGGGTGTTTCACAAATTTTTTTTTTTTTTTTTAAAAATAAATACAAATTACCAAATTACCCCCACATACTTCAATCGTCCGAAATTCCGTAACTTCCCGACCTCCCGGCTTTAAATTCCGAAAACCAATCGCAAAAGTAGGCCTCGAGCCTTATAATTTAAATTTTTCCCGTTGAAATATTTCTCAAAACTCCGACCGGGATTAAACTAAAAATTCCAAAAATAAAAATATAAAAATTCGAAATTCCCGGGTTATTACAAATTCATTTTCGTTTCGTCTTGTAAATTTAAAACTATGATGCACAATCAATAAATCATAACATAAAATAAACGTGCAATGCATCCTACTGTACTATGATGTAGGCCCGAGGGCAAAACTACTACTACATTACTTACATTACTTACCTGGCGTCCTTAGCACTCGTGCTCCGTATACAGCTCGCTAACTGGGAAACATATAAAACCACACATTAATCAATCATACTTGTCTTCCTATTCGTAAGCTTTTAGTGCAAAAACCACAATCTCTTCGTAAACCACCACTTCTAGCTAAACTCAAAATTCTACTCAATTTTCAGCCAATTTCAGAAGCATAACATACCCAATACTCGTCTGATGTGGATGATTCAAAATGCCATGGACTTCACAGGATGTCTAGTTTCTAACGGTCTCACCAATTTCCTAATCTCACAGCTACAGCTTGGCCGAACAGAACCTGTTCCGTAACCCGAGTCGTTTGGTTATCTACACACTCAAACTTCTCTATAAAAACTCATAATCTACTACTATTCATAGATTAAACACCAATATACTGGTAGATACCAAATTTTAACCTCAATTCCTCACAACTCCCTCCTAGGTTTTTCACTAAATCACCCAATACCCTCACTAACTTCGGTTTTAACACTCGAAACGGCTAAAAGACTAAGTAACTACCAAAAACTAATTAAAACATATCTTAAAATTGAAGTAATGGAGGAGTCGCCGAGGGTTTTCACGCAGGGGAAGGGAATGCTGTGGAGAAGGAGGAGAAAAGGAAAGGAGGGGGAGAACACCTACGGTGTTCTCTCTTTCAAAATTTTTTTTTTTATATTTTAATAATAATATTATTTAATTACTAAACCCCCCCCCCCCCCTCTTAACCGTTTACTAACTCTGTTATACCGTCTAATTCTGGCTGAATTTTTAAATTTTTCTCTTCTCCATTAGACTTAAAATAATCTTTTACTTAAGGATAAAAATTCTCTGCTCTCAATTCTGACCAAACTCCACCGATTATAAATACGTAAATCCGAAAAATAGTTTAAGCGGAAAAATTCCGAGTGTTACACGAATATTGATTATAGACTGGTTGATAATCATTTCCCAACCTTAAACTTAGTTATCTAATTGTCGTTCAGGTTTTTCTCAACTTACTTTCAATCGAACTCAACATCTAATTGTCGTTCAGGATTTTGCTATCACGTCAGTACCATAAATGTTCAAGTTCACCATCTCATTGTCGTTCAAATTTTTGCTATCACATATTTTTTTTTTCAATTTCATCATTTTCATACACATACAAAATGTCCTACCAATTCTATTTTTATTAATTATATGTCAATGGGTAAATATGCGTGCTCAAATATCAAGAGTGTGTAATAAAATAATTATAAGAAAATAACATAAACTTTGTGATGTAAGGCCACAGTCAAAATATTGAAAACAGTAGTGTCAATTACTTGGATTCCGAGCGTTTAGGGTTATTGGGAATTTTCTGATATTCCAAATAATATTCCGCTTAAATAAAATCTTAGATATTAAATTGCTAATTAAATAAATCCAATTTGAAAGGAAATTTGGGTACATTTTCCTTACGTGTATTCTAAGGTTGGATCGGGTCGAATTAGATCGATCAAGCAACTTTTGGTATTTTTCTTGTCTAAATCAAATATTTTGTATTAATTCCTACTTCGATAAATTCATTTGATAACGATTTAAATAAAAATTCTTTATCGGTAAAATCTTAGACAAGTTCAGTAAAATTCGAGACAAAATTTGGGTCGGGTCTTGTTCGGTTCAGATCACTGTTCTTATAACACCCCGAGAAACCCCGCGTTCCCGGTGAGCTACAGTACATCTACACACTATACACACTAACACTTGACATAACTCACTCAATTTAATACCCCTTTCGTTTTCAAATCATTTTCAAAAGAACATTTATGAGTATGAAAATTTTTCGACCCGATTCGAAAACAACTCGTGTCTCGAAGAGGGAACACGAAATCCTCAACATAAAACTACGTAGCGAAAAAGAAACCATTTAAAACAATTTGAGATAAAACGGTAAGACTTGAAATCATAGGAAAGAATCCCACGCACCCCACGAACTACACAGTCCGGTCCCACGCATTCACGTCCCCACTCCGACACCCCGCGTACACCCTCGCGGTGCTGCACGTGCCAACCCAACGCCATTGTATCTCGCGCACGCCCATAGCGCCGCGTGCCCCACACACCCTACCTCTGTAAAGCACGTCCGCGCGCACGCTTTCACCCGGTGCCGCACGACCCGTGTGCAACCGCAGGGCCGCGTGCCCCGCGCACCTGCGATCACGCCGCACTCCCACGCTCATCTACCTTTTTCTAGCATTTACTGTTCACACCCCAACCTATTTCATATCCTCTCGACTCCCAACCTCTCTCCCGAAATTTTGGCAGAGTAACTGCTAAAAACTTACTATCCCAAAAATTTAAACCCTGCACACAATTCACCATAATCCAACAATGTTTATCTATCCATAATCCAGAGAAATCACCATAACCAAATCAGAGTAAGAAGACAACGAAAATCCGTCAAATACAAATGAAGAAAGTTCACAATATAGAGTAATACTATGCTCTAACATATAAAACATATGCGTACGTCGCCAAAAATCACACGCACTCCGTATACACCTATACATTGACGCATATACAACAACCCATCTCATCCTCCGTACATAATCACCACAAAAGAAAGAAAAAACCCACAAACCAACCAGGCCACAACCTACCATCTCCACGGGTCGGGTTGCCCTAACAAAAGTCTGCCATCCGGTGCCGCGGTCGCACACCGCCAACCATCTTACACCTCTGGACTAGGCACTCGAGGCTCACCAGCAGTATCGTCAGCACCTACACCACAGAACACACAACATAAGCCTAACGCTCAGTAAGTAATGCGATATGAAAGTAAAAGCCGACAATGCAATTCTATCACATCCAGTCTCTACACTCATACTCATGTTGTCACATCTGTGACGCGTACTGTAGCCGCACCAGGGTAAGGAGGAACCTCACGCCGCCCTACACCCTGACACGTCGCCTTCGTCCCGGACTCCCCAGCAACGAGGCCCACAAGCTACACACACGCATCACCACACAGCAACCACATCAGGGTAAGGGTGTACCTCGCGTCACTCTACACCCTGACACGTCGCCCCCGTCCCAGCCTCCCCAGCACGGGGCCACAGTTGCCGCACACACACGTTTCGCGACAGCCCAGCCGGCTCACCCCTCGAGTAGGATCCGTGACTGGTGTTGCACCGGCCCACACACTAGTAGGATCCACGGTACCACTGCCCATATACTCACCGTCAACACATTTACGCCGCATGACGGCCCAGCCGGCCCAGCCGGCCCACCCCTCGAGTAGGATCCGCGACTGGTAAAGCACCGGCCCGCACACTAGCGGGATCCGCGGTACCACCGCCACACGTCTCACCTCATACATCAAACATGCTAAAAATCATTTTCGTTCACGTTTTTTAAAATATGATGCATTTCAAACAATACGCACGCATACCACAATCAATCACACAAACCCTAAAGTTCTACAGTATAGGCCCACTTGGGCAAAACACACGCATGCACTACTTACCTGGCATCCTAAGCTCGCTCGACGCACAGCTTCGCCAAAAGAAAGCCTCAACCTAAAACACAACCAAACTTTCATCAGTATTTATCTCAAAATTCACCAAATAGCTAAAAATAACCTTCCTTAACTACACTCATGAAATTCCAACTAAAACGGTCCATTGGTTTGGTTTGGCCGAAAACCAGCCCAAAGTTCGGACGCGCATAACTTTTGCGTCCGTCAACGGAATCGAACGATTCAAGTGGGTAAGCGTCCCCTTAGGAACCTAGTTTAACATACCAAGACAGATTTTAAAACGTGAAGCCACAGACAGGCGAAGAACGCTAAAAACCGAATCTGCCACCTTTATTAAAATTTCACATTTTCACTTCTTTTCAATCAAAACTCACTCCCAACTAGTTATATGCATCAAAATGGCTATACTACTCTCACACGTCGAATTTCCACAAAAAACGCTCGCTAATTTGACTTGGACTAAATTCCGGCATAAACTTCCGACGCGCATAACTTTTGCGTCGGATGTTGGAATCGAATGATTCCAGTGGCCATACGTCTCTTTAATAACCTATTTTATCCCACAAAAACAGAATTTGAAACGATCAACCGAAGCAAGGCCAAAATGGCTAAAAACCGAACTGCCCCTGCACGAAAATGGTTGATTTTTGATTTCAAACTTCAATTTAAGAACTTCTACACACAACTAGCCCTATTTCGTTCCTATCTCTCGGCCAAGCTCACCGCAAATGCAAGGAGACCGAGCACAAAGCTCGGCCAAAACAGAAAATCGACAGGGCTCACCTTCGGTTTCCTTAAACTCGCGGCATCACCCTCGTGCTACGCTACAGTCTTGCGGCCAACTCCATCAATGACGAAAGCAGGCCGAGCACTAAGCTCGGCCAAACCAAAAATAACGAGACGGGCAGACAGAGGGGAAGGACTTACCAATGCGTTGCTGTGCGCTTGGTCGGAGGGAGGGCAAGGCACAGCCGAACACTCTATCACCGGCGGTCTCCCCCACGCTCACTCTCGTCGGCCGAAGAATCGGAGCTCGAGGATTTCCTCCCCTCTCCCGTGTCTCTCTCTCGGCTCTCTCGGGAACTCGAGCTGCTGAAACCGAACGGCTTCGGTTCGTCGGGACAGCAACACCTGCTCGCAACTCGCACCTCGCACCCACGCTCGTCGGTCTTCGAACGCAGCTTCACTACGGCACATGATCGCCTCCCCAGCACTCGGGTGCTCTGCAGAAGTTGGTTGAATGGCTTCTTCCCGAAGCCATTCGGGCAATTTCATATTATTTTTTTTTTATATTTTTTTTTAAATTACAAAATTACAAAACTGCCCTCACGTGTTTCAATCTTCCGTGATTTCGTTAATTTCTCGACCTCCCGACTTTAAATTCTGAAAACCATTGCAAAAGTAGGCTCCGAGTCTTATAATTTAAATTTCCCGTTGAAATATTTTCTCAAAACTCCGACCGAGATTAAACTAAAAATTTCGGGAATTAAAAATTAAAATTCAAAATTTTCGGGTTATTACAGCTCTTGGCTGGTTTGGATCACTTTGCTGGATCAGTTCACTATTCTGAGCCGGTTCACTGTTCTGGACCGGTTCAACTGATTTTAAAATAAATTGGTTCAGTTTTTATTTAAAAATAAACATTCTTCCTCTTCTTCTCCTTCGCGATTTCGGTCGAGAATGAGAGAATAGAGAGAGCTTCTCTCTTTGTTGAAGTGGCTGGACGTCGGAGCTTCACGTCAGAGGAAGACTCGCCAGTCGGAGGATGTTCGTCTGATCGATTAAGGTTCTGCCGAGGGAATTTTCGTCGGAGCTCAGTCGATGACTTGCTGTGTGTCGAAGATTAAGCGATGGTTGTTGACAGAGAGCTCGACCACCCGATTAGGGTTTGGCCTAGAGTTTTGTTGGAGAACTCAACACCTCTGGCAGAGCTGTCGCCTTCTCAAAGCTTTGCCGGTGACTGAAGTAGAGAGGTAAGTATTCTGATTCCTCTCTATTTTACTGAACACGAGAGAGTGTTTATTGTGGTGGTGTGACTTTCCTTCACTATTGAACCCTTGATTTATAGTGAGCTTCCCAACGTTCCCTGAAATTTCATCCACAAATTTGACCAAAAAGTTAGTCAGATTTAAATATGATTTAGGTAGAGAGTTGGGTTTTCCTCCTACCCCAATTAATTCATCCAATTTTTCGGTGCTTTAATTCTAGTAGTTACAGTAAAAGAAAAATATCTTTTGAGAAGCGTTTTTGCTCAGTTACTCCCGTATGATTTTAATAACTTTAATTGAAGATCAAACACTTTTTGAAAACTTTAAAATCGTATAGTATTTTCTGAAAATCTTTTTACTTAAATTCCTTAAGTGTGGTTGTCAAACTTATGATAATAACTCATTTTTATATTTGTAGACAGACAAATACATGAGACGTCTCTTTTCTATCTTAGACAACGTTTTCCTAAAATCGAATCCGAAAAATGTTACACCTTTTCTCTCTAAGATATTAGATCTTTTTCTCTTTCTATTTGTCAAATCTCATTTGACATTTTTTATAGATCTATTTAAAAAATAAGTTTTTAGATTTATTTTAATAAAATCTAATTTAAAAATAAATCTTATCTAATCAAATCTATTAGATTTTATTAGCAGGTGATTTATCTAATAAACTATATTTATCAATTAATCATAAAATCTAAAAATAGTTTTTAGAATATATTTATGAAAATATCTTTTCTAGATAATCTTATTTTTTTAGATTTTCTAGATCTATGTTAAGTTTTAAACAAACTATAAGTCAATTGAAGATCAAATCACATCTGATCAGATTTTTCAGATATACTTTAAATCAAATTTCAAAAATTTGATTTTAACAATTTGTTAAATAACAAATTTTAATTTAAATTTGAAGATGAAATGTCATCTGATGAGATTCTTCAAATCTAATCACAATCGCTTAAAATAATATCATCTAATTAGACATTTTATTTTAAATTCAAAATATAAAAACTAAGAAAAAAAGAGATTTTCGCTATTTATGGATCACTTCTTTCAATTCCATTTCTTTACATTCTAGAGAGAAATCGAGGATATCGTAAACAAACCCCATTTCCTTTTCGTTTGTTTTGAGAAATATATCGATATTTATATATTTCGAATTATAATGTATTTATTTGAATGTTTATAAATGATTAATCATTTATATATTTATTCTTGTAACATGAAAATTTGTATAATAATATAAGATCACAGTGGAATCAATAGACCTATAGTCTTAAGCTGCAATAATATTTGTTAATTAATATAAACTATTTATATTAATTAATACAATTATTAACTCTATAGTAATTCTACTAAATATTTAGTGTTGCACTCTTAAAATTATAGAGTATATTTGCTCAAAGTAATATCTATTGATATAGTCATTACATATGCATTAATCTTCCATTAAGATTCATAAAAGAACTAGGTAAAAAATCTGTTAACCCCTCATATTAAATCTTTATTTTTGACTATCATTAATTATTAATTGAATAATTAATTAATAAAATTTATGAATTTGTGCACTAATTATTCAATTTCTGAACTAACAAACAAGAGAATCTTGTATTATTGATTTCATTATATCAATGGTAGCATTCCTAACTAATCATTTAATTTATTCTCAAAATACAAAGTTTGTGTAATGTAGCTCGTACAAAACTATACCGAGTAAATCAAAGAATAAATTGAAATGAAATAGAAGTCTACTAAATACAATAAATTAAAATCATACATATATGACCATCATAAAATTAATTGTTATTCATTTAACAGATATTACAAGTTTAATATAATTTAATCTAGTACAATCCTATATAATCATATTATATAAAATATAATCACTTTTTATTACTACATATATAGTTGGGATATAACTATATATTTTCAATGAAATTAACTATATTTATTACTTTATTATTTGAAAATATTATATTTCAAACATAAGTCATAAATTAATGTGATTATTTTTTTAAGTTTAATTCCACATATATATAAATTTAAAATTGCACAAATAATCAATAATTTTTTTTTTAATTTATAAAATATAAAAATTAATCAAAAAAATTATTTATTAATTACATGCAATAAAAAATATTAATAATGGTAACGTTATAAATTGTTTTGCTGGACCGTGGCTTTTATCTTTGGGTAAAGTTCAATTTGGCCACCACTTAATGGTAAAAGTGTAATTTACACCGTAAACTCGAATATTGGGTAAAAAAAACTTTAACATATTGATAATGGGTAATTCACCCCCTACCGTATTATTTTTCGTTAAAATAGCATGTTTTCGTCAGGTGTTATATTTTTCTACCTGAAATGCCCATTGTTGGACACAAAAATATACCGGACCGATTCGCCTAAATTTTAAAAAGTAAAAATATTTCTGCATAACCTATTTTAACTAAGAAGCCTCAACCCTCAGCTCGCCTCTCTCACTCGTCAGTCGCCCATTGTCCACCTCCCTCTCTCGCCTTTCTCTCGCTCGCACTACTAGACTTCTTCTTCTCTCCCTCCTTAAACCACCTTCAAACCCTAGAACTATTCCCACTGTTCTTGAGCTTCACGATTACCGCTTTTGCTTCTCTCTCATGTCTCCATTGCTTGTGTAAGTACCAATGTGAAGTTTTCCTTTCTCTGATTTTTGTGTTTTCTTTATTTTTTGATTTTGTTGTTTCTCATGTTGTCATTTCTGGTGTCTTAACCGATGATAGTGTTACGTTTTTTTAAAAAAATGGCTTCCTGTTTTGATGAATCAATTGCTGTTTTGTTTTCTGGTGTCTTAACCGATGATAGTATTCTGTTCTTGGATGCAATTCTGTTTCTATTTGAATAAAATTGTTTGACACTTCTATGAAACTGGCTAAGCTTGAGAGAATATGCTGAATTCAATGTCCCATTTTTCGCACAGTTACGTTGTTGTTTTGATTAAAAGAACATGCTGCAACTTTGCTTTTCCATGATAAATTATGTTGTGAAAACAAATATGTTCAGATAGGTTGAGCATGTTCAGATAGGCAGAAAAAAATCATTTCTCAACTTTAATGCTTTTTGTTTTTTTGTGATAGTTTTTGTTTTGTTTTAGTGTGTTTTAAAAGCTATTGTGGTTAAAAAACAATAATCTGTTTTTCCATGAATCGTTTCTTGAAAATACATATCATGTTTTTTAAAATTCTTTTATACGTACGACATTACTGCAAGCAAATATTATATATCACATTTGTTGTTTTCTAATTGATTTCAGCTTAATTCTTGTCATGTATAAACATTTTTTATAGTTGTTTCGCTTTTGTTTTGCAGAGAAGAAGATGAACATGTTTTCAATTGTTATTCACTTTGGAAGGAAGTTTATCAAGAAAAAAAATTTACAGTACATGGGTGAAGATGATGCATTAGTCACGGATATTGATGTAACACCCCGAAATTTGGCCGTTACTGACTTAACTTTTCATAAAATCTATAAGAAATTTTTTTTTTCTTTTTATGTACATATTAAAACTAACTAAAAAAAAAACTTCAAAATGTGTGAGCTTCTTTTAGAAAATTTTGCACAAATTATGCATGAAATTTAATAAAAAAAGGTTTTTTTTTTTTTGTGGCACTGTTCATGGCGATTCCTCGCCCCTTGGGGCGAGCAATCGCCCCCTACACTATGGGCGAACCTTTTTGCCCCTTCGTGTAACACCCCGCGAAACCCCGAGTTCCCGGTGCGCTACAGTACACCTACACACTACACACACACTACCACTTAATATAATTCACTCAATTTAATACCCCTTTCCTTTTTTTTTCAAATCATTTTCAAAAGAGCATTTGTGAGTATGCAAAATTTTCGACTCAATTCGAAAACAACTCGAGTCCCGAAGAGGGTATATGTAACACCCTGAAATTTTTCGTTAAAATGATTTTCGGATTTACGTATCGGTAGACGGCGGAGTTTTACTCGGAATCAAGAGACGAAAATTTATACTGTTAAGTAAAAGATTATTTTGAATCTAATGGAAAAGAGAAAATTCTAAAATTCTAAACGAAAGCGAACTGATTGACCGTTTAACAAAAAAATTAGAGGTTGAGGGCGATTTAATAATTAGGTTTATTATTATTATTATTATTATTTATATTATAAAAAAAAAATTCTTTCTGCTAGCAACTCACCCCCTCCCCGCAGCCTCCCTCCCTCCCTCCCTCCTTATTCTTCTCTCCCCCTCCCTATTTTTTTTTCTCTCCCGCGTGAATGCTCTCTGTTCTTCTTTTTTTTTCTTTCTTTCCTCCATTCTCTTCTTTCTTCCTCCCCCCTTAGGCCACACTTCTCATCTCCCTCTCCATTCTTCATTTTTTTTCTCCTCCCTCTCCATCACGGGCAGCAATCCTTTCTTTCCCCCTCCGATTCTTCGCTCTCTTTTGGACATCCAAGGTTAGATTTATGTTGCCATTCTTGATGAGTTTCTTTTGCTGGATTTTTCTCTCTTGTTGGATGTTTAATCATGCTATATTACCATAATGATGAATATTGTGGAAAGAAATTGATGATTTGTTTGGATTGGGAGAATCTGAAATTTAGGGCTAAATCCTATGCTGTTTCGGTTTTGGAAATTTTGGCTGAGCTATTGATGTTGTTTTAATAAATGAATACAACCATTAGAAACTAGACATCCTAAGGTTTAAATTGGCTATTGAATCGTTGAAATCAGTTAAGGATTGAATGAGTTATGAATTTTAGAAGTTATTATGCAAAAACTGGAAAATTTCAATGGGCAGTTCGGTTTTGATGTTTCTGCCATCGATTATGCTTTGATTTTGGAAAATGGATTTCACCAGCATAAACTAGACCTTATAAGGTTTCCAAAACATGTCGAATCATCGAATTCGGCCAAATATACGATTTGATATGAATTTTCAAAGTTGAATAAAAAACTGTAAAACAATTTCCAGGCAGATTCGGTTTTTGATTTTCTGCTATTAATTGAGTTCGATTTTTGACAAATGGATTTCACCATGTTGAAATAGACTCGTTTAGAAGCCCTTACCATTTTAAATCATTGAATTTGGACTTATATTCAATTTGTTGTGAATTTTTGAAGTTGGACAAGATTTATGACAAATTTCGAAAGTTGAGTTGTGATGGTTTAAATTTTAATTCCTTGATATTGAGTTATTTGGTTGAAATTGATTGAAGTGTTAAATTGTTAGGGTGGTTGATTGAGGTTGTGTGGATGATAACCTACCCTTAGGATAATTATTTGAATTGGACTTCAATTTTTAGATTGTGCATTATAGAATGATGGGTGTTTGGAGATAGGGGTTATATGCACATGTTTTGAGTTCTATTATGTTTGGATATTGGATATTAGATGGTGTTCATGCTGGTTGATGGATGTTAGGAGAATAGGTTAGCTTAGTTGTTGATTTGGAAGTTAAGTGCATAGAGTTACACTTGATGATTTTGTAGTTGTTTATTTAGTGTTTAAAAATAGAAATTTGTGGATTTGGTTATATGTGGTGGTTGTGAATTAGAATTGTAAATCGTGAATGATAACTATAACTTTATGTTTTAGAATTTCAGTAAAAACAGAATCGATCGGGTTGGATCGAATAGCTAAGGACGCCAGGTAAGTAGTGCATGCATGTGTTTTGCCCAAGTGGGCCTACACTGTAGAACTTTAGGGTTTATGTGATTGATTGTGGCGTGCGTGCATATTGTTTGACATGCATCATATTTTTTTAAAAAACGGGAACGAAAAGGATTTTTAGCATGTTTTGATGTATGAGGTGAGACGTGTGGCGGTGGTACCGCGGATCCCGCTAGTGTGCGGGCCGGTGCTTCACCAGTCGCGGATCCTACTCGAGGGGTGGGCCGGCTGGGCCGTCATGCGGCGTAAATGTGTTGACGGTGAGGATATGGGCAGTGGTACCGCGGATCCTACTAGTGTGTGGGCCGGTGCAACACCAGTCGCGGATCCTACTCGAGAGGTGGGCCGGCTGGGCTGTCGCGAAACGTGTGTGTGTGGCAACTGTGGCCCCGTGCTGGGGAGGCTGGGACGGGGGCGACGTGTCAGGGTGTAGAGTGGCGCGAGGTACACCCTTACCCTGATGTGGTTGCCGTGTAGTGATGCGTGGGTGTAGCTTGTGGGCCTCGTTGCTGGGGAGTCCGGGACGGTGGCGACGTGTCAGGGTGTAGGGTGGCGTGAGGTTCCTCCTTACCCTGGTGTGGCTGCACTACGCGTCACAGACGTGACAACATGAGTGTGAGTGTAGAGACTGCATGTAATAGGATTGCATTGTCAGCTTTTACTTTCATATCGCATTACTTACTGAGCGTTAGGCTTATGTTGTGTGTTCTGTGATGTAGGTGCTGACGATACTGCTGGTGAGCCTCGAGAGCCTAGTCCAGAGGCGTAGGATGGTTGGCGGCGTGCACCCGAGGCACCGGATGGCAGATTTTTGTTAGGGCGACCCGACCCGTGGTGGTGGTAGGTGATAGTGGATTTATCATTTCATGTTGGGTATTTGTGGAGATAGCGGGGTTGTATAGACATTGATCTTTTGAGATTGTATAGAGGGGTTGTAGTGTTTTGGGGGACTTTCTTCATTTGTATTTGATGGATTTTCGTCGTCTTCTTACTCTGATTTGGTTATGGTGATTTCTCTGGATGATGGATAGATAAACATTGTTGGATTATGGTGAATTGTGTGCAGGGTTTAAATTTTTGGGATAGTCAATTTTTAGTCGTTACTCTGCCGAAATTTCGAGAGAGAGGTTGGGAGTCGAGGAGATAAGAAATAGGTTAAGGCGTGAACAGTAAATGCTAGAAAAAGGTAGATGAGCGTGGAAGTGCGGCGTGATCGCAGGTGCGCGGGGCACGCGGCCCTGCGGGTGCACACGGGTCTTGCGGCGCCGGGTGAGGGCGTGCGCGCGGACGTGCTGTACAGAGGCAGGGTGCATGGGGCACGCGGCGCTGTGAGCGTGCGCGAGATACAGTGACGTTGGGTTGGCACCTGTGGCACCGCAATGGTGTACGCGGGGTGTCGGAGTGGGGACGTGAGTGCTTGGGACCGGACTGGGTAGTTCGTGGGGTGCGTGGGATTCTTTCCTAGGATTTCAAGTCTTACCGTTTTATCTCAAATTGTTTTAAATGGTTTTCTTTTCCGCTGCGTAGTTTTATGTTGAGGACTTCGTGTTTCCTCTTCGGGACGCGAGTTGTTTTTCGAATCGAGTCGAAAAATTTTCATACTCATAAATGTTCTTTTGAAAATGATTTAAAAACGAAAGGGGTATTGAATTGAGTTAGTTGTGTCAAGTGTTAGTGTGTGTGTGTAGTGTGTAGATGCACTGTAGCGCACCGAGAACGCGGGGTTTCTCGGGGTGTTACAGTATATGAAATCCTCAATATAAAAACTACGCAGCGAGAAAAGAAGACCATTTAAAACAGTCAGGATAAAACGGTAAGACTTGAAATCGTAGAAAAGAATCCAACTCACTCCTCGAACTACAAAAAAAACCGGTACCGCGCACTCACGTCCCCACTTCGAAACCCCGTGCGCACCCTCGCGGTACCGCACGTGCCAACTCAACATCACCGTGTCACGCGCACGCTCACAGCGTCGCGTGCCCCACGCACCTTGCCGTTGTACAGCACGTCCGCGCGCACGCACTCACCCGACGTCGCACGACCCGTGAGTACCCGCAGGGTCGCGTGCCCCGCACACCTGCGATCACGCCACACTTCCACACTCATCTACACTTCTCTAGCATTCCCTATTCACATCTCAACACATTCCATACCCTCGCGAATCCCAACCTCTCTCCCGAAATTTCGGCAGAGTAACGGCTAAAAACTGACTATCCCAAAATTTAAACCTTGCACACAATTCACCAGAATCCAACAATATTTACCTATCCATCATCTAGAGAAATCATCCTAACCAAATCAGGGTAAGAAGACACAAAAATCCGTCCAATACAAATGAAGAAAGTTCACAATATAGAGCAATACTATACTCTAACATGTAAAATATATGCGTACGTCGCCAAAATCACACGCACTCCATATACACCTATACAGTGACGCATATACCACAACCAATCTCATCCTCCGTACATAATCACCGCAAAAGAAAGAAAAACCCACAAACCGACCAGGCCACAACCTACCATCTCCACGGGTCGGGTCGCCCTAACAAAAGTCCGTCATCCGGTGCCGCGGTCACACGCCGCCAACCATCCTACGCCTCTGGACTAGGCACTCGAGGCTCACCAGCAGTATCGTCAGCACCTACACCACAGAACACACAACATAAGCCTAACGCTCAGTAAGTAATGCGATATGAAAGTAAAAGCCGACAATGCAATCCTATCACATGCAGTCTCTACACTCACACTCATGTTGTCACATTGTGACGCGTAGTGCAGCCGCACCAGGGTAAGGAGGAACCTCACGCCACCCTACACCCTGACACGTCACCACCGTCCCGGACTCCCCAGCAACGAGGCCCACAAGCTACACACACGCATCACCACACAGCAACTACATCAGTGTAAGGGTGTACCTCGCGCCACTCTACACCCTGACACGTCGCCCCCGTCCCAGCCTCCCTAGCACAGGGCCACAGTTGCCACACACACACGTTTCGCGACAACCCAGCCGGCCCACCCCTCGAGTAGGATCCGCGACTGGTGTTGCACCGGCCCACACACTAGTAGGATCCGCAGTACCACTGCCCATATCTTCACCGTCAACACATTCACGCCGCATGACGGCCCAGCCGACCCACCCCTCGAGTAGGATCCGCGACTGGTGAAGCACCGGCCCGCACACTAACGGGATCCGCGGTACCACCGCCACACGTCTCACCTCATACATCAAACATGCTAAAAATCATTTTCGTTCACGTTTTTAAAAATATGATGCATGTCAAAAAATACACACGCACACCACAATCGATCATATAAATCCTAAAGTTCTACAGTGTAGGCCCACTTGGCCAAAAACACAAGCATGCACTACTTACCTGACGTCCTAAGCTCGTTCGACCCACAGCTTCGCCAAAAGAAAGTCTCAACCTAAAACACAACCAATTTCTCATCAGTATTTATCTCAACATTCACCAATTAGTTAAAAATAACCTTCTCTAACTACACTCATGAAATTTCAACTAAAACGGTCCATTGATTTGGTTTGGCCAAAAACCAGCCCAACGTTCGGATGCGCATAACTTTTGCGTCCGTCAACGGAACCAAACGATTCAAGTGGCCAAGCGTCCCCTTAGGAACCTAGTTTAACATACCAAGACGGATTTTAAAACGATAAGCCGCAGACAGGCGAAGAACCCTAAAAACCGAATCTGCCACCCTTATTACAATTTCACATTCACTTCTCTTCAACCAAAATTCACTCGCAACTAGTTATATGCCCAGAAATGGCTATGCTACTCTCATACGTCAAATTTCCACGAAAAACGCTCGCTAATTTGACTTGGACCAAAATCCGGCATAAACTTCCGACGCGCATAACCTTTGCGTCGGATATCGGAATCGAACGATTTTAGCGGCCATAGGTTCCCCTAACCACCTAATTTATCCCATAAAAACAGAATTTAAAATGATCAGCCGAACGTAGGCTGAAATGGCTAAAAACAAAAGCTTCCTCCAAACCAAAAACGTCCGATTCTTGATTTAAATTAGAATTTCACAACTCCTATAAAGAATTAGTCGTATCCCACTTATACATTCCGGCCAAGCTTGCCGAAATTGAAAGGAGGCCGAGCACCAAGCTCGGCCAGTAACAGGGAAACCGACAGGGCTCGCCTTCGGTTTCCCCCCTCCAAATTCCCGGCACTCCCTCCTCAACACTTCAGCCAAAATCACCAAAAATGGAGGGGGGGCCGAGCCTTACACTCGGCCAAACCGGACAGAACAGACAGAGGAAGGAAAAGAGGCTTACCGAGCAAATGGAGTTCTGCGCACAACGGAAAAGAAGCAATATTCTAGTAAGGCGCCCAAATCGTCGGTGGCAGAGTTGGTTAGCAACCCGCCCTTCACGGTCGTCGACAGAACAAGCTCGGGCTCGCTACCTTCAGAAATTCGAGCTACAGCAACTAAATGACTCCGAATCGCTGGAGAAGAACCACTCGGCCGCAGTTTCGCTCACACCCTCGAGCTCGACGTCCACCGATCGAAGATCACACCTCAACTCCCGATCGCCCTCTCTCCCTCGCGTCTCCCCCCTGCTTCCCTCGGTTGGCAAGTGAAAACAGCCGAATGGCTTCTTCCCGAAGCCATTCGGTTGTTATGTGTTTTTTTTTTTAAATACCAAATTACAAAACTGCCCTCACGTGTTTAAATCTTCCGTAATTTCGTTAATTTCTCGACCTCCCGACTTTAAATTCTGAAAACCATCGCAAAAGTATGCTCCGAGTCTTATAATTTAAATCTTTCCCGTCGAAATATTTCTCAAAACTCCGACCGGGATTAAACTAAAAATTTCAAAAATTAAAAATTAAAATTCGAAATTCCAAGGTTATTACACTTCTGGGGCGACTGATCGCCTTTTGGGGTGATACATCGCCTCATCTTCTGGATGAGGCGATACAAAATTGTCTTTGGGGACGTTTCATCGCCCCCACTAGGACGATACATCGGCCATTTTTCTGCACCGTTGAGGCAATGAGACTCCTCTTCCCCTGTATCTCCTTTTTCTTCATACCCCTTATTTTTCATCATCAAATTATACCCAACATCATTTAAACTTCTGTAAAAAAATATTTCTAAAGCATATCGAAAAACTAAAACCCCAAAATTAAACCCATTCATTTAACCAATCCAATACCTACCTAATTCGGAAATAGACTTCATAACTTATAAAATTATTTTGTCAAATCTTTAAAACTATATATATATATATATATATATATACACACACACATATATCCATTGTACCCAAAATACTTAGAGAACCGCCCACAGGTCAAAATCGCCCTAGCAGCTACAAGCACGCTCCATAAACATTCTCCACCAACCACACTGTCAATCATCTTGAGGATCAACGTCCTCACCTGTAATGATATCACCTACACCACAACATAACTAATGAGTCTAACGCTCAATAGGTGATGTGAAATAAAGAATGCATGCTCATGAGTATGTTATGCTGATCGTAAAATATGCAACTGAATTTGTTCTTTATTTCTTACATAACATAAGTTATTGGGGTACTAATTTTAGAGGAGAGATGGCCTAACTGATTGTCCCTCTAGCGGAACAACCAACTCGCTCTGGGGAAAGTGAAATGGCATATCTAATAGTCCCTCTAACGGAACCGGTTCTTCTAACGGAACTACCAAACTCAATTCCCTACCCACAATAACTATTTACGTATTTTCTTGTACCATATTCTTCTTGTTCTGTTTATATGAAAACGTATGCATAAAACCGTTTTCTATGATTTGGAAAAACTATGATGCATGAATGTATGTTACATACACATATCCTCAAGGTTGTAAACGTAAAGTAACATAAACAGATAAACAAATCCATCAATAAACAAGAACTTATCATAATAAACTCACAACCTAAAATTTCTACCCAACCAAAACTCTAGAAACTAAAGTCTCCAAATTCCTTATCTATCCATCAACCTCCTAACTCTTTGTGATGTAGGCCAATTGGCCAAAACGCATGCAAACATCACCTACCTCGTGTCTCGAGTTTGGTTTCGACAATTTGCTCGGCTTCCTTTTTAACTTACAAACCTATACGATTACATCGATTATCATCAATATCAAAACTCATTTCCAGTAACAACCTATGCATCAAACTTAACACATTTCAAAACTTCATCAAATTGAAAGAACATCTCCAAATAACCTTATGAAACATCCAATTCAAATATCTCAAAACATTTCACAATTAACACTATCATCCCATTAATCATCACACAAACCAAAAATGAAGGAAGAGGAAACCCATTTTCGTGCTTCATCTACGGTTTATCAGTTCACCACAAAACTCAAGCGAAACTCTACTTACCTTTGAGTTTAGAAGAAGAAGTTGACCTTTAGTCTGGAAGGGAGATGCTGAAAATGGGGAGGCTTGGCGTGGAGAAGAAGCTCCAAATGAGGGTTTAGGTTTTCTTTTCCATATTAAATACTTAAAGGATAAGTGTTAAAAACCTAACCTTTCTCTCATTCCCAAAATTATCCTCACTTCATTTCTCTCTCCTCCAACGGGAAGGATTTCTTTTTCAGAGAAGTTTTCCTCTCTCTGTCGCCAAACAACAGGTTTTTGACTTTTTCATTTTTTTTTTCCTTTCACTTCTTTTCTCTTTCCAACACCAACACCCACTTGCATATCATTCTTCATCCTGAAATTTAATAATAATCTGACTAAACAACATGCGTATATATATATATATATATATAAATTAAATTAAATCGATAAGATTTTTGGGTGTTACAATTGATGTGGATAAAGTGTCCTTTTTTGTGATTGTAAACATGGTGGTAAATGTTGGAGCTAGTATATGGCAGACTTTGTATTACGTGGAGCCTCCATTAGGATTAAGAAATGGATTACGACTAGTGAAGTCCGATAATGACGTACTTCAGATGATTCGGTCATTGGATAGCAATCGTTATATTCATATGTATGTAGACCATGAAGGTACTGACGTATTTGACCAGGAAGAAGGTAAAAATGATGAGTCATTTGATTAATCCCAGTCTGATGGTGGTCCTCAAGTTGATGAAGCCGGGGATCCAATTCATGTAGATGAGGCACCTGTTGGTAAAGCAGAGGCACCGATTCATATTTCGATTCCATCAGTTTCGGCCTCCTTATCTGATGAAGATCTTTCCACCGCTAAATTCGATGATGTGATGCGTGCAGTGAACACATCGGAATCAAGCAACAACTCCTTAGAAGTATCTTTCAGCTCATTGGCTGAAATTACGAAGGAGGTCGCCAATTATGCTGTGGTTAACTGATTTGACATCAAATTTACAAAACATGAAAAACGAAGAATTGAAGCTAGATGTCAGGAAGGTTGTGCTTGGAAACTCTACGTATCAAAAAAGGCGAATGAAGAGACTTTCCAAGTGAAGACGTTGAATGATGCTCATGTGTGTGATCGTACAATAGAGAGTCATCATGCAACAGCAAAGTAGGTGGCAGAACGTTACTTGCATCGATTTAGAAGGCAGCCTCGATGGGAAATACCATCCATTATTGACAAAGTTAGTAAAGACTATAATGTCAACATTAGCCCTAGCCTAGCAATCACGGCGAGAAGGAGAGTTGCAAATATGGATTCAATTGAACAATATTAACAAATAGGGTCGTATGCCGGAGACGTTTTGAGATCTAATCCGGGTAGCACCTTTGTTTTCAACGTTGACAGGGTTGATGGTCAAACAGAGCCCATATTCAAGCGACTTTACATGTGCTTAGATGCTGGTAAGAGAAACCTTTTAGCTTGATGTAGACCAGTAATAAGTTTGGATGGATATCACTTGAAATGGGCATGTCCTAGTCAACTTCTAACCGTCGTCGGTGTTGATGCAAATGATGGAATATATCCTGTTGCAGTGGCTATTGTGGATGTTGAGTCGCAGAAGTCTTGGAAATGATTTGTGAGATTGTTGTTGACAGATATTGGCTCTGATCGTGGTGAAAACTGGACAGTCATCTTACCAGCACGTGATAAGCCAATTGTGACCGTGATAGAAATGATAAGATCGACTATAATGACAAGAATTTGTAAGAGGCATCAAAGAATGGAGCAAAAAAACGGACTACTATACCCTATGATATGAAAGAAATTAAACAAACTACAAGATGCAGGTAGAAACTAGTGTGCAACCAGAGTTGGGGCTAAAAGATTTCAAGTTAGTGATGTCAATAAACAATTCGTCGTTGGCGTAGCCAACGGTATGTGTAGTTGTAACCGGTGGCATTTCGCAGGCATACCATGTGTTCATACTATACCATGTGTCCATGCTATACCATGCATAGCATTCATGAGTAGGGACATTGAATCATACGTTGATCGTTGCTACCATCGGCATACATACTTGACAGTATATTATCAGTTTATATAGCCAATGAATGGCTTAAACATGTGGCCACCTTCAGCTATGGGTGACATTCTGCAATCGATTGTGAGAAGACCACCTAGGAGGCCAAAAAAGAAAAGAATGATGGATGTTGATGAACCTCAAGGTCAGAGTACGAAGGCCAAGATGCGTAAGGTCATTAAGTTTAGTAAATGTCAGGGTTTGAACCATAATACTAGAACGTGCAAAGGAGTAACCATTGATTCTATAATAGAAGCCAATGCATCAACATCACGAGGAAGATCAACTTTGTTTGGTTTTTCTTTAGCTGTCATCGAAACACAAATGTTTCTTCTCTTTTCCAATTTGTTACATCGTATTTAATTATTATTAACAATTAATTGTTTATATTATGCAGAAATCTTCAGTACAACCAGACATTCGCAGAGGATGATAATGAAATGAATTTAGATATGACATGTAGTTAGATATGCTACGTATTTAGATATGCTATGTAGTTGGATTTGATTATTGAATGGATTTAGATATGATATGTAGTTGGATATGATATTGATATTTTTGTATATTTAGATATTTTTACATTTTGTACATTGCTGGATATTTTTGTGGATAGATAAATGTTTTTGTGGATAATTTACATTTTGTACATAGATGGATTTGCATGTATAGCTGTATATTATGACATTTTGTATATAGCTGAATTTGCATATCATGGATTTATAAAGGATGATTTTATAACGATGATATGGACAGTACATGAATATCATGCCAAATATTATTACAGTTGATAAAAAGTATAGTTATTACCATACGAGTCTAATAAAACAATTGATAGAAACTGATCAACAATAATGTCGTAGTAAGACCCCATAATTCCAAGAACCATAATCTATTTCTAAGCAGTTGCACATTCTTTGATTTAGCTTCTACGAGTGTTCGTGCAGCTTGTTCAAGTCTTGATTCAGCATCTGCGACTTTTGCTTCTGTTTCTTCAAGTTTATATTGTAAAATGTTAACTATATTCTTTTGTTTCTCTCGTAATAATTCATCGTACCAAGAAAAGAAATTGCATTCTTGTACTCTTCTCTTAAAAAGTATCAACCATTATTTACAATAGAAATTTATACATTAATTATGACAACGAATAAAAATTCACCTCAAACTTCGGACAAGTAAGAAACCTTCGTCCAGGATTCTTCCGTGTCCATGTTATTCGCATTGTTGATCTTACGTTGCAATAACATCAAACTTGAAACATGGACTCTCTACTGTCTGTTGAAATTTTGCCTCCGACAACTCAATTGTCTATAGTGTCCGATGTTTATCCATTTCTTTCCCTCTTCATCATTCTCTCTTGTACTTCACAGCTCGAAACAAGAACTAAACAATTAGTAAATAAGGATAGAAAATGAAATTCAGCAAATTGTGATCAATATTCAGTCAACAGAGGAAAGCTCTCGGCCACAAAATAGATTACTCGACGGTAAAATTGAATCCTAAGTGACTAACAAGATAATATTGTAATACATTAAAAGACAAGAATACATAAAGAAAACAACAGAAATAAAAATCAAGAAGCAGCATTAGTTAACATAATCAAGTTTCAACATTCATGCATGGAAAAACAGAAAATAGATTCTTGTTTTTACGCACAATGACCATGCTGAAAAACTTTCAAACATACAACTAACAATAGCTTTTAAAACACACTATGTAACACCCGAAATTTTCCGCTTAAACTATTTTTTAGATTTACGTACTTATAATCGGTGGAGTTTTGGTTAGAATTGAGAGTGAAAAATTTTTAACCTTAAGTAAAAGATTATTTTGATACTAATAGAAGAGAGAAAAATTTAATAATACAATTGAAATCGGGCTGTATAACAGATTTATGAAACTGTTAGTAGTTAAGGGTGAAATAGTAATTAATATTATTATTATAATTAAAAAAAAATCAAAACACCTCAACGGTGTTTTCTCCCCTGCGCAGCTTCTTCCCTGTTCTTCTTTCCCCTCCCCCGCGTAGAAGCTCAGCAATCCTCCTTGCAGCCACGGTTCTTCTCTGATTTTTCATCAATCTTCCAATCTACTGTAAATTTTAGTTAATTCTCAGTAGACAGTTAATTCTCTAGTGATTGAGCTGTAAAACGTGAAGTAGAGTGACTAGGGGTAGTTTTAGTAAACCCTAAGAGGGAAATGCGAAATTGGAGGTTTAAGTCGATTTGTATTCGTATATTGGTGTTTAAGCTAGGAGTGGTAATATATTTTGAGATTTCTAGAAAAGATTGAGCATTTGGATAGTCTAGTGCTCAAATTTTTGGAACGGTTTCCACTCGGCCACGTTCGGCCAAGCGATATGTGTTGAATTAGAGATTTGATTATGCCGTGAGAAGCTAGACGTCATGAGGAATCCATAGCATTTCGAACCGTACAATTCGAACGAGTATTGGTGGAATTATGAATTTTCGAAGGTTAGTCGGAAATTGAGTTAGGATTTTGGTTTAGGCCGAGTGGTGGTTTAGTTGTTGTTTCCTTTAGAGTTTTACAAATTTAATGGAAAGTAAAGCTAATAGATGAGTGGTTTTATAGGTTTTTCCAGTTAGCATACGAAGTTACGAAGTGTGAGGAATTTTTAGGACGCTAGGTAAGTAATATATTAGGAGTTTTGCCTTCGGGCCTACATCACAGTTCAGTAGGATGCATTGCACGTTTACTTTATGTTTTGCTTTCATGGTTGTGTATCATTGTTTTAAATTAGGATAACGAGACAAAAATGAATTTCCATGTTTTTACGAAGTGAAATAGTAGGGTGTGATGAGATAAACGAAATGAGAAGATACGTAAGAAGATAATGAAGGTGAAGTTGAGTGACATTATCCTATGAGAGGGACCGCGTCCTATGAGGGGGACCAAGAGGTGTGTTACTCTTCCTACGCTTTACATGGTGACATTGTCATATGAGGGGGCCGCGTCCTATAAGGGGATCGCGAGATGTGTCACTTTACTAGACTGAGGATAGCTCCGTCCTATGAGGGGGACCGCGTCCTATGAAGGGGATCGCGAGAGGTGTCACCTTAGTCTAGTACGTAAAGAAAAAAACAGTAGTAAAAAGATAAAGAAGATGTAAGAAATAGACGAAAACCAAAGTAGAAATGAAACAGTAAAAACTGCATATGTTAGGATGTATTTGTTTTAAGTGTTTAAGATTTATGTATTACTTATTTAGCATTAGGCTAATAGTTGAATTCTGTGATGTAGGTGACGACGCCATAGTTGGTGAGTACTCCGAGCATGCCCAGGACTAGTAGGCAATCGGAGGAATACGCACGTGGACGATCTGGCTAGCTGTCAGGGCGTTTTGACAATGGTAGGCATAGGTATGGATTTTGGGAGTGTAATTGAGATGGTTTTAAGTTGTTTTGAGTCGAATAAGTGTATAGATGGATTTCAATCTTGAGTAGTCGTTTTCTTTATGTAAATAATAATTTGAGTTGATGGAAAAGCATATGTTGGTTTATTATTAGCATTGAGTCGAAGTCCGGTCGATTTTGTGAAATTTTTAAGGTTTTTAAATAGAGTTCTGAGGAGGAAGTGCGACCGATTGCGAGGGTCAACATGTGTAGGCAGAGAGAAATAAGGTGTTGACCGGCGACCGTGGGTGTCAACCGGTTAGTGTAAAATCAGTGAGGGTGTCGACTGCGAGGTTTGACCTGCGTAGGCAGAGAGAATCAAGGTGTCGACCTGTGAAAGCAGGTGTCAACCGCTCTCTGAGATGAGTGTAGAAGTATCAACCGATGTTCTCAGTGTCGATCAACGAAAAGACCCGAGAGAAATATAGTATCGTCCAGCATTCGCCAGTGTCGACCGATAATAAACCCGAGACATCCCGAGTGTCAACTGGCGTTCGCAGGTGTCGAACGGTGTCTCTGTTTTATGTTTCTCAAAATGGAGTTTTATTCAAACTGATTTTAATTAATTTTTCCGTTGCGATGCCGTTTAAAATACTTTCAAAAACGTCGTTTTAAACCAAGGTACAAAAGTTTTAAATTTTATTCAAATTCTTTTGAGCGTAGTGAGTGAGTAGTAGAAGTGAACGAACCGGAAACGGGTAGGTTTTAGGGGCGTTACAGATAAGGTATCAGAGCCCAATGGTCAAAACTTTCAAACGATTACCTAACAGCTCCAATCGTCGCACAACGTGCTTCGACAACTGTAAGTGTCTAAGTTTAGTTTTAGTTATTAAATGCTTATGAGAGTAGTTAACCTTGTCCATGAAATTAGCTAAGATGTCTAGACGACCAGGACGCCCACGAGTACCGAGAGAGCCAACCGAATCAAGAAGCGAGGATGATTCCATGACGATCAGGCAGTTAACTGAGTTGGTGAACACGCAGTCTCAGCAATTAAGGATCTTGCTGAGTCGGGAGGTGCAAGGAAGTGCAGGCTCTAGTTCAGGCCATGATCAGTCCGGAGATAGATTTCGAAGGTTATGACCCCCGACGTATGAAGGACAGTCGTTGGACCGAACAGCTGCAGAGCAATGGGTGCATGCCATGGAAAGCATGTTCAGATATTCGAAGGTGGAAGAAGAGGACAAGGTCTCGCTAGGCACCTTCCATCTAGCGAAGGACGCCCAATTTTGGTGGGAGTCCGTGGAGACCACAGTTGAAGGGCAGCATGTGACGTGAGAAAAGTTCAAGAATATATTTTATGACAAGTACTTCAAAAGCACAGTGCAAGCGGCCAAAAAGATAGAGTTCCTACATTTAAAACAGACCGGGTCAGTGACTGAGTACAACCGACAATTTGAGTCCTTATCTCGATTTGCCAACAGTTTAGTGGGCCAGAATGAAGACAATAGGTTTCAGTATGTGCAAGGACTAAAGCCAGAAATATACAAGGGAGTAAAGATAGCCGGAACTCAGGAGGTGCCATATTCGAAAGTGGTGGCTAAGGCATTGGAAGTGGAGGAGGCTGAGATGAAATGCATTAAGCAGCGAAAGACTTCCAGGAGATTCTTCAAGGAGGTTGCCCCACAGTAGAGCAGAAGTGCCTCCCAGCAACAACAATAGAGGGATATTAAGAGATTCAGTGAAGGTCAAGCAGCCAAGGCAGTAGCAAAAGACCTCAGTGGCCGGTGCAGTACCTCCAGTGCCCAAAGAGCTTGAGATATCACCCAGACAAGTGCAGACTAAACCCAGGAAGGTGCTACAACAGTAATGAAGCTGGAAACTTAGCTAGAGATTGCCCGAAGCCCAGAGTGATTCGGTGTTTCAACTGTAACGAAGTGGGCCACGGCAGCAAAGATTACCCAAGAAGGGTCTGACGCGTTCAACACCGAGAGTATTTGCCATGATCGAGTCGGGCGAGAATGACCAGCTAGCCGTAGTATCAGGTACTATATTGTTAAACTCTGTACCTGCATATACTTTGATTGATCTGGTGCGACGCACTCGTTCGTTACAACTGCATTCGTGGTTAAGTTGGATGTACGGCCTGTGTCAACGGACTGTAGTTACGAGGTAATGTTACCTTCTGGTGGGCGTATGCATTCAAATCAAGTGGTGTGAGATGGCGTAGTGTCGGTGGGAAGCAAGAATTTATCGCCCGATCTTATTATTATGGGTATAACGGGTATGGCATGATCTTGGAAATGGATTGGCTGTTCAAGCACTACGCTACAATTGACTGTAGGCAGGCACAGTGAGTTTTCAACCGCTGAATGGTGAGAAGCATACTTTTCAAGCCGCGAATAATGTCCGGAAGATATCTGTCATGGCGCCTGTCAGCGCTCGTCAAGCTTTGATTGGTGAGTCTTTTGGTTTTCTCGCCAGTATTATAGATATGCAGATTCCCGTGGATTCAAGGCCATAGGATGTTTTAATTGTTTAAGATTTTCCTGAAGTTTTCTTAGATGATTTACCCGGTTTATCTCTGGATCGAAAGGTAGAATTTGCTATAGATGTATATCCGGGAGTTGAGTCGGCGTCAAAGAATCCTTATAGATTGGCACCAGCAGAGCTGAAGGAGTTGAAGAAGCAATTAGAAGAGTTGGTAGAAAAAAGATTTATACGTCCCAGCTTTTCGCCGTGGGGTGCACCGATCCTTTTTGTCAAGAAGAATGATAGGTCGTGACGAATGTACATTGACTACAGGGAGTTGAATAAGGTGACGATTAAAAACAAGTATCCTCTGCCGAGAATAGATCAACTTCAAGGGGCGAGAGTATTTTCGAAGATTGACCTGAGATCAGGTTATTATCAGTTGACGGTCAAGCCAGAAGATATTCCAAAGACGGTTTTTCGAACGCGTTATCGGCATTATGAATTCTTGGTGATGTCGTTCGGACTGATGAATGCCCCAACCATGTAACGCCCAGAAAATCTACCTGTTTTCAGTTCGTTCACTACCCCGAAACCATATCTATAACGCCCCCGAGTCATCCCTGGACCCGGGTCACCAACCGTGCACTTACTTCTCACCTCGACATAATTCGTATAAAATTTGAAACTTATGTACCTCAACTTAAATCAGTACTCTTTGAAAACTATTTAAGAACGCCGCAGTGGAAAACTCAATTTAAAACCGATTTAAATAAACTTCACTTTTTAAAACATAAAAATAAAGAGACCGGTCGACACCTGCAAATGCCGGTCGACACTTGGGTTGTCTCAGATTTTTCATCGGTCGACACTGGTGTACGCCGGATGACACTACGTTCCTCTCGGGTCTTGTCGTCGGTCGACACCGAGAACACCGGTCGACACTTCTACACTCATCTCAAAGAGCAGTCGACACCTGCTTTCACAGGTCGACAACTTGATCCTCTCTGCCCGCGCAGGTCGAACTCCGCGGTCGACACTCTCATTGATTTTACACTAACCGGTCGACACCCACGGTTGCTGGTCGACACCTCATTTCTCTCTGCCCACACAGGTCGAACCCCGCGGTCAACACTCACCTTCCAATTTACACTAACCGGTCGACACCTATGGACTTCGGTCGACACTTTGCACCAACAGTATAAAAATAACACCAATTCGAAAGAAAACGGACACGAAAGCTTCCACGATTAAAACCACTGATTCAAAACCTGAATTATTCAATCAAACTCTTCCAAATTGTTTAAAAATGCACCTATACATCAATCCCGAATATTAAAATTCACACCAATCTATGCCTCAAAATCTATACACTTGACATAGACCTTTCAAAACACAACTCCCAAAAACCTACCTCCTGGCTTCACTCCACCGGTCGGGCCGCCGTGACAAACTCCACCTGCCGGCACACGGTAGCACGCCGCCAACCGCGTACTCATCCATTCTAGGCTCTTGCAACTCACCCGATGGAGTCTCTGCACCTACATCACGAAACACACAACATAAGCCTAACGCTCAGTAAGTAGTGCAAGATGAAACGTAAAACCAACAATGCAATCCTATCACATGCAGTCTCTATACTCAAGCTCATGTTGTCACCATTCCGAGACGCGTTGTGCAGTCGGGCCAGGATGAGGGTGAACCTCACGTCACATTACCCCCTGGCACGTCGTCATCGTCCTGGACTGCCCAGCAACGAGGTCCACAAGCCACACAACCATGCTCCGCAACGGCCCAGTCGGCCCACTCCCCAAGCAGAAATTCGCGACTGGTGAAGCACCGGCCCACTCCCCAAGCAGAAATTAGCGACTGGTGAAGCACCAGCCCACTCCCCAAGCAGAATCCGGGACTGGTGAGGCACCGGCTCACTTCCCGAGCAGGATCCACAGCGCCACTGCCCATCATCCTCACCGTCAACACATACACGCCACGTGACAGCCCAACCGACCCACTCCCCGAGCAAGATCGGCGGTACCATCGCCACGAGTCTCACTACCACTTGCTCAAAACAATGCTCAAAACCATTTTCATTCACTTTTCAAAACATGATGCGTGACTGAATAAACATGCAAACTACACAATACCATCCTACCGTCCCATGTTATAGGCCCGTAAGGGCAATGCACATGCGCACACTACCTATACTACTTACCTGGCATCCTAACTTTTCGTGATGCTCGTTTCACCAAAACTGGCTCAACCTACAACAAAATCGTTTTCCCATCAAAACTCATCCCACTACGCTATTTACGCACTAAAATCACCACACTAGGACAATACTTCACAAACTCACCAAAATCTCTCACTAACCTATCTCGGCTCCAAAATAAACCTAACTTCCGACGCGTATAACTTTTACGTCAGTTATCAGAATCACTCGATTCTAGTGGCCAAACGCTCCAATCATAACCTAGTTTAACATACCAAAAAGGGTTTATAAAACGAACGTCCGTAGCTAAGCCAAAAATTCAAAAGTAGTTCCGTTCTAGGGCTTAAAATTTCTACGTTCTCGGTTTCTCGCTCAAATCCGCTCACTTCCTCACCCATCGATCGCATTTATCCTCAATAACCCACAACAATTAATAATAAACCCAATAAACACTCTAACCCTAAAATCCTAATTCCCTATCCATCAAATCCCTCCCCACACTCTTCCATTAACCAAAAGTAAACCATAAACTACTAAAATCTAGCTTACCGTTAAAATAGAGCGGAAAACAGAGGTCGGCGTTGGTTAAACGTCGTCGGAAAGAGGGTTTGCTGCGAGAGGGTCTTCTCCCGATTATCGATTCCTTCATATTGATGGGGGAAGAAAGAAACAGAGAGGAGGGGGAGATTCACGATCCTTCCCCTCTCTATTACTTATTTTATTTATTTATTTTTTAATAAAATAATAATAATAATAATAAACTAATTACTTTTTCACTGTCACACTTTAATCTCTTAAATCAACTGCTATTCAATCTGTTTTCAGTCGGATTCCTATAATTTTCTCTCCGCCATTAGTCTCGAAATAATCCGCCACCTAACCTTACAAATTTTTCGCTCTCCATTCTGACCCGAACCCTACCAATTATCGCTCCGACAACCCGAAAATCAGTATCGCAAAAATACGGGGTGTTACAAACCGCCTTTATGGATCTGATGAACAGAGTATTCCATGACTATTTCGATAAATTCATTATAGTGTTTATCGATGATATATTGGTATACTCCCGTAGTGAAGAGGATCATAAAGAGCACTTGAGGTTGGTGTTGGAGAGTCTGAAACGACACCAACTTTATGCGAAGTTTTCAAAGTGCAAATTTTGGCTGGACATGATTCAGTTTCTGGGATATGTTATCTCGAGCGATGACATATCAGTTGATCCAGCAAAGATTCATGTGGTTAAAAAGTGGCCACAGCAGAAGAATGTCATCGAGATACGGAGTTTTCTCAGGTTAGCGGGTTATTACAGGAGGTTTATTGAAGGATTTTTTAATATTGCGGCGCCTCTGACCCGTTTCACGAGAAAAAGTGTAAAGTATATTCGGATCACAAGAGTTTGAAGTATATCTTTTCTCAAAAGGAGTTGAATATGAGGCAGCAGCGGTGGTTAGAATTCATGAAGGACTACGATGTTGAGATTAAATACCACTCCGGCAAGACAAACATGGTGGCTGATGAATTGAGTAGAGTGACGGCGTCAGCGTCAGCTATGACTTCAGGCATGCCTTTAACCTTGGATGCGAAGTTTCAGAAATTCAATTTAGAAGTGGTGTCGAGTGTCTTGGCCATGTTATCGGCTATGTCCTTACAACCTACAATTTTGGAGAAGATTAAGCATGCCCAGAAGGACGACGCTGAATGCGAAGAAATTAAGTCAAGCATGATTTCCAACGACAGGCCGGAGTTCAGTTATTCGGACGACGGGATTCTTAAGTTTCGAAATAGGTGGTTCATTCCAAGTAATGAAGAACTACAAGGAGAAATACTAGCTGAAGCCCACTCTTCGAGATTTTCTGTGCATTAAGGAAGTATCAAGATGTACAGAGATCTTAAGCAGCATTATTGGTGCCTTGATATGAAGAAGATTGTGGCGAAGTATGTTGAGGCGTGCCTAGCTTGTTAGCAGATAAAGGCTAAACACCAGAGGCCAGCGGGAAAACTACAACTATTGTCTGTTCTCGAGTACAAGTGGGAGCAGATATCGATGGATTTTGTTGTTGGATTGCCTCGGACAACAAAAGGATATGATGTCATATGGGTGATATTGGATCGATTAACCAAGTCAGCCTATTTTCTGCCAGTGAAAATGTCATACTATATGGACTAATTCGTTGAACTGTATGTTTAAGAGGTCGTACGGTTGCACGGAGTTCCGACCTCGATCGTATCAGATAGAGACCCGAGATTTACGTCAAAGTTCTGGAAGAGTCTGTACAAGGATATGGGTATGCAGTTCAATTTTAGCACGACATTTCATCCTCAGATGGACGGTCAATCTGAGAGAAACATTCAGACGCTGGACGATATGCTTCGAGCTTGCGTACTGGAATTCCAAGGTTCATGGAGTAGATACCTACCATTGGTGGAGTTTTCGTATAACAACAGCTTTCAAGCTACGATAGATATGGCTCCTTACGAGGCTCTCTACGGCAGGAAGTGCAAATCTCCGATATATTGAGATGAAGTCAGCAAGTTAGAATTGGTTGGTCCGAATATTTTGCACAGACAGTAGAGAAAATTGCATTTATTCGGCAGCAAATTTTAACTGCTCAAAGCCGACAGAAGAGCTATGCAGATCGTCAGAGAAGAGAGTTAGAATTTGAGGTGGGAAATGAAGTCTTCTTGAAAGTTTCGCTATTCAAAGGAGTTGTGAGATTTGGGAAAAGAGACAAGTTGAACCCAAGATTTATTGAACCATTTCCTATTATGAAGAGAATAGGAAAAACAGCTTACCAGCTGCAGCTACTAGCCTCGATGGATGAGATTCACAATATATTTCATGTATTCATGTTGAGGAAGTGTACACGAGATCCGTCTCACATCGTGGAGCATCAGGATATAGAGGTTCAACCCACATTGACGTATGAAAAGAAGCCAGTAGAGATTCTGGATTATGCAGTGAAGATTTTACGCAACAAGGAGATTCCACTAGTGAAAGTATTATGGCGCAACCATAACGTAGAAGAAGCAACCTGAGAGCGGCAACAAGACATGATGAGCCGGTATCCAGAGTTGTTTAGTTAGTAAATTTTGAGTACAAAATTTTTGTAAGGAGGGTGAGATTTAACATCTGGAATTTTCCGCTAAAATAATTTTTCAAACTTACGTACTTATAATCGGTGGAGTTTTGATCAGAATTGATAGCGTAGAATTTTTACCCTTAAGTCAAAGATTATTTTGAAGCTAATAGAAAGAGAGAAAAATTTAAGAATCCAATCAGAATCGGACTGTACAACAGATTTATGAAACGGTTAAAAGTTAATGGTGAAATAGTAATTAGGATTATTATTATAAATAAAAAAATCAAAACACCTCAACGGTGTTTTCTCCCCAGCGCAGCTCCTCACCTGTTCTTCTTTCCCCTCCCCCACGTAGAAGCTCGGCAATACTCCTACCAGCCACGGTTCTTCTCCGATTTTCTATCAATTTTTCAATTTACGGTAAGTTTTAGTTAATTCTCAGTAGACAGTTAGTATTCTAGTAATTTTGAGCTGTAAAAAGTGAAGTATAGTGACTAAAGGGTAGTTTTAGTAAACCCTAAGAGGGAAATACAAAATTAGAGGTTTAAGTCGATTTGTATTCATGTATTGGTGTTTAAGCTAGAAGTGGGAATATACTTTTAGATTTCTGGGGAAGATTGAACGTTTGGATAGTCGAGTGCTCAAATTTTTAGAACAATTTTCACTCGGCCACGTTCGGCCAGGCGGTATGTGTTGAATTAGAGATTTGATTATGCCGTGAGAAGCTATATGTCATGAGGAATCCGTAACATTTTGAACTGTCCAATTCGGACTAGTATTGGTGGAATTATGAATCTTCTAAGGTTAGTCGAAAATTGAGTTAGGATTTCGGTTTAGGCCGGGTGGGGGTTTAGTTGTTGTTTCCTTTAGAGTTTTACAAATTAATGGAAAGTAAAGCTAATAGATATGTGGTTTTATAGGTTTTCCCAGTTAGCGTACGAAGTTACGAAGTGCGAGGAATTTCTAGTACGCCAGGTAAGTAATGTAGTAGTAGTTTTATCTTCGAGCCTATATCATAGTTCAGTAGGATGCATTGCACGTTTACTTTATGTTATACTTTTATGGTTGTGCATCATTGTTTTAAATTTGGAGAACGAGACGAAAATGAATTTCTATGTTTTTACGAAGTGAAATAGTAGGGTGTGATGAGACGAACGAAATGAGAAGATACGTAAGAAGATAATGAAGGTGGGGTTGAGTGACATTGTCCTATGAGGGGGACCGCGTCCTATAAGGGGGATCGCGAGGTGTGTTACTATTCCTCCGCTTTACGTGGTGACATTGTCCTATCAGGGGGACTGCGTCCTATGAGGGGGATCGCGAGATATGTCACTTTACTAAACTGAGGATAGCTCCATCCTATAAGAGGGACCGCGTCCTATGAGAGGGACAGCGAGAGGTGTCACCTTAATCTAGCGCGTAAAGAAGAATCCAGTAGTAAGAAGATAAAAAAGAAACAAAAACTAAAGTAAAAATGAAACAATAGAAACTGCATATGTTAGGATATATTTGTTTTCAGTGTTTATGTTTTATGCATTACTTATTTAGCATTATGTTAATAGTTGAGTTCTGTGATGTAGGTGACGACGTCATAGTTGGTGAGTACTCCGAGCATGCCCAGTACTAGGATGCAGTTGGAGGAGTACACACGTGGATAATCTGGCCGGCTGTCAGGGCGTTTTGACTATGGTAGGTATAGGTATGGATTTTGGGAATGTAATTGAGAGGGTTTTACGTTGTTTTGAGTCGAATGAGTGTATAGATGGATTTCAAAATTGAGTAGTCGTTTTCTTTATGTAAATAATGATTTGAGTTGATGGAAAATCGTATGTTGGTTTATTATTAGCGTTGAGTCAAAGTTTAGTCGATTTTGTGAAGTTTTTAAGGTTTTTAAACAGAGTTCCGGGGAATAAGTGTCGACCGATAGGCGCAATGGTTGACCAGACCCTACAAGTGTCGACCGCGATGGTCGACCTGTGCGGGCAAAGAGAAATGAGATGTCGACCGGTGACCGTGGGTGTCGACCGGTTAGTGTAAAATCAGTGAGGGTGTCGACCGCGGGGTTCGACCTGCGTGGACAAAGAGTATCAAGGTGTCGACTTGTAAAAGCAGCTGTCGACCGCTCTCTGAGATGAGTGTAGAAGTGTCGACCGGTGTTCTCGGTGTAGACCAACGAAAAGACCCGAGAGAAATGTAGTGTCATCCGGCGTTCGCCAGTGTCGACCGATGAAAAACCCGAGACATCCTGAGTGTTGACCGACATTCGCAGATGTCGACCGGTGTCTCTGTTTTATGTTTCTCAAAATAGAGTTTTATTCAAACTAATTTTAATTAATTTTTTCGCTGCAATGCCGTTTAAAATACTTTCAAAAACGTCATTTTAAATCGAGGAACAAAAGTTTTAAATGTTATTCAAATTCTTTTGATCGTAGTGAGTGAGTAGTAGAAGTGAACGAACCGGAAACAGGTAGGATTTTGGGGCGTTACACACTAAAACTAAACAAAAACTATCACCAAAAAACAGAAAGCAAATAAAAAAAAAAATTAAATGTGTTGATAGATATATTCTATGTTAGCTAAAGTGCTTTTACATTTTTCATTGAGAAATGTAATCTAAGTGTAAAAGATAATAGGTCGAGGCTCAAGTAGAAAATATCAAGCAACAAGTTATTCTAATGGCTTTTAAGTCTCAAGTATCATCAGACAACGCTCACATGTTTACTAATCATATAACGATTGCTATTTTTTCAGCATTCTATTACCACAAAAAACATAGAATAATCAATTATATGATGTTATAACACAAAAATAAGAGAAGACAAACATACGTTCACATGCTTACTAATCATAGAACAAGAGAAACACAAAAATTAGAGAAGACAACAAAATCAAAAAACGAGAAAATAGAACATGCTTTAATAGAAAAACAACAAAGAAAACACAAAAATCAAAGAAGGGGGAACTTCATATTTGTACTTACACAGGCAATGGAGACAGGAGAAAGGAGCGACAACGGAAATCATGAAGTGCAAGTTCAAATTAATGAGTTTAAAATTTTCTTACTTATGAACCGGCAATAGAGACAGGAGATAGAAGACAGTGGAATAGTTCTAGAGTTTAAGGATAGGTTTAAGGAGAGAGAGGGGAAGAAACATGGTGGTGCCAACACAAGCGAGGCGAAGCAGGGCGATTGGCGAGAGAGCAGTGCAAAAGAGTGAGGCGACAGAGAAGTGAGAGAGAGACGAGCTGAGGGTCGAGAGACCGAGGCTTCGATGTCAAATGTGTTCTGCAAAAATTTGATCAGTTTTTAAATTTTAGCCAAACCGATCTGGTCCGGTTCGGTTCTGAATTCAGCAAAGGGCATTTCGGGTAAAAAAATATAACAAATGACGAAAACGTACTATTTTAATGAAAAATAATACGATAATAGATGAATTGTCTATTATCAATATATTAAAATTGTTTTTGAACGTTATTCAAGTTTATAGTGTAAATTGCACTTCCACTTTACCTTTTATCTTTTGTTCTGTGTTTGTTTAGTAGATATATTACTATGAACTTTATCATGCTCCTCAATGGTATCAGAGCTAATGGTATCAGAGCTGATCGGATCCTCGGCTGTAAAGGATATGGAAGAACCTACGAAGGTTGAGAAAGGACGGTGGTGTCGAACAAGCTAGATGTGATCATTAGATCAACTGTCCATCTTGCAGCAAATAGTGGCAGAGGTGGCTACTGAAGATGGAGTACCTGAAACCATCTAATACACTCTTCGACGAACCTTCATCTGTGGTAAAAGTGTTACCAAAAAAACATCCACACAAATTTCAAGTGATTTTTCTTCTTCTATCAAAGGTGAAGGATCAACAGATTTTTGTTTTGCAGTGAAACAACAAGGGAATATTCATCAAAATTTTCAACGCCATGAGGAGCAGTTGTTTGGAAGTTTTACACGAGCAAAATCAAGTTAAAGAGCAGTTTTCAGTTGTGGAGTCGACCGAGAAGAGTGCTGCCAGAACAACCCTCAATTTTCGACGGGAATGTTTGGGAAACGAGAGTGAGAAAGAAACCGATTAGATAGACTCATTCATTCGACCCAAGACAATACCCGTCTAGGCTTGTCGCCGGATTAACATCGTCGGACACAGAAAAGGCTCGCTGGCTTCCAAGATTCGAGGAAATAGCCGCCGATTTTTCTACTCGTCCATTTTTGCATTCAGACCGTACCCCGCCATTAGCATGAAGTCGCATCGTGCACCCACAGCGAGGCTCACCAGAGGTCTGGTTCGAGACAGACGACAATAGGGAACACTGCCTTCTTCAAGGAACGCACTCCAATAGCGGCAGACACGCGACCCAAAATTAGGGGTTTCAAGCGGTTGGACTTCAACCCGCTACGCCAGGGAACAGTTACAATGTTCGGTGACAGAGGTTTTGCGTGGTTGGCATCTGACGACTAAGGTTCCATCCTTCGCATCTCTTTTTAATTTTCTGGTGGATTGAGCTAAAAAAACAATGGTGAAAAACATAAAATTAGGCTTGACTGGAAAATTGAAGGAAGATTAGGCCAATATACAGGTGAAGTGGTTACTTAGGGTGGATTGGGACAAGAGCGAAGGAGACATAATTTTCTATTGGATTGGGCTGAAAACTTAGAGGAGAAGAATGTTGTTAATGCATGCTAAATCAGGAAATTTGGTGGGACGAGCTTTAAATGAGTTCATTTGGAATATGGAGGCCAATCTGTCTCGTCCTATGGGCTCAAAAGTCGGATTACGTGAATTACGATGAACCTTTAATTATTGTGTGGATTTTTGAGAAACTAAACGTCTCACAACCTTGAGGACATGGTCAATCTCAATGAAAAGAGTATTGATGCAAAATTAAAAAAAATATATTTTAATTAGATTATTTTATTATAAATAAAAGGTACAAAAATGTGTTAAAAATTATTATTAGATATTGTCCAAGTAAAATTACTCTTTTTAACGTTTTTCTATCAGCAACTCATGTTTTTCGAACTTATGTTTTGCTAAACTACGACTTTTATCTTTTTGATTTGTGTTCATTTTAATAATAGTATGGACATTTATCATGCTTCATTAAATAGACATTATACAACACATATATTAGCCGAGGTTGTCACTAGGACCATATATGATTCCAACAGGTCTCTAAAGCAGTATGTTCGAGCTAACTTGGTGATTTCATTGAGACTAAATGGCAAAATACCAGCCCATTGTGGTTCAACAAAAAGCCTCAAAAATCAAAGATGAGTCTAGTGAACTTGTGACTAACTCGAAAAAGGAGTCATCATTTTCAACTACCAATCATATTCATAGGAAACATCATGGCACATGATCGATCATCTTACAGTAAGTAATCAACAATAATATCACACTTTCAATTTCCACATCTTCATCCACTCTTAATTAATATGTTCAAACTTTGTGCACAAATACAATTGCTATTGAGATCAATTGCAATAAGATCAATTGAAAATATAGAAACTTGGGCGAAGACAAGGTTTATCGAAGCAAAACCAAGTGACTACATCTCAAAGCTAAACAAGACGAGAGTGGGTTACAAGAGCTCAAGGTACCTACCTAAACAAATTAGAACCGTTTAGAAAGAAATGGTGGCCACCTAAACAACACATCTAGATCTAGCTGTAATTTGTCGATGATCCACAATAAAAACAACTACACTAGACTTCTGATGCCCTATAATTATACATTGGATACCAGCATAACCTCATCCGTGGATACTTACTCTGACTGCTCAAACGGGACACGTACAAACAACTGTCCATGCAAGGTCACAACTGCAGATGTTTGATGGGGATCGATCCTTGAAGGTAGGCTAACGACCTGGTAAAAAGTAAATCAAAGTCAAGACGCTTAGATGGTCACTATAATCAGAGTAGAGAATAGAGGGGCGAAACAATGCGAACGCAACTTAGAATACAGAATGAGAAGAATCTTGATTAGAAAACATTTCTTCACTAAAACTTTGATGTCCTTGTGCATTTACAGTTTGTAATCGATTTAAGTACATAATAGCCCCCAAATCCTAAATATTTTGCACCTTCTTGAAGGGTGTGACACCCCACGGGTTGTCAAGATGCTCAGGTTCACCACTAATAACAAGCCGTCCTGCTGGATCTGATTGAACACGAACCTGAGATTAAAAAAGACATGCAGAGAAATTATGGCCATAGATTCAATTATTATTATATTTATTGAACCAACAATATTATATAGGATGATTAATGTTTAATCATGTAAGCCATTAATCAGAACATTATCAAAGGCAACGGATAAAACAGACACGAAAATAGTACTCTTCTTATCATCGCATTTGAGGCTAGAGCAATGACAACTCATTGACTCACGGAGAGTTAAACCAGCATCATATAAGAGGGGAAATATCAAAAACCAAAAAACAAAAGCTTCCAAGATGTTTTAAATATCAGTAGAGTTACCTCTTCTCGCAGAAGTCCTGGAACTAAAGCATATACCTCGTAACAATCTTTCTGTCAAATAAAAAGGATTTTGCTGAGTCAGGCATAATGAGATAGATCAAGAAGGAGAAGATGAAGAGAAAAGGATTGGAAAATTAGAGCTGCAATTTTCATCATAATAATACATCCAAAAGTCTTACTAGTATTTAAATAGAAAACAAACATCAATCTTAGATGATAAAAGAATATAGTCCATTAAAGTCATCAATAGCTAAAGCATAAATAAAAGAGATAATATCAAAATGAATGTAAAAGTTTGAGGGTGTTCTCAACTGATATTTTGAAATTTTAATTTCATTAATTAACACTTCATAATTTGAGCAGTTATCAACGAACACCTGACCGTTAGGAATCCGTTAAATCGGCCACGTGTCGGCTCTTCTAATTATCCCAATAAGTTAATATCATCTAAAATAATTTGTGACATTTCATTCAAGAAACCATGAAAATAATGTTCTCTGTACTCTACTCTCCCACAAGAAACCAGAAATTGAAAAAAAAAATTTGGGTAGAGAGAGAGAAGAACAGACCAGGAAGAGAGGGAATAATAGGGAGAGAGGGAAGATGGGTCTCTCATAAAGAAAGAGTTTCTCCAAGACACAGCACTGGGATTGGAGCAAATTTATTCCACCGAAAGATCCATACCTGATTTGTGTGAAGCTTTTTCTAGGTTTCTAACCATGTACCCTAGATTTCAATTCACGGAGAAGATCGACCATTTAATAGCTGACGAATACGAGTATCTCTCTGACTTATTTGTTAAGGTATGCCTTGACTAGTGTGGATTTTGATTATTCTAACCTTCAAACCCAACAATTTTGGGAGTCGTCCGTGTTCACCCTCTCGAAAATTACTGCAAATTTGAGTAACCACACCCTTTTACAGCAGTGCTGAGAGAGGGACCACCAAACATGATATTAAGAGTAGAATTATGGAGTATTTGAAACATCCCAAAAAATGAATATGGTCTCTCCACTGTAAGTAGAGGCTCTACATTTAAATTACTGGCTGAATCTTCCCCTTTTTCAAACGAATGAAAAGCTCTTAACCATGTTTGATCATGAGAGCTGGTATGTGAACTGTATGGCTCATAGTGGGAAGGAGAATGTAAGGTTTCTAGTGCTTGGTTCAAATGGCCGATGTAAAAACTTTGTTTGAGGGAGTTAAGAACACAAATAACGAGCAGTAAAAGAAGGAAAAAAATGTGTTTATGCTAGACCATTGACATGGATTCCTTAGGACTTCAGCTCTTTTATCTCGATTTCTATCATCACTTTGTTTTATCGAGTATTTGGGTTTGACCTGATTGGGTTTGGATGTCTTTTGATCAATAAATCTATTATTGGAAGTCTGAAGATTCAATTTATGCGAACTAGGTTTGATATGAAGTGGAGAGCAGACTACGAAAAAAGGGAATTTCAGTTGCCAATACGTGGCCGATTTTAACGGATCTCTAATGATGAAGATGTCCATTAATGATAGTTCAAACTATGAAGTGTCAATTGACGAAATTAAAATATCAAGGTATCAGTTCAAACAATCCACGTACTTTAGAATTGATTTGGATATTTATCCTAAATAAAAATAGTAAATCCTTAATAGGTAATGTCCTCGTCATAAATCCAAATGGCCTAAAAAAGACACTCACAGTTTTCTGCACATTGATCTTCACCCAATCTGCTGGATGTCCAATATCAACTACTGTTGTATCCACTCTAGCCATAACATACAAAACGAAGTATCCAAAGTCAAGATATTTCCTTGTTTTTGAAGGTTAAGGCGATGAATAGTTTCCACCATAATTCGGATCATGATAACATTTTTTTGTCATCAACATAATATGAACTATGTAAATAAACAAAGGGTAAAGGGCATTACTGGGGTTTAGATGCTCTGCTACGCACAGCCTTCACAACATGCTCCACATACGGTGATTTCTTACGTTTTAGTAAACCTATAACGATAGATCAGAAATATTAAGAACTTTGCTAGCAGCAATACTCATAAACTCAACAGAGATACATTAGTCCTACCAATGCTTTTGAGCTGTTTTTCCCGCTTTTGCAAGGAGGGAGAATTTTTATCCTAAATATTGAAGTGACTATGTTAAACTGTGATAAAAAAAAATACTACAAAAATGAAGTAACTTAAGTGACAACATAAGCAGTAATTTATCCACCATACCTTTATAACAGGGTCACCAACTTCACCATTACCAAGAAGACGTTGTGAATGCCAGCCCTGCATAGCACGTGCAGCAGCATCTCTTCGTGCTCTACCAACTGCAGATCCCTGCAAAAAGATGTGGTGCTAGCATTGTGACCTTTCTGCAGGAGAGTTGAGAGAGTAAAAAATTTGGAAAAAGTAGTAAACAAAATGAGTCCTCAGCCTTTAAAACTGTTCCAATCATTATAAAAGTAGCTACTATGGTCAACAAGTTGCTAGGTTTCTGTAAACTTGCATAACCACTCGACAAGTAACTATTACTCAGTCTGCACACAAACTAAGTTATCCCTTCGACTGAATTTGTCAAGCAATTTTGACATAATTAGAAGAATCATCTAGCCGTAGAAGTATGTTCTATTTGACTAATCCACTAACACCTGCTAAAGAACATGGTATTGATTCAACTACAATTTACAAAGAATCTCCACATTTTAAAATCAGCTAAGATGCATAAGCAAAAAAAAAAAAAAATCAACCAAATATTTATTTTGCAAGTGCAACCAAACATTAAAAAACAAAATGAGCAATTGAATTAAAAAAAAAAACTAAAAAATAAGTAAAACATTTTACAAACTTAACAGAAACTCAAAAAGCATAATAAAGCATTCAAGCGTAACAAAATTAAGAAGACATTAATCATGCTAAAATAACCATAAAAATATCATCAAAGACCCTTGTTCCAGCTATTCTATTCACATACATCCTCCACATAGCTCTAAAAAGGGTTACAGGTGGGACATGTCATAAAATGAAAAAAAATCTAACAAATTACTTTAGATGTTAGGGATTTTATATTCTTTCACAATTCAAAAGTGAAGATATTTATATATTCTAATTTTCTCTTTGATTTAATATGTATAATTAATGGAGAAAAAAAAAAAGAAAGCAAGCAACCCTATATAACATAGAGATTTTGTCCTAATAGGAATGCTCCATACATTTCTTATTAAGGAGAATTTAGAAGTTTAAATTCTGTTTAATACCATCTAGCAATCAATTTTAGTTATGTAAGACACCATATTTATCTATCCTTAAATGTTAGTATTATGCATAAAAATGTTTATAACTCACCCACTTACCTGACTAAAGAAATATGTGCTCTAATATTATATGGATATCAATGTATAATATATTTAAAAAATATTAGACATGTCACAACCTGTGCATGTCCTATTGTTCTAAAACAATGTTGTGTTGGTGTGTCCAAGTAAATCATGTCCGATGTCCAAGTGAATTGTTGCAAGTGTGGTAGCATAAAAGATTTCACATATATGTTCATGATTTATTTAAAGCCAAAATAAATAGATCCATGAAATAACAACGATCATACAAAATTTGGATAGTTTTATTTTCTTAGGTCTAAAGAATGATGGTAGAAAGAAAATTCCAAAATGGGCATTACTTTTGTTTTTCATCACTAAATAATAAATACCCAAAAAAAAAACATTGATTGGTAATGACTAGGGTAACTATAACACAATCTTCAACCTCTTTGATCTTACTTCATGTCAAAGAAGACAATTACATAATTCAATTCAATTTTCATGGGACTACAAAGTATTCAACATCATGGAACCCTATTTAGACAACTTTCAGCAGAGCTTGATAAGCTCAAACTTGCCATTATAGAAAATTGTAGCAGGATTTAGTAGGGTAGGAACACATCCGATGGGCACTTGTTTACTCATACGAATAGGACTACAATCGTCTGGAGTTCGATAGTCTGACCTCTCCCACAATACTCACTGACTTCCTGATTTTCACCTTCCAATTAACCTCCCTTATATCAGCTTCATCACCAGAATCTAACTCTCCTTACAGTTGTAACTGTTTACTTATAACTACCCCCTCCCCTTTACCAATTCTATTGCTTCTTACATGAGTAAACCTCAGAGGAGGTTAATCATTACTCCTTGTCCTCAAGGTGGTTAGTGGGGCATTGATGCCTTATTTGATCAAAGTCTTCCCAAACTTGGAAGGCCTTTCCACTTGACTAACACCTTTGTCCTTGGTAAATTACCTGGCTCATGCCGCACATTTAACAATAATTCTTGTTAAACCTTCAACTCCAAATCTTCTGATATGCAGGTTGGCAACAGATTTGTTTCTTTAGTCTCACCCATCACTACCATTATCTTCTTTTCCATTGGAATTTCTTCAACTTGTAGTACAAGGACCTAAAACAGTTTCTTTTGACATTGGTGACCAACTGAGTATTTCTCATCACGCCTATAACACAACCTTTTTTTTTTTTCCTCATTTGCTTTTCAGCTCCAGTTAAACGGCTCCATGTGATTTCTCCTTTTCCTGTTGCTTGAGTTGGTCTAAGCCTTACTGCTTGAACGTGATGCAGTACATGCACAGGCCCAAGCAAGCCAATCCCATGAGTTGTTTACAAATCATTTGATTATTTTTTAGTCATTAAATTTATATATTCTATTTAATAGTTGGTGATAGACGTTAAATGTTAGAATTTGATATTGAACTATTTCGTTTTCTCTAAAGATTATTCCTTAATTTTTCCTATTTCTGTTTCGATTACGAAACACAATTTCTGTCGCACCAAAGCAAGTTTGCTACCATAAATTTTGGTCGCCGAGTGAGGAATCCAAGATTTGCGTTGATAACTTTTGGAATTGATCTGTCAAGTCTGTTCATAAAGATCCAATATTCAACTACCAGAGCATTTCCATCAGATCCCACAAGCCTGAATGCCCCATCCACCAAACATCACCTTTGATCTTGTTGTTTAGCCCATTGAAAAATGCACTCACCAAGATTTCTTCTTGAATGCCCATCAAATTGAAAATGATTGCTTGAAACTGTATAAGATATTCCTCCATGGTCTTTTCTTGTCATAAAGACAACAACCTATCACAATCAAACCCTTCTCTCGAATTCTGAACCTTTCCAATAGTAATCTCTTTAACTCCAATCATGAAAGAAAGGACCTAGTACCATTCTCCCATTGACACCAAGCCAATGCGGGACCTTCAAAACAAACAACTGTTGCCTCTATTTTCCCCCTATCAGTAGGTCAACATATATGAAAATACCTCTCAGCTCAAAAGGTCTACACTTCTAGATCAGTTAAATGAAAAATCAATAATTCTAGCTTACGAGGAAAGTATAATTCTAGCTTACAAGGAAGTAATCTCTATTTAGCACGGTAGCTTTTTCCTCCCACCTTCTATATGAATTGAAGTTCCTTAAACTCTTGCCCTTTTGATGGTAGTTCCGCCTCTAATTTCTCCACCAAACGAGTGATTTGCTCCGGCAACATTAGCATACTTTTTCAAACTAGAAATTTTATCCACTTTTGGCCATCTCTACCTAATACTCGTGATTTCCTTCCGTTTGTCATAACTCCTTTCGCCATCCTAATCTAGTCATAATCTTATGTGTCATCCAAGGTCATGTTCTCATGCTAAATAGTAAGCTCGAACTTGGTATTATAGAAATAGGAGGATTTAGTAGAGAAGGAACACTTTTGATAGGCACTTGTTCGTTCATATGAATAGGACAACTATCATATGGATTTCGAGAGTTTGACCTCTCCCACTACTCACCAACTTCCTGATCCACCTAAATCTAACCTCCTTTAAAGTTGTAACTGCTTATTTATAACTAGTTAAATCCAACTCCCTTCATAGTTGTAATTGCTTATTTATAATCAGCTAAATCTAACTCCTCTCACCTATGTAATAGTTCATTTATAACTACCCCCTTTATTTCTTCTTACACACATAAACCTCAAAGGTTTATCAGAGCCACATTTTAATAATTATGGCTACCACTAAAAAGATGAGTCTGACCTCTCCCACAATACTCACCAACTGGTTGATTCAACTAAAGCTAACTCCCCTTACAGTTATATCTGCTCATTTGTAACCAACTAAATCTAACTCTTCTCCTAGTAGTAATAGTTTATTTATAACTATCCCTTTATTTATTTTTACATACATAAACATCATATCTTTATCACAACCAAATTTTAATAATTTGCTACGACTAAAAAGATGCAAACCAGTATTGCTGAAGCACATTTCATGCACCCTAAATATGGGTGGGCGCAGTCCTGTTCTGAGCCCGGACTGAAGTTTCAGGAGTTTTATCCTGAATCCTGGAACCAACTGTGAGAGAACCGAAACCAGACCGGACTGTGACCGAACTGAATTTTCAGTCCGGTCTCGGTTTCTCCCACCATATTTATGAATATTTTTTTTTAAATTAGAAAACAATAACCATACCCAACGTCTTATTATTTGCAGATTTTAGACTAACCATATTCAACGTCTCATTAGCTACAAATTTTAAAAAGAAACCCTAGCTGCCAAAAAACCTTATCCTCCTCTTCACCTCGACAGATTAGCTAAACCAATGCAAGCCAATCTGTCTATTTCTCTTTCTCATCCTTCACTTCCGATTATAGATTTGTTTTCACAAGGTCCTCTTCTCCATGCGAGGGAGCATGAGACAGTGAGGGGTTGACAGCCGAGGGTGAGGAAACAGGCGAGCATCGAGGGGCTGATTGCTGAGGGTAAGCGAGCAGGGAGCAACGAGCAACGACGGGCTGAGAGCTAGGAGCTGACTGCTGAGGGCAAGCGAGCAGCGACGGGCTGAGGCCGAGCGAGCAGGGAGCACTAAGTTGGCGACAAAAGCATGAAACTAATTCTGAACTGTGTTCTCACTGTGGCTTTGTGCTGACTGCTAAGTGAAATTAAAACACAGAGCACTCGGTAAGTGCTCTTTGTTTTAATTTCAATCTCAGTATGGTCCCCGTTTTTTGGGATTTTCTCAATTAGACTGTGGACCACACCGAGTGCCACAGAAAAACTAGTAGGAGAATCGGTCCCGGATCGAGAACCGTGACTAGCAGACCGAAACCAAACCCAAACTTTCGGTTCGATTTAATTCTCGATACTCGGTCCAATCCTACCCACCCCTAACCCTAAATGCATATTTTCCTTTATATTCTTGAGAAATAGTTTCTAGTTCGAAGGTACACACACCAAACCAAAGTCTTGAATTGACTTGAAATGTCACTTAAAAGAACATGTTTCCAGCAGACATTCGGACTAAGGTTCAATAATTAATTTCTTCATAATAGAATAGTATATGCATATTCATTATGATTTTTAGCTTGAGCAATAAGTACAAGTTTTACTAGAGAATAGTAAGTATATGCATATTCATTATATTTTTTACCTTGAGCAATAAGTACAAGTTTTACCAGATAATGAACTTTAATAGAAAAAATTAACATTGACACAACAAAAAGCATAATTTCATTGTCATCTGGCGCTTTCACATGTAAATAAAATTTCCAGTTTTATATTCACCTGGTTTTCACTATTAATTGCCTCAGAATTGGAAACAATAGGTACAGAAAGCTCTCCACCATGAGTTTGCCTCTCATAATCAAGAAGTGCCTTAAAAATCACAAAAGGCATTAGTATAGATTTTAAAAGACAGTAAAAAATAAATAAATACTAATTAAAGGCTGATTGAAGTTTGATGCAATATGTCATATCTTGAAAAATGTGGAACAAGATGAAAACCAAAAAATTCACCATAATTTTCTTTTCACATAAAGAACTTAAATCTAATTAAATTTGAAAGAAAAGAGATGCATTACCATGATGGTATGTAGAGAGAAATTCTTTTATATATCATATTAAAAACATTCAGGAGAAAAAAAGATGAAAAATACTAGCAGCAAAATGGTTAAATTTTAGCCTTTAACTTTGGATCAAAGAGCCAAATTTCACATGTTCCCTTCTTAATAAAATATAGCCACTGACTGAAAAGGGAAAGTAACTTGAACCAATTGTGCAGATAAAGATGCAAGCACCAATGGCTGACAAGGGACACAGCTTGGGAGATGGATGTAAAACAATATGACATCTCTGTAATTGAAAATCACCTTTTCGTAAAATCCTCGAAAAGTCCATGAAACTGTAGTGCAAGTCCTGCATAAACAAACATAGAAGCAAGAAACGTGGAAGCTTCATTAACTGAAGAGGAAACAAAGATAGGCATTTAATGTCTCTCCTTTTTCATCTTCATGGATCCAAAATGAACATTCTTGGTTTATAAGTAGAACAAAATCACATTATTCCACCATACATGGTCAAATGAATTTTAAATGTTCTTCTTGGTAATCAAACAAGATCAAAGAACAATCCACAAGTGGAAGAATTTTCAGAATTGATAAATTGGTTTCTACTGTTGAGTGTCAAAACCTTTTACAGGTTTTTTAGTAACCTAGCAATCTGTAGTGTAAAAGAGACAAAGTGAATTCCAAACCGTTAATTTTGTAGGAAATTCAAACCAGGCCAAAAAAAAGGAACCAAAACCTAAGTCAAAGATGTAGGAACAGCATAATGAACAATGAAAACAAACCCATTCCATCCAATAGAGGATGTTTGTGCATAAAACTATCTAGGAACTTCAAGTTTTTATCAGCATTTTATAATATTAATGAAGTTGAAAATCGTTACGTGTCATAACAATATGTTGACAAATACTGATCTTCCAATGATTATACACAGTTTTTGTAGATCCCGAAACCTCACAAATATTTTAAACATATTATGTTAAATAATAATTTTTTAATCAAGATAAGGTACCTAATTCAGAAAAAAAAAACATTACCAGTAGATTGTTTTAGACAACTCGTTACAATGGAACATACAAGTAGGCATCATTGACAATATTGAAATGATTTTATCAACTGTTCCTTACTTTGGTGGCCTGAATGACTCTCCCACTTGCCGCCATAATTTGCATGAAGTTACCTAGAAGGAAACAAAATCCACTTATGAAGGTCTTAGGTCGGCAGAAGCCATTTAAAATTATATTGAATCATATTCAATTGAACTTAGAGAAAAAGACAAACATTATCGACTAGGAAAGGTGATTTCAATAATAATAAACTAAGTAAAAGAATTTGTTATGAAAAACTTTCAGGAACTTCCACATCGACTCTCTATAATCAAGGACATTTGGATGTTACTAGAAAATTTCCATTCTATTTCCTTATTGTGTGATGAGGACAGAAGCTCACAGAAATGATCCACTTACCAGCATAAAACAATCAAACACAAACTACAAAACTTGTTGAGCATAATTATCTAACCTTAACACGTAAAACACGTAACAAGACTTCCCAGTTGTGTATCATCATTGTCAAAAAAATAACAATCACTCATATAATGAGAAAAATTGTAGAACTCCATCAAGCATTGTCACAAAAAGTACCTTGTCGTAGCCACCCAACCTATTCACAGCTCTCCACAACCTAATACAACAAGAATATGATATGAATTAGAAAAGGCTGCAACTCAATTGAAATAACAGCACCAAACAAATACCCAAGGAAACTCACTTAAGACAATTCAAGCCCTCTCCATAGAACTTGGGTGGCTTGAATTCCATTGCTCTCTCCTTGAAAAAGTTTTCAAGCTCCTTCATGAAAGCGGACTGCTCTTCTTCTGTTCCTGACTCACTACCATAATAAACATGATTTTCATCCAACAGGAAAGAGTGCATCACATTTGAACTTTCATTATGCACAGGGGTAGAAATCTCTTCTTTTCCGACTGTATTAATCTTCTTTTCTTTCCCACTTTCATCATCAATATCAGCAGATGCACCGGGAGGATCGACAGAATGATCAGCGTCCCCAGTTATATAATCATCAATAGCATTAACTGTATTTTCAGGCATTTCCGGAGCTTCAGGCTTGACTTCCACGGAGTTCTCGTCAGTTCCAGGATGACCTGTGTCAACAGATAAGCAGACAGCTCCACTTGTATCTTTTAGAGGCAATTCATCAGCTTCAGCATAGACACCGGAGGCGGTTTCACCGTCAGGCTTTGCCGAATCTTCATCATTATCGGAGGGAGGAAGCATTTAAAAAAATTGAAAAGAATATAGGGCAACGCCGAAACCGGAGAATAATAGAGAGGATTCCTTAGGAGGATGTTAAAACAGAGGTTATGGAGACACAGTAAGGACGAGGAAGTTGCAGGAGGGAGGAAGAAGATGGAAAGGTGTCGCGCGCCTGAGGATAGTGGGAAAGATTTGGGGAAAACCGCTCAAAAGGCCAGACATGAGAAAGGGATGAGCACAGATTTTGAAATTTTGAAAAACTAGTTTGTACCCATTTATTTGAAATACGAAAAATTGTTCTACTTTAATTTTTTAGGGTTTTAAAAAAAATCCTTAAAATATACACTCAAAGTTTACTATTTATTAAAAAAAAAATTTAAACTTTAACAAACCTACAATTTAGAGTTGGCGGGTGGAGTGAGAAGGACAACCTGTTAGCAGAGGAGGACTGGTCAAGTTGGACCAGTCGATTGAGTCCAAAATTGAAAAGTTTTGATAATTTTTGGAGAGTCGTCCTCTTTACTTGTATTTTAAGAGAAGTAGTACAGCTGGTCTATTTGGACCGACCGTCTTTTTCTTAAAATACAAAACTCGTGATTTTATCACAAGTTTTTTCATTTTAAGGACCAGTCGTCTTCTTTTCAATAATTTTCAATTTTTGTTTCAGTCGACCGGTCCAATTCAACTGGTCGTCCTCTCCAAATAGACTGTCCTTTTGTCATTGGTTTTTTTCATTTTAGAGGACAGTTGTTCCTTAGACTGGTCGTCCTCTCTCCAAAAATTGTCAAAATTTTTCAATTTTTGCCCCAGTTGGGCGGTCCAATTGAACTGATCGTCATCTCTAAATAGAGTGTCATTCTCACCTCTTCCATGTTTAAATTGTAGATTTATCAAAATTTAAAGTTTTTTTTTCCATGAATAGTAAATTTTAAATGTTTTTTTAAAAAAATTCATATTTTAGAATTTTTTTTAAAAAAAATCTTAATTTTACGTCACCTATCATTGAGTCCAATTCTATGCCAAGGATGTTCGGGAGGAGTGCCCAAAATCTAAATTAAGGTAAGAGCAACAAACAATATAAACTATTATGGGCCTATGTGAAAGAAATTTATAGATCTAATTCTGCAACACTCTAGTCCTTAGCGCATATTTAGTGTCTAGGTCTGACTTAAATATTGCATTTCAAATAATGTACATGTGTATAGCTCCATGCAAGAGTAATTTGTTTTAGTGTGATAAACCAATCATATGTTTGTATGGTTGTTATCTTAAGGGGTCGTGTCCAGGCCAATTATTGACTGCCGTCGACATTAATGGTAACAATGAAATCTACTCTGTTGCTATTACATTTGTGAAAGCAAAATGCAAAGACTCGTGGAAGTAGTTTCTAGAAGCATTAAAGACTGACATAGACACTAAAACGAGATACGGATGGACATTATTTCAAATCGATAAAAGGTATAATACATTTGCAATTGCTTATAATATGCATGTTCGTAGGTATTGTTGTTCCAAATTTACTTATTCGGTCAAATGTTAAGGGTTATTATCCTCTGTGGAGGATGTATTATTCTCAGTCGAACAATGATACTACCTCAAACATTCTTATGCAAATTTCAAAAAAAACTTTCGGAGGAAAGCATACAAAGATGCGATGTGAAATACAGATAGAGCAATCACGTCTTCTCACTTTGAGAGAGCAATGAGATACTTACGCTTCATTGACCTAGCCGCCTACGCATCTCTACACTGAATTAATCCAAGATATTGGACGACTCATGCATTCACTTTGATCCACAAGTGCGACATGGGGTTAAACAATTCGAGTGAGTCTTTCAATGCACTTATAATACCTGCGAGGGACGAATTGATATTGACCATGTTCTAAATTATCAGAAACTATTTGTTGTTTCGAATTGTATAAATGAATGAAAAAATGGCTCAGTCAACAGACTAATTGTATCCTCAAATTAAGAAAAAGTTTGCAAAGTGAAAACTTGCAGCACTAAATTTGAGTCCTATTTTTGGAAAAGCTGCTCGATCTGGGGTAAGCAACTACAACTGTAATAACTCGGAAAATTTCAGATTTTAAATCTAATTTTTGAAATTTTTAATTTAACCTCGGTTGGAGTTTCGAGAAATATTTTAACGGAGAAGTTAAGTCATAAAACTCGGAATCTAGTTTTAATTATGGTTTTTGAAAATTTAAAGTCGAAAATACGAGAATCTAACGAAATAGGGGCGGTTACAACACGTGATAGTGTTTTAGTAATTTTAATTATTTAAATAAAATAAAATAAAATAAATATTATAACAACCGAATGGCTTCGGGAGGAAGCCATTCGACTGTTGTAAACCTAGCGCCCGAGAAGGAGACCCGAGAGAGAGCGATCGAGGGCGTGAGAGAAACCGAGCCGAGCTACCGATCACCGACGCCCAGCATGGAAAACCTCGCCGATAAGCCAGACCTGTCCGGCAAAACCCGTTTCAAACGTGGTTTGATTTTTCGAGCTCCAAAATCCGAAGGTAAGCCCTGTTTCGGGTTTTCTTTTTGGCTCAGCTTAGTGCTCGTTTTCCTTCCATTTTCGGTGAATTTGGCTGCAATGTTGGAGTGGATTAGTAGGGAGATGCGGTGAATTGAGAGAAACCGAAGGTGAACCCTGTTGGTTCCCTGTTTTGGCCGAGCTTAGTGCTCGGCCTCCTTTCATTCCTGGTGAGCTTGGCCAAAGTGTATGAGTGAAATGTGTCTAGCTGTGTATAGAAATTGTGAAATTTGAATTGAAATAAAAAATCGGATCTTTATTTTGTGTAGGAGCAGTTTCTGTTTTTGGCCATTTCAGCCTAACTTTGGTTGATCGTTTCAAATTTTGTTTTAGTGGGTTAAAATAAGTGGTTAGAGGAACGTTTGACCATTGGAATCGTTCGATTCCGATATCCGACGCAAACGTTATGCGCGTCGGACGTTTATGTCAAATTTTGGACCGAGTCAAATTATTGAGCGTTTTTTGTAGAATTGTGACATATGGTATTAGCATTGCTGATTTAATGCATAAGGTTAGTTTCGAGTGAGTTTTGGTTGAAGGAAACGGAAATGTGAAATTTGGATAAAAATGACAGATTTGGTTTTTGGTGTTTTTCACCAATCTGTAGCTTACCATTTTAAAATCCGTCTTAGTATGTTAAACTAGGTTCTTAAGAGAGCGTTTAGCCTCTTGAATCACTCGATTCCGTTAATGGACGCAAAAGTTATGCGCGTCCGAACTTTAGGCTAGTTTTCGACCGAACCAAATTGGTGACCCGTTTTAGTTGGAATTTCATGGGTTTAGTTAAGTGATGTTATTTTAACTTATTTGGTGAATTTAGAATCGAATATTGATAAATGATTATTTGTGTTTTAGGTTGAGATATTTTTGGCGAAGCTGTGCGTCGAGTGAGCTTAGGACGCCAGGTAAGTAGAGCATGCTTGTGTTTTACACCGTGGAACTTTAGTATTTATGTTATTGATTGTAGTGTACGTGTATATTGTTTGACATGCATAATGTTTTAAAAAGGGAACGAAATGGTTTTAAACATATTTTGAGTAAGTGGTGAAACACGTGGCGGTGATACCGTGAATCCTATTAGTGTGTGGGTCGGTACGTAACCAACCGCGGATTCTGCTTGAGTAATGGGCCAGCTGGGCCGTCACGCGGCGTGTATGTGTTGATGGTGAGGATGATGGGCAGTGGTACCACGTATCCTACTAGTGTGTGGGCCGTTGCAACAGCAGTCGCGGATTCCGCTCGAGTAGTGGGCCGGCTGGGCTGTCGCGAAATGTGTGTGTGGCAACTGTGGCCCCGTTGCTGGTGAGACTGGGACGGGGGCGACGTGTCAGGGTGTAGTGTGGCGCGAGGTACACCCTCACCCTGATATGGTTCCTGTGTGGTGATGCGTGTATGTAGCTTGTGAGCCTCGTTGCTGGGGAGTTCGGTATAGTGGCAACGTGTCAGGGTGTAGGGTGGCGCTAGGTTCCTCTTTACCCTGATGCGGCTACACTACGAGTAACATATGTGACAACATGAATGTGAGTGTAGAGGCTGCATGTGATAGGATTGCATTGTCGGCTTTTACTTTCATATTGTATTACTTACTGAGCGTTGGGCTTATGTTGTGTGTTCTATGGTGTAGGTGCTGACAATATTGTTGGTGAGCCCCGAGAGCCTAGTTCTGAGGTGTAGGACGGTTGACAGCGTGCGACCGAGGCACCGGACTGCGGATTGTTAGGGCGACCCGACTCGTGGAAATGGTAGGTGATGGTGAGAAGCATTTGGGCTGTTGTTTTGTGTCGGGTTATTGATGTGGGTAGAGGAGTTCATATAGACGTCGGTTGTACAGGATTGTGCAGAGTGGTTGTAGTGTTTTGGGGACGCGTACGTATTTTTCTTATATGTTAGAGTATGATATTGCTCTATACTGTGGACTTTTCTCATTTGTAATTGATAGATTTTCGTTGTCTTTAAACTTGATTATTTTGTTATGGAGATTCTCTGGATGGTTGATGGATAGATATTGCTAGTTTCTGGTGAACTGTGTGCAGGGTTTAAATTTTTAGGATATCCAGTTTTTAGGCATTACTCTGTCGAAATTTCGGGAGAGAGGTTGGGAGTCGAGAGGATATGGAATACGTCAGGATGTGTACAGTGAGTGTTAGAGAAGTGTGGATGGGAGTGGGAGTACGGCGTGGTCGCAGGTGCGTAGGGTACGCGGCCCTGCGGGTGCTCACGGGTCGTGCGGCGTTGGGTGAGGGCATGCGTGCGGACGTGCTATACGGAGGCAGGGTACGTGGGGCACACGGTGGTGTGAGCGTGCGCGTGACGTGGTGATGTTGAGTTGGCATGCGCAGCACCGTGAGGGTGCGCGCGGGGCATCGAAGTGAGGGTAGGGGTGCGTGACAACGAATTTGTGTAGTTCGAGGTATGTGTTGGACTCCCTTCTAGGGTTCCAAGTTTTGTTGACTTATTTTTAAAACTATTTTAAATTATCTATTCCGCTGCGTATTTTTATATTGAAGATTTCGTGTTCCCTCTTCGGGGCGCGAGTTGTTTTCGAATCGAGTTAAATTTTTATATACTCGCAAATGTTCTTTTGAATATGTTTTGAAAAATGAAATTGGTATAAAATTAAGTGAGTTCGAGTCAAGTCTCTAGATGTCATAGTGTGTAGACGTACTGTAGCGCACTGGAAACGTGTGGGTTCTCGGGGTTTTACAGTTATGGTATCAGAGCCACGGGATCGACGTCGTTCAGAGGATTACCTAACACCGCTAGTCGCTGCACGGGAGCACTGCACCAACTGTAAGTGTTTAGATTTAAATTTTTTGTAAGACTAATGTGAGTTTTGTAGATGTAAAGGTAGAAAATGTCAGGATAGGCAAGAGGCAAGAGGCAGAGGTCGGCCACGACGAGAGGCACTTAGAGCTGTGGGCGATATGGATGATACCGTCTAGCAGCTTACTGAGTTAGTCCACCGCCAGTCTCAGGAGCTGGAGAGATTTATGAGCAGGGACGACTAGGGTCAGTCTAGTGCCCAAGGTTTGTCTGACAGAGGGGGTGATAAGCTGCATAGACTTAGACCCCTGACTTTTGACGGGTCATCTCCGGATCCTCTCAGTGCTGAGGAGTGGATACGGAGCATGGAGAGGATGATATGTTTTGCCAAGGTAGTGGAGCAGGACAAGGTTTCTAGTGCGGCATTCTATCTAGCCAAGGATGTGAGCCATTGGTAAGATACTGTAGTGGCCACGAGAGATGTGGAGACCATGACCTACGAAGAGTTCAGATCGGTGTTTTTCGATAAGTATTTCAGCCATTCTGTTAGGATACGAAAGATGGTGGAGTTTGCGTAGTTGAGGCAGACCGGCACTGTGGCCGAGTATGTACGACAGTTTGAGGCCTTATCGCGGTTTGCAGGGCATTTGGTGAGCCTCGATGAGAATAAGGTACATCAGTTTGTGCAGGGCCTGAAGCCGGATATCTATATGGGCATACAGATTGCGGGGACTCAAGGCATGCCATATGAGGAGGTGGTAGCGAAGACCCTAGACATTGAAGAGGCTCGGGCGAAGCTTCCTAGTTATAGGGAGGTACCCAAGGAGCAGCCTCAGAGATCATTCAGAGAGTCGCTGTCACAGTCGAGCGGAGAGGGGGCGTCCATGCAAAAAGGCCTGAAGAGGCCTAGTGACGGGGAGCACCAAGAGGCCACAGGGGTCGGGACAGTTTCCAGTATGCCCGAAGTGTCAGAGGAGCGACCTGGGCGAGTGCAGAGTGGGCCCGGTGTGGTGTTATAACTGTGGCGAGGTGGGCCACATGTCTAGAGAGTGTCAAAAGCCGCGTCAGAACCGTTGCTTCAATTGCAATGAGGTGGGACACTTTGCCAGCAGATGCCCAACTGCGAGCAAGACGTCATTGAGAGTTGCACCGAGGTTTTTCGCCCTTTTTGAGTCAGATGATGTTGCCCAGCCATCAGTGATTGTAGGTAACATTTTTGCTTCTGATGTGGCAGCTTATACCTTGATTGATACGGGCGCTACGCACTCGTTTGTGTCGATGGGTTTCGTTGTTAAGGCAAACTTGGAGTTCAGTCCCGCCAAGCGACATTATAATGTGACCTTGCCATCAAGGGAACATCTGTATTCAGAACAGGTAGTACGTGGCAATGTGGTGACAGTGGGGAGAAAGCAGTTGTATGCCGAGTTAGTCATAATGCATATGAGCGGCTATGAAGTGATCTTAGGAATGGACTGGCTGTTCAGACATCATGCCAAGATTGACTACAGGACTGGAGAGGTTCATTTTCGACCCCCGGGCGGGGATAGCTACACATTCAAAGCAGGTAAAATTATTGCCAGGATTTCTACTATCTTTTCTCGTCAGACTACATGGTTATTGGATAATAGTTGTCAGGGATTTTTGGCAAGTGTCGAGGATGCACAGTCACAGGGTGATACTCGGTTACAGGATATCCTTATTGTGCAGGAGTTCCCGGAGGTGTTTCGTGATGATTTGCCAGGGTTGCCCCCTGACAGTGAGATTGAATTTGAGATAGATGTTTCCCCAGGTGCCGAGCCGGTGTGCGAGAACCCGTACAGGTTAGCACCTACCAAACTTAAGGAGCTGAAGGCTCAATTGGAGGAGCTGACAGATAAAGGTTTTATACGCTCTAGTTTTTCACCTTGGGGCGCCGCAGTTCTATTCGTCAAGAAGAAGGACGGATCTCTATGTATGTGTATTGATTATTGGGAACTGAATAAGTTGACGGTGAAGAACATGTATCTCTCGCCGAGGATTGACGATCTGTTTGATCAGCTACAGGGTGCCCCGAGTGTTTTCTAAGATCGACCTGAGGTCCGACTATCATCAGTTAAAGGTAAAGGGTGAGGATGTACCGAAAACGGCCTTCAGGACGAGGTACAGACATTTTGAGTTCCTGGTTATGTCATTTGGGTTGACCAATGCCCCTGCAGCATTTATGGATTTGATGCACCGAGTGTTCAGGGAGTACCTGGACAAGTTTGTGATTGTGTTTATCGACGACATTCTGATTTACTCGCGGAGTGAAGAGGATCACAGGAAGCACTTGAGGATCGTATTGACTATTCTGAGCCAACATCAGCTATACGCTAAGTTCTCGAAGTGCGAGTTTTGGTTGGATAGGATTCACTTCTCGGGGTATGTTATTTCCTCTGAAAGTATTTCAATTGATCCGGTGAAAGTTCAGGCTGTATAGGAGTGGCCGCCGCCGACCAATGCTAGCGAGATACGCAGTTTTCTAGGGTTGGCTGGATATTATTGGAGATTTATTAAGGGGTTCTCTAAGATCTCAGCTCCCTTGACCCGGTTGACCAGAAAGAATACGAAGTATGAATGGACTGACAGGTGTGAGGACAACTTTCAGACATTGAAGCAAAGATTGACTACGGCTCCTATACTGACGCTGTCCGTGGAAGGAGAAAAGTTCTGCATTTATTGTGACGTCTCTAGTATTGGTTTGGGGTGTGTTTTGATGCAGGGTGGGAGAGTTATTGTCTATGCCTCCAGGCAGTTGAAGGCTTACGAGCAGAATTATCCCACTCACGATTTGAAACTGGCAGCTGTTGTATTTGCACTCAAGATTTGGAGGCATTACCTTTATGGGGCAGCAGTGCGAGATTTACTCACACCATCAGAGCTTAAGGTACATTTTCACTCAAAAAGAGCTGAATTTGAAATAGAGGAAATGGTTCGAGCTGGTCAAGGATTACGATGTGAAGATCAAGTACCACCTGGGAAAGGCAAATGTGGTGGCAGACGCCTTGAGCCGGGTGACAGCTTCGACTTCTGCCATGACTTCCATAGGGCCTATTAAGTTGATGACAGAGATGCAGAGTTTTGGCCTGAAGGTAGTTTCTGATCTGGCAGCCACTCTTTCGGCCTTGTCGTTGAGGCCGACTATTCTGGATAGGATTAGGCAGGCCCAGGAGACTGACTTGGAGTGTAGCGAGCTGAAGGCGACCATAGAGGCCAGGCCTAATTCTGAGTTCAGCTATTCAGAGGATGAGATTATGAAATTTCGGGATAGGTGGTACGTCCCGAAGGATGAGGAGCTGAGGAATGATATATTATCAGAGGCTCATTCATCTTCTTTCTCTGTGCATCCCAGAAGCACTAAGATGTACAAGGATTTAAAGCAGCACTATTGGTGGCCTAACATGAAGCGAGCGGTGGCTGAGTATGTTCAGACCTGCGTAGTCTGCCAGCAGGTGAAGACAGAACATCAGCGGTCTGGGATGCTCCAACCATTGCCAATACCAGAGTGGAAGTGGAAGCGGATCACTATGGATTTTGTGGTCGGGCTACCGAGGACTACCAAGCGACATGATGTTTTCTGGGTGATTGTCGACAGATTGACGAAGTCGTCTCAATTTTTGCCTATGAGGATGACTTATACTATGGATCCGTTTGCCCAGTTATATATTTAGAAGATAGTCAGACTTCATGGGATTCTGGTGTCGATTGTTTCAGACCGAGACCCCAGGTTCACGTCCAAGTTTTGGAGGAGTCTGCATAAGGCTATGGGCACCAGATTAGATTTCAGTACGGCCTTTCATCCTCAGACCGACGGACAATCAGAGCGGACTATACAGATTCTAGAGGATATGCTCAGGGCCTGTGTGTTAGAGTTTCAGGCAGCTTGGAGTAAGTTCTTATCGTTAATGAAATTCTCGTATAATAACAGCTACCAGTCAACTATTGGTATGGCGCCGTATGAGACCCTCTACGGAAGGAAGTGCAGGTCGCCATTGTCTTGGGATGAGGTTGGGGAGGCCCGATTGATAGGTCCTGAGATTTTACAGCAGACTGTCGACAAAATTTCTGTGATACGGGAGAGGATTGAAGCAGCTCAGAGTCGACAGAAGAGTTATGCTGACCAAAGGCGTTGGGAGTTGGAGTTTAGTGAGGGCGACAAGGTATTTCTGAAGATCTCACCGTTCAAGGGAGTAGTGAGGCTCAGAAAGCGGGGGAAGCTCAACCCTCGGTTTGTGGGACCATTCTCGATTGTCAAGCGGATTGGAAGAACTGCGTACCAATTTGAGTTGCCTCCGTCGATGTATGTCATTCATGATGTTTTCCTTGTCTCGATGCTGAGGAAGTGTATGCGCGATCCCTCTCAGGTAGTGCCACAACAGGATATAGAGATCCAGCTGACGCTGTCCTATGAGGAAAAGCTAGTGAGGATCTTAAGATCTGCTGTGAAGGTGCTGCGCAATAAGGAGATCCCTTTGGTCAAGGTATTGTGGCGCAATCATGGTGTGGAAGAAACTACTTGGAAGCAGCGTGAAGACATGGAGGGTCAGTATCTCAACTTATTCGGTACGTAAATTTTGGAGACAAATTCTAATAAGGTGGGGGAGATGTAATAACCCGAAAAATTTTAGATTTTAAATCTAATTTTTGAAATTTTTAATTTAAGCTCAGTTGGTGTTTCGAGAAATGTTTCAACATGTAAAATTAAGTTATAAATTTGGAATCTAGTTTTAGCGTCGATTTTCAAAAAAAATTTTAAAGTCGGGAGGACGCGAGTTTAACGAAACTTTAAGCGGTTAAAACACGTGTAGACATTTTGGTAATTTTTAATATTTAAATTATTTTTAAAAAAATTAAATAAAACAACTGAACGGCTTCGCGAGGAAGTTGTTCTGTGTTCTACTCTTCTTCGCCAAGGCCGAAAGTGAACGCCCGAGAAGGAGACGCGCGAGAGAAAGACCAGGAGAGGGGATTCCGACCACCGATCGCTGAGGGTGAGACGCCGGTGCGCGGAGTGTTCCAGCGAGCTGAAAGGGAGGCGCGGGTGTGGTTCTTCCCGAGCTGAAAACAACAGGTAAGCCCTCAACTTTTCCGGCATTGTTCGGCCGAGCTTGATGCTCGATCTTTGCTCTCCGATTTGTATGAAATTTTGGGAGCGTTGAGCCATTTTTAGAGGGCCGGTGAGGTGAGCTTGTGTTGGACGATGGGTGTCCGAGAAAGGGGAGGGTCAGATGACTTAAGGTTCAATTTTGGTGCTTGAATTACTGATTTCTGGTTAGATTATGCTTAATAGGTTGAAATGTGATTGTTCGGTGAAGAAATTGGCGAAATTGGATCGAAGTTGAGATTTTGGCTATTTTTTCGTATAAAAACAGTTCTGTTTTTGGAGATTTTGACAGGGCTACGGTTAATCATTTTAAATTCTAATTTAGTGGGTTAAAATAGGTGGTTAGAGGAACGTATGGTCGCTGGAATCGTTCGATTCCGATATCCGAAGCAAACGTTATGCGCGTCGGAAGTTTATATCAGATTTTGGTCCAAGTCAAATTAGTGAGCGTTTTTCGTAGAATTGTGACGTGTGATAGTAGCATGCCCGTTTTTTATGCATAAAACTAGTTTTGAGTGAGTTTTGGTTGAAGAAAACGAAAATGTGAAATTGGATAAAAAGGACAGATTCGGTTTCGAGATTTTTTCACCTAGTTGCGGCTTACCATTTTAAAATCCGTCTTAGTATGTTAAACTAGGTTCCTAAGGGAACATTTAGCCTCTTGAATCACTTGATTCCATTAACGGACGCAAAAGTTATGCGCGTCCGAACTTTGGGCTGGTTTTCGACCGAACCAAATTGGTGACTCGTTTTAGTTGGGATTTCATGGGTTTAGTTAAGGAATGTCATTTTTAACTTATTTGGTGAATTTTGAAGTAAAGATTGATGAGTGAATTGTTTGCGTTTTAGGTTGAGGCATTTTTGGTGAAACTGTGCGTTAAGTGAGCTTAGGACGCCAGGTAAGTAGTGCATGCATGTGTTTTGCCCAAGTGGGCCTACGTCGTAGAACTTTAAGATTTATGTGATTGATTGTGGTGTACTGCGTATTGTTTTTAAAAAAAAGGAACGAAAATGGTTTTAAGCATATTTTGAGTAAGTGGTGAGACACATGGCGGTGGTACAGCAGATCCTTCTAGTGTGTGGGCCAGTACGTAACTAACTGCGAATTTTGCTCGAAGAGTGGGCCGGCTGGGCCGTCACGCGGCGTGTATGTGTTGACGGTGAGGATGATAAGCAGTGGGATCGTGGATCCTACTAGTGTGTGGGCCAGTGCAACATCAGTTGCGGATTCCGCTCGAGGAGTGGGTCGGCTGGGCTGTCGCGAAACGTGTGTGTGGCAACTGTGGCCCCGTTGCTGGGGAGGCTGGGACGGGGGCGACGTGTCAGGGTGTAGTGTGGCGCGAGGTACACCCTCACCCTGACGTAGTTGCTGTGTGGTGATGCGTGTGTGTAGCTTGTGGGCCTCGTTGCTGGGGAGTCCAGGATGGTGGCGACGTGTCAGGGTGTAGGGTGGCGCTAGGTTCCTCCTTACCCTGGTGCGGCTACACTACGCGTAATAGATGTGACAACATGAGTGTGAGTGTAGAGACTGCATGTGATAGGATTGCATTGTCGGCTTTTACTTTCATATTGTTCTATTTACTGAGCGTTAGGCTTATGTTGTGTGTTCTATAGTGTAGGTGCTAGCGATATTGCTGGTGAGTCTCGAGAGCCTAATCCTGAGGCATAGGACGATTGGTGGCGTGCGACCGAGGCACCGGACTGCGGATTGTTAGGGCGACCCGACTCGTGGATATGGTAGGTGATGGTGAGAAGCGTTTAGGCTGTTGTTTTGTGTCGGGGTATTGATGCGGGTAGAGGAGTTCGTATAGACGTCGGTTGTATAGGATTGTATAGAGTGGTTGTAGTGTTTTGGGGACGCGTACGTATTTTTCTTATATGTTAGAGTATGATATTGCTCTATACTGTGGACTTTCCTCATTTGTAGTTGATAGATTTTCGTTGTCTTTAAACTTGATTATTTTGTTATGGAGATTCTCTGAATGGTTGATGGATAGATATTGCTATTTTCTGGTAAACTGTGTGCAGGGTTTAAATTTTTGGGATAGCTAGTTTTTAAGCGTTACTCTGCCTAAATTTCGGGAGAGAGGTTGGGAGTCGAAAGGATATGGAATAGGTCGGGATGTGTATAATTAGTGTTAGAGAAGTGTGGATGGGAGTGGGAGTGCGGCGTGGTTGCAGATGCGTGGGGCACGCGGTCCTGCGGGTGCTCACGGTTTGTGCGGCGTCGAGTGAGGGCGTGCGTGCAGACTTGCTGTACGGAGGCAGGGTGCGTGGGGCACGCGGCGCTGTGAGCGTGCACGCGACGTGGTGATGTTGAGTTGGCACGCGCGGCACCGTGAAGGTGCGCGCGGGGAGTCGAAGTGAGGGCGGGGGTGAGCGGCACCGAATTTGTGTAGTTCGAGGTATGTGTTGGACTCCCTCCTAGGGTTCTAAGTTTTGTTGACTTATTTTTAAAACTACTTTAAATTATCTATTTCGCTGCGTATTTTTATATTGAGGATTTCGTGTTCTCTGTTTGGGGCGCGAGTTGTTTTCGAATCGAGTCAAATTTTTATATACTCACAAATGTTCTTTTGAATATGTTTTGAAAAATAAAAATGATATAAAATTAAGTGAGTTCGCGTCAAGTCTCTGGATGTCATAGTGTGTAGATAAACTGTAGCACACCGGGAACGTGTGGGTTCTCAGGGTGTTACAGCGGATGCCCAAAGACTAATGCAAACACTTAGAGTATCTTATGCAACTTTAGTTATGGGGACAATAATTCAAATTGAAGCTTCACCTAGAGGATCATGAAGATTGGATGCCTAGTGGGGTAGCCCTAACTTTACCCATGGAAGTCCATCACTTCAGTTATATCTCTAACAGTAATATTGCGCACACTCGATGACAAGTAGAGGATGTCAGGTCTTCAATGTTTTTTAAGGCCTCTGCATATAAAAGCTTATTCCTTTATGCAACCAATTGACTTCTCTCTATGTCGAAGTGCGGCCCGTTCACTTGCTGATATTAAGCCTTCATTCTTAGCTTACAAACCTAACCTATCGTACTATAAATTTGAGATTGTTCATCTTTGAGAGAGTTAGTGTTGTACTCAAACTTTTTCACCTCTTATACTCATTGTATAGTTCAAAACGTTGAAAAACAATCCATCTCTAGAGCTTCTTTCTTGATGGTAATGATTATTTCAATTGTAAATCTAGGATGAGAGTTTACATTCAATCATTAGATAATGATTTATGGTATGTTGTTGAGAAAGGTCCGTATGTCCCAATTAAACAAGAAAATTGTTTGAATGTGCCAAGTTTCTTATTGACTTAGATGACCATAATAAATATAAATTAAGTTTGAATGTAAAGACAGTGAACAAGTTGTATTGCATACTCAATAGAGATTATTTTAATAGTTTGTAAGGATGTGATAATACACATGAAATTTGAAAACTACTTGAAATCACACACGAGGGGACAAACTAAGTAAAAGTATGCTTGTGTAGCAATATGAACAATTCGTTATGGATAAAGACGAAAAACATTAGTCAAGTGTGTACTCGTTTTACTAATATTACTAATGGTGTAAAGTTGTTGCTAGGATTTGTCTCAATGAAGAGTTGGGGAAAAAAATTCTTAGGTGCCTATTGAGATTGTGGGAACAAAAAAAGATTGTGATTCAAGAAGCAGGAGATCCAAAGGGCTCAAGATGGAGGAGCTCATTTGATCTCTCACGACTCACGAGGTTATGATGAAAATTAACGAAACATAAGAGAGCAAAAAGAGAAAGAAGCTCACAAGACAAAAGACATTGCTCTAAAACCCTTGTCGAGTAATCAAGTTGAATCCAGTAAGGAATAAAATGATAAAGAAATAGCATTCATGACTCAACAATTCAACAAGTATATCCAACGAAGAAAGTGGCACAGAAAAAGACTTTTCAAAGGGGATAAGACAAGATCACTTGTTTTGAGGATTGAAAGTCAAGACATTGCAAAACCGATTAGCCATAAGCCAAGAAGGCACCAAAATCCTTCAAGAAGAAAAAACTGAAGGTCATGTGGGATGATAGCAAAAAAGATTTATCATCCGAGGATAAAGAGGTCGGTAACATGTACTTCGTGGATAAAGAGAATGATGTACATGACTCTTTTAGTGATTTGGATAATAAACTTGATGAATATTTTGGATTTGATGGAAAATGCTCATATTGATGTGTTTCTTCATAAAATGGACATGAATGCATTGCTACCATTTGTCCTGATGTCAAATTCATTGACTTGATTGCATTAGTTAGAGATGAGACATGAGCTGCTAATGCATTCATTGGATCAAGGTCATGAACTCCAACGACTTTCTGATTTTGAATTTGACCTATTGGCTAGCCACTAAAAGTTGTTCACCATTCTCTCAAAAATTTCAAATGCTTTACTGATTGTGATATTTTATGAGAAGTTTTATTATTATTTGAGAAATTGATGACTGACAATGTGTTATTTGAGGAATGAATTGTTATTGAGACTTTAGACTGATGTTCTATTTCTATGTCATGCGCACGATTATATGTATGTTCATGCATTCATAAAACTGTTTTCATTAAGAAAGACTGAAAGACGCAAATACTAATATAATATATGTAAATAGTTGTTGTGGGACATGAATCACTTGGTTGTCACGTAAGAGATAGACAAAATGTTGTCATCTCTTCTCCCTAGATTGAATTACCACTAGAGGCTGGACTATTAAGTGAAAGAAAAAAAAGAATGAAGACTGAAAAGAAATACATGTTTTATGAAATCACATATCATGCTCAAATTATTTATGCATATCTTACTGAACGTTAGACTCATAAATGAATTTTTTAATGTAGGTGAAGATGATATTGATATAATTGATGAAGAAAACAAATGAAAGATATAATTGAAGAGGTGTTTCCAAGGGTGAGGTTATATGGTTGTTAGTGCAAGATTGACTAAGAAATGAATAGGAAAAATGACATATTAAAAGAATTTTCAAATTTGCAAGTGCTATTTTTATTAAGTTTAATTTTAATTATGAAATGCTTTATTAAAAAAAGTTTAAATTTATAAGTGCTTTTTTTATTAAGTTTAGTTTCAATTATGAACTGCTTTATTAAATATTTATTTTTGAACGATCATGCAGACTATGCATTCATTTTGTATTATGGTTTTAAATTATGATTTTTTTTAAAGTCTTTTGTTATTCACATTTTTAAAAGCATGACCCTTATTTATTTTATGTTTTTAACAAAAATGAATGATTTAAAGTTAAAAGTAGAAATAGTGCGCTACGGAGAGTTGTCGCTAATGATATTAGAGCAGAAATCTGGTCAAATAGCTTCTGTAGACGGCCTAACACCACTAGTTCATTGCTATAATGTTTTCTCAATTATAAGTATGTGTTTTTTATAAGTTTAATTATTGAATTCGTTTTTATTATTGTATTAGGACTATTTAAGAAATATTATGGTAAGAGAAGCTAGGAGAAATATGAATTCTAGAGATTATGCGATTGGATAATTATCTGAGCAAGTAGAATGTCAGTTCTAACATTTGGAAAGGCTTATGCATAGGTAGGAACAAGGGAATCTATGTCTAATTGTTCATGTTGAAGCTAGTTGTGAAAAATTTTGCTAATTGAAACCACCGAGCTTTGATGGAAGTTCTCCTGGTCCAATGAAAGTTGAAAATGTATTTGTGCACAAGACGATATGTATGAATATGCCAAAATAGAGAAGCGAGAAAGAGTTTTATGTGTGGCTTATCTTCTGATCTAGGATGTAAGGTTCTAGTAGAACTCAATTAAAAAAATTCACGATGTGAAGACAATGACATGGAAGAAATTCATGGAAATTTTCTATGACAAATACTTCAGCCATGCTTTAAGGACATGAAAATTAGTGTAGTTTGCTTAGCTCTATCAGATGGGATCCGTTGCCGAGTATGTACAGAAGTCTGAAGAACTAACACGATTTACAGCACATCTTGTTGGTATAAATGAGTTAAAAGTAAATCAATTTATACAAGGCTTAAAGGTAAAGATATATAAAGGTGTGAAAATATATGGTACTCAAGATGTACTATGTTCAATGATTGTGTCAAGCACTAGAAGTAGAAGAGGCGAAATACCAAGTTGCCCGACAAATTGATAAAGGAGGAAGTTTCTAAAGGAGAATCAATCTCAACAAAAAGGTTAAAAGGCCTTTTGATGGCAATGAACAACAGAGAAAAGAGAAGGGTATTCAAGATGAGCCGACTATTATTGGGGCAAACGTCAGAACTCCTCAAGCAAATCAATGTTCAAAGTCCAAGAAAAACCACTTTGGCGAGTGCAAAGTTGTCATATGATAGTGTTTTAAATGCAAGGAATTGGTGCATATGGCGAGAGATAGTCCAACTTTAGTTGAAGGAAGGATGCACCAAGGGTCTTTGGCGTTATAGAGAATGAGGATGACGAGCAGTCTGTTGCGGTGTCAAGTACAATTTTTATTAGTGGCATAGCTAGTTACACATTGATCAATTTTGGAGCTACACATTCGTTTGTGGCATCTATTTTTCTCTACATTGAGTTGTTTATCTAAAATTTTGAGTATGCATGTAAAATCCGCTAAAATTTAACAAAGATAAATTTACGAATAAATATTTCGTGAATTTTTAAGTGAAAATTTAAACCCGAATGAATTTTTAGAAAATTATGACGTACAAATTTTTGGTCATTTATGACTCGTACAAAAAAATTAAGAAAATAAATTAAAATTTTAAGTTGACGTTTTTGCGTTTCAAGTAAATTAAATTCACAAGAGAAGAACGTCAAAATTTATCGAAGGAAATTATTGGGGAAAAATTTAAATCGAAAGGCCAAAAACCATTAAATGGATTTAAATAAAATAATAAAAATAAAAATAAAAATTTAAAACGATAAGGTTTTAGAAAAACCTTATCGTTTTAATTGAGAAGAGAGAGAGAGAGAGAGAGAGAGAGAGAGAACCGAACGTCGACAGGAGAGATGGAGAAGACAATATCGGAACGACCTCCGTTCGACCCGATTTTGGTATCAATCTCTTCGTCTTGAAAAGTAGATTAACGTTGGTGAAGAAGGTTTTTGAAGTTAATCTCTCAAACTCTCGAGTTTTGCTCGAGAATTTTAGGTTTTTCAGGTTTTGTTGATCTGTGATTTGAGGTCGATTTTTGAGTGTTTTTGGCATGATTCAACCAACGAGTTTTGACAAAAAAAATGTTAGAAAAATGCATTTTCTGATCCCGAAGGATCGCCGGCTCTCGACTGTTGACAACCGAGTCAACTCGACCGTGGGCCGAGTCAACTCGGGCCCAAGGCCGAGTTAGGCCTAGGCTGGGTTAGGACCAACCCATTTCGGGCTGGGTTCGACCAAGACCCACCTGGGCCTGCCGGGGTCCGACTTGAGCGCAACTGGGCCGGGTTCGTCCAAGCCAGATCGGATCTACTCGATTGATTCGAGATCGATCCGACCCGAACCAGATCTGACCTGGCGCAAACCAAGACCGATCTGACCCGAACTGAAAACAGTCAAAGTCAACGACCAACGTTGACTTTGACATTTGAATTTGACCAAAAGTCAACTCGAGCCGTTCGGATCTATTTTTGCCCCGACTCCGAATTTATATCGTTTCTAACCCTTATTAGATTTTAACGGAGTTCCTCCTTTGTTTTGACTTTTAGAGTTGGAAGAATTTGTTGTGTTTGAAACAATTCCTGAGTAGCCACCGGCTGTCGAGATTAGGAAGACTCGCCACAGGGGTATGAGTTATTATACGTATTACGTTATACCTAGATTAGCATTCACGTATATTAGTTTTGGTGGAATACTACTAGTATTGACGTCGGCATTTTTACTAGCATGTGAAGTCTACATTATTTAGGCATGTACACGCTTTGTTTGATTTATATTGCCTAGTAAAGTTTAAATACCATATTTTTTCATGCCCTAGCCGACATGGTCGATTTGAGATTTATCATGAGATTTGTTATATTGTTATGCATATGAGTTTTATTTATGCATTGATTTTCTATTGTGTTATTTGGAGTTTGATGTTGGAGAAAACCGTCTTACTCTCTCAGCCGGACCCGTACGCTGAGAGTATTAAAGGGTTTGTCCCAGATGGACTCGTATTTGAGGGTTGCTGCGGTACTCCCCACACCTAGTTGGATAGGGTCCTCCCCCTTAAAATTTGGAGCTGCGATACTCCCCGCAAATGGAGGAATGAGCTGGATGCTATGGCTCGCCCCATTACCCGACCTGGCCAATGTCTATTCGTTGCTACCCCCAGTAGATAAGTCCCTTGTGCAATATTCCCAAGGGCCCAGTGTATGGTTGATTTGTTGATCCCTTCGAATAGTTTGACCTTTCTCTCTCCCTAGGAAGCCCTATTAGTATTATCGCGGCCTTTCGTTATGGTGTAGTTCAGAGAATCTTTTAGTGACATCTTTTTTCACTGTTCACCTGGCTTTATATGATAGTATGGTTGATGTGGACTTATTTTTACTAAACCTACATTATTTTTTTAGCTAGCCCCATCAATCGTTTTAAAAATAATGAAGAAAATTTAATAACATTGAAACCGGTTTTGAATTTTAAAACACGTGCATTGATTTTAAACAGGCATGCATAATGTGATAAGTGGTAGGTATAACATCTCATACTGAGTTTGTCTTTTACCCCAACGACTCTCCTCTTTACAGGTAAAGAAAGGAGAAATAGGAAATGACGCGGATTTGCGCCGATTTCCTTTGAGCCACCATAATTTATTTCTTTTAAATTCGAATATGTAAAGATATATTTTAGATCGTACCATACATTGTGCATTAAATTACTTTAATTTTCCTTTATTCCTATGATTGCTTGTATCTTTCCATTTGTCATTTCGAGAGGTCATGCATCGGTGATAAAACTTCCACACAAAGCCTTAAGTTAGACGATGCGGCTCTCCGAAGTTGATCATTTAGCCTAGCATTTCTGTTAGATTTCCTCTCGAGTCGTGACAATGCATGTAGTGTAATGTTGTCATTCAAAGAGTGTTTGAATGAAGAAGACATATTGAAAGAGTGCCCTATAAGTCTTAATAATCATCAACTATAAGACGAGCTCATCATAATAGATATGAAGGGGTATGATGCTATTATCAATAAAGGAGTTATTCCAACATTTTTGAACCATCAACAGTACAAAAATAATAGTCTATTTCAAACCTCCACATGTTAAAGGATATGTTTATAAAGCATAAAAGATATAAACAAATTACTTATAGTCTTAGCAATTAAAGCTCAACTAGTGTTGAAAAGTGAATACATGTATAAAGCAAGACGTGAAGCTTAAAGGGATTCCTATCATTCAAAAGTTTCAGTAAAGTTTCGAGTTATGTCGTTTCTAAGGATGATGTTGAAGTAGATCCAATCAAAGTTCAAGCAGACTCGAATTGGCAACAACTAAGGAGTATCAGTAAATACGTAGTTTTCTCAATTTGGCAAGATACTACAGTAGATTCATACAAGCCTTCTCTAAGATCGCGTTGCCATTAACTAGTCTTACTAGGAAGAATGTCAAATTTGGTGGTTTGACAAATGTAAAGAAAGTTTTCAAGAACTAAAGCAGAAGTTGACTACTATCTCGATATTAAAACTTTCATCAGAGAATGGTACGTATACTATTTATTTTGATGCCTCAAAAAATAGTTTGGGATATACTTATGCAAGAGGGTAAGTAATTGCATATGCTTATAGGCATTTAAAGGAGTATGACCGCAATTATCCAATGCATGACCTGGAATTAGCGACAATGTTGTTTGCCCTAAAAATATGTAGATATTATCTATATGGTCTACAATCTAAAGTTTTATGGACTACAAAAATTTGAAATATATCTTTACTCAGCAGGAGCTAAACATGAGGCAAAGGCGATGATTGGAGAAAAGCTAACATGGTGGCATATGCATTAAGTGGAAAGAATATCTTGGTACAATCTTTATTGTCAAAGTTATCTGTGACTCTTCAGTTCGAGACTCATAAAAGTGGACGGGAACTAGCATATACACTTTCAGCTATGACATTACCACCTACAATATTGGAAAATATTAAAGAAGCACAAGAGAGAGATCATAAGTGTATAAGGCTTAAATTGAAATAGGCCCTGATTGATCAGTCGAATTATTCTTTTTCGAAATATGGGATACTGAAATTCAAAGGCAAGTGGTACGTCCTAAAGGATAAGAACTACAACGAGAAATATTAGCAGAAGCTCATTCCTCAACTTTATCAGTTCACCCAGTAAGTACCAAGATGTATAAAGATTTGAAGTGACATTATTGGTGGTTTAATCTCAAAGAAGATGTTGTTAAGTAAGTGGAGTTGTGTTTGATCTGCCAACAAATACTGATATCTACTGTATCATATCGTGATTCACAGTTTACCTCTGCCTTTTGAAATAGTTTACATAAGCTTATGGGTACTAAATTAAGCTTCAAGACAGCTTTTCACCTTCAGACTAATGGGCAGAGTGAGAGAACGATTCAATATTGGAAGTGATGCTCCAAACTTGTATGCTCAAGTTCGAAGTTGATTGAAGTAAAATATTGCCTTTGGTTGAATTTGCCTACAACAATTGCTATCAGGCTACTAGTGGGATGATACTTGATAAAGCTCTATATGGAAGGAGATAAGATGATATGCCTCAGAGACCTGTGATTCGATCACAAACCAAGATACGATCATTAACTAATCTTTTATCTAACAAGTTTGCTAGTTTTACAGGTGAAGACCTTTTTGATAAATTGAAGTGGGGGCCCAATTCTAAAGGCATGGATAAACCTACGCATGTTCTCTCTTTGAATTCATTTCCAGGACCATCGCACATTGAAGAAGTAATTTTTCTTCCCGAAGATAACTCAATGTAACCGAGTGATTTATGTAATTTTGTTTGTGGTAAACATTGGTCTTTTCTTGTATTTTATGGTAAACATAAGTCTTTAATTTGCATGCATGCATATTAGTAATTAGGATGTAGCACGAGTGGCCTTGGTTTAGTGGGCATCATGGTTGTCACGCACATGGCCAAAAGAGGGGCACGCGAAGGGTTGGATGGCTGCGCAGAAGGTGCATCAGCTGAACACTGTGGAACCAGATAAGCGCGCGCAAGAGGAAGACTTACCGTTGGATGGAGCACATAGAAGAGGAGGTGGTCAACCGCGCATGGATGAATGACCTGATTGTACGAGAGGGTGTTGACAACTGAGCTTATGGAAGGCAGACCTGGCCAGTGCCGCTGGCCATTGATCAGTGCGCGCAAGGACAGCCATGCGACCAAGCAATGGCCGAATGAGATGTTCTAGAATTTTCCACCAGCAATTTGAATCCACTCCAGCTCAGCCATGCTCTAGCAAGGACCAAGGATCAATGGAGGTCGCCAAGCTGTCCATGCAAGGACATGCACATCAAATGCCGAAGCAAAAAGGCGCACGCGCGGTTGAGATGCGCACCCAACGGCTCCTTCCTTGATTTTCAACTGTGGTTTCTCTTTGGGCCAAAACTCTAGCCGCCCTTAGGACATATTTAAACATTTCTTTTGCATTGTAAGGACACTTTTGAGATTAATAGAAAACTAAAGTTTCCCTCTCAAAACTCGAAGTGCTTTCGGCTCTTTAAGGTTTGTGCCTCGGTGAGTGATATTCGAGTCGAGTCTTGCCTCTATTGTTCTCCAAGTTCATGGTTGCTTAGTGGCCCTTATAGACATTCTTCTCTCCAATATTTCAATGGTTGAAAAGTAGAAGAAGGGTGGCCAACCAAGCCTTGTGCCTTGGAGCTTTCCTTCCTTGGAAGGTTTCCTTAACTGAAGGTGTCATAAGTTGCCTATCGGACCAACTGCGGGAGTTCTTGCATAACTTTTTTATCTTAACGTTTTTTTATTGAAATTTTAGGGACTTACTCATGACTTACCAGGTAAGACCTCCCTAAATTTTCATAGCATTTAGATCTAAATTGATAAAGTTGTGCATACTATTTTGGGGTACTCTTTGGATTGAGCCGAGAGTATCGACCCTTGTATTTTATTGTTGCTTAACTTGGTTTTTGCAAGGACAAACCATATCATAAGAGAAGGCAAACTAGTTGGTCATGAAATTGTATAGCAAATAGCAGATATAGTGGCCCTTATCAAGGAAAAGAAATTAATTGTTCAAAGTCAAGAGAAGAGTTATGTTGGCTGTAGACGAAGGGAGTTAAAGTTCGAGCAAGGTGATATGATGTTCTTAAAAGTTTCACTATTCAAAGAAGTTATGAGGTTTGGTAAGAAAAGATAATTCAATCTGAGATATGTTGGACTTTTTCTTATTGGAGAGAAAATAGGAAAAACATCTTACAAGCTAGAGTTGTCATCTTCAACGAAGAATATTTATAATGTTTTTCATGTGTCAATGTTGAGAAAATGTATCGGCAATTCATCTCAAATTGTTGTGCAAGAAGATATTGAAGTCTAATCGACGTAGAGTTATTAAGAGAAAACGGTACAGATTTTGAACTCAAAGGTTAAGAAGCTTCACCACAAACAAGTTCTGTTGGGGGAAGTATTATATCGGAATTACACATCGGAAGAGGCAACATGTTGGAGGCAAGATGTCCTGAATTGTTTTGTGAGGCGCATTTTGAGGAAACAATTTAAGTTAATGGGGAAGGAACCTAACACTTAAAATTTTTTAATACAGCTATCATGATTTGTAAGGACATCTATATGTTTAAATTTGTTAATTTTGTTGCTAATAATATGTGGGGAAAGTGAATTTGTTATTATAAAGTTTAAGGATACAATGGTGTTGTAAAATTAATTGAGTAAAAAGTTGAAATTAAAGACAAAATGAAGGAAATATTCCAAAGCGGTGAATCTTATGAATAGTAACCGGTTGACACTTTCCCTATAAATTTCAATGAGCAAAAAAAAAATAACAATGAGGTAAAGATGTCTATCAAACGAAGGAGTGGTCGACCTGGTGGTTAGGTTCTCACATTTTGTATGAACTAGCAGTCAACCTGACATAAGTGACAGTCGACCAGTGCCACAAGAAAATGAATATTTGTACGATTAACCTAACCCTTTAACATATTATTTCATCCCAAAGCTGTGAGCTACCTCCTAACTTCTTTTCAACTTTCTCAAGGTCAGCTTATTTCACGTTAAAATTAAGTAGGCAAAGATCCTTGAATGGTCGTAAAAGTAAGAAGAGATCGATTGGGGTTTTCAATATTGTCTACTATCAGATACTAATACACGAGAATCTTTTTGATTTTGTTGATTCAATGCGAAGCTTAATCATCGTAAGCAACCGTTATAGTGCGAAGGCTTCGAGCTAACATATGTTTTGTATGTGTGTAGCCTTTCGGCCTATATCACAATGGTATCGATTATCTTTCTATGTTTTATTGATACTCGATGATGTATTTTATTTTGATAGTCATGATAATGATAATTGTTATATTTTATGAGATGTTTTATTATTATTCGATGATATGTCATTATCTTTTAATTTGATATTAATTGTTGTTGATGATAGGACTATGTGATGCTTGCATGATAATGAATGGACTGTTATTAGCACGCAGACTAATATTGCATGTCATGCATAGCATGATTATATGTTTATTCATGCATTCGTTAACTATTGTCATTAAAAAGACTGAAAGACTTATCTAATATATGTAAATAGTTATTTTGGAGTAGGAATCAAGTTGGTTGTCATGTTAGAGGTGGACCAATGATGCACTCTCCTCTCCCTAGACAGAATTACCGACAGCGAGTGGATTGTTAAATGAAAGAAAAGAAAAGATGAACACAGAAAAGAAACACATGTTTTTACAAAATCGTATATCATGCTCAAGTTATGATGCATCTCAAATTGAGTGTTAAGCTCATAGATGAACATTGTAATGTAAGTGAAAATAATGTTAAGAGAATGAATAAAAGATGCAATGAAGAAGTGCTCCCAGGGTCGAGTCTATATGGTATTTTAGGAGATATTCACTAAGGAATGAATAAGAAGAGTGATATTTAAAAAGAAATTTTGAATTTATAAATACTATTGTGAGTAAGTATGGTTTTAACTATGAATTTCTTTATTAAATATTTATTTTCAAACAATCATATAAACTATGTATTTCTTTTGGATTAAAGTTTTAAATTGGGATTATTTGAAAGTCTTTCATTGTTCACCGTCTTAAAAGCATGACACTTATTTCTTTTATGTTTTCAACAAAAATGAACGACCAAAAATTGTCAGCAGAAACGATGTGCTACAATGAGTTACACATATGCCTAACCATGAATACATATTGACTATACACTTCTTACATAAAGAGGTGTCGTACATAAAAAGAACATTAATAGGAAATATCTGAAGGATGTTGTTAATGCATAAACATGAGATGTGTGTTTATGAGTGACGATATAGGATGAAAATGAAGTTGCTGATTGTGAAGACTAATCATGTAAGCATTAATATTTGATTAGATGTGATATCAACTTGGTTTAATTAATTCTCATATTATGGATCTTGTTAGACTTATAAATCTCTGACGTCAAATGTGACCTAAACAATATGCATGCAGAAGCGAAACTATAATGGCAGAAGCAGTGCTGGAAGAGCACCCCAAACAAATAACAATGACTCAATGACACTTAAACAAAGAATGCGTAAAAATTGAAAAGGGTGAAGAGAAACAAGAATGGAGGTGGGCAAACCTGATATTACCTCAGCACTTGCCGTTTGGATTAAAGGAAGCATTGTGGAGGAGACAGACGACAAAAGGAACCCAAGTTGGTCGAAACATGTTCCCTGTACCTTTGGTGACGAGCTCCGCTGTGACAGAAAGAATACTGCAGCAACTGGGGCTGCCCTATGTGTACTACTTCGTCTTCGGAAAAAGCCAGTGAGATGGAAGTGAAGGATGCAAGACTGGCCGAGGAGTTAGGATGCTAGTAGCTCCCGGCGCATATCTTTCCGTAGAATGAGCAACAGCTTTTGGGCTGGGTTTCGCCACCTTCATCTGCTACGCACTCTTGACAGAGAGATACGACAGAAGAGACTAATGATATTGCCAAATAATCCACAAACTTAAAATACACTTTGGGTGACTCCATCGAGTGCCAAGCATGAGCACCAAAGAGAAACCTACTGAGGCTCTCTGGAAAAGAAGAAGGATTCTCTCTATTTCCAAATATTCAAATGATTAACTAAATGATTACAATGGTGGCAAAAAAGATTAAGTAGAGGAGAAGAAGCTTCAGGTGAAGAACAGGAGGACGGAAGCTTCAGAAATAGCCGTTGGAGCATTTATGGAAAATAGCTGTTGGAGGTACTATTGGGTGGCTGAATCAGTTGGGTGAACTGGGTGGCTGCTGCTGCTGGAGCTTTGTGCGCGCATGCTCTTGGATGCGTGCCCTGGTGGCTGCTCATGGTTCCTACGTGCCAAATGGTTGCTGATGCGCGTGCAGGCACTCGGTTAGTCAGTTAGCTCGTGCGCCATGTCCCTCCATCTCGTGCACGCGCCTTCCTTGTGCGCCTCCTTTTCTAGAAATGCCTCAAAGAGTGACAGCTTCTTGCTCCTTGAAAACATACACTCCAAAAAAAATAAGAATAAAGTTTGTCAATTACAAAGTTAAAGAAATAAACTAAAGTTTCCTAAACAATAAATAATCAAAAGGTTGTTTATAATAATTAAGAAATGAAGACAAATTCCTTCTTGATTTCCTTCCAAGCCTTGAAAAGTCATCTACCTACAAGATTCTACAAGCCAATTAGTAGATAAAATAGATGAAATACTTACCTTGGCTTGCTTTAGAAGGATCGAGATTGTAAGCACATCAATCTCACTATGTGATTTCCTTAAATCTTTCAAGTTAAGGAGGCAAGAACTCTACGAATAAAGATAAAGGTAAAGGTAAGATAAGTTAAAGGGGTCAGCATAACATAGACCCAAAAAAGTATGTTGAGTTTTAACTTTTTCTTGCATATAATAACAATTGTTTAATTACTTGTGGGTTAATATCTTTTGAGGCCTAATTTCATGAATTATGACCCAATTATAATTTATTGCGGCTCAATTATGTATTTGGTTAATGATACGTTAATTGATTATAGTTAATCGTACATTCTGACTTTGGGAATCCTAGAGTTAGGACATGATTCTTGAGGGGATCAAGGCCAAGATGTGACATCCACATGAATCGACCAAACTTAGTTTATACGACAAAGACCATCAGTAAAGTAATGTATGTGCTCAAAGAAAACATATATAGTAAAAAATACATATATAATACAAAAATCAACGGGCCTTAAAAATGAACACGTCATTTTATATAGGAAACATCTCAAAATATTTTTTTTATAAAATGATTAAATGTTAGATATGAAAATAAATATCCATCTCAACCGGACCTATCAAAGTCATAGCCTAAATACCCAAAAATTCAAAGAAGTCTAAATCTCGCGTTAAGCCTTGGAACCTTTCATTATATGCATCCATTAGTAAGATTATCTAAACATTACATTTTTTTTCTTGAATCTACAATTGGGATATGAACCTTGGGGTTATGAAACAATCCCACAAAAATCGGCTCAAAAAACACATCTTGATCGACCCAAGAAAAGCCATCGACCATAAAAATCTTCACAATTGCTTATCTTAAATGCCTGCATCGACATGAGGGTACTCAATCCTTCATTTTTGAAGGTCTAAACTAAGTTCATTTTAACTTGTCAATTGACTAGTTGTCCAAGCCTAAGCTCTGGGCGTCTGCTACGACGAAAATTGATTCAATTTCTCTAAAATTTCAATTTTTTCACACTTTTTGATCCCAAACAATTAAAATTCTATGAGAACACATTCTAACTTGATTTAGTGCAAATATTTCAAATTTCATCTATTCATTCAAATCTAAAATGAAATCATACTTCCGAAGTAATAGAATCATCAACTGATTTAAATATTTTGAGGTATAAATCTCCTTCTAACCTCACTAAATTCAGAAATCCAAGGCCCAATTGATGCCCATTGATGAGATCCAATCCTCTTCTCACTAAATTCACATCCCAAAAATTAAAAGTTTGAAATTCTAAAATCACAAAAAAAAATGGTTTTCCTAACCAAACTTACCCCTTCATTTACAGGCAAAATTTATTACGTTCGGAAATTCCAATATTCCTCTCATAGATTTTCTCCAAATTCAAAACTCTCATTCTCTCTGTTTGCTATACACAGTCTCTCAATTCCAAAAGTGATGCAGAAAACAGATGACTTCACGACTCCAACTTGGATGTGGACCTAACAGAATGTCAGGTCGGGTGACCCAATCCTCGTAGAGAACTCTATCGCCTATTTCATGGCTTGATTCACAGTGGAAGACCTCATTAGCTAGGAGTAAGTAGAAGTAACGGTGATCTGATGATCCAATACGTTACCCAGTATGGTCGGTGAACCAATTAGCGGCGACACAACGTGTAACCGTAACTAATACAAATATCTTTATTAGGTTAAGGAATTTGAAACCAAAGGAGCGCATTTATCTATTTTCGTAACGTGCAAACAAAATATTTTCACTTAGCAGAAGATGTAGTGGGATAGTCTTATGATGCTTTGTCATTGAAATCGTCAAAAACTGTAGAAGATTTACGCATCAATGGTAAATGTGTAAAACATACATGCTTAATACGTAAAAAAGTTGACATGTTGGCGACTAGCCCCATCAGGTTTTTCATAGGTGACAACTCACCAAAATAAAGTTTTGAAAACTATGCAATACAATGCAAAAAACAAAATTCCTATCTCAACAATGATCGCTCTTCTTATGAACTCGACAACCTCAGGTACTGATTGCAATTCACAAACGCATCCGAGTTTAAGACAAAATGAATGACATGAAAAGTTACAAAAATTGCATCCTTTCACCATTTCTCACCTCTAATCAAGCAACCAACTTGCATAAATCTTAAATCTACTTAGATAAACCACAAATAATCCTAAGATTCACGTTTCCAAACTCGAAAATGGAGGTAAAAACCAACTAACCCTCAAAACTCCTTTGCAAAAGATGTGGCTCGAAGCCTTGTGAACATGTCTCTGGCCATGGAAGTCAATGGATCCTTACACAAATATGCTCCCCTCTCACTCCTTTTTTTCTTCTCTTGGTGGCTGCGAGGTGGTGAGAGAAAATAATAGGGTTTTCATGTTATTCAATTAAAATATTTCTTTTAACTTATTTTACATTCATTTTATTTAATAAAAATAATTATATCAGATAAAATTTCTGTGAATCCTTTTTTATCAGTTTGAATTGTTAGGTGGGTGCTGAATTTGGCAGAGATTCTCACTAACATAATCAAATAATCGTTAGGCTGTATCGAATGAGACTTTGTACTCTCTATTCATATAACTTTGTCCTGATCGAATGTTACAATCCCTCAATTAAGGTGAAGATGTTGTCTTTTTTGGACATGTCTCGGATATTAATCATGACACTCGAGAAGTGTTTAACATACGTGGATGTTGCTATTCTGTTTCAATTCTTGCAAATGAGCATTGAACTCAATTTTCAGGAAAGAACTGATTATTTAGCTACCTGTTGAGGTCTTCCAAGTCTTGATCACACACTCACCATTGCAAATGTCATTATCTTTTGATCTCTACCAAAGTTTTGCATCTCTAGTAAGGTGCATTACAACCAAAGTCTTTTTGATTCCTCGTTAGTTCTGGTCGCCTTGAAATACTACTCCATGTAAAAAATGAAGTTCTTTATCTCTTTAGCGACGGGGCCATTATCAAGGAATTTTGGCTTTGGCCATTATCAAGGAATTTTGGCTTTGTGATTTTCATTTAACTGAATTTTGTTGCGCTTGAAACTTGGCTTCCCATAATTCTCATAATCATGTTTAGTTTAATGTTTATCTCTTTAATTTTGACTTTTAGAGAGTAGAACAATGTTTTGAAATCTTCCATTAGATAGGTAACAACTTCTAACAGCCGGGTAATAGCTTGGTCAATCTTTTTGACGCGCTTCAGGACCACGACTATCGCACTTGTGAAGCTTTCTCCACTATCCATCCTTTTTTTCTTCTTTTGTCAGGATTTTAGGTTCTTTACTCGATTCATTAGCTCTCAAGTCGAGATAGTGTCTATTTTGTTTTGTATAACAACGATCCTAGTAAGAAATTCATACATTTCCTTCATGGTACAATTCCAAATAGGGTTTGGAAGAGTACAAACGAATGTAGAGGAAAATAATGCCGCAAGAATGAGTGATGAAGCTGATTGCATGACTTAAACTTCTTCTTGAGGTAATTTTGATAGTTTGACACCTTTGCTCGAGAATTCACTACTTAGGTAAGTAATGACAAAGGAACACTAGTGGGATATAGCTCAAACTAACAACGACTAGTTAAACCTTTAAGTCTCTTAGTCGCTTGGATATGGCTCACCAAGTTAATGGAGACAACTTAAAGGAAGCTTCAAGTCCGTGAAGAAAACACTTCAACACAAGATAATGGTTTATTTGATGATCAAAAGTTGATGCTACAACTTACCTTTGAGGGTTATTTAACTAAATTAACTCTAAAGGAATTAATGTGTTGAAGAGTGGCACCTCTTCAATGACACTGTTTTGCAAAGGTAATCCTTCAATTTGTAATTCATGGGTTTCCAAAGCTAGTCTTCATCTTTTAAGGCCACTAGCTTCACATTAGTCCCCTTTCACATACCTTAAACATAAACGACATATGCATACACTCACTCAACTACATAATTGGATCAGTCGAGTGAGGCCTACATTATTACAACTTTTAAGTTCATGAACAAAGACACATACAAATTAAAATAAGCATAAGACATAACATAAATGAAAAAGCGTCTTAATTGATAGTCTTCAAGGCTTCAAAGTCGTGCTTGATGCTTGAGCTTGGCAGTCTTCACAAAGACCCATTGCTAGTCGTAACCTAGCATGCCCAACTCCTAGGTCAATTAAGGATCAAATGTTTGAACCTCATGAGTAAGGATAAGGTAAATATAAGCTTCGGCTCTCTAACTTAATGAGATGTGTGGGCTTTTTCTTGTCTATGATTGATGATGTCTCTTCTAAGTTAGCATAAAAAGAGACACTTGCAAAATGAACAAAAAAGTTAAGAGAACTCTTGGCTCGAGTTTGAGTGAGTGGCCCCTGAAACACATCATTTTCCTCGAGTAATTGGGGATTTGACCCAAATCCGATTTGATTTCCATTTTCCCTGAGTTTCTCACTAAAGTGGGTTATTGGCTTACCTACTTGGATGAGAACAACATACACTCCTAAGCCAGAGGCATCACATTCAACCTCAAATACTTTGTTGAAATCTAATAGTGCTAGTACTGGAGTTTGACACAATTTCTCTTTAATGGTATCAAAACTTTGTTGACAAGCTTGAGACCAATGAAACTCTCTTCCCCTCTTGATACAATCCATGAGAGTGACGCCAACTTGATGATCTTACCACCAAACTTGAATGTGTAAGGGTTAGAGTGGCCATCATGTGAAACTTTTCGGTCAAATTATCATTGCCTTCCCAATAACAAGTGCTTGCACTCATGGGAAAAACATCACATAACACCTCATGCATGCACTCATTTGGCAACATAATTGGATTGATTGAGTGAAGGCTACATTATTACAACCCTAAAGTGCATGAAAAAAGACATGCAAATTAAAATAATCATAGGACATAACATAAATATAAAAAGGGTCTTAATAGATACTCTTCGAGGCTTACAAGTCATGCTTGATGTGCGACCTTGGCGGTCTCCACAAAGGCCCATTGCTAAGATAACTACTAATAATTACTAGTTAAATTTTGAACTTTCTCAACTTTCTCTCTCACTTGGATATGACTCATCAAGTTAATGGAGACAACATGAAGTCAAGTTCTTGAAAAAAAAACACTTCAACACAAGATAATGGTTTATTTGATTATCAAAAGATGATACTACAACTTAGCTTTAAGGGTTATTTAAACCCCAAAGTCTAAAAATTTAAAGTACTAAATTAACTCTAAAGAAATTAATATGTTGAATAGTGCCACCTTTTTGAAAAGATAACCCTTCAATTAGTAACACATGGTATCTCAAGGTTACTCTTTATCTGTTTATGTGCTTCAACAAGGGGAAGAAGGTGGAATAACCAAAAGATGCTTTCAGTTGCAAACTGTTGTGGCAAAAAATGGATTATCTTCCAAAATGCACAACTCCTTCAATAAAACTTCAAAGAAGTTGAGATTTTAAAGGATCTTACCCTGGAGGTGACAAAACTACCTTCCAAAAATTAGGGTTTAACTCGATGGGAATAAAGAGTTATGGCGGAAATGGTGCACGTTGGTCCGAAAAGTAATAATATAGCACTTTCTTAGTTCTTTGGCCTACTTGAGGAAGAGCTCTTCAACCTACTGTGACTAGAACTTAATATACCATTGTTGAATGATCTACCTTCAGGGAAAAGGTAGAAGAAGGGGGCAATTTAATGGAATCCACTACACTCATAAAGATGGAAACCAAATCACACCACACACTCGAATATGACTCACAGAGGAGATGCGGCTACTTGATGCTTGCTTCAAGGTTTGGACGAAGATGAACTTCAGTTTTTGTATTCAAAATGTGCTGCGTATCAGTAGCCATAAAAGTTGTTTAAATATCACTTCCCTTTACAAAATTAGGGTTCAAATGATCGTTTGACAAAATGAGACAAAAGCAATGGTATTCAGCTAAGTGTGCTTAGCCGAGAACAAAACATTATTTACAATTTTAAATAGGCTCAGCAAGCATTGGATGGGGCAAAATTGAAAATATTGTTATATACATAGCTAGCTATAAATCAACTAAACCACTACCATTTTCATTTGAAAACAATCCTTGTGAAAATGAGGGTCACTTAAGGACTATTTTGACACACTATCATAAAAAAGGTGATAAACCAAAGATTTGGTTGGACCTCGTGAGCCAGTAAGAAGGTGCAAAGTAACGGCGATCCGAAGATCCATCAGCGTTACCTGAGTAGCTTACAAGCAAGTTTCACGACAACAACACGGGTAAACTAATATTAATAAACAAGAAAGGTTGCTGGCGAGCAAGCTCCGCAATAGCACCACACAAGTAATGCCCAAAGTTGACACCAACCACTATATCAAACCAAAAACACCTTGGTTAGTTGCAGGATTCGAAACCCAAAGAGTACGCCATTACCGTCTTATTATCCATTTTGAAATAAATAAACAAACAGCCTGTATGCAACAGAAGATGCATGCAATCCAAGTCTTGTTGCTTTGGTTGCTTAGCCAAATACAACCAAGAACAACCGAAAACCAATATCAAGAGGCTAAGTCAACCCCAAACAAGCATCGTGTCTAACTCAATTAGAGTATGATCTAGAAAAACAAAATCAATCCATCAGGCATATAGTCATAACAAAAATTAAATACCATGCACTTGGAATTGAGACAAGCAAAACGTACTTACATATACAAAAAAATTGACGTGATGGGAACCAGACCTGGCCCTGACAGGATTTTCATTGGTATCAATTTACTAAGATAAGTTTTGAAAACCATCCTATTCAAATGCACTACAAGATAGAAACTCATACCTCAATGGCAACCACAACCATAATGATTAGCAGACATGAGCTAATTGGAACAAGCACGAGCTGAGAACATTACTAAAACCTATACGATTTGGCATTAAAATCTCAAATCAGAATATGAGGGATAACGCTAGAGGAGTCCTAAACTGAAACTAGGAACTCACATGATAGGATTGAAAACTGCACCCTTTAGTCAGTCGGGGTCGACACTTGTCGAGGTGTCGAACCTTTGCTCGACTCTTGCTCAAGTGTTGACCGCTGCGTTGATTTTCAATGATCGGTTAACATTTGCACCCTTCAGTCAGTCAGGGTCGACACTTGCCCATGTGTTGACTCTTTGCTCGACTCTTGCTCAACAATTTTTGAGTGCTGCGTCAATTTTCAACAGCATGAAGCATGAAATCGAGCTTCCCTTGTTGATTTTTGTCTCTAATCGACGTAACAATCTGCAGAACTCAAACCTACCATGATAACACAGAAAGAACCAATGATTTTGAGTTTCCAAGCTCGAAATCCTAATCCAACAAAAACAAACCCTAATGTTGAAATTAATGAAAACATAGTTAGAAACGCTTTATCCCTTTACAAAGCTTGAAGATTAGGGCAACAAAAACTCAATTGAGCAACAAAATCCTTCTCCGCGCCACACACGCACGCTCTCTCTCTCTCTCTCTCTCTCTCTCTCTCTCTCACACTCTCTCTCTCTCTCTGTACATGCAAAAGAACGAAGAAAAGGGCCCTCCCCTTTCTATTTAATATATATATATATATATATCATATTAGACACATTCTAAAACCAAATTTGACACAATGGAACACAACGCCTGTCATAATTTTCCAACCAAATCAAGAAAACTTTCTAAACTCTAAAAAACATTTCACCTGCGACAATTTAATTTGCTGAACCAAATTCCCGAGTTTCAACTACGCAGAGAATTCATGAAATTCACCGAAACTCCAAACATTGTAGGAATCTCTTTTTAAAAAACTCGAAGACAAATATTAATTTATCCAATGCAAGACTTCAAAATTTCACTAGATAGGACATGAAAAGTGATAGTTTGACCAATTTAATTAAAAATTTGCATGTGGCCAAAAGCGAACAAAGCATGACAATTCGAGTCACACAAAACAAGTTGACATCGAATAACATGAAAAATTTACTTGGGAAAAATAAGCAAAATAAAAATGACATATATTACAAAGACCGTGCGACATTCGTTGTCTCATGAAAATAACGAGTCAACCTACAATGTGTGCCAACAACACTGGATGCCATGACGTTCGAGCGCACTTTCTGTCTAATGAGCTAGCATTGATTGAGCGAGATTAATTGAAAAGATCGTCATTGAGCATAGTGAGCATAAAGAGAGTTTTGTATGTAAAAAGTTTTTCATTAATTGATAGCAAATTACATAAGTGGGTTGAGGGGTCTATGTGCTATCATGTTTGTTCTTATTAAAGAGCAATTTGAACCATCTCCACTATGACATGATTATCATGCTATTTTGGCAATGGATCATTCTTTTTTAAAATAGTAAAAAATGAAAATACATGCTATATTGACGAAGAACTACTTTTCTAAAAAAAAGAAATACAAGTGAATTACATAACTTTACCCTACTAACATGGGCAGCTATGGATAACACACCTTGGACACTCATACATATCTAGTGAATTTTATATAAATAATATAAAAATAGATAAATCATAAAAATAAACTTGTCATTTTACATGAGAATAGGCCTCAAAATAAAATTTATGTTTGACATAAAAGTAAACTCTTACCTTGTCTGGGTATACCATTATCACAAGTTCAACATCCAAGAATCTGGTTGACCACTACAACTCAGATTCTTAGTAAACTTCTGATTTTCAACTTTAAAGCGATACCAAATCAGATTTTAGAATTGCTTTGTTTTCTAGCAAAATTATATGATTTCATTTACAAATCTTCTTCTTTACATTCTGTTCTTATGATCAAAGGTCAAAATTTGTGTTATTTTACCAAAAGTCTATTTCATTAGCACATTTCTTGATGGAACTTTGTTCAGCTAAACTCATAATTTCTGTTATTTCAGCAATAGGTGTTGGCTTTCCACGAACAAGTCAGAGAAGATTCTGCCAGAAGAAATGAGAGAGAGAGAGAGAGAGAGAGAGAGAGAGAGAGAGAGAGAGAGTGAGTGAAATAAGGGTTTTTGGGGTGGGGGGGGTGGGTGGCCGGGCGGGAAGAAATGTACATGCATGACTTCATTGCAAAACTTGGGACACGAGGTAAATTGCTCAAGGTATCCGTTGTATATTACCCTGTGGGATAAAATCTAAATTACACTTAACCCTACTTTATGTTTTGAAATAATCACATAGTTAACTTATGATGACTATAAAATTTAGTCCATATTCTCTGTATATATTCTTCTTAGTCTCTAATTAATTTTTTAGTATCATAATACACGTATTATTTAAAAAGATAAAATATAATTTAAACTCTCACTTTAGGACCTCCATTACAACGGACACCTCAAATTTTTTTCAGATCAAATTCTCAACCTTTCGCTCATAAGAAAATCAATTTCTGCCATTGAAAAATCATTAAAGTTGTGACATGTGTGACACTTCAATTTTAAAAAAATTAGATAAAATTTTCACTTGTATGGATAATTTTGTTATTTGTGTATTTATTTTATGTAAATTGAGTTTTTTAAATAAATAAATGAGACGCACATCCTTGTCATAGGATGAGTTATACAAATACCAATAAATATCAAATAAAATATTAAATTATGAAGTATTTTTTAATTCAAATATTGAATAATTTTTTTGTTAATTTAAACATCAAATCATCAATAGTTAACAAATTGTCTCACTTTATTAAATAAAAATTATACAATTATACAATTCAAATACAGTTGCCATAATGGATTTTTAATTCAACCACTCAATGGAGGGAATACTTAGGAGGTGATATAATCAACTGCTGCATATTCCTGGATTGGGGGAGTAACTCATTAATCATAACACATTTTTAAAAAAATCAACAAATGCTTAACAAAGCAATCTGCAGATCCGCCGTATGTTCTGGGAAAGGACAGAAGATTCATGAATGGCAGAACAAGCAAAACAGCCCAATTTGCACTCAAGTCGTGTTAATTAAAATACAAACAATGTAAAGTCTCTAATTACCTGCTTCTTCTTGACTATTTTTGAACATCTTCTGGTCTTCGAGATTAGAGAGCTTGGAAAAGTATGGAAGATGGGTTTATAATGGGAAGAAAAGCAGAAGAGGTGGATGTATTTTCTACGGAGATGGGCCTACTCGACGAAGGTGGTCTCCTTGGGTGTCTAAAAGTGGGAACTTTATCCTCCACCGGTGCGTCACTGTTACTACGAATTACATTTCCAAACCCCAGCTGTGTAGATGGTGATAGGGGAAGTATCAAGAAAAAGAAGAGGATTTGGTCAAAAAGATTCAGCTTTTAGGATCGTGACATAAAGTTGCAGGAAAAAGAGGATTTTTCAATTGTTCTTCTAGTTTAGCAAGACTTTGGGAAAGCCAGATAAATAATCCAGATGACCAGCAAAGTTTCCCAGACAAAAAAGGAATAAAATAGTTCAGAGAGCATCAGAAGGAGAATCGTGTTATGGAAGTGTGAATCGTCAATTTTGCTACTGTGAGCTCCCACAAAAATATTGTAGATTCAAAATCTTATTCTTTTCTTGGTTGAAATTGGTCAAGCAACCGGAGAGTGTAGTATTTCTTGGCATTCTCAGTATAATATTATTCGTTTTGATTTGAAACTCGCACTGATTTATTATTGGAGTTAGCCCAACATACGTTGTTCTAAGTTTGGACGATAATTCTACTTATAAACTATATATTTTTCATTTTCTCAAATAATATGAGATTGTTTACCATCATTGATATGAGTTGGATCTCACTGGTCGCTTATTGCCTTTATATGGCAGACTATCGTATGGAGAGACGGAAGCCGATGCTTTGCAAATGAATGTCATAGCCATATAAATGTACGAAGTTAATTATAACTCATTGATTATCAAGCTTTTTCCCTTAGGGAGCATAAAGAGAATATAACTCATTAATCATGACTCAATGTTTTAATTAAAAATATCTCATAATTTAATGTTTAAATTGAATAATTTTTAATGTTCATTTAACAGAGTGAATCGATTTGCTAATTATGGATAGGGTGATGTTCGAATTGTATCATAAGAAAAAATTTCAATAAATAATATCAAGTAAAGTAAAAATTTAGGGACCACATGTCATCGAATCGTGGAAACACATTCGAAGCAAGAGAATGGGTCAAGATAGAAAGGTGCAAATCATTAACAAAGACATGAAAAGCTAATCTTTTGAGACGATCTAAAGAATCATTGATTCCATGTGATAAAATTTAATGAAAATTTTTACTGTGGGAATAAAATATCTTAATATAATTGTAATTTTGTATATTAATTGAGAAACTTTTACAAATAAAATGTTGATTTTTTATTATAATACTAAAATGAAAATAGCTAATAACAATTAATGGCATATACTAATTTTCAGCGTTGAAAATAAAATAAATGGCCAAAAAATCATTTGATACGTCTTGAGGGACGGTTGAGAATAATTTGATTTTAGAAAGTTGCTAAAATCTGTAATATTGATTTGTTTTTATCAACTGTTGTTCAAATTCTGAATTTAATAAATGATTAAAAATAAATAAAACATTTCATTTTTTCAAACGTAGAAGAAAAAATCACTCCACCTCAATTTACCAAACATTTGTTTGATTTTTTTACACCATTAATTAATTTAATAATATAGTTAAAAAGCGACTATTAAAAAATTACATTAATGCAAATCAATTATAGTGAAGTTAAATTGGTTTGGTGGCCAATTTTCAAATAATTAAAATATTTTTAATTAATTAGTTTAAAATGACTAAACTAAACCAAATATTTTCACCAACATTGATCAATGAGATGGATAAAAAAAAGAATTGTCATTTGACAATTGACATTTGAGATAACCAAAACAGCACAAAAACTAAAACAATGGTGACTTTAATTAGAAAATTAATCTTACACTCATTAGATTAAAATGATTTATAAACCATATTTGGAAGACATAGTACAACATAAAGGTGTTAAACGAGTAGGTTGATGAGCTCGGCCAGCTAGGTGCTGTAGCGATTTCAGATTGACTCGACTCGTTTAACTTTGTCTTGTTAGTCGGCTTAGGTTAAATTTTATTTTTGAGTAATTTCGTTAAACTCAACTCGTTAGACTTAGCGGACAAATATTTTTAAGGTTGGATTGGTTTCCTCGACTTGTTCGTTTCTCTTAATTGCAAATGATTGACAATTAAATAAATGTCAAGATAGTTAGTATATGTCTAATTTATAAATATGTAATTGTCAAATAGTTGTTAATAAAATAATTTTTTCTAACTCAACGACTAATCATTATATTTTAAAATTATAATGATAAATATAATCTTTATCATTTTAATAACTAAATTTTTTTTAAAAAATATACTTTTTATTTATATAAATTGAAAACATTGGACCCCGTACTAGAAGTAAAAAGTCAACTCATAATTGGTTTAATGGATCTCAACTAACTTGCAGCCTATCTACTAGGTAAACAATGTTGATATTCATTGTCGTCCATCAAACAACACTCACGTCATTAATGAAGAAAAACGTTTCAATTTTACTTCTTCACGTCATTAATGAAGAACAAAGTTTCAATCTTATTTTTTCACGTCATAAATAATATGTAGAAAAAAAATTGAAGTTCTCTTATGTAATTTTGTTTTTTTATGAGAAACTTTCTCTATAAATAAATAGTTTCTTTTGAAGAAAAAATCTCTCTCATTTACAAAATTCAAACCTCTATAAGAGAGTGAGTGCAAAAAAATAAAAAGCATTTAGCTTGTGTAGTATTTTTATGTGTGTTTTTCTTTATTGTGTTCAACAAAGTAGTATTAGAGCGTAGGTGATTTCTTTAAATTTAGTATATTCTGTGGTTGAAGTTTTTAATTGATTTTCCACGTCAGAAATTTTTTTAGAGATTATTTTGGGGGATGTTTTTATATTGTGAGTGGTGAGAGATTCGAAAAGTTTAGAGTCAAAAATTTGATTAGTAGTGTCAGAGTTCTGCCAAAACAATGAGTGACCTTCAAGTTGTGGGAGACATCAAAAAACTCACTAACACAAATTATAACACATGGGCAAGGTGCATGAAGTCATACTTGCAAAGTCAGGATCTGTGATACATAATTGGTGGTTGTGAAACCATGGTCCCAATAGATGAAAATACCACTAGGGATTAAGGCAGGAAAGATCATGTTCGCGATAATGAACACAATAGATGAGGAAATGTTGAAGCACATTAGGCAAGTTGAAACGCCAAAATTAGCTTGTGACACTTTCAAAGCACTCTTCTAACAAAAAAATGACATGAGATTACAACTCCTCGAAAATAAGTTGTTATCTATCAAGCAACGTGATATGATGATCAATCAATACTTTCACAAGATAAAAACCTTATATTAGGAAATTTCTGAGCTGGATTCTGAAGCGAAAATCAAGGAACCAAGAATGAGAAGAATCATCATCCATGGTTTGAATCCAAACTACAAAAGTTTTGTTACTGGCATACAAGGGTGGCCCACTCAACCGTCATTAGTGAATTTTGAAAATCTACTATCTGACCAAGAAGTGATGGCCAAAAAGATCGGTGGAAGCTCATGGAAGAGTGACGAAGATGCACTCTTTGTCACGAAGAACAAAGAGTGATCTAAACCAAAGAGTGGTAAAGGGTTATGGAAGAATGATGACAATGCAGATCATTATGAGAACCCTTGGTCCGGGGGAGCTCAGAAGAATGAAGATTGAAGTAATTCGTCCAAGCAAAATAGGAGGTTTAATGGTAACTGCCACAACTGCGGGAAGAAGAGCCACATGGCGAAAGATTGTTGGTCCAAGAAAAGAAATGCCAAAGGAAACACAGCGACCTCAAAAACGGAGAATTCAAGTGAAGGTGAGTGGGATGCCGTCGCATCTTTGGTTGTGGAAGAAGATGAATCGGCCCTCGCAGTGACAATACTAAGGCGAATTGACTATGATAAAGATTGAATCGTTGACTCTGGTTGTTCGAATCATATGACCGATGATGAGGTAAAGCTGCAAGAGATGGTGGAGTATAAAGGGAGTCGTGTGGTGGTAAAACAGCCAATAACTCCAGGATACCAGTATTTCATATTGCTAAAACAACAATTGTGTCTCGTTACGCTCCTAACAAGGTACCACTTCAAGAAGTGTTTCATGTATCCGGCATGAAGAAAAACCTGCTATCGGTGGCTCAGTTTGTAATAACCCTGAAATTTCTAGAATTTAAATTATTTTTCTCGTTAAAATTTTTAGGAAAGTTTTTAGCGGGAAATTTATTTTATGAAACTTAGAATTTTGTATAAAAATTTGTAGATTTTAAAGTCGGAAAGACACGAATTTAACGAAGTTACGGACGATAAAAATACGTGAAGATGATTTAGTAATTTGATTTATTAATATTTAAAAAAATAAAATATATATAGAAAACCGAATGGCTTCATGATGAAGCCACTCGGTTTTCTCCTCTATCGCGAGCACCCGAGAGAGAGAGAGAGAGAGAGAGAGAGAGAGGTGGAGCCGGAGAGCAGGCGGCCGACGATCGACGACAGAGAGAGACGCCAGTGTGCGAAGAGTTCCGACGAGGCAAGGGCGGGCATGGTTTGGTCTTCCCGAGCTCAAAACCGATGGTGAGCCCTGTTTCAGTTTTCTGGTTTGGCCGAGCTTAGCACTCGTTTTCCGTCAATTTTCTGTAGACTTGATTGAGATATTTGAGTGAATTAGAAGTGAGAATGTGTGTGTTCAGTGGATGGACGATAGACGTCCGAGAGGGAGGGAGAAAAATCGAGGGGTTAAGCTCGGTTGGTTCGGTTTCAGCTCCGCCTGTGAGTGCGTGTGTGTGTGTTAGGTTGTGGATAGATAATCGAATTGTGGTCGGAACATAAGGGGATTGGGTGAAAATGCTGAAAGTCGAGGGGTGGAAGATTTGGATAAAAACCAAGAGGGAGTTTTCCTTCGGCCACCTCTAATTCTCGGGTTTGAAAACCCTGAATTTCATTAGATTAAGCCTGAATGGAGGAAATGTGATTTAATGGTGGAGGAAATGTGATTTAATGGTGAAGGAAATTGGTGAATTGGAGGTGAAATCGGAAATGTGGATTTTTGAGTTTTGAAAATAGAATCTGTTTTAATGTTTTTGGCTTAGTTTCGGTTTATCATTTTAAAATCTCTTTTAACATGTTAAACTAGGTTATTAGAGGGGCTCTTAGCCGCCAGAATTGTTTGATTCTAATAACCGACTCAAAAGTTATACGCGTCGGAAGGTTAAGTCAAGTTTTGAGCCGAGTCGGGTTAGTAAGTGTTTTTGTTAAAATTGTTGTACGTGATGTTAGTGTTGATGATTTTAATGTGTAAGATGGATTTTGAGATGAGTTTTGACGGATTTTGGTTTTGTTTTAGGTTGATGCATTTTTTGTTGGCAAAATTGTGCGCCGAGTTTAGGATGCTAGGTAAGTAGTGCATGCATGCGTTTTGCCCAGGAGTGCCTACACCTTGGAACGTTAGGATTTATATAGTTTGATTGTGATGTGCGTGCGTATTGTTTGACATGCATCATGTTTTGAAAAGGGAACGAAAATAGTTTTTTAGCATATTTTGACTAAGTGGTGGTGAGACGCGTGGCGGTGGTACCGCGGATTCTGCTCGGTGAGTGGGCCGGTGCGTAACCAACAGTGAATTCCGCTCGGGGAGTGAACCCTCACGCGGCGTGTATGTGTTGACGGTGAGAATGATGGACAGTGGCGCCGCGAATCCTGCTCAGGGTGCGAGCCGATACATCACCAGCCGCGGATTCCACTCGGGGAGTGGGCCGGCTGGGTTGTCGCGAAATATGTGTGTGTGGCAGCTGTGGCCCCGTTGCTAGGGAGTCTGGGACGGTAATGACGCATCAGGGTGTAATGTGGCCCGAGTTTCACCCTCACCATTGTGTGGTTACTGTAAGGTGGCGCATATGTGTGGCTTGTAGGGCTCGTTTCTATGGAGTCCGGGGCAGTGACGACGTGTTAGGGTGCAGCGTGGCGTGAGGTTCACCCTCACCCTGGCACGGCTGCACTACGCGTTACAGATTATGACAACATGAGCGTGAGTGTAGAAACTGCATGTGATAGGATTGCATTGTCGATTTTTACTTTCATATCACACTACTTACTGAGCGTTAGGTTTATAATGTGTGTTCTATGGTGTAGGTGCAGACATTATCGCTGGTGAGCTCCGAGAGCCTAGTCTTGAAGCGTAGGACAGTTGGCGGCGTGCGACTGAAGTACCGGACGGCGAACTGTTAGGGCAACCCAACCCTTGGAGGTGATGAGTTTCGGTGAGGTGTGCAGGGTTTCCCTTATGGCATTTTAGGGACCGTTCGATTTTACATGATGTATAGTGTATAGACATGGATTTTCTTGATTTTTGGGTAGTTTTGAGGTCGCGTGTGTATATTCTATATGTACGAGTTTTGTGTTGCTCTATACTGTAGATTTTCTTCATTGATAGTTGTTAGATTTATTTCCTTCCGCTCTATTTTTCCTTCGGTGATTTCTAGATGAATTAGGTTAATGTACTTTGAAGATTATATGGTGTATTGGTTGTAAGTTGGGGACAATAAGTACAGGCGTTACTCTGCCGAACTTTTGGGAGAAAAGTCGAGAAGTCGAGATGGTACGGAATAGGTCGGGGTGCGCGCGGTGAGGCGCGAAGGGAGTGGCAGTGTGCGCGGGAGCGTGGCGTGACCGCAGGCGCGCTGGGCACGCTGCCCTGCAAGTGCGCGCGGGTCGCGCGGCGTCGGATTAGAGAGTGCGCGCGCACGCGCAGCGCGGAGGCAGGGTGCGTGGGGCACGCGGCACTATGGGCGTGCGCGTGACGCGGCGACATCGAGTTGGTGCGTGCAATGCCATGGAGGTGCGTGCGCAGCCCGGTGGGTGCGCGGGTAAGGTAGAGTCAGTTGTGGGGGGGATGTGCGTAGTGCCGGAAGGGCGCGCACGCCGCGCCGAAGCAGGGGTGTGCGGGCGCGGCGCACGAGGCCGATCAGGGTGTGCGTGCGGGGTGCGCGGTGCCATGTCGAGGGCACGTGGCGCCACTGCTGTGGTGCGCGCGGGGTGCAGTGGGCGCACGGCGCCCTGTCGGAGGTGCGCAACGCCGAGCCTCGAACGAGTGGCACCGTGCCTCGGGCGCACAGCGCCAGACCCAAGAGACGCGCGGGGCGTGTGTCAAACTCCTTCCTAGAATTTTAAGTCTTGTCGTTTTATTTTTAAAACTCTTTTTAATTGTTCTTTTCCTCTACGTATTTTATATTGAGGATTTACGTGTTCCCTCTTCGGGGCGCGAGTCGTTTTCGAATCGAGTCGAAAAATTTTATACTTACAAATGCTCTTTTAAATATGATTTGAAAATAAAAGTGGTATTAAGTTGAATGAGTTCGAGTCGAGTTTCTGAATGTCATAGTGTGTAATAGTAGTGAGCGTACCAGGAACCGTGTGGATTCTCGGGGTGTGACATAGTTGACATCATATGGTCGTTATGTTGTGTTTGATCTCCAAGATGTCAAGGTGTACGAAGATGTGAAGATCTCGGATACACTGACTATGGAAGGACAAAACCTAGATTCTATCTATGTAATGTCAACAGAGACGGCTTATGTAGATAAGACTCGAAAGAATAAGAAGGCATATCTGTGGCACGCGAGGTTAGGGCACGTTGGTTATCACAAGTTAAAAGTGATGATGAAGAAATTGATGCTCTGGGGTCTTCCTTAACTAGAAGTTAGAGAAGACACAGTGTGTGTGGGTTGTCAATACGGCAAAGCTCATCAATCACCGTACGAAGAATCAAAGTTCAAGGCGAAGGTTCATTGGAGTTGGTACACTCTGATGTCTTTAGGCGGGTCAAACAACCATTTATCAACGAGATGCGATATATGATTACATTCATTGATGACTTCTCTAGATACTTTTGGGTTTTCTTCATGAAAGAAAAATCTGATACGCTCTCAAAATTCAAGAAGTTCAAAGAAGTTGTGGAAGGAGAAGTTGGAAGGAAAATCCAATACTTGCACACGTATAATGGAGGAGAATATTTGTTAAACGAGTTTTCTCGATACTTTTGACAACGTCGAATACATCATCAGATGACTTATCCAAATACGCCACAACCAAATGGCGTAATTGAAAGGAAAAACTGACATTTGACAGAAATTTATCGGAGTATGCTACATGGAAGGAATGTCCAAGGAAGATTTTGGGCTGAGTGCATAAAGACTACAGCCTATGTTATCAACCGACTTCCTCAACCAAGTTTTGAATTTGTTTCACCCTTCAAGAGACTGTGGAATGCAAAACCTGTAGTTGGTCACTTTCAATTTTTCAGTTGTGTGTTACGTATTTGTGCCAGATCATTTGTGTAGCAAATTTGATAAGAAAGCGATTCATTGTATCTTCATTGGATATGACAATCAAAGAAAAAGGTGGAAATGTTATGATCAAAAAAGTGGTAGATGCTTTGTATCACGAAATGTGGTGTTTGATGAAGCATCTTCGTGGTGGTCTTCTAACGAAAAGGAATTACTCGATTCCAAAATTCTTAAAGATCAATTGAAAATTATTGTTAGAGTAAATTGTAAAGGTGCGATAAGTTCTAGTAGCACAAGAAGAGGTGGAAGATGATGATGAGTACACAATAATTGAGAATCCATGGCAAACTGGTATTTATCATAGACTAGTTGAAGAAAATGAATCAAGTCAAGGAGCAACAAGTCCACAATCACAGCTTAGAAGGTCAACAAAAATTCGGATGCCATATCCGAGGTATCCCAATGTAGCTGTAGCAAAAGTGGAGAATCCAAAAGAGCCGGAGACATTTGAAGAAGCTTTTCAAAGAGTTAAATGGGTCAAAGCTCTGGAGGAAGAGATTTTAACATTGGACCAGAATCAAACATGAGAGCTTGTGTCAAAATCAAGAGAAGAAAAGCTAATTTCTTGCAAATGGGTCTACAAGATCAAGACTCGTCCAGATAGATCGATCGAGCGATACAAGGCTCTGTTGGTAGCTTGTGGCTTCTCTTAGCAGTACGATCTTGACTATGATGAGACGTTTAGTCCAGTGACGAAGATTACAACTGTGCGAGTCCTTCTAGCTCTCGCAACTAGCAAAGACTGGAAACTCTGGCAGATGAATGTGAAAAATGCTTTCTTGCATGAAGAGTTGGATCGAGAGATCTACATGGTCCAACCAAGGGTGTTTGAGAGTAGAACTGATGTGCCCCATAGGCCCGTCACACGATCTCAAGTCCAAGCACACACTTTAATTAACTTACATTCTCATACACTTGTCTCTTGTGCAGGTAATGATTCAATGGAGCCGGAAATTGAAAGCTTAAAGTGGGAAGTGAAGACTCAAGACATGAAGCAACCAAGACACATCCTTGCATGGGAAGCCGCCATTGATGATCATGATGCTCTTAAGGGAATTTGTCTTCTCGAGCCAAATTCTATGTAATATTTTATTTAGAACTTATTGGGTAAACATTGGCCTTCTTGTTAAATTTATTATTATGTGCATGCATTACGCATTTAGGATTAGGTTGAATGGTTAGGATAGATGATGGAAAGGGTTTCGAGATTGGCTTAATGTGAAGCATCAACCGGGCATTCAAAATATGCCATTCTCGGCGGCGCGCGCGCCAAGGAGGAGAGCCGCAAGTGGTGGCCAATCTTACCCGATTTGGCCACACCATTGGGCTGCCATTTGAGATATTTGTCCCCATTACCTTTTGTGGAAGAAACATGGATCCATGACATGGCATTCAGCAAGCCATTGATCACCTCTTGGTTACCATCATCTCGGCCGCACAATGCATCACTTTGGAGCCGGTTACAAGCTATAATTCTCCAAGTTTTGAAGACCAAAAGCACAGCCCTAAACCCCTCCATCCTAGGCCTATATAAGCATAGCATTGGTGTTTGTATTTTGGTTGGCAAAGTTAATGAGCATCGGCATATTTTCTAGAGGAAACCGAAGGAGTTTTCCATCACCTTTTCAAGGTTAGTGCTCGGTTCCTTGAACCGATTAGGAGGAGCCTCCTAGCTTGGCAACTCAAGGTTGTTGCTCGAGCTTATATTCCACTTTTCTCTCCTCCCTTTCAAGGGAAGGAAACAAGAAGAGAGTGGCCAAAACGGGTTCCCCAAGTTGAGAATCTTTCCATGGAAATGTTATGATTGCCGAGAGCATTACATTGTCTATTCGGCTGACTTGCAGGTTTGTGTGCATAACTTTGTCATTTCTAATCAACTTGGACCACGACCACCACCATCACACGCCTCACTCACTCCACTAATCTCACACCAAATTTCGTTTCATTCCAAGCACATTTAGCTGTTCATTTTTCTGTTTTTCTTAAGGGTTTCTCGACTTGGTCGAGATCCGAGGGCCTAACTGATCTATTGTGTATTCTAGCGACCGAGCAAGGGCTAGACCCCAACAAGAACTCGTCCCCAACAAGAACTCGTCCCCATTACATATGCAAGTTGAGAAAGGTGCTTTACAGGTTGAAGCAAAAGCCAAGAGCATGGTACGACAAGATGGCCGAATTTCTAACTAAAAGTGGTTACTTGTTGGCACATGCAAATTCTAGCTTGTTTATGAAAACTAGAGAAGGAAACTAGCAGTGGTGCTGGTTTACGTAGATGAATTGATCATTACAGGAGATGATGAAGAAAAGATTCGTCGAACAAAGAAAAATCTATTTGTTTGCTTCCAGATGAAAGTGCTTGGAGAGCTCAAACATTTTCTTGGATTAGAGATCGATCGCACAAGTGATGGTTTATTTCTATGTCAAAAGAAATACTTCATAGATTTGTTACAAAAATTTGGGATGCAAAAGTGCAAGCCAATTTCAACACCGATGGATGCCAATGCCAAGATGTGTGCACATGAAGGCAAAGATTTGGCAAATACGACGATGTATCAACAACTCATAGGTAGTCTAATTTACCTAGCTCTAACCCGACCTAACATTTCTTTTGCAGTCGGTGTTATCAGTCAGTACATGTAGAATCCAAAGAAGACTCACTTAGAAGCAGTTCGACGAATTGTGAGGTATATCAAGGATATATTTGACTATTGTCTTTTGTATAACAGAGGTGGCGATTGCAAGTTGATTGGCTACTATGATGCAGATTATTCTAAAGATCATGACACGCGTCGATCAACGACCGAATATGTATTTAAACTAGGAGGTGGAACAATTTCCTGGTGTAGCAAGTTACAACCAATAGTGTCACTATCAACTACTGAAGCAGAGTATCGAGCAGTGGCCATGGCAGCTCAGGAGAGTAAATAACTAATTCAGTTGATGGAAGATTTGCACAAACCAGTTGATTATGCAACACCACTCTATTGCGATAATCAATTAGCAATCTGTTTGACAGAGAATCTAGTTTTTCATGCAAGGACTAAGTATGTGGAGGTATATTATCATTTCATTAGAGAAAAAGTTTTACAAGAAGAGATAGAGATGCAACATATGAAGACAATAGATCAAGTTGCGGATTTGTTCACAAAAGTCTAAATGTCAGAAAATTTGAAGAATTTCCAAAACAACTCAACATGATGGCCGATATTGAGGAGTGTTGACATTCATTGTCGTCCAACAAACAACACTCACGTCATTAATGAAGAAGAAAGTTTCAATTTTATTTCTCCACGTCACGAATGAATAACAAAGTTTTAATTTTACTTCTCCACATCATAAACGATATGAATAAGAAAAATTGAAATTCTCTTCTATAATTTTATTTTCTTACGAGAAACTTTATCTATAAATAGAGAGTTTTTTTTGAAGAAAAAATCCATCTCATTTACAAAATCCTAATCTCTATGAGAGAGTGAGTGCAATAAAATAAAAAACATTTAGCTTGTGTAGTATTTGTATGTGTGTTTTTCTTTATTGTATTCAACAAACAATAGCAGGACCGTTGAGATAGTTTAAGATCAAAGTTTGACCTGCCAAAACCAGATTAAATTTGTGCAGGGAAAACACTCAGAATATGAAGATGATCAAGACCAAAACAGCTACACTCAACATTAAAAAGATATTCACAAGAACCAAGAATCAACAATGACGACGAGACGACAACAACAATCCATAATTCCTGAAACAACATGATTTCACCATAAAAGAAAGAACCAATTGAACAATGCAAAGATTGTTATTCACAAAAGAGAAACGCTCCTACACATAATCCCACAAAGTGTCTATTCAGAGCTACTTCTAACTGTCACCAAGGCAAGATCTGCCCATTTTCATCATCAAGATAAGAGTACGGTGTGAGCTTCCGATCAATTTCAATGATAAAAGTATCTTCTTAACATTGATCTGTTCCCGCTCAACATTTTCGTCCCCTCTCCCACCACCCTTCCCGTCCCCACTCCCCTTGGTCTTCCCCTGGCCCTTCTCCTCCTCCCTCTCCTTCCCCTTTCCCTAGTTTCGATCTCTTCTGTGCACCCGACTTCTTCTTCATGTTCCTTGACTACTGCTTCATCTTTCTTTGGGCTTTCCTTCTTTTCTCTAATTAATTTCCGCAATTCATCAATGTCCTTTGAAATAAGATCTAAAGGTCTTAAAAATGTGAACTCTTGATCCTCATCTGAACCACTCTGAGGAATTGAAATAGAGTTTAATCCACATCATTTCCAATGCCTTGAAGTATTTTAAAGTTTTCAACAAGATGCATGAAGATTTTAAAGTTTTCAACAAGATGCATGAAGATACATATAGGAAAGAGAAAGAAAGACCGTGCTAACATTATTATTTGCTTCCATCTCCAGGTATTGAAGACCTTTCTGTATGAACAAAATTAGGGCACCATGTCTAATCAAATCACCATCAATGGGACAATTGGTGATATTAGCTTCATGACCGAAGTTAAAAGCTGAATGTGAAAAACCTAAAAAAGAAAGAAGAGAGAATCAAATTCAATAAAATTACCTTTTCCATAAAATCTTTTCTCAGTTCCACGGGTATTTAAACATGAAAGAGAATTTACAATTAACACCAAGAATCGCTAACTTCTTCAATACATCTTATTTCTAATAAAATAATCTATTAGCATTGATGGATAAGCAGATGCAGTGCAATGAACATCCATAATTTTTACATTGAAACACATGATCTTCAGACTATATACAGCTTCAAAGAAATCCCAAATACATTCAACATTTACGTATGTGACTTCCTATAATAAGGAAACAGTGTAGACAGTTCAATTGCAACTATCTTTATTAATTAACTATTCATTTGGCAGTAATTTTAACATATGAAATTATTATCGATGGCAACACTTGAAAATCGTTGATTCACGTAGTTAAAATGGAATATATAATCTCCAATCTACGAAGTACAGGATAGCATTTGCATAATAGATACAAAAGTTTGGTTCAGTTTAGGCCGGATAGAAAGAACAATGGCATTGATGCATGAAATATTTCACTGAATGTCAATCGCTCAATAACTCGTTTCTAAGAATTGAAAGATTTTGGAGAATACTCTAAAACATGAAAATTTGGGTAGTTAAGATGTTTTCAGTAGCTGATATTTGAGATAGTGCGTTGAGCACCGAATTCATCTGCAAGTTCCAGCGTTCGTATCATTGAGAAAGTTTTGGAAGCCTAGGGCATTTGCAATATATCTTTCAAAGCCTCGAATTGGACAAAAAAGGACTCATTTAGATTTGATAACAAACTAGACTTCATATGACAAGAAATGGAAGAAAACGAGCTCAAACCTTCTCATTAATGCACCATAAAGAACTACATTCAAGATAAAACATGACCAAAAATCAATCTAAAAATCCAACTACAGAAATTAATGGTAGAAAACCTAAGTTGAGATTGTAACAGAGGCGAACCTGATTCCATGAGGTACCGAAACACGAGGTAATTCACCTCGACGGAAGAGATGGAATTCATTGTTTCGATTAAATTCACAGGCTTCGGCCGTGCAAAAGAACTCAAACAATCAGGAAAGCATTGTCAGCGCGCGGGAGGAAATGGGAGATTTATTGGAGATTGGAAAGAGGACTGAAGGATTGGAATTCAAATTGGACGAAGTTCGTTAAGAGGGATTGCACAAATAACACTTTGCAATAATAACACTTAACGATTTGAAACATAATCTTTTCAAAAAACGTTCAGAATAGCAATTTTATAGAATGACATTTACAATCCTCTTTGGAAAACTTTTTATTTCATAATTTTAAATGTCACTCTTTTTATTATTAAAAAAATGTAGGAATTTTGACAAAAATATAATTTTTTCATAATAATAGTGATAAAATAGATTTATTTTCCATTTTAATTTTGTAAATATTTAGTTAATGTCATTTACTCCCACATTTTTTTCCGAGCTCTTTTTATTACTTCTCTCTCAATTTTAACCTACATTTATGCAATTGAATAATAATTTATCAAATAATTACAACTGATAATCATTTTTAAAAATTTAATTTACTAAATAGTTTATATTTTTTTTTAAAAGTGATAAGTTTAAAAGTACAACTGATATTAACTATTGGAAAAATTAGAACAATACCAAATTGCCTATGAATTATCCTTAGGTCTACAATTATGATGAATCTCGATTCTCATCTAGACGGCAATATTTTAGTGGTAGCACTCTATAATGTGTTAAATGTCGTTAAGCACAACATTTAATTATGCTTTTATATTTACCAATTTCTCATATTTATTTTATCTCCTCTTTCTCTTTTAAGCCAGTTAACTAAATGCATCATTGTCAATCATCCTATGTTTATGTCAATAGGGTTTTTTTTTTTTTTTGTAGTTGTAAGTTTATTATTTACTTTTCTCCATTTATTTAAAATTTTTGGTATTTTATTATTTTGTAGTTGTTGAAAAATTCCAATAATGTCTGATAAATAAAAAAATTCCGAAAAGTTTCATAGTTTTAAATGTTTCATTAAAGTTTAAGTTTTCTTTTTAAATGGTCATTTCGTCTATTTTTCTCATTAAATTTAGGATAAAATATATTTTTGACGTAATATTCGTTAATTTTATACTTATAAATTTTTCGAGTCACAATGTTTTGCATTATTTGAAGACAATATATTTCGTGTTGATTCACAGTTGTCTTGTTTTATTGACATTTGACCAGGTATAATTTTTCGATCAAATTGGTCAAACAATTAATTTTGAAGTCATACATAGCAAATTTTTTGTAGTTCCATGTTGAGTAATTGGTATTTTTGTCCTCAGGTTTGTTTTGAGGGACTTTATGTGACAATTGTTTTATGGGAATTGTGGACTTTTATGTCATCAAATCTAGAAATTTTAGTTAAATAAATTAAAATGTCATGGATGAACTTTTTTTGGAGTTTAAAATTTTCTTAGGTTTGAAAAATTTTGCTTGGCATTTTAGATTGTCGCGTAGAGATTTGATTATTTATTTAATATATATAATATAATATGTATTAAATAAAATTTTTTTTTTTTTTTTTTGTAAGGGAAAGAGAACTTTCCCTTTTTGTTGCTTGCCACCCAAGAGAGAGAGAGCATGAGTGAAATCAAAGGGTTTCTAATACTAAGATCATGTTCGTTTCACTTTTGTCTTTAAGTTTTGTGAAGATTCATTGTAGGTAAGTCAAATCTAAACTCTGTTTTGGGTTTGAAAGTTAAGGTTTTTGTCGATTTTCAGATTGAAGCTTAGAAATTCGAATCATTTAGCTATTTCTGTGTTATTTTTGCAGTTTTGAGTTCTATGCAGAATGTAAAATCGATTGGTAATGGAAATTTATGAGAGAGACTGAATTTTGCTCTCCCCATTTGATGGAAATTGCATTCGACACTTATTAATAATGGTAGAGCCAAGTGAGGGTCGAAACCTCGACAAGTGTCGGCCCCGACAACTCCAAAGGGTGCAAATGTCGACCAACCTGGTAGATACTTGTCATACCTGAGAGATGTCAAGGATCGATCATTGCTCATGGTGTCGACCTCTACCATATTTGAGAATGGTTAACTGGTCTGATTAATCACTGTGAAATTCGAGAGAGTTCAAGGGTCGACACTTTGCTTGAAGGTATAAAATCTTGCTCTAAAGGGTCAACGAGTTTAGTCGACCCTTGTTTAATTTTGTGGGCAATGGTTGACCCCTACCCCTCTAAGGTCGACCCCTGATTTGTCTAGCAAGTGTGAATGATCGACCATTGGAGCGGTCGATCCGTGCAATATTTTGCACCTAGCATTGAATTCATTTGAGGAAAGTTTTATTACCATGGTGCGGTCTGTTTGTCAACTTTTTTCACGTGACTTTCTAGTTTCAGTTTAGGACTCCTTTTGTAATATCTCTCATGTCCATCATATCATTTTAGGTTTCTTGCCAGTTCCAGTGTCTGTACTCTAAAGCATCTGTCAACTAATCGGCAAGGCTATGATCGTCATTGAGGTAAATGTTTCTATATTGTTCTGCACTTGTATAACATAGTTTCCAAAACTTATTTTGGTAGATTAAAACTTATGAAAACTTAAACGGAGTCTAGTCGCCAGCATGTGAGTATTTACGTATATGTACGTATGTTTTACACTTTTAAAATACTAGTGCATGATATTTCATTTTAAATTGTTATACATGTATGCCAGATGAGTTGATTTGTTTGATTTGGGCTGATTGAGTCACTTTGATATCGATCTTTAACCTTCCTATTATTTACATAACCCACTAAACATATATTATTAATTTCTAATTTTATTTATGTTAATTATAGTTCTCTACGTGTAGGAATTGATTAATGCATAGAAACGAATATGCTTATAAATATTAATAATGTATGTGAAATGAATATGCAAATCTTTATTAAACGAATATGCTTATAGTTATAGTTCACTTTGTACACATTGAATACATATAAATATTAATAATGTATGTGAAATGAATATGCAAATCTTTGTTAAAATACAAGCAAAATGATGCATAAATAGTGATTATGCAACTACATAGACATGCTATGATGATATTCTAAAACTTATGAAAACTCCATAAAATCTTATTTTAAATATACATTTTAAATTCTCTACGGACTCTAACTTCACAATTTCTATAATATTAAATAATTTATATCAATATATTTATTTACATATTATTTTGTTATTTTTATTCATTTTCCATCATTGTGTGTATGTGCTACCAAAAGCAATTTTCAAAACTCTAACTAATTGTCCATTCCAATTATTCCATTTTTCATATATAACTAAGTTTAATAAGCCAGACATTATAATTTCTTATTCCGAAATCCATTAAAATATATCATCTTTTTAAATTCGATCTCCATTCAATTTCAATCCCAATTGCCAATTTCCAACTATTCCAAACATTATAATATGTCAATTTAACTAACAAAAATATTTTTATACTAATTATTTCACAAATTATAATAAATTTATTGAGTTTTTGTATATATTCATAAATCGATAGGGTAAAGAATAACTTACTTAAAATCTCAGTTTCGCTTCATAATTTTTGTTCCAAAATTTTCCTCTCGATGTGTGGAACACTTTTTGTGTTTAAGGTTTTCACCAAAACACGACGGAACGTTGATTTTTCCATTTTTCTCCTCTTTGCCTTTTTCTCTTTTTCCTTTTCTCTCTCCTCCCCCTCTCTTGCTGCCTCCAACAGCCAAATGAGATATACATATCATTTTCATTATATTTTACGTAATTTTCATTATATTATAAATAATAATTTACAATTATGTCTTATTTATTCATTCTAAAATACTATTTTATCCTTTGTTTTACGTAAATTTACAATAAAATCATGATTATTATCATTTAATCATAATTAGCTTAAACTAATTAATTTGAATTAGTTCTAAACTAATCACTAAAATTACAATTTAATCAAATAATTATTCACTAATTTTTAAGTGACACGTAACACCACCTTATTGTTCGTTCAATTTATTATATGGCCACATATTTCAAGATGTTAAGAATATTTTTTCTTCAATGATTTTCTCTAAGATCGTACTCTAAAATCCAATTCGAAATGATTTACCAAAACAATACAGTTTTAAAATAAATATAAATCTATCAACTTTAAAATTAAATAATTTTTATTGCATATGCTCAATTCTTTCATCAAGTGTCTACTTTAATACTATAAATTTATAAAATTATCCAACCAATATAGCATTAACTATTGAATTTACACTCTTATGTGCTTCAATAAGTATCTTTTATTTTTATCATAAGAAGTATTTTATATCACTTCTAATCACATTTAATTATTCTAATTGTAATCAGTATAGTTAATTTTAATTAGGGTTATCACACACCACGTGGTTTACATTTTTTTAAATGACTATTTTTCTCCAACTTTTGAAAATAAACAAATTAAAGGAACAAATATTTTTATTTCAACAAGCACGTGTGTAAAAGTACAAACACGAGGCAAGTTAAGTTAGCAAAAATGTGTTAGATATTATTATATAATATCTTATTATTTGGCGTAAATGACTTAATTAATGAAATGACTAACTAGTTTTAATGGATTAATGGGCCCATTGCATATTCGTTTTTAAGGTGAGAATATAAACGTAACATTATAGCTCTTTATGATAGTCAAGAGCTAATTACATTCCCATCTAATAGATTCCGATCATCCCTTTACCATAAGATCGAGTTTTCTTGTATATATATATATATATATATATATATATATATATATATATATATTTATTTAAAGGTAGTGTCCTAAAATTTATTCTTTCCATGACTAAAAGGGGTTATCACATAATTAGGGTGTAAATAACAACTGGACATAAATGGATAATGAGTTTATGACCTGGGGATTCATTCCATTAACCTAATTTTACATTTATTCCACCAAATATCGTATCTTCTATTTTCTAGTTCAATGATGAAGAATTCTTTTCCATCTCCGAAGACCATAGGAAGCGGCGACTTTGGTTTGCTGTATTTTCCCTTTGGTGGCTCTTTTGACCAGTCTTTTAGTTTTTGTCAGGAAATGAGTTCTTCAGCAAGTCTGAGTTTCTCCCATGGTGGGTTTAGTGCCAATCATTTTCTTTTTAAATATTGATCTATGTGATAGTGGTCGAAGAAAATTGTAGATTTTCATTAGCTTTGAAGATTATTAATAAAGTTTGTGTTTAAGGCTTCAAACTTTATTGTGCTGGTTTGACATTCATCAGTGTAGTTTTTTTTAGGAGGATTAGCTCTTCTGCTGTGAATTGCATGAAGTTAGAAAGATCTTTCCCGTACTTCAGGCTATGGTCTATCACTGGTAGATCTCTCCTACGTATTAAGAGAGAAATGATCGCAAGAGAGAAAATGAAGGACCGCCCTAGAACCCTATTAGATTGTTGAGTTTTTGGAACTTCTACAAAATCTTACTGTCAACGGAGGGCAAAATTTTGAAGTTTTTATTATTTCCTTGTTACAAAAATTCAAAACTTTAATATTGCGAGTTTGTTTACATCTCCTCGGCAGTTTGGGCAGCGAGTATAATGCATTTGTAACCTCGATCACTACGATCACAAACCGCGCTGATCAACCTTAGAAAGCAAGAGTCTCCTCCAAAGCTTCGATTTCTGGCTCGAGAAACATATCTCCATTCTTGCTCTCCCGACACCGATTCAGATGCAGGTAAACGTCGTTGCTCAGCGACCATTTCGACCGTCGTGGAGTCCCTAGCCTATCGCTGCTTAGCAGCATCCAAAAGTCTCAACCAATTTTCATCCCAGTGAACCCGGGTTGCATCCACCGCCCCACTCTAGCTTGTGGACATCGCCCCGACCCACACGACCCGGTTGCCAGATCTACAACCAGCTGGGCCATTCGGCCCTCAGGTGTTATCAGCTCCATGCCGCCGCCCAACAAGCCCAATACCCAACCCAAGCCCCAGCCCATCTTACCAGTCTCTCTTATGGCCCGGCCCAAACCCAATACTCTTTCCCCTCAGCCCATACCTGATCAGACCTTACCCATCCCGACCAAACTTTATCAGCTTACCTACTTCCACCTTTCTAGAACCGTTTCTCTGCTCTGATGAATTCCACCGGCCTTCTTCCGACCCCTCCCTCTGTGCCGCCGACCACTCCGCGAGTTTTAGATTCCGGCACAACCCATCATTTTTTGCCGCAACCTAAACTTCTCAGCCAGGTCCAACCTCTACCTCTTCCCAAGTCGCGACTGCAGAAGGTACCTTTCTCCCTCTCTGTCATTCTAGTTCTGCTTCTCTTCCGGCCTTCGGCCTATCTTTGCACTTATACAATGTGTATCACACTCCTCACCTCTCTTATAATCTGTTAAGCGTTTCAAAATTATGCTAAAAAAATTTAGTTTTTGTTGAATTGCACCCAACTTACTTTTTTGTCAAGGATCAGAATACTCACCGAATCCTACTTCATGGTTTCCTCAATGATGGTCTCTATCACACGCCGTCGGCTGTTTTGCTTTTGTCCCTTGTTGCTCGGCACAGTGCTGCCTCACCCTCTACTCCAGACAATTGTTGGCATCGTCGTTTGGGTCACCCCTCCTTCCCTGTAATGCAGCAAGTCCTAAAGTCATGTAATTTAAATTCGACTAATGTTATGCATTAATTTTGTACTCCTTGCCAAATGAGCAAAAGTCATCATTTCTCATTTTCCACTTCTCAATCTCATGCTCAATTTTCTTTCGATATTGTTCATACTAATGTTTGAGGCCCATCTCCGATAACGTCCATTACCGGTGCTCGATATTTTCTCTTATTGACGATTGTACCTGCTTCACTTGTATCTTTCTCTAAAATTAAAAAGTGAAGTTAATCATATCTTCGTGAATTTCTATCAATTTTGTTAATACTCAATTCCGTACTAAAATTAAAACTGTCCAATCGGACTAGGGTGGCGAATTCTAGTCCCTCATTCCTTTGTTTAAATTCCTTGGCATTTAGCATCGCATCTCATGTTCCTATACACCAAATCAAATTGGTATGGTAGAACGAAAAAATTTGCATGTTGTTGAAACTGTCCTCGCTTTACTCTTCCACTCCTCAGTCCCTCACCATTTTTGGACTTATGCTTTCACCACCGCTACCACCTTGATAAATCTCCTCCCCACTTCCATCCTCCACCATAAGTCACCTTTTGAATGCTTGTTCCAAAAACTTCTCGACTACGCTTCCTTTCGTATCTTTGATTGTCTCTGCTTTCCCCTTCTACGTCGTTTAATCAACACAAACTTTAGCTTCGCTCTCTTCCATGTATTGTTCTAGGTTCCAACCCCCATCACAAAGGCAACTTCTGTCTTGATCCTCTCTCTCACAAAATTTATACCTCTTGCCATGTCAGATTTGTCTTCTTCTAGGGAACCTGTCACCAACCCTCCTCCCTTCACATTTCAAATTCCTTGCATCCCCTACTCTCAATCTACTGGAACCCAACCCACTCCCCTCCTTAACCTTCCTCTCACACCCGTTCTTTCCCCCTCTAATCTCAACCATCCAGCCCCTATGCTCTCTGCCCCCTCTCACACCTCCACCTCCCTACCTCTTCCATCACTGCCTCAAGCCCATCAAGTCTCAATGCCAAACCCATCAGTACAAAATATCCATCCTATGACAACTATGACCAAAGTTGGCGTCTTTAAACCAAAGGCTTTCCTCATTGGGCATGCTCTTGAACCGAAAACGTTTAGTCAAGCTGCAAAACATCCTCAATGGTTCACTGCCATGCAAGAAGAAATATCTTCCCTCAAAGAAACCAACACTTGGTCATTGGTCTCTCTTCCAAAAGGTCTCGATACAAGGGTCGCCTCGTGGCCAGAGGTTATGACCAGACACACGGTATTGATTATGATAAGACTTTCAGTCCGGTGGTAAACCAACATTAATTCAGACAGTCCTCTCTTTAGCTGTATCTTCTCACTGGATTATCAGACGGCTAGACATCAGCAATGCCTTCTTACATGGCGATTTGACTGAGCAAGTTTACATATAGCAACCCCCAGGCTTTATTGACTCGACTTATCCGTCGGCTGTATGGTTGTTACATAAAGCTCTCTACGGGCTCAAACAATCTCCGAGAGCTTGGTACAACAAACTACACACTGCCTTAATTAATTGAGGTTTCTCTACTTCAAAGTCTGGCCCATGACTCTTTGTCCGTTGTACGTCATCATCAATCTTTGTTACGCTTCTATACGTAGACGACATTATTTTGACAGGTGATTCTGCTGCCCTATTAGACAAGCTCTTGACATACCTGCATTCTCAGTTTAAAGCCCGAGACCTTGGACCTCTATCATACTTTCTCGATATTTCAATAACTCAGACACCTACTGGTATGACTCTTTCTAAGTCACAATATATATCTACTCGACTTCACAGGGCGAATATGAGTTCATGCAAACCGATTCCTACTCCCATGGTAGCTGGCCCTGTGTTATCCATACACACAGGTACCTCTCTACGTGATGCGTTTCTATACCGAAGTTTAGTAGGTGGTCTTTAGTATTGTTGCCTTATGCAGCCTGATATTGCGTTTGCTGTCAACAAGGTTTCCCAGTTTATGCATTCTCTCTCTGACACTCACTGACAAGCAGTCAAGCAAATCCTGTGATATCTTAAAGGTACTGCTTCTCTTGGCATCTCCTTCACTCTATCTGCCTCTCTTGCTTTGACATGCTATATGGATGCCTACTGGGCTTCATGTCCAGTAGATAGAAAAAGCACCAGTGCGTTCTTTGTCCTTCTCGGCTCGAATCTTGTCTCCTGGTCCTCCACCAAATAAAAGGTTTTCTTTCGCTCCTTTACCAAATTAGAGTATCGCAACGTTGCTAATGGTGCAACCGAAATTCTATGGTTACAATCTCTACTGAAGGAACTAGGTATTCACTCTCTAACAAAACCTCTCATTCTCTGTGATAACCTGAGTGTCAACTATCTTGCCTCAAATCTATTCCTGCACTCAAAATCAAAACATGTGGAGATTGATTTTCATTTCGTCTGGGAAAAGGTCCATCAAAACCAGTTGCTGGTCAAATTCACTCATTCGGAAACTCAACTCACTGACACGCTCACTAAACCTTTTCCACCAGCAACGTTAAACACCTTCATATCCAAAATCTTCAGCTTACAACTTCGATCTTGAGGGAGGATATCAGCATACACTGTTTATATTAGCTTTACTGTTCATTTCTAGTTAAGACATTTTTCAGTTTCTTTCTTTTCCTTTTATCATTGGTTGTCTGTTTTTATACTTGGAAAACACAAATGTAGAGGTTAAGTTCTGCCGCCATTTTTCTCTTCTCCGCTTTCCCTCTCTGTCTCATCATCTCCATCTTCGACATTCTTCACCGCTATTCCCATCAATCTCAACCGGGGGCAACTCTGCAAGAAAATCAAAACGCAGCGAGGGTATGACAAATGTCAATTCATTTTCTCGTTATTTTATGTATTTTCATAGTTTCGTGCCAAGACTGGATTTTTAAATATAAAAACACAATTTAGATTGGGACGTTAAAATTGGTAGATAAAATCTTACAACGTATGCACCAAAACGATTTCAAAATATTCTATTTCATGGTGGACATTGAACTGTGTAGACAAATTGCATAGAAATTGTGATTTATGAAAACTCAATTGATCAATTTTTGCAAATGGCAGACCAATGGGTGTCAAAAAAACCCCTTTTATGGCTTGCGTTTTCTGGGTATTAAGTTCGCTTGTTGTTTCATGTCCCGCTATTATGTTCCAACGTTCAGTTCGAGTGTCTTAAAAACCTACTGATGAAAGTCATTGTTAGGTACAGAGGTTTGACGTATTGCACTAGACTATTTGACTTTGAATCTCGGCTATAGTGATATTCGTCGGTTGATGTATGAATTTTATTTATTATGTTTAGTTATGGCATATTATAGTTTGTATAAAATCTATTTTGAGATATATCCCATGTTAAAATGGCATACGTTAACGCATAAGTTTTTATTTTATGTTTATTTTAAATGTCATATTTATATTGTGTTTTCATCTTTATTTTTATTGGTGATTATGTTGATAATGTGCACCGAGATTTAATCGACCTGAGTGAGAGCCATTGTTTTGATATGTAAATTTCACAGTTAGAAGATGTGTTTTGTTTTGCGAATAATTTAATGAAATAACTAAATCTCTTTGTCCCTAGGGTGCGAAATCGTAAGCCTGATCTGGGATATTAAGTTACGTTTTAATTACTGAGTATTGTCTTCCTTTATATGTCTATGACATGGCTTGTTTGAAGTTCATGAATAGCTCTATTTTTTATTGATTATTTTTATTACTTACTATACTATAATATATTGTTTTAATAGTTTATTCTATTGATGATTTCTTGGAAATTGATTTTAGATATCATTTTTATCCTTGATTTTTGTAGTTGAATATTTAGAACAACCCATGCAAGATTAAGATCAATTTTTTCCTTAGTTTCTAGTTATATATTTTCTTGAGAGTATGGTGAGACATTGTTCCTATATTAGTATATTTATTTGAATAGGGATTATTTACGTACCAGTGTTTTATTGTCAGACAGTTATATATTGGACATCTACTGTCACATTATCTGTAAAGTTACCATTGGAGTTAGTTGTTAATCCATTGTTTTGGGCCTTGGATACTCAACATTGTTTCAAGTTTTCCATTGTGAAGTTTTTATGTTTTTTGTCAAAGGTAATAGTATTTAAGAGATTTCTAGTTATCTTTGCATAAAGTCATTTTATTTACTAACATATGATATGCCTAGATATCACAATAAAATTGAATATCTTGAAAGTGAAATCACCAAGATAGATAGTATAATTGTATTTAAGAGACTTCTAGTTATATGTGCGTAAAGACATTAACACAGGATATGATCTTACAAACCATCCATATGTTACCAAGAGGAGCACAAATGATATGCACATGAATTGCTAGGTGACAATCTGATACGATTTGGGTGGCGGAAACGCTTGATGATGGTGGTAGAATGATAAAAATGAAAGCACAAAAATGTTAATAGAAAAACAGTGAAAAAGATGAAAAATGAAGGCGTTAAACATGAGGGAAATAAAGCGTGATGATTAGACGTGTGGCGGTGGGTGTTGTGCAGAAAGTGTTGATGAAACGTGGGTGATGAAATACAGGTTCCAACAATCGTTCGAATAACTAAGATCTTAGCTATTGGCAAATGCTTTTCGATGGAAAACATCAGCAAAAGATGAGATTTTAACCCACTCTCTGCCTTTTTCTAACTCTTGAAAAAGTGGAGAGAGTAGTGAGGATGTTGCTCGATCAAGACCCTTGGCTTGATGAACAAAGGAGGATCAACTCCCTTCGGTTGCTAACAACCAATGCAACTCACATCTCGACAAGCTAAAAACCTTCACGGTTATTGCTTTAAGCTTCAATGCTTAATTTCAATTTCTATTCATCATCTCTAACCATTTTACAAAGCTAGAAGAGAAGGTAAATAGAGGAGGAAGATCGGGAGAAGAAACGAAGGAGAAGTCTTCAGATTAGCCGTTGGACAACAGCTAGAAATATAACCGTTGAACGCTACAACATCGGTGTTGGCGTTCCCTTGCGCAGGTGCAGGCTGCTAGTCTTGCGCACACCAGTGGCCGGTTCACTTGCTGCTACGCGCCTCTGGTCAGCGTGGTTCACTTTGGTTCAACGTAGTTCAGCTTCCTGTTGCACGTCAACTATTCGATGAAATGCTCCAACCATGCTCTAACTTGATTCTCCAATCTTCCTTGAGTATTCCTACTTCTATGATCACTTGAGTGATCTCAAATTATAAGTTGGCAAACACTCCATCAAATAAGGCTATTGTGTGCCACAATGTTACAAGAAAATGCTATTGCATTTAATTACAATATTTGTCAAAAAAGAGGACAAACTTCTTAAAAAATGAGCGAACTAGGTTGTGCACTGATGAAGATGAGTGGCTTGACTCCTCCCTCCATAAGCTTCAACAAGTACCTACAAAAACACACAAACCCACTAATAGATTAAATTGATTAAAATACTTACTTTGGTTGAGTTGCGGATCGGGTCACAATCTATTGACCTTTTTGTAACCTTGAGAGACCTGCCATAGATTTAATAGAGAAGTTCAATGAACTAGCTTGCGCAGCTAGAGCACATAATGCCTATGACTGGTTTGGACAAGGTTTCATTGATCGTATGACTATTCTTTTTCATTCTATTGGATATGTGATATTGGTCATTCTATTGTAAGATTAGTGGTAGAAAAATTTTAACCTCTTGATGTTGCAAACCCGTTAGATTTTGATTAATGAGATGTTTCACATTTGTTGCTTCGTGAATTTTATTATTAACTTGCACGAGTTTCCTATACACTTCAGAGTTTTTCATATTGATCAATTTAATGCGACCTAGTGGATGGACCTGCTAAGTGAGTATTATTAAGCTACAGTTTATTATTGTACCAGGAGTGACTCTTGATTTAGAAAGCAAGAAAAATGTTGTGTACCATAGTGATTTAAAAATTATTTGTATTAAGTTTACTTTATGAGCTTGTATGGGTGGAAGAGAGAGATCATAGCATTGAGTATGCGATAGTTGCGCAGGACCTAGTTTTGATAGATGATATTAAGTATGTAGACATGTTTGTTTTTTTGGATCTGTCAGGGTTGATACCCGATTGTGATATTGAGTTTGATAATGACTTAGCTTTCTGCTCTACTCTGGTATCACATGCTCCGCATGTGATGGATGAAGATAAGTTGTGAAGGCTAAGGTAGTAGCTAAATAAGTTACAGTGTAATAATGATTTTACTCGTAATAATTTATCACAATTTTGAGATTTCAGTGTTTGCTGGTCAATAACCATGATAGTTTGCTTCAATTGTTCATTAATTACCAAAAGTTAAATCAAGTGATAATCATGGTTAGGTTAGTCATTCGATAAAGTTTTTTAGTTTTTTATTTGATTTTTGCAAACTCTTGATATTCTCTCGAGTCGTTAAATTTTTATATTATAATATTCAAATAGTATTTAGAATTATATCTTCTGAGTGTCAAATGTTAAATATAAAATCATTCAATGAATGATCAATAAATTGAAAACATGAGAACAAAATATCACAAATAAATAACAAATCTAACCAATTGAATATTTAATTAATTAAAATACTAATATACATAATGATTCATCTCTATTCTAGAAAAAGAAAGTTAGTTTAAAATAATCGAAATAAAAATAATAAAAAATATGTTGAACCAAATTATATCAAAAGAAAAAAGTAAGTAGAAGATAATATTTGTAGATGCCATCGTAATAGTATAACACACATGGTAGTCTTCTGGTCCAGTGTCAAAAATGCTCTCTGCTCTCTCTCTCTCTCTTTAAAGGTTGGTGAGGGTTCATTTTGTCTTATAACTGCGTATTTATACAATAATCATTATGGTTTGCAAAATCTAAAAAAATTCCATCAAAACGCACAGAATTTCTTAATTTTGGAGAGCCGATCTCGTTTTGGGCTTTGTTTTTGTTGTTGGGTTGCAACACCATTTTTCTGTTGGACTGCAGCTTGGACTCGGCTGTGACTTGGCTGCTATTGTGTGACACCATTTTTTTTAAGCCTTGTTTGAGACTTCTTAAAGTAGTGACTCGACTTCCCAAATTCACTATTTTCGTCTTTGTTTCACCTTTTTGATGATTTACTTACGTGATAACTTAAAATAGATAACAATTATTGAAACTTAAGAATAAACATTAAACATTACTTAAAATGATAACAATAACTTTAATTTTCATAAGGTTATCACTCCTCAAAACTTAACCTTTTGATCGTCCTCGAGCAAAAATAACATGAAAAATAATGAAAACAAAATCAAATTAAAATCCAGAGATGGCTTATATATACTAGAAGCCAAATAGGTTAAATAAAGAATTAACTTATTAACATAGTTGTCTTGACAAAATGAAACTTTTTTCATCAAACAATCACAAAATTTATAGCTCTCAATAAATTTAACAATATTGAATACGTGTAAAATGACAACCTAAACTTTACATATATCTTACTTGTAATAGTGGTATTTTTATGTTAACTAAATTCCATATATAAATTTTTCTCGTTAAAGATGGTAAACGATTCATGGGTTGACTCTTTTTGTTGTGTTTGTGGCCACATTGAATTTTATCAGTTAATTGGTCAAAGTCAGTAATTTGAAAAATTACAATGTGATGAATTTAAGTAAAATAACATTTGGATAAAATTTGGAAACTTACATTGTGTGAGACTTTGGCTAAAACGTTCAGAGTTGTCGAGTAAGAATATAAATGATTTTATTCAAATCAAATCATATTTATTTAAATTAAATAAGTGTAAAATTTAAATAAAAGGGAAAGACTTTTCCTTTCATTTTGCACGAGACTGCCAAGGAAAGAGAGGTAGAGAAGAGAGACGATTTTTGTTTATGCAACCCGTGGTTCTTCGAGGTTGAAATCGTGTTCACGTGACTTAAAGCAACAACTCTTGTGAAAAAGTTTCATGAGTTGGGCAAGACAAGTTTGTGGACTTTCAATTGGTATATGAGGTAATTGCTCCTGTGTGTGTAGGAAGAGCGGTTTACATAGAAGTAGGAGTTAATATTCTTTATGCACAACATTATATGGTTTTATGAAAAGCTTATTTGGTGAGTTATCACTCATCAAAAATTTCATGGGGCTTGGTAGTCAGTACGTTAGTTTTTTATATATATATATATATACGATTGATTTTACATGTTACCATTGTTGCGTGGTATTCTATTTTCCATTTGATATATATATTAGTGATGAATCATCTTGATACTTTGGATAATTTTAGTGTCAAAATATCACAAGGCTATTCTAGTACACCTTCTATTGCATGAAGGTTGTCTTGTTTGTACGTTACAAAAATAAATAATAGGGCGCTCATGACCTGCTCTTTGCATTTTAAATCTACAAACCTAATCAAGGTATACTTATTTATTCCAGTTATGAAGTAGTGCTGTCACAAAGCTTGTTTACCGGCCACCTATTGATGTATTTTTGAATGGCCGTTACTTTCTTTTTCTCTTGGTTCATGAGTTGTTGATGAATTTTTGGATTGCCACATTTTTATGATAGTGTGGCAGAGGGTTTTCACTGAGGTGATTTTTATATCAAATTTACGATGATGACATATTTTAGTATAGTTGTCTATGTATATAATAATGTTTTAAATATTGCTACATCGATTGCTGAAGGAGCAAGTTTTTCTAAAATGATTAAAATGGTTTTTTTTGAAACATTATTTGGAAACCATTTGATATTTAATCATTCTTTGAGATAAAAAGTAAAAGACGTTTTACGTGAATCTCATTTTCTATAACATTTATACCTAATAAGTCACTCAGCCAAATTGAGGCCCCCTCCCTTTCCAAGCAAGACCAAGAGCAGTGAGTAGCTAAGGTTCAGAAGCAAATCCCTTTTTCTTGATTTCCTGTTTGAGTGTTATTTAGTTATTTGGTTAAGACTTTTCTTACTTTGGCTGTGCATAAGATTATCTTATTTGGATTTGAATGTTTGGAACTTACTGATCTGCTATTTCATTATCGCATTATTATATTTGTAATTACTTTGTGGATTTCTAGGCTTTGATTTATGTTCAAATCTTCCATTGTATGTCAAGTCTTGGGTTGGGCGATAGGGTCATCTCTAAGGATCGGGTCATTTGACACGACATTCCATTAGGACCACCTCTTAGTCGTGACAAAAATTTTGGTGTTAGAGCTAGATTCGCACAAATTCTAAATTAGTGATTACTTCAAGATTCGATAGTGTGGCAATTGTAATGTTTCTCTTGGGCACAAGGAGTTTTCAGACACTTGGTGGATTTCCCTTTTTAAGAAATAACAATATCTTCGAGAATGAACCCTTGTAACCAAACCCAAAATGCTAGCTTTAACCTTCTCGCATCCATGATTGAGGCGCTATATAACCTATGGAGCAATGGTACGACTCAAAATCCTAAGATGACTTAGATGGCTTATTTTCGAGAGCTCACTAGGCCGAACCCTGTTGTGTTTGATGTGGTGCAAAGCCGATGTATGTAGAGAATTGACTTTAAAAGATGAAGCGTAACTTTGAGTCTCTCCGAGTTCAAATGAGTTTCAGGTTCGGATTGTTGTGCACTACTTGGAGAAGTTAAAATTGAGCTGGTAGAACGTTGTGAGGTCAATGTTTGATATGCAGTCTATGGAGTGGAAAAACTTCACTGAGGTATTCAAAGGATAGTACGATAGTAGTAGCCACCATGATTAATGACGAGAGCTTTTAATGAGCTAGCTTAGGGATCTATGATGGTGTTTGAGTACTACGCTTGGTTCTATGAGCTTTGCCTCTATTATAAGGGAATTTCTAAGCATGGTAAGATAGTGAAGTTCAAGTAAGGTTTGAGGTCGAAGCTATAACAAGCTGTGGCTGTGAATCAGTACGACTCTCTTCTTGAGGTTTTTGAGGTTGCTAAGAGGATAAAGAGAGTGTTTTATACCTACTATAAGAACTTTTATGAGAAGTTGGCTAAAAAAAAAATAGATGAAAATGACGAAGAAGAATCAGAAGATATTCCAAGGATAGAAATCTAGTGGGAGTCAAACCCTAGTGTAAAGTGGACGACAAAGCCCTTATGCTTGTATACCTGTGGATAGCTAGGAAATTTAAGGAGAACTTGCTCCCAGAACCAGCACCTGTAGCCAACACAGCAGTTTTTCTCTTCTTCTCAAGGTAGTGCATACTCATGAATAAAATGCTAATGATAAACAAGTTGAACCTACGTGTATGCTTCATTTCATCGTCATTTTGATTACAAATAATCTAACCTAAACTATTATTAAGAAAAGACTTATTCCATTTAAGCAAAAACAACATCATGCTAGCAATTAGAAAAATCCTTTTTTATTATTTATTAATTTTTATTTTTTTATTTTTTTATTTTTTTAAATAGATAAATAATAGGTAATAATAATGTAAGATCCAACAGATTCTTGTTAACTATAAGTGATTAACATATGAAAAACAGAAAATATTATTATTTCTTCCCTTATATAAAAATATTATTATTTCATTTATTTTAAATTATTTTTATTTAATTATATTATATATAATATGTAAATTTCTTAAATCTTGATTCGACCAAAACCTAAATGTTATCTAAAACTTCATCGAGAGGAATTCCATTTCACGCAATATTATTTTCTTTGATTTTGACTATGCGGTATCTCTTAAATTTATCGATTTAACCACTTAATTGAAAATTCTCACGGGATCAATGGTAACAAATCACAACAATTAGAGTTAACGAAAAATAACTTGACCACAAATAACACAAAAAAAAAAAAAGTAGTTGGTTTCACTAGCTTTTGGATGCCATGTATAATTTCTTGAACATGTTATTTCTTGAGATAGTATTCCATTGAATGGAGTTAAGATTGTGGTTGCGTTGGATTCAAAGTCACCAATCAATAGTACCAAGGTTAAGAGTTTATTGAAGTTAGATAGTTGTTGTCGTTTCATTTTAAGCTTTCCTCCTATTGTCATACTATTGATGCAATTCTAGAAAAAGACGTTAAGTTTGTTTGGGTTGGGGGAGTTGAAACACAAGTTGACTGTGGTACTAGTGTTGATTTTGCTTGATGGTGATGATCATATTCAGTTAATAGGGGCGCGTTAGGTGTTAGAATTTGATGTGTGGTAATGCATTCGAATATAATTAATGCATACATATTTAGAAAATTGAAGTTAGGAAAGTGAAATTACGACCTTATGATTTGTTGCCGAACATGAACATTTTGTGCTGAAATTATAAAAAAGTAATTGCATGGAGTGAAATTAGGTTTTCTCGTAAAATAAAAGTTTGGATAATTCCATCACATCGTGATTTCAATCTCGAATAGAAGTGACGGATTGATAATACGAAGAATTGTGACTATACATAGAAATATCATCATGCTAAACCCAATGAATTCTTCATGTAATGTGTGGGAATAATTTGATAACAACTTCTATCCTTCTGCAGCCTGTCGAGGAAATGAAGAAGTTCGATGATGATTTTAAGAAGAGAATTGATCAATTGAAAAATGGACACAAGGATGAAGTTTGGAAGGTCACTACTGATGTGTTTGTTTTTTCAAAGGTGGAGTTATGGTGTTGAATAATCCAGATTCGTGACAAGGTGTTTTAAGTGAAAAAGTCATAGGTTAAGATTTTCTATTTATTACGTTAGCACCATGATGTAATCAAGATTTGGAACATCAATATTGGTAGATTTGCATAGGGCAAGACGTGTTGTACTATCTATTTAGATTTTCGCCTGTCACAATAGTTGGAGGGCTAGCATTTGAGATCTGTAGATTATTACAACCCCTATTCAAATGAATGTGAACAACTAGTTTTACTATTTTTTTAAAAAACAAAGTCATAATGAATTATAAAATGTAGTGCATGGATTTACATCTAAAATCATTTTCTTTTCTTTCCAAAAACGAACTCTATGAGCTAAGGATTTTTAAACTATCAAATCCTTCACACTATTTTGAAATAGGCTTAACAATCTATGAGTGTGATAAGTTCAAAAACATTGGTACATATATATGTAGCTATAAATAAAATACGTTTTCACTGTTTTCATTAAAAAGATAGTCTGAGTGAAAAGAAGGGTAATCAAGAACTCTTCTAACACATTATCAGAGAATGACGGCGATACAAAGACCAAATAGCATCCCATGAGTCAGAAAGAAATGAAAAACGATTAAGATCCAATGATCCAGGAGTTGCTGACAAACAAGTCAGCGACAACATCACCCATTAATCAAAAAGAGTGGTCGGTGAACAAAGTCAGTGATAACACCACTCGCGTAACAAAAAGAGTGGCAGACAATCTAAAGACAAGGCAACAAAACCACTTGCAAATTTTAACAAAAAAATACACCATAGTCAGGTTTAGGAATTCAAAACCCAAATAGCGCATCATGATTGCCTATTATCCATTAATCAAAAAGAGTGGTCGCCGAACAAAGTCAGTGATAACACCACTCACGTAACCAAAAGAGTGGTAGACAATATAAAGACAAGGCAACAAAACCACCTATAAATTTTAACAAAAAATACACCATAGTCAAGTTTAGGAATTCAAAACCCAAGTAGCGCATCATGATTGCCTATTATCCATTTTCATAACGTACAAACAAATAATTTTCACACACCAGAAGATGTATATGATCTGACTCTAGTTGCTTTGATTTTGTAGCACATAGGAATTTGGTAAGATGTAGTTTTATATTTATGTTATATATGACTATTTTATTATTAATAGAGTCTTTTGGAATATAATTTGTTGTCACGAGGGTCAAGGATGGAATAGTGTTGTGAATTAATTGAGGAAAAATGATATATTTTTCATGTTAAATAGTAGAGATGTTGACCTATGAGCAGTAAGTGATTGACCTTTTTTCTGACAAATTGCACAGTGTGAGGAAAATCAAGAAAACACAAGGAGTGAAGTGTTGATCGATGGGCAGTGGCGGTTGACCAGACAAATGGAAAATCAACGTTTGAACATATCAAGCTGATTTTTGTCTACCAAACTTGAAGAATGGTTGACGAAGAACGAGTAAAACTACAAAAATAACAAAATAAACTCTAATTTCAAATGTTTTATTTTGTTTCGAACTCTCAAGCCACCTCCTATATTCTCTCAAGTTCTCGAAAGGGTAAGCCCAGTTCTTGTGAAATTGAGCAGGCATCAATCCTCAAATGTTGTGAATATTGATATAGAAAGATGAAATAATCAATTAGAGTTTTCAAACTTTCTCTTAGGGTTTACTCATGGAGACTTTTCATGTCGAATTTCGTCTTATACGATATGTTAATATGTGTGAATTTTTATGATTAGGTTGATATAAAGTGAAAGTTAATTGTCATAAGGGTCATTATCATGTTAGGGCTTAGCGGTAAGTGATGTTTATATGTGTTTGACTTTTTGACTTACATAAGAGGGTGCTAGGGTAACGTGCTGTATTTTAATGTTCTATTTGTGATAATATTAATTGAGAATGTGTAATTCTATAGATTTTAATTGTATATGCTATGAGATGCACTGATGATATAATGATTAGATATTGTATGATAATGAATCGGAGGATGTGCTATAAAATTTAGCTTCATATTAATAGTTTTAGTGATGATAGATTATTGTGGGAGTTGATCATGTGTGTATCTCCTGCATCATGAAAATGTTTTCATTAAGAAATGCTGAATGAATGAACGTAAATAGTTGTTGTGAGGCGGGGTTTGAGTTGGCTATATTTCACAAGAGGTGGACCAAATAGTGTCTACTTCTTCTCCTAGACTAAATTAAAATAATACTAAAAATAAATATTCATCTCTTCTCTAGAAGGAGATAGTGAGTTTAGCGTCATCAAAATAAAAATAATAGAGAATATGTCGAACCAAATTAAATGAAAAGAAGAAATAAGTAGAAGAGAATATTTATCTCTAAATCTTACCTAATAGTGTAACGCGTATGTTAATTTCATTGGCTGGTGTCAAAAATCCTCTTTGATTACTCTCTAAAACAGGCTTAAAGGTTGAGGTCATTCAAGCAAGAAAGACGACCCCCATTGATAGAGAAATTCTAAGGGCTTTGCTACAAGATTTTAGTGGTTCAAGTTGAATTTTATGAGTATAACATCAAAATCTACTTGAGGAAGTAGATTGACATTGTGAAGGAGGCAATTTGCTATGAGATTATGAAATCACAATAGGTGGTTGACCTTTGTTTGAATATTGGACTTCTTGAATATGGGGATTTGATAGTGGTATAACTTGTTGAGATTGAGGTTTATTTTTATGGTCAACATTTCATTGTTTTCATAAAATATTTATTTTTAGACGTATTGATGAGAACCCGAAACCCTTCAACAATGAGGAATAAAACTTAGGAATGACTTAAAATCAAGTACGAGGAACTTGATCTCAATTAAACTTTGTCGATGAAACCAAAGTTATTAAGAAAGAGGAGATCTGACCCAAACCAAATTTGTTAGTAAGAACCAAAATTATCAAATGATCTCTCAAACTTTGACTTGAAGAAAACATAGTTTTTCACAAATAACCAAAGAAAAAATTCTAAAAAACAACTCTTAAGAAGAAAATTCAATAGCAAATATCGTGTCTTTTTTGTAGTACATTCATGGTGCTTAAATGTTCTCAAGGTAGCTAGAAATAAGTAAACTTAATTTAATCATGAAATATGAAACTTAACAAACTTTCAAAATTAGAAAGAAAAAACACAAAAAGGAAGGTTTGGCCTGACACGCAGTGTTCTTGCTGGGCTGAGTGGCACGTTATGGGCTGGACGGTGCACGCAAAGCTGAGTGGTAAGCTAGTGGATGGTGATAAGGTGGGCTTGCACGAGGTGCAAGCAGGCCTGTGAATGATGCATGTGCGGGCAGTTCGAGTGTGCGTGCTATATTGTTATGCAGGCACACGATGCGCGTTGGCTGGTTTTGGGTGTGCACTACACGCTACTGGGTGGCCTGTGGCACCCACAGGCAGCTTCCTCCTTTCCTCCAATTTAGCATACTCCTTTTGCATGCAACATTCTCATGGTCTTTTGCATCGCTTTCCTCTATTCTCTCATTATCAATACTTAAAATAATTATTGATATTTGTTTGAGATGTGAAGACTCTTTTTCTTGAGTTTCTATGATCAAATTATGTAAGGCTTTGTTTCTTGGTTCTTTATCTTGTTATTGGCCTCCTATGTGTTGTAGTGAATTATAGTCCTTGATTGCACCTTGAATTGCATCATTCTCTCCTTCTTCAAAAAGATTTGTCATCAAATCTCTTTTATCATACAAAGATAAGCTACTAACATTAAAAGAGATGCTTACATTACCATATTAATTCAGTTAATCAATCTTGTAAGTATTGTAATTGATGCGTTCTAAAACTTGGAATGGGTCGTCTCCTCATGGTTGCAACTTGTTCTTTTGTTGTTCGGCAAATCTTTCCTTAAGTGAATCTAAACTTAATTTCCAAGTTCAAAGGTTATTCACTCGTATTTTGTTATCTTGCCTTGCATAGGGCTAATTCCTTTTATCAATGTTGTCTCGTACCTTTGTATACAAATCTTTTATACACTCGACCTTTTTCTTTACATTAACATTAGCAAACTCATTATTAGGCAAAGATAAAATATCAAGAGAAGTTAAATGATTAAAACCATAAACAATTTTAAATAGCGAATAAGAAATAGTAGAATACACAACTCTATTATATGCAAATTCTACATGAGGTAAACATTTCTTCTATTAAGGGTGTGCTACAGTAGAGAATAAGAGTTTAGTACCTAGTATATTTAATAAAATTTTTCAAAAGTGACTTAAAAACTTAATGTCTCTGTCCTAGTAGGTCGACCCAAGCGGTCAACACATACAGAGTTTGGTCGACCCCCCTTACGTGCAGGTCGGCACTTTGTACTCATTTTTACAGTAAGCGGTAGACATTTTCTTGCACAGGTCGACACTTTAATCGACTCTGCCTTCATAGGTCAACCCTCGCGGTCGACATTGGCCAAGTTCGGTCAACACTTCCAGTATATTGGTCGACACTTGCTAGGCTTGGTCAACCACTCTGCCTATAGGTCGACATCTCATTCACAAAAATTTGCATAAAAATCTTAAACTTTCCAAAAATAACCGAACTTCGACTCAACGTTGAAAATAACAAAACGTGCACTTTTTAATCAATTCAAAACCATTATATACTTCAGAAAGACTACAAAAATTTGAAATTCATTTACACTTCAAATCGACTCAAAACAACTTCGATCAAACTCAAAATAATTAAACTCCCTTACATACTCCCGCCCGAGTCAAAAGCCCTAACAGTTAGCCGGACCGTCCATGAGCGCACTCCTCTAACTGCCTCCTAGTTTTGAGCCTGCTTAGGGTACTCACCAGCTATTGACTCGTTACCTACATCACAGAACTCATCTATTAGCCTAATATTAAGTAAGTAATGTGCATAAAACATAAACACTAAAATAACCATATCCTAACATATGCAGTTTCTACAGTTTCGTCTCTACTTTCATTTTCGTTTCTTTCTTACATCTTCTTTATCTTCTTACTACTGAGTTCTTCTTTACGTGCTAGATCAAGGTGACACACCTCGTGGTCCACCTCACGTTACGAGGCCAACCTGGATCTAGTAAAGTGACACACCTCGCGGTCCAGCTCTCGGAACAAGGCCACCACGTAAAGCGGGGGAAGAAGTGATACACCTCGCAGTCAACATCACGGGACAAGACCACTCAACCCCACCTTCATTATCTTCTTACGTATTTTTTCATTTCGTTCGTCACATCACATCCTACTGTTTCATTTCGTAAAAATAAACGTGCTTTAAAACCATGACGCATAATCACTAAAGCATAACATAAAATAAACGTGCATGCAACCTACCGAACTGTGATGTAGGCCCGAAGGCAAAATCACCTACTACACTACTTACCTGGCGTCCTTAGCAACTCGTTCGTATATGGCTCGCTAACTGGAGAACCTATAAAATCACACATTTATCAATTCTACTTTTTTTCCAACTCGTAAAACTCTAAAGGGAAATAACACTTTAACAACTAATCTAACTCTATTTTCGACTACCCTTCGGAAATGCATAACTTATCCAATACTCGTCCGATTTGGACGATTTGAAATGCTTCGGAGTCCTGAGGATGTATAATTCTTAACAGTCTAATCCAATTCCTAATGCAACACTTACAGCTTGGCTGAATGTGGCCGAACGGAAACTGTTCTATAACTCGAGTATTCGGTTATCCAAACACTCAATCTTCTCCATAAAAACACATAATCTACTCTTACTTCCAGGTTAAACACCAATACACGAATAAAAATTAACTTTAACCTCAAAATCTCGTATCTCCCTCCTAGGGTTCACTAAAACTATCCAATACTTTATCTAACTTTGCTATTACCGCTCAAACTACTAAAAGACTAACTATTTTCTAAGAACTAACTAAAACTTATCGTAGCTTTGAAGAAATAGAGGAGGAACGGAGAGGGTCGTTGGCTTGGAAGGAGAAATTGCTGAAGAGGGAGGGTTTTCTCGTGTGGGGAAGAGAAAGAACAGGGGGGATTCGTTCCTCCTTCCTTTCTTTTATTTAAAAATAATAGTAATAATAATAATAATCATAATAATAATCACCATAAACCTTTAACCGTTTAATTAAATTGTTATTCGGTTTATTTCCAGTCAGAATCTTATAATTTTTTCTTCTTCATTAGCCTCGAAATATTCCTTTAACTAACCGACTAAATTTTTTTGCCCTTGATTCTGACTAGAATTTTGTCGTTTTCTGTTACGTAAATCCAAAAATTATTTAACGGAAATTCTAGACGTTACATTCCACCCTGCTTAAAAAAATTTTCTCCTCAAATTTTGTTACCTGAATAATTCTGGGTATCGACTCATCATGTCCTGTTGTCGCTCTCAGGTTGATTCATCTACGTCGTGGTTGCACCATAATACTTTCACTAGTGGAATCTCTTTATTGCCTAGAATCTCCTTGGTTCGTTACTCCTTCCTTTCTTTTATTTAAAAATAATAATAATCTTAATTACTAAATCACCCTAAACCTTTAACCGTTTAATTAAACTGTTATCCGGTTCATTTTTGGTCAGAATCTTATAACTTTCTCTTCTCCATTAGGTTTGAAATAATCTTCTATCTAACCGGGTAAACTTTCCGTCCTTGATTCCAACTAGAATTTCACCGTTTACCGTTACGTAAATCTAAAAATTATTTAATTGAAATTCTCGGCATTACACACTTGATCTTATGAGTTCTAGTAGGTGTGGAAAATTTGGCCTTACCTTTCGCGTTTGATGTTGTTACCTTTCCTTTGAACAAATCATTTGGCTTTGAGATTGACTTTTCATTCTTCCTATTCAATTTTCAAGGAGAACTTGAGGTCGATCCCCTTTTTAAGTTTAACTTCCCATTTAGTTGTCTTTCAATATTGATGGATTTATGTAACAACTCTTTCATATCCATATAACATTGTAAGTCCACAATATCCGCAATATTTCTATTTAACCCTCTAATAAATCGTGTCATTGTGGCTTCCACATCCTTCTTTAATTTACCCTTATCATGGCTACTTCCAACTCCTTGTAATATCCTTCCACATTCTTAACTCATCGAGTTAAACCTTGTAACTTTGCTCACCATATCTTCTCTTATTCTTTACTAGTTGATCACACCATATGCATGCGTAATCCGTGAACTCCATCTTGGCCAACTTAATTTTTTCTCCTCAGTGAAGTTAATTTATGACAATCAAACATATTATCAACATTCGTTTCTCATTCCAAATATAACTTAGGATAACTTTTACCTTGAAAATAAGGTATTACCTATTTTACGTTGCTTAGGTTTCCATCCTATCTCTTTGCTTCAAATTCTTTTTCTCTTATGTAATTATCATCTATGAATGATTCCTCATGTTCATGTACCATTGGTGCTTTACCTTTTCATGCATGGCTTATCGTTGGGGACTCCATTCTCTCCAACCGCACGTTTAGTGCCTTAAATTGAACTTGTATAGTCATCTTGAATATCTTTGGATCAAAATTAGAGTGTTCTCCTTCATTACTCATAATATGGTCTAAAATTATGAATTATCAACAAGTAAAGAGAGCAAATAAACAAATTAAAAAAATATGTTAGTGAAACGGATCTCTCTCACTCCCTCACGTGTTTACACTCGAATAATTTTCACTTCATTCGTGTTTCGCTTAAAATATGGCTCTTGTAAAATAATCTCACCTTTTTGTCTTTTACCTCTCAATTTTTCCTTTTAACTCTTTATGTAAAAACTTGATCAGGTGGAAATATTCAACAAGTTAAAACAAACAAAATATAATATTCAAACTACAAATTCCAACCTTAAAGATTAGTAGAATCAAGAAATTTTAAAAGAAATAAGGATAATCAATGAAAAGAAACTTTGTTAATATTCAAAGAAAAAACTAACAAAGTATAAATGAAGAGATATTTGTTGTCAAGATATCTCAAGATCATCAAGGATATTCAATTGACAAGAATTCGAAAGTATAAGAGCATGAATTGAATACTCAAAGCAAGAACGAAATATTCCAAGAATAAGATTCACAATAATTTAAGAACAATAATATAGAATTTTAAGGACAAGGATTGAAATTTCAAAGTTGGAAACTTCAAGATTTAAAAAATGTCCAGTATTTCAAGAATGAAAATTCAAGAATAATGATTGAATATATAGAATATCTCAAGAATGATTGGATCTGTCAAATATCTCAAAGATAAGAATCCGAGAATAATGATTGAATATGTCGAAATATTTCAAGACTAAGATTTTGAGAATAATTAAATATGTCGAATATTTCAATAATAAGAATCCATGAATATTTATTGAATATGTCAAATATCTCAAGAATAAGATTATGAGAACAACAATTCAGTATGTTGAATATCTCAAAAGTGAGATTTAAAAAATAATGGAAGAAATTTGAGATTTTTGACCTTTTAGAAATTTTTCACTTTTTTTTTTACTATGAAGAATTTTGCAAAGACTTAACTTTAAAAAGAAAAATTTTTGTATTTTATTTTGTTTAACTTTGAAGAATTTTCGAAGAGAAAAATTCAATAGAATGAAGAACTTTGCGAGATAGTAAAGATGGAAACTTGAAACAAATAGTCTTTGCTCTGATACCAAATGATGAGAACCACAAACATTGAGAACCCGAGACCCTTCAACAATGCATAATAAACATTAGCAACACCTTTGAATCAAGTTCAGGAATTTGACCCTAATCAAACTTTGTCGATGAAACCAAAGTTATCAAGCAAGAGGAACTTGATCCAAACAAACTAGTAGGTAAAAACCAAAGCTATCAAGTGATTTTCAAAATTTTGATTTTAAGAAGAGTCCATTCTTCATAAAGAACCAAATATAAAATTCTAAAAAGAAACTCTCAAAAAGAAAATGCAATAGCAAAAATCGTTTGCTCTTTTTAGAGTACATTCATGGGGTTTAAATAGCCTCAAAGAAAGTAAGAATAAGTAAAGTTAACTTAATATGAAATAGGAAACTAAAAAACTTAAAAATTAGAAAAAAAACAAAAAAAGAAGGTTTGGCTATGGATCGGCATGGAAGGGCGGGCACAGCACAGGCACTAAGCTGAGCGACGCACACGCAGGGTTGGAGTGGCAAGCGCGTGATGCGCACAAGCAAGTGTTGATGAGGGTGAGCGTGGCACTCAGGCTAGTACTGACTAGGAAGGCACAAAGGGCGCGCGGCTGCACATGGGGATTGGGTAGGTGCTTTGATGGGCGCGTGTGGATGATGCTCGGGCAGGCTGGCTGAGCGAGTGCAACGTGTTATTATGCTGGCGAAGTGCACTCATTGACTGTTTGTGGGCATGCGCGGTGCACTATTGAGTGGCTTGTGGCGCGCATAGGCAGTTTTCTCCTTTTCTCCAATTTATTAAACTCCTTTTGCATTCAACATTATCATGGTCATTTGCATGACTTTCCTCTGTTATCTCTTCATAAACACTTATCATAATTATTGATTTTTGTTTCAGTTGTGAAGGCAGTTTTCTTAAGTATTCATGATCAAATTATGTAAGGCTTTGTACATCTTTTTGGTTCTCGATCTTGTCATTGGTCCTCCTATGTTTTGTAGTATATCCTCATCCTTGGTTGCATCTTGAATCACACCACGTGTTCTCATTTAATATGACATATTCTATTTAAAGATATATTTGTTGTTTTATATTGTATGTTAATTTGTCATTGCACATATTTTATTGACCATGTAATTGCATTTGTTTTGGTGATCAACTTTATTGTGTGATTCGAGTTTGATCCATTCATGTAAAGAGTCTGTTTTGTTACGTACATTTGACCGGTAGTTGATGTGTTTGTTTGTGAAGTAGATTGCAATATTTTATTATTACACAATTATATATTTTGGACATATACCATCACATTACTTGTGAAGTTATTGTTGGACCTAATTGTTGGCAAACCATTTTAAGCCCTAGCTACTTATTATTGTTTTAATCCATACTAAGTTTTGGTGTTTTCCGTCAAGGGTAATAGTATTTAAGGGACTTCTAGTTATTTGTGCACAAAAACATTTTATTGACACCTCATATGACAAGATATCAAAGCTAAGTTGAATATCAAGAATGGTCAAAGATAGATAAAGTAATCATATTTAAGAGACTTAGTTATCTGTGCATAAGGACATTTTATGAACACTTGATATGACTTTATAAGTTATTCTTATGTTGACAAGAAGAGAACATATGAACTGCGCATGAATGGATAGGTCACATCCTATTGATCATTTTGTAACCTTGAGAGAAGTACTACAAATTTTATTTGGAGAGATCAAAGTACACGATCCTAGGGTTTATTGGATAAAATTTCTTCCAAGATTTTAGATATCAACCTTCGAATATTTGAGAGTGGACGATGAAACTTATCATAAGTATTTTTAAGAGAATTTGGACATGTACTAATGTTTGTGATTGGATCGAAGAGTGAAGTTTAGTTCTATTTGAGAAGTGGACTACTACGTAACATGTCGATATTTATTTTGATAAGTATTTTGTTGAGTATGATGTAGAATTGACAAAGAGCAACTTAGTGAGAGTAAGATGACAAGGGAGATTTAATGGAGAAGTTCATTGAACGAGCTTATGCAACTAGAGGTTATAACCCCTATTACCAGTTTGGACAACGTATCATTGATAGTACGACTATTCTTTCTCATTTTATTGGATATGTGTTTCAAGTGCGTTAATTGTTGGTAAGGAGATGTTTCACATATATCCCTATACAAATGTTATTATTGTTTCGGATGAGTTTCCTACAGACTTGACAGCTTTTCATATGGATCATTTTGATGTAATCAAGTGTATTGACTTGTTAAGTATTAAGCTAAATTTTTTATTATATGAGAATTATGACTCTTCATTTAGAAAACTGGAAAGTTCTTATGTATCCCAGTGAATTAAAAAATGATTTCTAAATTTACTTTATAAGATTGTATGATGGAGAGATTAGAACATTATGAGATTATTTTTTATGTTAACAATGACTATGGGATAGTTGGGCACAATGTAGTTGTAGTTCTGGCAAGTGAGGTTGAGTATCCTATCATGTTTATTTGACAAAGTTGACATCCAATCATGATATTGAGATTGATGTTAGCTTAGCCTTCTACTCTACTTTAGTAGCTATTGCTTTGAAGGTGATGAATTAAGTTGAGTTGTGAAGTGTTGCTTGCCAAGATGCATGATAATTTGCTTTAGTTGTTCATTGATCACCTGAAGTTTGATTAAGTGGTGATCAAGGTTAAATAGTTGTCATCAATGAATAATGACTTATTCATTTAGTGGAGCAGATTGAGATATTTTTCTGATATTGATTAAGATCATAATTTGAGTCAAAGATTGTGAGGATAATATTCATAAGATGGCTTTTCAAGTTTCGTTGGGGGTATTTTGAGTTAATGGTTTTGCTGTTTTATGCAGATATGGAATTGCGTTTTTTGATCTTTTTTGGATAGATGTTGTGATTTTCATTGATAATATGTCTGTTATTTTAAGAACTCGTGATGAGAATAAGGAGCATCTAATCATTTTGCGGAACACATTGGGAGATCATCACTTGTATGCTAAGAGGAAGGAAGTGTTGTCCCAACTCAAAGGCAGCCCTATTAGAAATGATGATTTAAAGAATTGATCCTCAAAGAGAACACGATGCCTAACCTAAGATTTGGTTTACACATAAAGACTTAATTTAATATTTAAAATCATAGCCCAGATAGGATGAGCCGAGCTTCACATAGTGATTACAAAACTATAAAGATAGTACAAAACATTATAGAAATAAATATTGTGCAGAAAAAGAATGACATCCAACACCATTTAATTAATTCTACAAACCTAAATAGTCTTAAAAGTTCTCACCAAAGTAAATAAATACTCAAAGAAAGAAAAGAGATCCAGTTGCTCTAATACGAACACTATTACTTGTTGCCTTGATTCTTAAATAGGAAAGAGGAGGGTTGTTTGGGGCGATTGACTAATTCAATAAGAAACTTATACTAAATGCAAAAAGGGTCTTATCCTTCATTTTCAAGAACCATAATATTGTGGTAGTCTGCCTTATGAGGGCAAGTATGACCTAAGATTCTATTGATTGTAAATGCCTGACTCATATCAGTGGGGATGCACAATCTCACATCACTTGGAAGAGTGAAAATTGAGTTGTTTATAAATTGGTTTACCTCCATATCTAGTACAACATGTTTTAGGGTAACCTCAAGAACAAATCGATGTGGGTTCTGACCCAAAGCGCACAATATTGTACTGTCAGTATCAGGAGACTCCACAGATATACAATCATTTAAAATCACTTTCACCTTTGGATAAAATATATATCACAAGCTATGGATGAGGCAATCATCAAAACTTTGTTGTATACATAGATAACCATAAACAAACAAAGAATCCATCATTTTTTCCATTTGAAAACAATATCAATGAAAAGGAGAGGCAACTCAACAACCTCTCAATACACTATCAGTGAAAGATGGGGATATGAAAACTAGGAAGAAGTGAAAGTGAAGGCAACGAGGACCCAACAACGTTACAAGAGTTATCCACGATCTGAAAACTAGACAGCAAGACAATGTGCAAAATTGTATGAATAAATACACCTTGATTATTTTAAAGATTCAAAATTCAAAAAGTATGTCATCACTGGCCTATTACTCATTTTCACAATTTGCAATCAAAATATGTTGACAGAGTAGAAGATGTATTGTGATAGCCTTATGATGTTTTGATACATAAACCATCGAAAGCATTAAGAGGTTCATCCAACAGTGTATCATATAATCAACAAAATTATACCATGCAGGCGTAAAGTAAACGTGTAAGAGGTACGTACATATGCCTCAAAATAGATGTGTTGTCGAACAATTCCCATTGGGTTTTCATGTGATAAACCAAAAAATAATATTTTGAAAACATGATGCAATGCATAACAATATAAAATTCCTACCTCGACAGCGATCACACTTCTTACAAACAAGAGCGAAACTCTTGGGAATAGACTCATAATCAGTGAAGTCATCAGAGGCTATCATTAAAACCAAAGTCATGAATATTCCTTATGACAAATGCGATCGAACTTTGCCAACAAGAGTTTCCTCAAAGCAATATATACAGGCGACCAACCCTTGACCGAACGTGAGCGCCCAAGGCAGAAGCCCATTCCAGCAGTGAAAACCTAGAAGCTTATTGGGACGCCTGCTCCAAAAGCCCAAAATATCTCTAAGAAGGTGCAGCGCTAAAGCCATGATGCCACTTTGGGAGCCCAGACTTGCGTCCTACATGGACACTTGGCTTCGAGCAGCAGAAACCTAGAGACATTGTTCAGGGAACGCATTTCGCGAGAAAAATGTCATTCCACTAATGTTTAACACCAATTAGTCTAAAATTCTACCTAGACCATAGATTGACAGATACAACATGAAAACAACCCATGATTTTGAGTTTCCTATAAATTTAAGTTTAATCAGAACCAAAAACTTAGGTAAGAAAGTGAACAAGAATTGAGGTTACAAATCACCTTACCCTTGAAGATCAAGACACTAGAACTTGGGTTGTATTGAAACCACATCTCCATTTGCCTTTTCTCTCACGTAACTCTCTCTCTCTCTCTCATCTCTATGTTTGGGGCTGAAGGGAGGTGGAAATAAGGGTTTCCTCCCCTCATATCAAAATATTATTATGTTATTTATTTTAAATTATTTTTATTAAGTATATAAAATATAAAATATATATCATATATCTTAAATAAATTCCTCAAATCACGATTCAATAAAAATCTGAACGTTATCTAAAACTTCACCTGGGATAATTCCATTATACCAACATTATTTTCTTTGATTTTGACTATGCAGCAACTCTCTAATTTATGGATTTAAGTAATTGACCGAAAAATCTCACGTGGTCGAATGGTAACAAGTCTCAACAATTTGAGTTATTGCAAGGTAACTAAATCACGAATAAAGCAAAAAAGTTACTTGGAACATAATTAATATAAAGATAAGTGGTTTACAAGTGTAGCTTTGAAATGACATGCAAAATTTATTGGAATCGTTAATTCTCAAGATGGTATGCCATTGAATCTAGTTAAGATTGTAGGTATGTTTGATTCCAAGTCACCAATGAACATTACTGAGATTCAGAGTTTATTGAAGTTAGATAGTTTTTATTATCATTTCATTATAAGCTTTCCTTCTATTGTCATACTATTGACGCAATTCATGAGAAAAGATGTTAAGTTTATTTTGAATGGGTAGTGTTAGAGTTGATACACAATTGTCTATGGTATCGGTGTTAATGTGCTTGATGGTGTTTATCATATGCATTAGGTGTTAAAATTTGATGTCTATTAATGCATTCAAATAGAGTTAATGCATACACATTTAGAAATTTGAAGCTAAGAAGGTGAAATTACCACTCTTATAATTTGTTGTTGGTGGTGAACGTTTTGTACTGAAAATTATACATAAGTAATTATATGGAGTGAAATTTAGATTTTCTCGTAACGTAAAAAGTTTGGAGCATTCCTTCACATCATGATTTCAATCTCGGACACAAATGATGTATGGATTATACGGAGAATTGTTATTATACATGGAAATATCATCATGGTAAACCAATATTTTTGCGTATACTTAGAAGTGACATTCTCAAAGTTTTATTTCCTTGTATTGTGTCACAAAATTTTAAAATATCTTTGAACAATAATGATTATGATATGCAGTATTGTAATAATAGTCATATAATGCGTGGGTACACCATTATGTAGTGTGTTAAGAAAACAAAGAAATTTAATGACGATTTTAAGAAGGAAATTGATCAACTGAAAAATGGATATGAGCATGAAAATTGGGAGGCAACTGCTGATGGATTTGTTTTTTAAAGGTGGAGTTGGTTTCGAATAATCATGATTTTTGACTAAAAGTTTTAGTTGAAAGTCATAAGTTAAGATTTTCTATTCGATACTGGACCACCAAGATGTATCAAGATTTGGTGGACGTGCATAGAGCGAGACGTGTTGTAATATGTTGTTAGATTTGGACCTGTCACAATATTTGGAGGCTGAGCTTTTGAGACCTGTAGATTATTACAACCCCTAAGTATTCAAGAGTAGAAATCAAATATGATTATTAGAGATTTTGCAACTAGTTGGTCAAAGAATGTGTAGTGATATGATATTATTGAGTATGTTGTTGATTTATTGACTAACCTGTTGTTTAAGTTGCGTAAACTTTATGTGATGAAAACTGTTCATTTACACGTTCTATCTAGTGTTGTGTTGATAGAGACTCTGAAGTTTTGGAGAACCATACTAAGAATATCGTCTTTCCTTATAATACTTGTGGCATGGAGTGTTTAGAATTTGTAAGTGGCTCTATTTTCACTGATAGAAAAGTGACTTTATTTTTATTAGTTATCGCATTGTAATAAATTATTTTGATACATGTTCTTTCGGATGATTTGTTGAAGCCTAATTTTGTATAGCGTGTTTACCTTAGTTTTTATACTTAGATTTTCTGGATGCATGCACCATTACATATTCTTTTAGATATATTATTTAGAATTCTTATTGAGTTTAGCCAATTTATCCTAACGAGATCTTCTTTTCAAGTTTTACTGAGGAAGAATTACAATAAACCAAGGCAGTACTGATTCAACATTATTTAGTTTCTATCTATTTATTTTAGAGAAACTAAATCATGTTAGTGTTTAATTATGATTTCTTTCATATCAAGACGTTAGTTTATCTCACAATTATATATGTTGGATGTTTAATATTATGATATCTGTAATATTAATGTTGCACTTTGTTGTTAGACAACGGTTATAAGTCTTACGTTGCAAATTTAACTGCTTTTGGTTTGACGGCCACACAATTTGATCTTTTCTAGGGTCACTTCATTTTCTGTTTTTACCGTAAATTTTTTTAGGGTCGTGACATAAAATTTAAAATTCAATATAATATTATATTTATACGTAATTTATTATAATAAATTGTACGTGGTAATAAAAAAAATTATATTTTCATGGAAAAGAAATATGAAAACAGTGGTGAGTATTTTGTCCCGGGTTGGAAAGTTGAAAGAAAAATCTATGGAGAGAGAATGAATAGAGAGAGTAGGAGAAATCAAAAAGGTCTTGGCCCCTTTCACAAGTATGGAATATTCATTTGAATGTGGTGGAAATAGTGACACATCGAATCATTTGTATTAAGAACTTTCAAAGAAGGAATCAATTTCATAAAACGCAATGGAAAAGTATTTCTGATCTAGGGTACAACTGTAACTTCATACACAAAAGTACTAATTATTCAAATCTGTTAACGTGGAGCATCTACTGACTAGTGTTCCAAAAACAAGTTCAGATAAATAGAACCAAAAGTAGGTGAGTTAGAACAGAAGCCTATTCCATGGCAGAGGCATTTTACTACGCAGTCCTTTCCCTCGTCTTCCTCCTGCTTGCTTTCAAGCTTCTGCTGCCATACAAGAGAAAAAGAAACCTTCCTCCAGGTCCAACTTCTCTACCAATCATCGGCCACCTACATCTTTTGAAGCAACCACTTCATCGGACATTTCAGATGTTTTCAGAAAAGTACGGCCATGTTATCTCCTTCAAGTTTGGCTCTCAGCGTGTAGTTATTGTTTCCTCTCCCGCTGCAGTTCAGGAATGTTTCACCAAGAACGACGTTATTCTCGCCAATCGCCCGAAATCGCTTGCAGGAAAATACTTCGCCTACGATGACATGACCATGGGGACAGCGCCGTACGGGGAGCATTGGCGGAACCTCCGCCGAATAGGCGCCATCGAAATCTTCTCGACGAGCCGCCTCAACTCTTTTTTGGAGATTCGGAAGGTCGAAGTCGAGCGGTTGCTGCGAAAGCTTTCCGACAATTCTCACAACGAGTTCTCAAAAGTAGAATTACAGTCTTTGTTTAGGAAGCTGACTTTCAACATCGTGATGAGAATGGCGGCCGGGAAGAGGTACTACGGCGACGACGTGGCAGATGAGGAAGAAGCGAGCCGATTCAGAGATATAATGGATCGGGTCTCATCCCTTCTGCAGAGCGTGCATCCGGTAGATGTCTTTCCAATCCTCAGATGGATCGATCCAACTGGTTACGAAAGGAAGTTAGAGAAGGTTGGTAAGATAAAAGATGAATTTATGCAAGGTTTGATTGACGAGCATCGGAGAAGGCAGGAAGACGGTAGAAACACCATGATCGATCATCTTCTATCTCTTCAAACGTCCGAACCTGAGTACTATAGCGACCAAATTATCAAAGGCTTTGTACAGGTTTGCTGCTTTTACCCTCAACTTTCCTAATTTGACTTTTCATTTGACTATTTGAATTTAAACTTCAAATTAAAAATATATTATAGAAGTTAATAATTTATAGGGTAATTATGGAAATAACTCAAAGTATGAGATGATTAATAAAATCACCCTTAAATTATCTTTGTTAATAAACTCGTTCTTAAAATATGCTCCGTGGACAAATTTACCCTTGACAGACTTTTGGCTCATGATCTTTGTTTTTCGTTAAACCCATGCTTTTAAACACATGCAATAAAGAACCAGAGCCCGCTCAATTTTGATCAAGCTGCCCCTCCACAGAAGTTTCTCAAGAACGGGAGCCTATTCTTCGATAATAGGCCCCCATTCCAGAGAAAGCTTCGAGTTCTCGTTTCTCAATACTTCACATTTAGTATACTTTGAAAAATATACAAATTTTTAATTGAAATTGTTACCACATATCTAATATTTCATGAGAAGCTAATTTGCAAAGTTTAGTGATTTTTCAAACTTTACCATTTATTATAATTTTTTTATAAAATAGTTCATTCAAAATATGTACGTCATCTAACAATTATGAAAATTTTACAATAAACTCTATTTATACTTCCAATTAAAGCTGCAAAATCAGTTTGCAAAAATAAAATACATATATCATCTAAAAGTTAAGGAAGCAAACTCAAATCAATTATCCCCGTTCTTAAAGAACGAGCTCTCGTTCCTAAGAAACCATTTTAGAGTAGGAGCTCGGTCGAAATTGAGTGGGCTCCCATTTTCGCTTACACATATTCAATAAAAAATGAAGATTGAGAGCCTGCTCAAAGAGACCTAGAGTTCACTAAAGGTTAATTTGTTTAGGATGATACTTTAAGAGCAACATTGTCAACAAACATACTTTAAAGGCGATTTTTAATCATTTCATAATTTGAAGGTTATTTTGATAATTATTCTAATTTATATCATAAAGTACTCTAGCACCTCGAAATAGTTTTAATTGGTTCTTGATTTCATTGTTTAGAATTGAAATTTTTTGTTATGAATAATTATAAAATTTAAGTTGTTGAGTTTAGAGAAATTCAATTATTTTTTGCTGTATTTCGAAAATGTTAATTTGATTTTAGATATTTATTTGTTTTTTTTTTTAAATATAGAGATTCCAAATAAGTGCCATATTTAATTGCTACCCATTTTGCCCGTTCATTGAGGCAAGTCATTGTCAAATAATTTTCTAATTTCATAACTTTTTTAATTTTATTTTTGCATTTAAATGTTCTGTTTATTACATTTCTCATTTTTTAGAAAAATATTATGCATTAATTTTTAATCTTACAAGATACCTAAATTTAATATAAAATTAGATAGGGATTTTTTTATATCATGTCGAGAGACGGACCATTTTACCCTTTGTTTTTTCAAGATATCTACTTTATATTATATTTAATCTTATATGATATAAAATTTTGATATGATACTTAGGAAATGATTATTCCGTCCTCTTCTGCAGGACATCATTTTCGCGGGTACAGATACAACCTCGATCGCTCTGGAGTGGGCCATGGGTAATTTACTGAACAACCCAGATGTATTGGAAAAAGCTAGGGCCGAGTTGGATTGCAAAGTGGGTGAACGACTAGTTAACGAACCAGATCTTCCAAATCTACCATACCTGGGTGGAGTCATTTCAGAGACGCTCCGACTCTACCCACCGGTAGCCCTCAATGTGCCTCATTTCTCCTCCGACGACAGCACAATAGGAGGCTATGATCTGCCTCGTGGAACAATGGTATTAGTCAATATATGGGCCATGCAAAGAGATCCTGAATTGTGGGACGAACCGACAAAGTTTAAGCCAGAAAGATATGAAGCTGAGATGGGAGATGGAATGGCATATAAGTTTATACCGTTTGGATTTGGGAGGAGAGCTTGTCCCGGATCTGGACTGGCGCAACGAGTATTAGGGTTGGCCTTGGGGTCTTTGATTCAGTGTTTTGAGTGGAAGAGAGTTGGTCAAGAAGAAGTTGACATGGTTCATGGTACAAATGTTTTCTTGCGCAGGCGTACGCCATTGGAGGCCATGTGTAAAGCACGCCCTATCATGGATAAGCTTTGTTCCCGAAAGACGCTTCCTGCTTTAAATTGTTACTTTGAAAATGGCTCATGAATTTCAGTATTACAGTAGTAAATATGAGACGAGATTCCAGCTTTTGTTTTGAAATAACTATTACGCTTGATTTTCCCTTTATGAGATGAATATTTGGTTATTTGATTGGTATGGCATTGGAGGGAAAGATGCCACCCATGATAAATGACTAACGATTGACTCTGGGTAGATTTATTAATCATAGAATAAAAAGCATTGGGCTTGTACATATGTTCAACAAAAATATCAATATAATATAATATTTAAATTCCATATAAAATATTTTGTTCATAAATATAAAACCATCATAATTTAGTTATACAGATAGCATCAAATAAATGAAAATCTAGAGTAGAAAAAACTATGAAGTAGCAAAAAAAAAAAAATCACAATAAATGAGAAATTAACTAAATAATGAGCTTAATGCACCCATGCTTGTCTCCTTATGCAAGTTCTAAAACACAAGTATGTATTTAGGGTGAGTTAAGTTTAATTAAATATAGATTTGAAGTCTCCTAGTCAGTGATAAGTCTTGAAAAAGAGTGATTATATCATTTTATTTTATTTAAATAAAGAAAATTCTAATGTCTTTTTACGTATCGGTGCAAATCAGCATTCAAAAATATTCAAAAGAGTAAAATAAAGTCAAACTTTATAGACAAAAATCACAATCAAATTCAAAAGAATTAAATGAGAAATTTATCTGTAAGAGAAAATATCATAATATAATTACTGCAAGTGTACAATTTCAAGTTTTGAGATTGATATTTAACGTGTCTTCGAAGTGATAGATAATTAGAAAAAAGAAATGAAAATTCTCGCTCTCGGGAGGCAAAAGATGCCACCCAAGAGAACATATGAACATAGTTTAAAAATGGAAAATGGTTTTTAAACCCAAAATGCATGCACAAAACAATTTCCGTTACGAGAGAACATGGTGATTTGGATTCTCCACTCAACAATTTTTCTCTAATAAACAATTTATTTTGAGGAAGCAAAAATGGGGAGGCGAGGGATCAAAAGGAGTGTTTAAGTTGAATAGTTAATTGGATTTTCTTTACTTTCTCAGCAATATGTATTTTACTGCTAATCGAGTACTTAGCTGGAGTTACAAATGGGAACTAGGCTCATGATTCTTTCCCTACGGGGTACTAAAAACAAAAGGTCTCAATCTTCTGCTTCAAACCAAATCCATCTATCCCTTGACAGTCGTTGCTGCTATTTTTAGTTTTGTTATGGTCTCGACGTGGTTTATGAAAGAGTTTAATGGTATCAGAGCGTCTATTTTAAAATTAATATTGAAATATTTGGACTCCAGTCTACCATACATGGTCAATCAGCATAAACTACTAGTGAAACTTTTACATATAAGAATAATGAGGTGAATTGAGAATATTGATCAAATCAAAAAAGGTCAAAAGTTCAAAAGAGGTACGAGTTTTATTTATTGTATTTCATTATTTTCAACTTTTATTTTTGGGATATTACGTAAAAACCAAAACTTTTGTCTTGCATGAAAGCATATCTTGTTTTTATCATGTATAGTATGTTTTCCGTTTTTTACAACATAAAAGGTGGCTAAGTTGATGCACCAACTATTGGTAACTAAATATGATCATATGGACTCAAATTCAATTTTATTGAGTGCAGCCATACTGGTAACTAGATATGATCACCAACTATTTAGTCGATTGGGGCTGAGAAACAACGAGGGAAGACAATTTTTGCTACTTTCCAACGCTAGAAATAGCCCAAGTGTAGACCGTTGTGAATGAAAGGTTGACACTTCCAATTGCGCAGAAAACAAAGAAGTATCAAGTGTCCACCGCTTGATAGAAGTGTCGACCGTATACAGTGTCCACTGTTTTGTAAAACCCAGAAGGTATGAAAATGTCGACCACTAGGATGAAGTGTCAATCGCGACCAACTCAAGTGTTATAAGTGTTGACCAGCAAGCCGACCCCTATTTATAGGTGTTGACTGGTCTTCCCTAAAGTGTCGACCACTCTCTCTTAAGTGTCGACCACACAACTTTAATTTTTAGGAAAATTTTGTCGTCAAGGCGTACAACTGTTTATAGTGTTCTAGATTGAATCTCTAGTTCCTGTTTATGACCCATCCTTGTGTATCTCTTAGTGTTGAGTGGGATAATCATAATTTTGGTTTTGTTTTAGGCTCAGACAACTTTAGTGACTTCGAGCCAGTTGCTAAAGTTGTGCCTTTAGTTGGAAGAAGGAACGTTCGGCGTAAAGGTAGATGTTTTATATTATTGGCACTGCATTTGGATCATTGATTTCTAAAGACATTATTTTGGTGAGTTGTCATCTGTAGAAAGCCTGACGAAGTTTGGTCGCTGGCATGTTAGTGTTTTACGTATATGTACGCACGATGTACATGTTTATCATTGATGCATAGTTTTTACATTATTGTGATGGAGAATTGATCCCCGTGACACTTTTAATGGTCTCGATGTCAAAGTATCACGAGGACATCGTAGTACATCTTTTATTGCATGAAGGTTGTGATGTTTGTATATTACAAAATGAGTAATAAGGTGGTGATGACGCGCTGCTTATGTTTCAAATCCCTAAATCTGATCAATGTGTTTTTTTTATCATTTATACGAGTTGCTTTATAAATTACTATTGTTTACTGACAACCCAAGTAACGTGGTTGGATCTTTAGATTGCACGTTGATTGTCTCTTCTTTCTAGCTCATGAGGTGCTGCTGGAATTCAGTCGTAGTATTTTTATGTTAGTGTATCAGAGGAGTCCATGAGTGACCTTTCTTTTTAATTGAGGTAATTTTTATATGATAAGTACAATGAAGGCGTATTTTCGTATAGTCATCTTAGTATACGATGATGTTTGACTTAATAGCTTATCTGTGGCTCATGAAGTTTGTTATCTTAAAATGGTGAAAATGAATTTTCAAAATAACGATATTTTAAAAACTATTTTATTATCTTATCATGTTTTTGAATGAAAGATAAAAGAAATTTTACATGCATTTAGTATGAAACTTCTACTGAGTTAATCACTCACCTCAAACGATCATCTCCCTTTGCAAGAGAGAACAAAAACAACAAGTGAGTGTTCTAACTCCCTAATGAGGACTCATCTTATATTTGGACTTGTAATAGTAAAATGAATTTAAACTTGGATTTGTAAACCTTATTAAGCTATCATTTCATTATTGTACTATTATATATATAATTATTGTATGAATCTGGCATTTTGATTAATGTTTAGGTCTTCTGCTGGAAAACAAACTTTATGCTAAGTGATCAAGTCCTTTATAAGGATTAGGTCGTCTGACCTGACGTTTTGTTACGACTGCCTTTGTGTTGTGACGCTGTGAATGAGAAAGACTCTACACGTAAACACAAACATGACCAATAAAATGTCAACATGCTCTATATATATATAATGTACCATATAATATTATAGTGCAAGCATACATTCAACAATACAACTTTAGATTCACAAAAAGGACACACAACTATCACTATTTTTTTGTGGCGTGGGGTATGTACATCCATGGAGCAAATACACATCAATTGTTTTGTATTTATGAAGTAGAAAATTATCCTATCGCAAAATCAATTACCATTCATTTAAATCTAAATGTCTTCTCTCTAGCGATAATTGATTATTTTAATTGGCACCTAGAAATGTGACAATTGAGTGAGAGGGAATGTAAACAGTTCTTGTCTTTGAATTTGAAAATGCAATTCAGTGTCGACTTGAGAAATTTAAGTTCTTGTCTTTGAATTTGAAAATGCAATTCGGTGTCAGACTTGAGAAATTTAATGGCATATGGAAACAATGTTAGATCGAGTTTTGAAGGAGAAAATCGAGAAGGAAACATTGATTTTGCATAGATATGAGAAAGTGAATGGTTGCTTTTGAAAGTTTGTATAAAACTTGGATTTTGATTATTGGGTTATGAGTTCGGAGAGAAAAGACTCTGGTTTTGGCAAAGAAAGTGGAATTGGCTTTGGATTTTTGAAACTTACATAGGTTAGTTGGAGATTTATATATTTTCTAGAGTATTCATTTTTTCAATTTAAGTTTTTATTCTATTAGAAGCATTCTTGTGTTTTTTAGTCATAATTGATGGGTGGAAGTCATAAAATTTTTGCCCAAAAAATATGAAAGAATTGATTTAATGGCGATATGGATCGTTTGTAACTATGAAATCAGTGATAAAACAGAGTTTGTTGATGCATCAAACGCCTTGAGCCTATGCTTGGGCGATCAGTCAATCAGATAGTCAAACCAAACTTTTGGTTCGGAAGTTTAGAAATGAAGGAGCGAGTGCCCTTATGTCAGTGCAAGGATCTGGACCAACAACCGAGATGATTTTTTTGGACATTCGAAACTTGTTTTTTACCCAATTTTTTTGTGGGATTGTTTTTTCAAATCTCCGGAGTAGGTTACTACCACAATTATGTGTTCTAACAAATTTTTGAAGATTTAGAAAAAACTACTAAATTGATACATATATAATGATATGTTTCAAGGTTTGATGCGAGATTTGGTTCCTTGATTTTTCAGATACTTAGGCTATGGTTGAGGTAGGCTCGTGTTGAGGTAGAAATTTCTCGAGCATGCACATTATTTTATTGATCAACTTGGTTGTGTCAATCGAGTTTGATCAACTCATGTGACTATCTTATTTTCATTATGCACATTTAACTATTTGAAGACGTATATGTTAACTAGATTAATGAGATGAATGTATCGTGTCTTTGGTTGCAAATCCTTAAACATGATCAGACCTTCTATGATTGCCGAGAATTGCCTTTGTTATTTTATATGCATATGACAATGCATGCTTAGAATCCGTGAGTTGTTTTATTTTCACTTAGACTTTTCAATCGTACAAAAGGAGCCTATGTTCTACTTATATCAAACTACAGTATAATATTTCAACATTTGCCTTGCTTTATGGTTTATACATAATTTTATAAAATATTTTATACAAGAAATGCTCACTTGTTGTTTTTAAGTTAAAATCTGTATATAATATTTCATCTCCATTTAGATTGGTCGACTCATCCCAAACACTTTCGGAAAATCACTAGTCATCGACACAGGAGTAGAAATAAAGTCATTCTCCTTGCATTTAATATTTTTGGGGAGTTTTAGTTTAACAAGGTTAAAATATTTTTAAATATTTATTTTTCTCCGACTTTATCTTATTTTATTTTTGTCAATTATTGAACTTTCTTTATTTACGTTATCTTATGTAACTATTGGATTTAGTTTCATCCTAATTATTTAGGGCTCGACTTGTAATAAATTTTTAAAACCTCTACTGTAAAATTAAATATTAAAAGATAAAATATAAATAGACTAGTCCATTCCTGGATAGGGTCATTCCTCGTCAATATCCATCATTCTTAAAAAGTTATTTTCTATTTTGTTGTAATGTTTTTTGATTTATATGAATACAATCCATCATTCTTAAAAATGGAAGAAGTTGATATTTTGTTTTAGTCATTTTGAATTGTTTTAATCGTCACTATTGGTTGGGGCGTGCACACGTTATATTAGCTATATTAAGAACCTTAGTTCCTTCAAAACATCATAATTGCATAGAGAAGTACAATTATTGGTTGTATAATGGAACGGAGCAAGGAGAACCTACTCATGGCGGATAGTGTATAAACTAATAAACTCCACCAAATGTATAAATGTTCTCTCTTCATATAAATCTTACAAAACCTTATATTTTATAAACCATCTTGACAAGAAACCAAAGATTCATTAAACCTTTGTTCTAATAAGAAGAATCTGGGATGGATCAGAAATCACTCATTCTCAAGGTAATGTACAATTGACTTCCAAAGAAGAGCCTCCATCTCCCTGGATGCTCTTCAGGGGAGATTGCTACTGAGATATAAATCTCTTGCACGGTACTTTGCAACTGCCTGAAGAAGTGGACTTATAGAAGATTGACTACTCCAACCCAACTAAACCAAATATTAAGACTAAATAGTTAGGGGAGATCATGATGCTTAAAACTAATATAAATTAACATTAAATGCACAATCCAACGGAGGTTCAAGACAAAACAGGTAACAACTCGATCTGAAAATAGATCAAGTCGTCTGACCCTTTACTTTAAATTAATTAACTGACAACGAAAAACTTAACTTAGAATAAAAGTCAAGATTAAAACCAAAAGAACTAAAATAAAAGTCCATTAATAACCTCTAATATAATACAGTGATACATGTTCAAAATAAAATGTGCCACGAAAAAAATGACAATGAAAGTCTTAACGTAAATATAAATCAAGATCCAACCTCAGGGATATAATTAAACTACGATAAGAAATGTGTCGAGTTTAATTCCTCGTAGGCTAATCCAAATCTCCTTGACCACAATCTTAAATGGAGGAGTTCTTTGGAGTGAGGTCGACTAAATTCAATAGAACTAGAATTTTTATATTCAACATTTAAAATTTTAAATGATTAAAATATTTTCACAAAATTAATTTATAAAAAAAAACAGTATGACAAGCATTTAAAAACATCGTCACTGTACTGTGTTAGATGCATAAAATAGGTCCTATTGCTTGAAACTAAAACATAAAGCTACTCATGGATTTTGGACATACTATGTCATAGACACATTAGTCACGACGATATTCGACGATCGCTAAAAGCACGAAAGATAAGATAATGATTATGTTTAAGATTTTGCATCCAGGGACACAACACAGTCAACTACTCCAGTAATTTAGTAAAGACAATAAATATATTCTTAAACAACCAAACGTGCGCAAGGAAATCAAGACCCTTTCATGGGTCGGTCAAACTTAATACATTTGATCAAGATGACCAATGAAAAGGTTATGCATGCTCAAAATAAATATGTCCAGTAAAAATAATAAGTAATATGATAAAAATCAACGAACTATAGAAATGTTACGTTATTTATATAAGAATATGTCACTAAATATTATTTTGAAAACCATGATGGCAGACATAAAAAAACAAACCTCTGCCTCACAATGGGCCTACCAAATGCGAAAGACCAATTAATTATAAAGTCCAAGAATTTGAAAAAGTCTAATATTTTTAGCCTCAATACTAACATCACAATATCATAGAGTAGACTTTGAAACTCCACGTTTTCATCCAAATATATCCGTCCACCGCGATCTAAGAACAATTAGGAAAAAAATATTGGTCCAAAAGAGGCTATGAGTCTCCGCCTAAAACTATCATAGATTAAACTTTGAAACTCCACATTTTAAATCCAAATATTTAGGCCCAACTAGATCTAAGAACAATTAGGCAAAAAAAAAAAAAATGATCCAAAAGAGGCTCTGAGTCTCCACCTAAAATTATCATAGATTAGACTTTGAAGCTCCACATTTTAAATTCAAATATTTATACCCAACGCGATCTAAGAACAATCAAGTAAAAAAATTGATTCAAAAGAGACTATGAATCGCCCCCCAAAACTCATCTAGCCACGACCCCCAAAAGGTCCAAATATCAGAACCCGAGAAGGCTGGGCCGCAGCCCCACAGTGCCGAGTCATGACCCAGCACAGCTAGCCAAGCCTAGGCTGCAGCCCAACAGCCTCAGTCGCGACTCAACAACTTCTGAGCCACACCTGGTTGGCCACGTTCTTTTGGGGGAATCCAAAATTTCGATTGTGGCTTCAGCAAATAACCTAACCATCAAAGAAAACATACAGGCATGATATACAATCACTAACCCACCCAAAATTTCAAGCTTTAAAAATAAAAAATATCAATACTAACACAACAAACCAGAGAGCAAGGAATATTACCCCAAAACAGTTAACACCTCCAATGATGCAACACCTCTTGGATCGAGCCTTAAGCCTACGAATACTGAAATCTGAGTTCCTTGGAAAAAAAACAATCTTCTCCTTCGAAGTATTATAAGCACTGTGGATCATTGTCTTTCACCAAATTTTAAATCTGTGGCCATGAAATTTAGTTCTAAATCATAATTAAGATTTCAGACAGGGTGGAAGAATAATATTTCGATGAATCTACAGATACTTTTCATGAAAAATAAACCGAACTTATGAACGTATCGACAAAACTACTCTTTTCAAACGTATAGAAATCAAGTTAAATTAGGAAAAAAAAAACATTGTTCATTTATATTTATCTATTAAAAATTAAAAAATTCAATTAGAATAACAATAATCCACTAATGACATAACACAAATACCCGTCAAGAATGCAGATAAAAAAAGAAGAGCAATTTGCGCATACGTAAGGAAGGTTTTTTCAAAAGTAGAATAAATACGAGTCCCCGACTAAACAAATAATCAAACTATACTGAATGATTCTTCAAAGAACTCATTGATGGGAGAAATTTGTGAAAGATATTTGTCACTGGTGTACCCCCCATTCTTTTCAATTCCAATTTCAAGGCATGAAGCCTATAACACGGTAAAATTTCATTTGCCCTAACGATCTTTCCCGATTTCCTCCTCAATATATCCCGTAACATCCGGCAAAAATGAATTTAAGGCTTTTAAATCTTTGCTTGGAACAGAAATCACAACACTAGATTTCCATGTGTGTTCAAATGGTTTATTACTTCTGATGAATTGCTAGTATATTCCTTTTGCAGCAGAGCATTGTGAACAAGCACATCTTTGCTTTTCATATATAATTAATATTATGCCAATCTCCATATTTGTTGGCAAACGGGAACGACCGAAAATCATACCAAGTCGTCCAACCTTTAATTTTTAACATTTAATATAATAACATAAGACTTATTAACTTAATTAAAGGCCAGGGCCGAGAAGGAAAAGATAACAAGTATAATAAATAAGATTCATATATAATGATAATATTAACTAAAATAAGAAATGCACCAAATAAAACCTAATTAATTTAAATTTACAATTCTCAAAAGTCAAATATAACCTCTCATGGAGAATGTAAAAGTCATAGGAAAATATTAAAATTTAGTAATTTACTTGTCAAGCCTACTATTGAGTCGGGAGATAAACATCCTCCTGATTATACGCCAAAATAAGGTGTTATTGAGATGAGTTGACTAAACTCAATAAAAATAAATTTTATTTCAGTTTTCATGTTAATTTTAACAATTTGATTGCAAATTAAAATTTGAGATAAAATAGAACTACTCACGATCTCCATGCATATCATGTATTATGCAATGTAATGAAAACAACGATATCAAGTAATCGTCAACGCTATATAAAATATTATGATCACATTTAGTATTTTACGTCCAAAGCCATAGCACATTCATCTATCTCATACTTGAGTTAAAACCAATTTTTCACGTTGAGAAAATGGAAACATGCACAAAATGGTATAGGCGAAAAACAAAATACTAACAAAAGATTTATCAATTGTTTTCTAAAATCAAATAAAATGTGTAAAATTAATCTATACCTCAGGTGGACCTATTACGGTCAAAGCCCAAAATATCTGGTCTAATATCCACTGTTCCAAAATTTAGTTAAGTTCTTGGGTACCTAATTAAAAATCAAACCATGAGTTGTAATAACTCGAGAAATTTTGAATATTAGGTTTAATTTCTGAAATTTAAATTATTTTCCTGTTAAAATTTTTGGGAAAATTTTTAACAGGAAATTTATTTTATGAGACTTAGAATTTAATTCGTAAAAGGAAGTTCAAATTTTAAAGTTGAGAAGATGCAAATTTAATGAAGTTTCGGACGGTTATAGTGCGTAAGGGTGATTTAGGAATTTGAGTTATTAATTTAATAAAAAAAATAAAGAAAAAAAAAACAAAACAACTTAACGGCTTCGTGAGGAAGCCATTCAGTTGTTCTGTTCTTTGCCGAGCATTCGAGAGCGAAGGGCGATCGTGTGCTGAAGTCTGAGCTTCGATCGATGACCGACGAGCGTGAGCGTGGGGGGAAACCCGCAAGCGAGTGCTGCTACTCCGACGAATCGAAGACATTCGATTTCAGCGGCTCGAGCTCCCAAAGAGAGAGAACCCGAGTGCCTTCTACCGTCGACCGAGGGAGTGAATCTCCGTCCAACTCTGCCGCCGGTGACTGGACGCTTTACTGGTGTCCTCTGACTGGACGCTTTACTGGTGTCCTCCTTCTTCTCCCACCCAAGTGCAGAACAACACTACTCGGTAAGTCTCTCTCTCTCTCTCTGCTGTCCTATCCTGTTTTGGCCGAGCTTAGCGCTCGGCTTCCTTCCATTTTCTGTGGACTGGGCTGAAATGTTTCAGTGGATTAGGAGTGTGAATGTGTGTGTTTAGTGGATGGACAGTAGGTGTTCGGTGAGAGGGAGAAAAATTGAGGGGGAGGTTGAGCCAAAATTCGGATTTGGAGCTCGAATTTTCGATTTTTGATTTGATTATGCTTAAATGAGTGAAATGTAGCTGATTGTGTATAGAAATTTGTGGAAATTAATTGAAGTCAAAATTCGGATTTTGTTTTGTGTAAAAACAGATTCTGTTTTTGTCCGTTTCGGCCTAGCTTCGGTTATTCGTTTTAAATTCTGTTTTAGTGGGTGAAATTAGGTTGTTAGAGGAACGTTTGGCTGCTGCAATCGTTCGATTTCAATGTTCGACGCAAAAGTTATGCGCATCAGAAGTTTATGCCAGATTTTTGGCCGAGTTGGATTATAGAGCGTTTTTAATGGATCTGTGACATGTGATGTCAGTGTGGAGGATTTTAGTGTGTAAGACGAGTTTTGAGTGAGTTTTGGTTGAGGGGAAACAGATATGTGAAATTTGGCTGAAGGACAGATTCAGTTTTTGGTTTTTTCACCTAGCTGCGGCTTACCGTTTTAAAATACTTCTTAGTATGTTAAACTAGGTTCCTAAGGGAACGTTTAACCTAGTGAATCGCTCGATTCCGATAATGGACGCAAAAGTTATGCACGTTCAAAGTTTAGGCTAGTTTTTGACCGAACCGAATTAGTGACTCGTTTTAGTTGGGATTTCATGGCTTTAGTTAAGAAATGTGATTTTTAAAGTATTTAGTGAATTTTGATGCGAAGATTGATGGATGATTGTTATGTTTTAGGTTGAGGCGTTCTGGCAAAGCTGTGCGTCAAGTAAGCTTAGAATACCAGGTAAGTAGTGCATGCATGTGTTTTGCCCAGGTGGGCGTACACCGTGGAACTTTAGGATTTATGTTGTTGATTGTGGTGTGCGTGCGTATTAATTGACATGCATTATGTTTTTTTTTAAAAGGGAACGAAAATAGTTTTGAATATATTTTGAGTAAGTTGTGAGACGCGTGGCGGTGGCACCGCGGATCCTGCTAGTGTGTGGGCTGGTGCGTAACCAACTGCGGATTCTGCTCGAAGAGTGGGCCGGCTGGGCCGTCACGCGGCGTGTATGTGTCGGCAGTGAGGATGATGAACAGTGGTATTGCAGATCCTGCTAGTGTGTGGGCCGGTGCAACATCAGTCGCGGATTCTGGTCGAGGAGTGGGCCGGCTGGGGTGTCGTGAAATGTGTGTGTAACAACTGTAACCCCGTTGCTATGGAGGCTAAGACGGGGGCGACATGTCAGAGTGTAGCGTTGCGCGAGGTGCACCCTCACTCTGATGTGTTTGCTGTGTGGTGATGCGTGTGTGTAGCTTATGGGCCTCGTTGCTGGGGAGTCCGGGACAGTGGTGATGTGTCAGGGTGTAGGGTGGCGCTAGATTCATTCTCACCCTGGTGCGGCTACATTACGCGTCACAGATATTACAAAATGAGTGTGAGTGTAGAGATTGCATGTGATAGAATTACATTATCGGTTTTTACTTTCATATCGCATTACTTACTGAGCGTTAGGCTTATGATGTGTGTTCTATGGTGTAGGTGCAGACGTTATTGATTGTGAGCCCCGAGAGCCTAGTCCTGAGGCGTAGGATGGTTGGCAGTGTGCGACCGAGGTACCAGACTGCGGATTGTTAGGGCGACCCGACCTGTGGAGATGGTAGGTGGTGGTGAGATTTACTCGGGTTGTTGTTTTTATGTTGGGACATTTTTGTGGTTAGAGGAGTTCGTATAGCCGTCGGATATACACGATTGTATAGAGTGTTTGTGGTGTTTTAAGGACGTGTGCGTACTTTTATATGTTAGAGTATGACATTGCTCTATACTGTGGACTTTCTTCATTTGTAGTTGATGGATTTCGTTGTCTTTAAACTCTGATTTTTGTTATGGAGATTCTCTGGATAGTTTGATGGATGGATATTTCTAGTTTTCTAGTGAAATGTGTGCAAGGTTTAAATTTTGGGATATCCAGTTTTTAGGCATTACTTTGCCGAATTTTCGGGAGAAGGGTTGGAGAGTCGAGAAGGTATGGAATAGATCGGGGTGTGCGCGGTGAGGTGTGAAGGGTGTGGCGGTGTGCGCGGTGTGACCACAGGCGCGCAGGGCACGCGGCCCTGCGAGTGCACATGGGTCGTGCGGCTTCTGGTGAGGGCGTGCGTGTGCACATGCTGCACAGAGGCAGGTTGCGTGGGCGGCACTGTGAGTGTGCGCGTGACGCGGCGGTGTCAATTGGGCACGCGCGACGCCGAGAGGGTGCGCGCGGGGCGCCAAAGTGGGGACATGGGCGCACGATTCGCAAGCCCAATGGGCGCGCGCGGCACCAGGTCAAGTGTGTACGCGCGCGGTGTGCGGCACGGGACCATGGGCGCGCGGCAATGTGTTGGGTTGCGCGAGGCGTGTGTTGGTCTCATTCCTAGGATTTCGAGTCTTGTCGTTTTATTTTTAAAACTACTTAAATTGTCTTTTCCGCTGCGTATTTTATATTGAAGATTTCGTATTCCCTCTTCGGGCGCAAGTTGTTTTCGAATCAAGTCAACAGTTTTTATACTTATAAATGTTCTTTTGAATATGATTTGAAAATGAAAGTGATATTAAATTAAGTGAGTTAGCGTCAAGTCTCTGTATGTCATAGTGTATAGATGTAGTGAGCGCACTGGGAACGTGTGGGTTCTTGAGGCGTTACAGTTATGATATCAGAGCCACGTGGTCGACGTCGTTTAGAGGATTTCCTAACAACTCTAGCCGCTGCACGAGTGCACTCTACTAACTGTAAGTTTTTAGATTTAATTTTATTCTAAGACTAATTTGGGTTTGGTATATTTTAAAGGTAGAAAATGTCATGACAGGCGAGTGGTAGGGTCGACCACGACGAGAGACGCATAGAGCACTGGGCGATATGGATGATATCGTCCGGCAGCTTACCGACTTAGTCCACTGTCAGTCTCAGCAGTTAGAGAGATTTATGAACTGGGACGACCATGGTCAGTCTAGTTCCTAGCGGTTCGTCTGACAGAGGGTGTGATAGGTTGCATAGACTTAGACCCCCGACTTTTGACTGGTCATCTCCGGATCCTCTCAGTGCTGAGGAGTGGATACGGAGCATGGAGATAATGATGGGTTATGCGAAGGTGGAGGAGCAGGATAAGGATTCTAGTGCGGCATTCTATCTGGCCAAGGATGCTAGCCATTGGTGGGATACTGTAGTGGCCATGAGAGACGTGGGGACCATGACCTGGGAGGAGTTCAAGTCAGTGTTCTTCGGTAAGTATTTCAGCTACTCTGTCAGGACACGGAAGATGGTGGAGTTTGCACAGCTAAGGCAGATTGGCACTGTGGCTGAGTATGTCTGACATTTCGAGGCCTTGTCGCGGTTTGCGGGGCATTTGTTGAGCCTCGACAAAAATAAGGTACACTAGTTTGTACAGGGCCTGAAGCCGGATATCTATATGGGCATGCGTATTGCGGGGACTCGAGGCATGGCATACGAGGAGGTGGTAGCGAAGGCCTTGGACATTGAGGAGGCTCGGGAAGCTTCCTAGTTATAGAGAGGTACCTAAGGAGCAGCCTCGGAGATCATTCAGGGAGTCACTGCCGCATTCGAGTGGGGATGGGGCGTCCCTGCAGAAAGGCTTGAAGAGCCCTAGTGACAGTTCCAGCCGCCAGAGGAGCACCAAGAGGTCGCAGGGGTCAGGACAATTTCCAGTGTGCCCGAAGTGTCACAGGAGTCACCCTGGCGGGTGCAGAGTGAGCCCAGTGCGGTGTTATAACTGTGGCGAGGTGGACCACATGTTTAGAGAGTGCCAGAAGCCGCGTCAGAACCGTTGCTTCAACTGTAATGAGGTGGGACACTTTGCCAACAGATGCCCGGTTGTGAGCAAGACGTCAGTGAGAGTTGCACCGAGGTTCTTTGCCTTTTTTGAGCCAGATGATGATGCCCAGCCATCAGTGATTGCAGGTAACATTTTTGTTTTTGGTGTGGCAGCTTATACCTTGATTGATACGGGCGCTACGCACTCGTTTGTGTCGACGGGTTTCGTTGTTAAGGCAAATTTGGAGTTCAGCCCCGCCAGGTAGCATTATGATGTGACCTTGTCATCACGGGAACATTTGTATTCAGAACAGGTGGTGTGGAGCAATATGGTGACAGTGGGGAAAAAACAGTTGTATGCCGAGATAGTCATACTCCATATGAGCGGCTATGAGGTGATCTTAGGAATGGATTGGCTGTTCAGACATCATGCCAAGATTGACTGCAAGACCAGAAATGTTCATTTTTGGCCCCCAGGCGGGGAAAGCTACACCTTCAAAGCAGGTAAAGGTCTTACCAGGATTTTTGCTATCTTTTCTCGGTAGACTCTGCGATTGTTGAACAAGTGTTGTCGGGGATTTCTGGCAAGTGTCGGGGATGCACAGTCACAGGATGATACTCGGTTACAATCGCAGGATATCTCTATTGTGCAGGAGTTCTTGGAGGTGTTTCGTGATGATTTGCTAGGGCTGCCCCCTGACAGGAAGATCAAATTCGAGATAGATGTTTTCCCAGGTGCCGAGCCAGTGTCCAAGAACCCGTACAAGTTAGCACCTACCGAACTTAAGGAGATGAAGGCACAGTTGGAGGAACTGACGGATAAAGGCTTTATACGCCCTAGTTTTTTACCTTGAGGCGCGCCAGTTTTTATTCGTCAAGAAGAAGGACGGATCCCTACGTATGTGTATTGACTATCGGGAGCTGAATAAGTTGACAGTGAAGATCAGGTATCCATTGCCGAGGATTGATGATTTGTTTAATCAGCTATAGGGTGCCCGGGTGTTTTCTAAGATCGACCTGAGGTCCGGCTATCATCAGTTGAAGGTAAAGGGAGAAGATGTACCGAAGACGGCCTTCAGGACGAGGTACGGACATTTTGAGTTCCTGGTTATGTCCTTTGGGATGACCAATACTCATACAGCGTTTATGGATCTGATGCACCGAGTGTTCAATGAGTACCTGAACAAATTTGTGATTGTGTTTATCGACGACATCTTGATTTACTCGCGGAGTGAGGAGGAGCACAGAGAGCACTTGAGGATCGTAGTGACTATTCTGAGTCAGCATCAGTTGTACGCTAAGTTCTCTAAGTGCGAGTTTTGGTTGGGCAAGATCCACTTCTTGGGACACGTTATTTCCTCTGAGGGTATTTCAGTTGATCCGGTGAAAGTTTAGGTTGTAAAGGAATGGCTGCGACCGACCAATGCTAGTGAGATACACAGTTTTTTGTGGCTGGCTGGATATTATCGGAGATTCATTGAGGGGTTCTCCAAGATTTCAGCTCCTTTGACCCGGCTGACCCAAAAGAATGTAAAATACGAATGGACTGACAAGTGTGAGGACAACTTTCAGACATTGAAGCAGAGATTGACTATAGCTCCTATACTGATGCTGCCCGTTGAAGGAGAGAAGTTCTGCATTTATTGTGACGCTTCCAGGATTGGTTTTGGGTGTGTTTTGATGCAGAGTGAGAGAGTTATTGCCTATGCCTTTAGGCAGTTAATGATTTACGAGCAGAATTATCCCACTCACTACTTGGAGCTGGCGGCAGTTGTATTTGCACTCAAGATTTGGATGCATTACCTTTGTGGACAGCATTGTGAGATTTTCTTAGATTACTAGAGTCTGAGATACATTTTCACGCAGAAGGAGCTGAATTTGAGACAGAGGAGATGACTCGAGCTGGTCAAGGATTACGATGTGGAGATCAAGTAGCACCTGGGAAAAGCAAATGTGGTGGCAGACGCCTTGAGCCGGGTGACAGCTTCGACTTCTGCCATGAATTTGATAGGGCCTATTGAGTTGATGACAGAGATGCAGAGTTTAGGCTTGGAGGTAGTTTCTGACCTGGCAGCCACTCTTTCGGCCTTGTTGTTGAGGCCGACTATTCTGGACAGGATTAGGCAGGCCTAGGAGACTGGCTCGGAGTGTAGCGAGCTTAAGGCGAATATGGAGGCCAGTCCTAGTTCTGAGCTCAGTTATTCAGAAGAGGGAATCCTGAAGTTTCAGGATAGGTGGTACGTCCCGAAGGATAAGGAGCTGAGGAAGGAGATATTATCAGAGGCCCATTCATCTTCCTTCTCTGTGCATCCCGGAAGCACTAAGATGTATAGGGATTTGAAGCAGCACTATTGGTGGCCTAACATGAAGCGAGCGGTGGCCTAGTATGTTAAAACCTGCATGGTTTGCCAGCAAGTGAAGACAGAACATCAGCAACCGTCTGGGATGCTCCAACCATTACCAATACCGGAGTGGAAGTGGGAGCGGATCACTATGGATTTTGTGGTCGGACTGCCGAGGATTGTCAAGGGCCATGATGCTATCTGGGTAATTGTAGACAGGTTGACGAAGTCGTCTCACTTTTTGCCTGTGAGGGATGACTTATACCATGGATCAGTTTGCCTAGTTATATATTCAAGAGATAGTAAGGCTTCATGGGATCTCGGTGTTGATTGTTTCAGACTGAGACCCCAGATTCACATCCAAGTTTTGGAGGAGCCTGCATAAGGTTATGGGCACAAGGTTAGATTTCAGTACGGCCTTTCATCCTCAGACCGACGCGCAGTCAGAGCGAACTATATAGATTCTAGAGGATATGTTCAGGGCATGTGTGTTGGAGTTTCAGGCGGCTTGGAGTAAGTTCTTGTCGTTGGTGGAGTTCTAGTATAATAACAGCTACCAGTTCACCATTGGTATGACACCGTACGAGGACCTCTACGGGAGGAAGTGTAGGTCGCCATTGTATTGGGATGAGGTTGGAGAGGCCCGATTGATAGGTCCCGAGATTTTACAGCAGACTGTCGACAAGATTGTCGTGATACGGAAGAGGACTGAAGCCGCTCAGAGTCGACAGAAGAGTTATGAAGATTAGAGGCGTCGGGAGTTGGAGTTTAGTGAGGGCGACGAGGTATTTATGAAGATCTTGCCATTCAAGGGAGTGGTGAGGTTTGGAAAGTGAGGGAAGCTCAACCCTCGGTTTATGGGGCTATTCCTGATTATCAAGAGAATTGGGAGAACTACGTACCAGCTTCAGTTGCCCTCGTCGATAGATGCCATCCATGATGTTTTCCATGTCTCGATACTGAGGAAGAGTAGTATGCGCGATCCTTCTCAGGTAGTGCCACAGCTGGAAATAGAGATCCAGCTGACACTGTCCTACGAGGAGAAACCAATGAGGATCTTGGGGTCTGCTGTGAAAGTACTGCGCAACAAGGAGATCCCTTTGGTCAAGGTGTTGTGGCGAAATCATGGCATGGAGGAGACCACCTAGGAGCAGCGACAGGACATGGAACAACAGTATCCTGAACCATTCGATACGTAAATTTTGGGGACAAAATTCTTATAAGGTGGGGGGGATGTAATAACCAGAGAAATTTCGAATCTTAGATTTAATTTCTGAAATTTGAATTAAGTCTTGGTTGGAATTTTTGGGAAGCTTTTGGCGGGAAATTTATTTTTCGAAGCTCGGGATTTAATTCGTAGAACCATTATGAAATTTTTAAAGTCGGGAGGACGTGAATTTAACGAAGATGCGGACAATTAAAACACGCGAGGGTGTTTTGATAAATTTTAATTATTTAAATTAAATTTTTTAAGAAAAAATTTATGAAAAAACTGAATGGCTTCATGAAGAAGCCATCAGTTTTCTCATTTGCCCTTGAGCGCCCGAGAGAGAGCGACCATGTGAGGGGAGAGAAATCGGGAGAGGGTGATTGGCCGGCGAGCGACGGAAGAGAAAGACACAGTGTTCGGGTTTCTCCGGTGAGCTAAGGCAAAGTGCGGCTTAGTAAACCGCCCTTGCTTATTTCAATTTCTGCCAGCCAATTGGGGAGTTGGGTTGATTCCGAACTCCCGCTTTGTTGAGCCCGATTCTTGGTATGTTTAGAGACTAGAGTGGGTGCGCTAGAGGCTTGACATTTTCGCGCCAAACCCGACCAAGAACGGGTGGGGATGTCCCCTGCTCCTTCTCTGTTTTGGTGGCTGAGGGTATAGTATTGCCTGTGTTCCGGCCTCGGCTAGTTGTGCCAAAATGTGGAGGGATTAGCAGTAGGGGAAAGGGGTGATCATCGGTGGGTTGTGGTGTTTTGGTTTTTAGAAGAAAATCGTGAAGGATTGTGCTGCCATTCGAACTTTCTGAGTGAGAAGTTTTACATTGTTGTTAGTTTACGCATAATTGATTGGAATATGGCAATTTGGTGAAGAAATTTGTGAAAATCGGGTTGGAGTTAAAATTGGGATTTTTTTTGTGTAAAAATAGATTTTGTTTTTGGCCGTTTCGGCCTAGCTTTGGTTGATCATTTTAAGTTCTATTTTAGTATGTTAAATTAGGTAGTTAGAGGAATGTTTATCCGCTGTAATCGTTCAATTCCGATGTCCGAAGCAAAATTTATGCGCGTCGGAAGTTTATGTCCAATTTTGGACCGAGTCAAATTATTGAGTGTTTTTAGTAGAATTGTGACGCCTGATGTTAGCGTTGCTGATTTTAGTGCGTAAGACGACTTTTGAGTGAGTTTTGGTTGAGGGGAAACGGAGATGTGAAATTTGGGTGAAGGGCAGATGCGGTTTTTGGTGTTTTTCACCAAGCTGCGGCTTACTGTTTTAAAATTCATCTTAGTATGTTAAACTGAGTTCCTAAGGGAACGTTTAGCCTCTTGAATCGCTCGATTCCGATAAAGGATGCAAAAGTTATGCGCGTCCAAAATTTACGCTGGTTTTCGGCTGAACCGAATTAGTGACTCGTTTTAGTTGGGATTTCATGGCTTTAGTTAAGGAATGTGATTTTTAAAGTATTTAGTGAATTTTGATGCGAAAATTGATTGACGATTGTTATGTTTTAGGTTGAGACGTTTTGGCAAAGCTGTGCATCAAGTAAGCTTAGGATGCTAGGTAAGTAGTGCATGCGTGTATTTTGTCCAGGTGCGCCTATACTGTGGAACTTTAGGATTTATGTTGTTGATTGTGGTGTGTCTGCGTATTGTTTGACATGCATCATGTTTTTTTTAAAGGGAACGAAAATGGTTATGAACGTATTTTGAGCAAGTTGTGAGATGCGTGGCGGTGGCACCGCAGATCCTGCTAGTGTGTGGGCCGGTGGGTAACCAATCGCGGATTCTGCTCCAGAAGTGGCTTGGCAGGGCCGTCACACGGCGTGTATATGTCGGCAGTGAGGATGATGGACATTGGTACCGCGAATCTTGCTAGTGTGTGGGCCAGTGCAACACCAGTCGCGGATTCCGCTCGAGTAGTGGGCTGGCTGGGCTATCGCGAAATGTGTGTATATGGCAATTGTGGCCCCGTTGCTAGGGAGGTTGGGACGGGGGCGACGTGTCAGGGTGTAGCATGGCGCGAGGTACACCCTCACCCTGATGTGGTTGCTGTGTGGTGATGCGTGTGTGTAGCTTGTGGGCCTCGTTGCTGGGGAGTCCGGAGCGGTGGCGACGTGTCAGGGTGTAGGGTGGTGCTAGGTTCATTCTCACCCTAGTGCGGCTGCACTACGCGTCATAGATGTGACAACATGAGTGTGAGTGTAGAAATTGCATGTGATAGGATTACATTATCGGTTTTTACTTTAATATCGCATTACTTACTGAGCGTTAAACTTATGATGTGTGTTCTATAGTGTAGGTGTAGACGTTATCACTTGTGAGACCCGAGAGCCTAGTCCTGAGACATAGGACGGTTGGCCGCGTGCTATGGAGGCACCAGAGTGCAGATTATTAGGGTGACACGACCCGTGGAGATGGTATGTGGTGGTGAGATTTACTCGGGTTGTTGTTTTTGTGTCGGGACATTTTTGTGGTTCGTGGAATTCGTATAGACGTCGGATGTACAAGATTGTATAGAGCGTTTGTGGTGTTTTGGGGACGCGTGCGTACATTTATATGTTAGAGTATGACATTGCTCTATACTGTGAACTTTCTTCATTTGTAATTGATGAGTTTTGTTGTCTTTAAGCTCCGAATTTTGTTATGGAGATTTTCTAGATAGTTTGATGTATAGATATTTCTAGTTTTTTGGTGAACTATGTGCAGAGTTTAAATTTTGGGATAGCTAGTTTTTAGGCGATACTCTGCTGAATTTTCGAGAGAAGGGTTGGAAAGTCGAGAGGGTACAGAATAGATCATGTTGTGCGCGGTGAGGCGTGAAGGGTGTGGCAGTGTGCGACGTAGCGCGGCGTGACCGCAGGAGCGCAGGGCACGCATCCATGTGAGTGCGCAAGAGTCGTGCGGCGTAAGGTGATGGCATGCGTGCGGATGTGTTGCACAGAGGCAGGTTGCGCGTGACGCTATGGATGTGCGGGTGGTGCGAAAGAGTCGAGAGGGCTCGTGCGGCGCCGAGGCACCAAAGTGAGGATGTGGGCGCGCGAGGCGTGCAGCTCGCAGGCCGAATGGGTGCGCGCGCAGTGCTAGGTCGAGTGGGTGCGCGCGCGGTGCGCGGCGCGGGCTAGGGCACGAGGCGCCGCTATTCGGGCGCGCAACACTGTGTTGGGTAGCGCGAGGCGTGTGTTGGTCTCCTTCCTAGGATTTCGAGTCTTGTCGTTTTACTTTTGAAACTACTTAAATTGTCTTTTCCGCTGCGTATTTTATATTGAGGATTTCGTGTTCCCTATTCGAGAGCGAGTTGTTTTTGAATCGAGTCTAAAATTTTTATACTTACAAATGTTCTTTTAAATATGATTTGAAAATAAAAGTGGTATTAAATTAAGTGAGTTCGCATCAAGTTTCTGTATGTCATAGTGTATAGATGTAGTGAGCGTACCGGGAACTTGTAGGTTATCGGGGCGTTACAGGCTATCCCAAAAACTTTAACCCCTGCACACAATTCACCAGAAAATTTCTAAGCGTATCCATCATTCAAACTATCCAGAGATCCCCATAATAAAAATCGAAGTTTAAAGAGAACGAAATCTATCAACTACAAATGAAGAAACTCCACAGTATAGAGTAATGACATAGTCCAACATATAAAAGGACACACGTGTCTCCAAAAAAACCACAAACAGTTTATACAATCCTGTACAATCGACGCCTATACGAACTCATCCGACCACATAAATATCCTAACACAAAGCAAACAACCTGAGCAAATCTCACCACATCCTACCATCTCCACGGGTCGGGTCGCCTTAACAATCCGAAAACCGGTGCCTCAGTCGCACGTCGCCAACCGTCCTACGCCTCAGGACTAGGCTCTCGGGGCTCACCAACAACAATGTCTGCACCTACACTGTAGAACACACGTCATAAGACTAACGCTCAGTAAGTAATGCAATATGAAAGTAAAAATCAACAATGCAATCCTATCGCATGCAGTCTCTACACTCACACTCATGTTGTCACATTTGCGACGCGTAGTGCAGCTGCACCAGGGTGAGAATGAACCTAGCGGCACTATACACCCTAACACGTTGCCACCTTTCTGGACTCCCCAGCAATGGGGCCCACAAGCTACATACATGTGTCACCACACAGCAAATACGTTAGGATGAGGGTGAATCTCGCGCCACACTACACCCTGACGCGTCACCCCCGTCTCGGTCTCCCCAGCAAC